>OZ037783.1:8094596-8259596 GCA_964035525.1 Porites cylindrica | reverse complement strand
GCAGCTTTTATGGAGGTTCTGTCGCAGACGTTCTTTCTCGAAACGTTGTGTTTGCTCAAGAATCCTCTCTTCCATCAAGACTACAAACATATTTTGGATTACCTCGGGTTAGAAACACCAGCTGCCCTTCAAAGTAGTTCACTGCAACATACAAATTCAATAATTATTGATACCTTACATATAGTCAATTTCTGAAAAAATTGCAAATCAACTTAAAACGTTTTATGCAGATACAAAAAACCCTTGTCCTTCACAAGATTTTTTCCAAGCCCCTTTACTGTAAAGTGGTACAATTACAACACAGCTACATTGTTTTCCAACTCAAGTCAATAATACGATGCGAGACATATTTTTCTCATATATGGCACCACGCAGGAGGTCTATCCTGGGGTGCAGGCAATGCTTCCTCTCACTACAATGGACATAAAGGCTCTCTGTGTATTATATGAAAGGGCAGGATTCTCCTTTACTAGGATTACCAACAATATAATCAGGGTCTCTGAACACAGCCCATGCATCGCACTTTCAACACTCCAGAAGACTTCCTTTCTTTTTAATTATCTCCTATTATTATTATTATTATCATTATTATTATTATTATTATTATTATCATCACCATTATTATAATTATCATTACGATTGTTATTAAAATCACTGTTTTAATCTTCTTTTAACTGCAACATGTTTTTAGTGGCATGTAACGTGTTTTCAGGTCTTTCATCCAGAGGAAGGCCGGTGTATCTGGTCAAAATATAGGTGAATAAAAGTTGTAAAATCACACTCTTCATTTGTGTCAAATAATTATGTCTTTACCATGAAGGATTCTATTTATTGAGCTATTTTGAAAAAATAGCTCATAATGCCAGTGGTGTGAGCGTATGTATCTTTGTGGCTTTGTAACTTTGTATCTTTGTAACTTTGTATGTTCGGATGTTTGTTGCAAGAGCCAATAAGGTTGAAGGTACTATTAGTTGATGCTTAGGAACCAATGAGATCTTAGCATCTACTTAAACATGACATTGGTAAAGGTCGAACAAGGGTACTTTGAGACCGCCATCTTGATTCTTCACAATTTTTCCGTCTTTTATTACGGCTACAGGTGTTTGGAAGAATTACATTAAATATCTCCATGATTCAAACGCTGTGTACAGTGATGCAGCTGTTTTTTTCGGCAAAATCTCCAGGAGCGAATGGGTTAAGCAAAGTACCAAGCTTTTTGAAAAAAATCCACTTTTCAGCATAAAACAACCAAATCTGTCTATTTCATGTAAAATCAGGTGAAAAAGTTGACAAAAGGCTATTTTTAGGTTTTTTGATTAATCCATTCGCCCCTGAACCGCCCGTGCGGATCCAGGTCCTTTCTACCCTATGTGACGTCATCAGTTTTAACGGTCAAGGACAACTTTCTACGCTAACTTGTGCAGAGTGAAGAGATCTTTCAAACCATACCAGAATGAGCACAATTCAGTCAAGGACACCAGAGAAAGAAGCAAAAAACCACGTGACAAGGACCTGAAAATCTCCATGAAAATCTTGTTCCATCACCCACCTACCTTTCCTTTCACCTAATCCTACGATCCTAAAAGCTTTCCTAAAAACTCTTCCCACCAAAATGAAGCCTACTAAATGCCCAGCAAGAGAAAAAAAAATGAGGCAATTATGCGAAAAAAGAAGGGAGGAGAGAAAGCGAAAAGTAAAAGTCAAGACTGCTGTGTCACTTTTAAACCGATTTTTTTTGCTTTCTGCGCATGCCCGAACTTCGCAAGCTGATATTATGCATCTGGATCAGAAGGCCGCCAAGTGTACGACCTGTAAACCGGTTTGTGGTAAGTTTTACCTCTTTATAGCACGACAGTGACCAGAAAACCACTCGACTAGCTTCAAAACGCGTTTTTCGGCAAAATCTCCAGGAGCGAATGGGTTAAGGGTTCATATTTTGGTATGGTTGCTGCTTCAAGGCATTTCTGACCTAATTCGGCTATCGGTACAATGCACGTCAGTATGAGTTCTGTTTCACCCGCTACAACTGGGTAGAGTATAAAAGATCATATATTTTCAAAGCTCTTCCAATGAAGCAATAATTGATATTTAGATATAGACTTTAATTCGAAAGTATGCGCCCTATAAAATGTGGTTTTAGAAGTTTAAAAAGGCAGCTTATTTTTGTGAAAGCTGTACCTAGTATTGTTAATCCTGTAAACAAGCTTTAAAAATATCATTCTCTCGCTTACAAAGTTCAACAGACCTTTTTCGTTCGGGCAAAACTATAGTATATTATAGTTTCTGAAACCTATTTTATTTAGTAAAGATGAGTAACTTAAGTAGAAACAGTAGCGTTAGGGAATAAAATTGGAAGAAGCTATAGTTGACACAAAATTAGATACTGTTGTATTGAGTGGAGTAACATGATACGAGTAGAAATATATTTCGGCAGTTTGATAATTTTCTTGGTAGTTAATAAATGTTAGGCTATCAACCTTGATGTTGCATGAAACATAATTTAATTGCAGGTGTTGTAATAAAGCCGAGGTCATTTCTTAAAATCGCTTGAGAAAATTTTGTAGTGAGACAATTTGCCTTTTTTTTTACATACGAATTGTAAAAGGGCCAAAGACCAACATCTTAACATGCAAATTGTGTGCATGAGTTATTTTTATAATTCTGTTTACTAGATTACTGTGTGATAACTCGAATTCCCTCACGTACGAACCAGGAAAGGGGGCAAAGTCCAACACTTTCACATGCCAGCTGTGTGACTCTACATCTCATGCAGATTGGCTTTTCACAATGATAAATAGTAACTTGAACGTATGAAGACCTGTTTCGTTTTGTAACCAATGCCTTAAAAGAGGCTCTTGTCTTTTAAGAAGTAATAGCTTTTAAACCATGAAGAAATAAGTTGTCGGAGTTAAAGACTGTTTCACTGAGTAGAATCGCACGTGAAAACCTCGTGAATTATGATGATGCAACCATCTACCACAATGATAAAAATCCTGGTATTTCGTAACTATTCAGTATTCGATGAGTCACATTTTGGCTTAAGAAACTCCGCGGAAACCTTAGAGTTTTCCTTCTAATCAACGTTTGGTGAGTAGAAATTTATTTTACTTCAACAATTTGTTTAACTTGTACCAGATGTAACAGGGAAAGACAAAGGAAAGTGAATATATAGGTTGAGGATCGACTCAGCTGAGCGTTTCGCGTTTTCATTTATGAAGCGCAATACCCAATTTCGCACAAAAACCAAATCTACATTTAGGATGAAAAAGGTAGATTCATCACTCTTGGTAAGGTTACACCAAAGTATTATAGTTACACTGAAGCATTCAAAATAGCTCATGCACGTTTAACGTGCCTATGTTGATGAATGCCTGTGATCGGCTACATAATCTATTACACCATATATCACTATATATCTATTACAATACATAGTACACTGATGGAATTAATTGGCTGTCACGTTTGATGTATTCCACACCAGTTGCCTTTTAAGTGGACCAAAGGGGATAGTGTTTACGGGCAGACAATGTAAATAAAATATCTAGTGAAGAGGAGGTCTTTATACAAAACAAATACTAGAATTACATCATTTTTTATGATTCTAAAAATTACCTCCATTTTGAGAGGACTTATTTAGCTGCTTATTGTATAGAATCCAAAGTTAGCCACACACAAAGCAATACACTTAAAAATTTACATTCTGATGTAATCTAATTTTTACCATGTAAATAATATTAAACTTTTACGTTCTTATTTTGTAAAGTTCCATTACATTAAATAATTGAGGCAATTTGCTCACAATTTTCTGACTGTCTGTGTCAATTAAATGAACCATTTTAAAATATGGTTTCACTTCACAGGGGTCACCCCTGAAGGGGACATTTTTTCCAACATTACCCTCCTGGAGAACAGTGCACTCATTGCCATTTTCACAGCCAGCTTGACAGATGCGGCAAGCAACATCGACTAAGCAAAGAGGATTTTCTTGGAGATGTTAGCTTCTGGCTTTTCATTTTTCCCTGACCGTAGCAACCCTGACTACAATAATTAATAATTGTATTGTATAGAATCCAAAGTTAGCCACACAAAGAGATACACTTAAAAATTTACATTTGAATGTAATCTAATTTTTACTTGCATGTATACTTGGTTGAAATCTTGTTCAGAAATAAGTTTCATAAGAGTAAGAGCAACAACTCTTTTAAAGAAAAACAAAAGATTAGAAAGGCCTGTTGTACCTAGAGTTACCCAGAATGAGTCCTCGCTGAGTGTGAAACTACAGAGACTAGGAGTAGTGTTTGTACATAGAGTTGCCTGTGTAAGCCAAGCTTGTAATGCATTGAGGGTGTGTGTGAGAATACAATATGGCAGACTGAATCCTGTGTTGTTTCCTGAAAGCATAATCCACCTCCATTGAGGTCTGGTGTTCAGATATTAAAATAGGGGATGACATGCATAGTCACAGAACAAAAAAGACTTCCAAGTGCTTCAGGGCACTCACCTATTTGCATTCCGATTGTTAAAGAGAGAGTGAAGAGACTGAAGAGACAGGGTTTGTACTCTTTTGAGCTTTCAAGTTCCATGACTTTTTCTATGACCTAAGGGTCTGCTGTCAGAATATTTTCAAAACCTTCTTGTTTTAGGGTATTTTTTTACATTGGCTAAGGCAGTTCATCAGACACAAACTCTAGTGTCCACTAAACTCCACGCCAATTTATTACTATAGTCTTTATTTGACAATGTCCTTGCTTTGACATCTGCAGTATATAATCTATCTAACATAAATATAATTTTTAATGACTTTGCAGGACCGTCAATTAAATTCCATGACTTTCCTTGTTTCCCATGACCCGCACGAACTTTGCAAAACAAGATTTCACCCTTGGGCTGCACCCTTTGTGATGCCTTAGTAAAATAAAGACTTTATTACACAAACAGCATGATCTATAAAGTGGCCCACAAGCAGTGTGACAAATTTATGTATTCGTTGGAAAAAGGTAAAAATTACTTAGAGAAAAGCCAAACACCAAACATCCTTGCATCAAGGAAATTGAAAATCCACCTAAACTGAGCACCAACTGCATTAAGAACTCATGGTAACACATATTGTTTTTTGCTGATGCAGCCCAGCGATTAGCAGCAAGTTTATGTTTTTATGGTTCAATTATATTTTGATGGTTGCCACAGCAACATCTAAACTGGCATTGCTGTCTTCGCAGGTTAACTTTTTTGTCTACATTTTTGAGGACTTTTTCCACCTATTACTAGTAAAAAATGCTGTTCAGTGACCTTTCTCCTTCACGGTATTGGAGATCCTGCATTCCAGAGGGATCAGGTTTGATTAGCTATTAAAAATTGGGGGAATGGTTTGGCAAAACTCTTTTCATTTTCCTTTTCTGGTGATATTAAGTATTTTGGTAATAATTATTCATATACCTGTTCTTTTATAATAATTATATATGTGTTGCACACCAAACAATAACCACTTAACTTCAACCACCTATGAACATCAAGGACACTGACCAACACAGACCAGACGAAATGGAAGCATAGGGAATTGTGGGGTCATCTTCTTGTCCAAAATGCGCTTTTTTACTTCAGTGGATATCAAAGGGAAAAACAAGATCTCTGCTATTGCCAAAGGTACTAAAACTATGATATTTCATTCCTGGGAAGAGTGAGAAGGCTTTTGAACAGAAAACCTGATCAAATATAATATACAAAAGCTTCTTCGGTCAAACAAATTCTTACAACAGCATGGCATTGACATCAACCTTAAAAAAAAAGAAGAAGGGCACAGAGAAGATCTCAGTGCATCCACAAAGTTATGTGAGGTCAACAGCCAGTTGAAAGAAATGACAACCAGAAATGGCTTTGACTTTAATGACAATTCACACATACCCAGAACATGTCTTGATGGCAGTAAATTACATCAAGAAATTTTAAATTCCAGTGTTCCAGCCAGAAATTTCTGCTTGAGGGCCAAAGTGGCCCCTACAACCCATTTTTGGGGGCCAGATATTTCAAGAAAGGGCCAATGTACCAATATCTTTCCAATATGCAAAAGAGAAGAAACAGTTGGAAAGTTAATGAAATGAAAATGGCAGTTTATTTGAAGCTGACAAAGAGTATCCGTCTCTATACACAAATACACAATAGAGGAAATCTTTGGTAATAAAGCAAACAGTACAATCAGAATGTATGCGATAAAAATAGTAAGTAGTTTTTTTCATCTCATTTTCCACTTCACCATCAAGATCTGCCTCCTTTCGCTTCTCCTGAACTGCTTCGCCTCCATCCACTCTTCCATTACTTACTCAGAAAAAACTTTCAATAGACCTCGAAGATGTGTTTGTCAGGTTCATCCTTTTTCGAGACGCCATGATGGATACCCATGAGCTCCTGCGATATTACAAAAGCCAAGTTGAGGATCAGTGGTCTCCAGACCACTCAAGGTAAATCAGGTAAACTCAAGAAGATTCATCGATTGATTTTCATGTTGTGTACAAAGGTACGGAGTCCTTGTTCTTTAGATATTTCAAAATTCTGTTTTATTGGAAAATTATCGTAGTTGAAGTAACAGAGACATTTTTTAAGCCCCAGGAAATTAAAGAAGGAAAGGGCCATAATGGCCCTTGAACGCTTTTGGTGGGGGCCATCTCTCGATCTTTTGTGGGATTCACGCAATGGCGCACCTTGGCTGGAACACTGAAATTCAAAGGGATTGGCTTCTTTAGCCACCAATTTTATTGAATTTCTTAGGTCTATTTCCATGCTGCCTTCAAATTAATGGAGCCAGAGTTCGAACACCATTACAACAAATACATCCTCAAATCTTTACCTTCCATTCACAGCAAGGAAAAATATGATAATGGTTTCATTTTTTTTCTTTATGTTTTTGCCCAAGATAAACACAGTTGTCCGTACCAAGCACATGCAGTCTGAGTTTCCATAGAGCGTATAACTCAAATTCAGTTCTCATCTCCTGTTCACTGCTTACACCACTTGACCTTCTTTTATTTTTATTTGCTTAGCAAACAATCATTTCCATTTTTGCCAAATTCTTTTTTATATCCTACTGATAGTAGCACCCTCTTCACAGGT
This sequence comes from Porites cylindrica, assembly GCA_964035525.1. Taxonomy (NCBI): domain Eukaryota; kingdom Metazoa; phylum Cnidaria; class Anthozoa; order Scleractinia; family Poritidae; genus Porites; species Porites cylindrica. The sequence goes on along the minus strand of OZ037783.1, from coordinate 8,252,492 downwards.
CTCTCACTAAAATTCTGTTTTACACTTGTTCAGCTTGGTAGTAAATAGTAAGGTAAGTGGTCTGTTTCTTTTAACCAGATGGTTTAATAGTCAAAGGGGACAAACAGCAAATTGTTTTAACTCAAAATAACAATATATGTCACTGTTCATCAGTAGGATGCCTAAATTGTGTAAAAACTCAAAATACTGACTAGAGCATTTTAGGCGGAGCCACGCACTGACAAAGCAAATGAGTAGAATGTAATGCAAATGTTATGCTTTAAGCAAATGTCAATTAAATGGGTGAATAAAGCAACTGCATTTTAAAATTGCATGCGCATTCTACCTACACCAGCTGAAAGGATACTGAAATGATCAAATTAACAAAGGATATGGCGGCGCCACTCAACCACCTGAATGCAAGACTCATCTGCTGCATTGTAGTATTTTACTTCTCGAAGATAACCCTATGGCAATTGAAGAATTTATTAAAAGATTTGAGAAGAACAATGCGTTTGAAGCCTTGCTGATTGAGACGGGATGCAAGTCGGCGAAGTCTAATACATCAAACAAAGTCGTGAATGAGGTTCTCCTTCCTCTCATTCCGTATCAAATTCGCCGCTGAGCCATTCCTTCGGTGCTAGCACATAACGTTTGTGATAGTCGTTCTTGGAATGTTCAACAGTCCTCTCAGTTCGGCTTCGTTTTTCACTAATACGAACAAAGTAGGCTTAAGAAAAATCTGTCATTTCTAGCGCTGTGGACAGCAGTTCAGCGCATTTTTATCATGAGTGCTGAAAAGTATTAAAGCTGAACCCTCAGAAGCGAAACCAAAAAATAGCGATATTTTTAGCGACCTTTCACTAATTGTTGAATGAATGATTTAAAGATGTGTTAAAACAAAAACACTTGCCTTCTTAAATCTGCTTTCTTTCCAGCATTTTGCCATGTTTTTACGAGCTCTTGGTCGAATGTGTGCTTGTTTTCCACTTTTCCGAATTTTTTCCCGCCTTTACTAACCACAGTCGCGGCTTGCCTCAAGTTTTTCCCGCGTCAAAAGGCCGGCGCGCGCGACGCTGACGAACGCCGACATATTCGCGTACAAAAATTCTTGAAAGGAACGACAACCAATAACCCAGAGGTCTTTCTCACATTATTGAGTATTCACTATTTAAATCCTTTTTCACATGCCACTGCGAAAACAAAGGATGCGTTTGCAAGCTTTTATCCGCTAGTCCAAACTGCATGCCAGTGGTCAACCTACAACTGTACATAAGCTTAACAGTCTACCTTTTCAGGAAAAAAAATACTCACGGTCACAATTGATCACATGGACCACAAGGTATCCCTGCACGTCTGGTATCTTACCTGTAGCTCGTGAGGTATAGGACCGGCCTTGAAAGCCGAGAAAGAGTACAGCATTACGCGATGAGACAACACGATTGCCAAAAATCCATGTATGCATCCCACCACTGTCAAAGTTTTTATCTCTCAAATGCTCCTTCCCCCCATTAAAGTGCACGTAAATTTACCACGGTAAAAAAAAAGAGAAACGAGATACTATTTGATAATAACGTGCTTAAATACATCTTTTCCTTTCTTCTTAAAAAATCTAGAAACGGAAGATCGAACCGCACACTGAGCAGGTCAGCTGTCCGACATGTGAACCAGAGCAATCAATCTCCGAAATCCTTTACCAATTCAATCAATTAACATCCCCCTTTTTACCTTGATTTGTAGAAAAAATATCAATTGAACAAAGATATGACTTTGAACTGAAAGAAAAAAATAAATTTGTGCACAAACGACTCACCGTTTTGCTGTTTGTGTTTGGCAAATGCAGTCACCACCACCAGTGGCAGCTTGACGGACACTTTGGTAACCGCGCTTTGCTCTGCGTTACAATAGAGCTTAAATTCATAATGTCCTTTTTCGCCCGGCTTCTACATCCCGCCTCCGTGGCCTAATGGATAAGGCGTCGGCCTCCTATCGGTGGTCAGGTGGGACCTGCACTAAGCGAGCCGAAGATTGCGGGTTCGAGTCCCGTCGGAGGTGTTTTTTTTTTCTTTTTTTTTTTTTTCTTTCACCCTGTATTAAAAATGCTACATATGGTTTTCTTTCTAGAAGTGGTACTTTAAAAAAAAAAACTTCAATTCAATATCAAAAAAAAAAAAAAAAATGTCAAATAAGGGGTTAGGATTACGTCATTATTTTTATTGTATTCCATTGCTGGTCATAACAAGACAGCCATAAAAATTACAAACACGTACAGTGATGATCAACTCGTCATTTATATTTTCAAGCGTCAAACTCAACAAAAGCAATGAATGTGAGCAATGATTTCATTTAACGGGGACAGGTTCAACCCTCATGGAATACCCTTCCCGGCTTTACCACAGAGCGAATTAGACTGGAGGAACCTCTCTCCTCCACAGAGAGGCCTATTTGGGTCACGAGAGGCTGGGTAGTGGGAATAGTGCGCAACGGACAATAGGGAGGGAAAAGGAAAGAAGTCTTCCCCTGTTCCTCCATCCCAGAGTCCCCCGCGAGCTCATTATTATCATCATCCTTTTTCTTGTTTTTATTTTATTCTGGAGTACTGGGAACCTCTGCGGAGGAGAGAATAACTAGGTACTGAACATTGCATGCGGTAAATTTTCCATTATGAGGTGTCACTTGGGCAACCGTATTACGCTTTGAGTTCTGAGTCACCGTTTTCCAACGTTAAAAATAATCCTGAATTTGAAGGGAACCTTTAAAAGTCGTACTTTTAAAAAAACTTCAATTCAATAACAAAAAAATAAAAAAAATGTCAAAGACGGGGTGGGACAACAATTTAGGATCTACGTCATCATTTTTTATTGTATTCCATTGCTGGTCATAACAATACAGCCATAAAAATTACAAACACGTACAGCGACGATCAACTCGTCATTTATATTTTCAAGCGTCAAACTCAACAAAAGCAATGAATGTGAGCGACAATTTCATTTAAGAGGGACAGGTCCAACTCCGCCAAAGAGCGAATTGGAGATGAAGAACAGACTGGAGGACCCTCTCTCCTCCGCAGAGAGGCTTATTTGGGCCACGAGAGGCTGGTTAGTTGGGAAAACATGCACCGGACAATGGAGAGGGAAAAAAGGAAAGAAGTCCTCCCCTATTCCTCCATCCCAGAGTCACTCGCGAGCTCATTATCATTTTTAGTTTATTTTGGAGTACTGGGAACCTCTGCGGAGGAGAGAACATTACATGAGGTAAATTTTTCATCATGAGGTGTCACTTGGGCAACCGTATTACGCTTTGAGTTCTGAGTCACTGTTTTACAACGCTAAAAATAATCCTGAATTTGAAGGGAACCTCAAAATATTAGTTGGGTAAAACACCAAAGAGATGATAAACGCGGAAAATTAACATGGATGACAAACTTGAAGAATTTTTCAAGATGCAGAAACTGTGACCAAACCCCTTCAAGTAAGTTCAGAATCATAAATGCTTTTCGTCCTAGCCCAACGAAGCTTGATTAGAAATAAAACGCAAACTGCGGTGACAAACTGAGGCTAAAAAAGCGCACAGCTAAAATAGAATTTCATTCGCTTACGCTAGCAGCGAAAAACTGAGTTGTATCTTTACTGATTAGTTTTACACGTGTATGTTTTACATGCATGCATAGTGTCATTCCGTTTCTTTTTGTTTTACCGTTTTCTTTACTCAGTTGTAGTATTGTATTACCTCCTTTGTTTCTGTCAATATTATGTCATTAGCTACTCAAATTACTGTTATCATATATTTCAAAATTTTAGCCTACGGTTACTTCTGAAGATGTATGTTGAGACATACGAAACGTAAAGTCAGTGAATGAAATTCTATTTTAGCTGTGGGCTTGTTTAGCTTCATGTTTGTCACCGCAGTTTGCGTTTTATAATTCTAATAAAGTTCTATGTGACCTATCAGGACACAAAATTTGTATAGCAAACCTTCCAATTAAGTCTTTTCATAAGAAACAATTAGTTCATAAAGCCTATTTTTTCACATTCTGATTTTGATGACCACCTCTTTATGTTTGGTCGAGAAGTAACCCAGTAGTCCAGGGCCGTCCTAGTTTCTCCTTTTTACTAGTTTGCAGGTACTCCGCCCTATTCACTCTTGTGCTCATTCACAAAGCCTGCAAACAGACGGCAATTTTTCATACTGCGGATCGGTGCAAATGATATGATATGAGCTAATGAAGTTTGACGCCTTCACGAAAACTATACATATGTAACAAAACAATCCAGCAACTAATGGAATAATAAATATACTTTCTCTGTTTTACAGAAGTTAATTACTAGTATACTCCTGAATTTTCTTTTCTCCTTTAAATTTTATACAAAATAATAATAACATTGTTAGACTCTATCGTGTCTCTGCAGTTAACTGTACAACAGCTCATCAGATATTCCCTGACCTGTCAGGGCGACTAAACACTTAACACAGGACACCCAGCCTCAAGAAGGACTACTCAAAAAATCGTCATCAGTGTTCTGTCGTCGAGTAGACGCATCTTGAACCCAGAGTCCCACTAACCTAAAAAGGGCTAGCAAGCTTTGAAAGAAGCTCATCAATTTGAAAATTCAGGAAACCATAGAAATATCAGCAAAATAATATCTAGTCCGCAGGCCTCAGCAGTTTCCCGTCCTACAGGAAGGCGAATTCTACTTGATACGAGCAATTGGTTTGAAGGACTAAGAGGAGAAAATTGGACGCGTCAAGGCCCTATTAACTATGCTTCGAAAATTTCCAATCCTTAGAGCAAAGTTAACGACAATAAAACTACACATGCCCGAGGTTTCCCAATTTTCAAACTACACACGTAGTCAACACTAAAGAACTGTTCTGTGACAGTCCTTAATGTCTTGTGTATAAATATACCACTTCATAGGATAAGGAATTAATTTATGTAGTCGATATTGGGATTAATAATTATATAAAAGAATTCAGCAAAGTTAGTCTTGAATATCAATGCAAGTGACAGCTTGAAACAAAACGTGGCATTTTTTAAGCATCTGAAAGCCCCTCATGCTAAGAGGATGTAATAGTGCGGACATAACATCGAACTTACACTGTAAACTCAACAATTACCTCTTTCTAGTCTTCTAAATTTTTGCTAATATTTACGCTGTTGATAAAATTGCAGGATTACACGTTTGTTCAGTTTTATTAACACAGTTAATAAAACGAGAAAATTTGACGTTGGATTTTTCATTATGCCAAATAAGTGCTAGACGTAATAAAAATGCCCTTTTTCTGATATAAATAATTGCAATTGTTATAATCTCTCATATTTGCACAGACATTATCATATCGAAAGCAGATTTTTGAAATATGGCCAGGAAGCGAGCAGCTGCCTTTCAAGTTTGAAACAACCAAGAAAGTTGAAAGTTCAGGACTTGTACGGTAAAAATAACTATCTTAAACATAGATTGATGGTAGTCAACTCAAGCACGTAGGGCCAGCTGTGGTACCACGGTTTGAAACGTGCGGAAAGAGAGTCAAAAAACAAGATTAATTTCATCCACGGTTAACTGTATTTTTTTCTGCCTTATTAACGCGCGCGTTGTCGGGTTATTTAGTTGAAGTTTTCTCCGGACCGATTTGGCTTTACCCTTTCGGCGCTGACTCTCTTTCCAGGTCTGTTCACTGTGCCCCTGATGAGAATGACAGACCTTCTGAGGGGACTAAAATTTTAAATAACATCAGTCTATGTTCCCGTCTATGTTAGTGAGCTCACTAGTACTTAATAACAGTGTAACATAGCTATTTATCTATTTAGTTCTCGTACCATAGCTAAATGAGTATTTACCACTTACTTAATGCTATGCATTCTTATTAAAAAATAACTAACGTATTTGTGGCTATTCTTCCCGCAGCTACATGTAGTTTACGCTCAATGAACTGATGTGTAGTCATTGAACCACTGGTGTGGTTATTGATCTGTTGTGTACTTATTGAACTGCTGTGTCGTTATTGAACTAACAGAAAAGAAATATGGTCAGGAAGCGAGCAGCTGCCTTTCAAGTTTGAAACAACCAAGAAAGTTGAAAGTTCAGGACTTGTACGGTAAAAATAACTATCTTAAACATAGATTGATGGTAGTCAACTCAAGCACGTAGGGCCAGCTGTGGTACCACGGTTTGAAACGTGCGGAAAGAGAGTCAAAAAACAAGATTGATTTCATCCACGGTTAACTATATTTTTTTCTGCGGCTTTATTAACGCGCGCGTTGTCGGGTTTTAGTTGAAGTTTTCTCCGGACCGATTTGGCTTTACCCTTTCGGCGCTGACTCTCTTTCCAGGTCTGTTCACTGTGCCCCTGATGAGAATGACAGACCTTCTGAGGGGACTAAAATTTTAAATAACATCAGTCTATGTTCCCTTCTATATTAGTGAGCTCACTAGTACTTAATAACAGTGTAACATAGCTATTTATCTATTTAGTTCTCGTACCATAGCTAAATGAGTATTTACCACTTACTTAATGCTATGCATTCTTATTAAAAAATAACTAACGTATTTGTGGCTATTCTTCCCGTAGCTGCTTGTAGTTTACGCTCAATGAACTGATGTGTAGTCATTGAACCACTAGTGTGGTTATTGATCTGTTGTGTACTTATTGAACTGCTGTGTCGTTAATGAACTAACAAAAAAGAAAAAAGATTGCGGGTTCGAGTCCCGTCGGAGGTGTTTTTTTTTCTTTTTTTTTTTTTTCTTTCACCCTCGTATTAAAAATGCTACATATAGTTTTCTTTCTAGAAGTCGTACTTTTAAAAAAACTTCAATTCAATACCAAAAAAAAAAAAAAAAAGTCAAATAAGGGGTTAGGATTACGTCATTATTTTTATTGTATTCCATTGCTGGTCATAACACTACAGCCATAAAAATTACAAACACGTACAGTGATGATCAACTCGTCATTTATATTTTCAAGCGTCAAACTCAACAAAAGCAATGAATGTGAGCAATGATTTCATTTAACGGGGACAGGTTCAACCCTCATGGAATACCCTTCCCGGCTTTACCACAGAGCGAATTAGACTGGAGGACCCACTCTCCTCCACAGAGAGGCCTCTTTGGGTCACGAGAGGCTGGGTAGTGGGAATAGTGCGCAACGGACAATAGGGAGGGAAAAGGAAAGAAGCCTTCCCCTGTTCCTCCATCCCAGAGTCCCTCGCGAGCTCATTATTATCATCATCCTTTTTCTTGTTTTTATTTTATTCTGGAGTACTGGGAACCTCTGCGGAGGAGAGAATAACTAGGTACTGAACATTGCATGCGGTAAATTTTCCATTATGGGGTGTCACTTGGGCAACCGTATTACGCTTTGAGTTCTGAGTCACCGTTTTCCAACGTTAAAAATAATCCTGAATTTGAAGGGAACCTTTAAAAGTCGTACTTTTAAAAAAACTTCAATTCAATAACAAAAAAATAAAAAAATGACAAAGAAGGGGTGGGACAACAATTTAGGATCTACGTCATCATTTTTTATTGTATTCCATTGCTGGTCATAACAATACAGCCATAAAAATTACAAACACGTACAGCGACGATCAACTCGTCATTTATATTTTCAAGCGTCAAACTCAACAAAAGCAATGAATGTGAGCGACAATTTCATTTAAGAGGGACAGGTCCAACTCCGCCAAAGAGCGAATTGGAGACGAAGAACAGACTGGAGGACCCTCTCTCCTCCGCAGAGAGGCTTATTTGGGCCACGAGAGGCTGGTTAGTTGGGAAAACATGCACCGGACAATGGAGAGGGAAAAAAGGAAAGAAGTCCTCCCCTATTCCTTCATCCCAGAGTCACTCGCGAGCTCATTATCATTTTTAGTTTATTTTGGAGTACTGGGAACCTCTGCGGAGGAGAGAACATTGCATGAGGTAAATTCTTCATCATGAGGTGTCACTTGGGCAACCGTATTATGCTTTGAGTTCTGAGTCACTGTTTTACAACGTTAAAAATAATCCTGAATTTAAAGGGAACTTCAAAATATTAGTTGGGTAAAACACCAAAGAGATGATAAACGCGGAAAATTAACATGGATGACAAACTTGAAGAATTTTTCAAGATGCAGAAACTGTGACCAAACCCCTTCAAGTAAGTTCAGAATCATAAATGCTTTTCGTCCTAGCCCAACGAAGCTTGATTAGAAATAAAACGCAAACTGCGGTGACAAACTGAGGCTAAAAAAGCGCACAGCTAAAATAGAATTTCATTCGCTTACGCTAGCAGCGAAAAACTGAGTTGTATCTTTACTAATTAGTTTTACACGTGTATGTTTTACATGCATGCATAGTGTCATTCCGTTTCTTTTTGTTTTACCGTTTTCTTTACTCAGTTGTAGTATTGTATTACCTCCTTTGTTTCTGTCAATATTATGTCATTAACTACTCAAATTACTGTTATCATATATTTCAAAATTTTAGCCTACGGTTACTTCTGAAGATGTATGTTGAGACATACGAAACGTAAAGTCAGTGAATGAAATTCTATTTTAGCTGTGGGCTTGTTTAGCTTCATGTTTGTCACCGCAGTTTGCGTTTTATAATTCTAATAAAGTTCTATGTGATCTATCAGGACACAAAATTTGTATAGCAACCCTTCCAATTAAGTCTTTTCATAAGAAACCATTAGTTCATAAAGCCTATTTTTTCACATTCTGATTTTGATGACCACCTCTTTATGTTTGGTCGAGAAGTAACCCAGTAGTCCAGGGCCGTCCTAGTTTCTCCCTTTTACTAGTTTGCAGGTACTCCGCCCTATTCACTCTTGTGCTCATTCACAAAGCCTGCAAACAGACGGCAATTTTTCATACTGCGGATCGGTGCAAATGATATGATATGAGCTAATGAAGTTTGACGCCTTCACGAAAACTATACATATGTAACAAAACAATCCAGCAACTAATGGAATAATAAATATACTTTCTCTGTTTTACAGAAGTTAATTACTAGTATACTCCTGAATTTTCTTTTCTCCTTTAAATTTTATACAAAATAATAATAACATTGTTAGACTCTATCGTGTCTCTGCAGTTAACTGTACAACAGCTCATCAGATATTCCCTGACCTGTCAGGGCGACTAAACACTTAACACAGGACACCCAGCCTCAAGAAGGACTACTCAAAAAATCGTCATCAGTGTTCTGTCGTCGAGTAGACGCATCTTGAACCCAGAGTCCCACTAACCTAAAAAGGGCTAGCAAGCTTTGAAAGAAGCTCATCAATTTGAAAATTCAGGAAACCATAGAAATATCAGCAAAATAATATCTAGTCCGCAGGCCTCAGCAGTTTCCCGTCCTACGGGAAGGCGAATTCTACTTGATACGAGCAATTGGTTTGAAGGACTAAGAGGAGAAAATTGGACGCGTCAAGGCCCTATTAACTATGCTTCGAAAATTTCCAATCCTTAGAGCAAAGTTAACGTCAATAAAACTACACATGCCCGAGGTTTCCCAATTTTCAAACTACACACGTAGTCAACACTAAAGAACTGCTCTGTGACAGTCCTTAATGTCTTGTGTATAAATATACCACTTCATATGATAAGGAATTAATTTATGTAGTCGATATTGGGATTAATAATTATATAAAAGAATTCAGCAAAGTTAGTCTTGAATATCAATGCAAGTGACAGCTTGAAACAAAACGTGGCATTTTTTAAGCATCTGAAAGCCCCTCATGCTAAGAGGATGTAATAGTGCGGACATAACATCGAACTTACACTGTAAACTCAACAATTACCTCTTTCTAGTCTTCTAAATTTTTGCCAATATTTACGCTGTTGATAAAATTGCAGGATTACACGTTTGTTCAGTTTTATTAACACAGTTAATAAAACGAGAAAATTTGACGTTGGATTTTTCATTATGCCAAATAAGTGCTAGACGTAATAAAAATGCCCCTTTTCTGATATAAATACATGATTATATTAAAATTTAGCATTATTTTTTATTTGCTTGTCAACTATCCAAAAACTCGATTGTCTCGCTTCAAAGATAAACTTTCGATGAACCAAAGTTTTAAGTTACTCTATCGTTTTTTGTAGAACTAATACGACTTAATGAACGGTCCCGAGGAAAAACATAATTTTGTTTCCCGAGGGACTCTTCATAAAGGTCTTTGCTATATAGCCAACGAAGAAAAACTACTTCGTGTACAAATTCATGGAAGTAAATCTCAACGAGCGGTCGACATTCCCAGGTAACATTGGACTCTCGACCCTGTGATCTCCAGAAAAAATTTTCACGCTATATAACAAAACGAGATCCGACTGTTAGTAGCTAACAAGCTACTAGCAGTCACAATAATTAAATAGCTTAATATTGTTGGTGTGCTGAAACGATTGCAGTGCTGGTGTTGTTTTCTCTGTCATTATTAATATCTTTATTACTTGAGTAACTACGTGTTAGAATTTTCCATTCCAACTTTTTTCTTTTTTACCATTCATTCAAATGAGGAACGTTACTTGGAGGAGATTTCCACTGTCGCGTAATTTTTACGTGCTGGTTGCGCGTGAACGTAGCCTGAATATCAGGCCTTCCTAAGGCGCTAGTGGAGAGGAGATTTTAAATCAGCTCTCTCCCTTTTTCGCTTCCAGAAACGCCTGATACTCAGGCGCGCGTAAACGTAAAAGTGGAGCCTCGCTCGACTTGTACGTTTACAATTTTACTTACGCACGTAAAAATAACGCGACAATGGAAATTCACCTTTGATCACAAGAACGTCCCTGAGTTCTTCCTATATTTCTTGCCACTAACATTTGCACATCTTAATAACACCATCATCAATCCAACGCTCACTTTTAGTGACTGTCTTCCTTGTCAATCACCCTCTTACTTCTTCCCGCCTTTGCCTCGGCTTTTTCAGTTCTCTCGATTCTTGCTGCTGTTTTGGGCGACACTCCGCCGCAAAGAGCTCTGATGCCATGGAGAATGCGTTTGACGTGTCCAACTTTTGTCACGCCAAGCTCCTAAAGAAGTAACACAAACACAACCATTAATAGAATCATGCATCATCCGTTTGACGCGAGGAACTTTTATCAAGCCAAGCTCCTAAAGAAGTAACACAAACACCACCATTAATAGAATCATGCATCATCCGTTTGACGAGACAAACTTTTGTCAAGCCAAGCTCCTAAAGAAGTAACACACATACGACCATTAATAGAATCATACATCATCCGTTTGACGTGACGAAGTTTTGTCACACCAGGCGCCTAATGAAGTAACATACACGTCACACGAAAAGGTGAAAGGTTTGAATCCAGAAGTCATTTCATTTCCAGGAGTTATTTTTTATAAGTAAGTTGATCGTCCATGATCGTCCGGGTGAATGTAGTCCTGAATAGGACTGTTGTTGACGGCAACTGACTTTTCGACACGACCAGTCAGGCATCATCCTTTTGACGTGACCTACTTTTGATCGAATTAGTGACATCGTTTTTGTTGTTGTTCTAATCTAAGTAATGATTACATTATTACTTAGCGGCAAGGTCTGAAAACGGATTTGAAACATGACATTTTTTGGTCTGAAATTGGGTCAGGACTTGGAGAACCAGGCGGCACACCCTCACCAAGAATTCCCAGGTGTACTCCCCAGGGGGACTGCTAGGACTAGACCAGTGGAGGGTCGATATATTGATACATACCTTTAGGTCGTTTCTGTCAAGTCCTAAGAGTTCTTCTCCTTGGATGTCATTTTTCGCAAACCGTTCCTTGTACTCCGCGAGTCCCAGGCTCTCCAGCCAGTTACCAACCTCTTCCACTCCCCAGAACTTGATCATACGACCTAAAAACAAAAGTCATTTTCAAACAGATTAAACAGCCATCTACTAATTAATGGTTTCACTAGAGACCTTTAGATTCTGAGACGAGAACCACTACGAGTAAGAGATTTTCTCAATGCTGAGTATTGCTCACGCGTGAGCAAGCTTCACTTTGGCACGAAAACAAAAATCTATCAGTTTCACAAGGGCAAGCCTAACTACTCTCTCGATTATCTATCTACCCACCCAGAGTGTACCATTGTGGACGAAAACTTGTCCTACATTTCTCAAAAGATCCTAGAAGCCACTGACCACTTCATACCACATAAAATGTCTAAGGGAAAGCGTCACCTCCCCTGGGTCAGCTCCTCTGTGAAACGTCTAATGATCAAACGTAATCGATCGTACAAGAAGGCTTGTCGTAGCGGCAAAGCCGTTCACCTTACCAAATACAAGCGACGTCGCAATATCACAACCAAACGCCTACGAGTTGCCCATGATAAGTACCTCAATGATGTTATGGATGGTTTAACCCCAGAGTCTCTGGGGACTGAGCCTGAGAATGTTGGCTCTAATGGCATCAAACGTGCTTTGTCGTACCTAAAGTTGCTTAGAACAGAATCCCTGGGAATCCCGGCCTTAGTATCTAACAACCGCGTACGCTCTTCGGACAGCGCCAAAGCTGAGGCTTTACGAGCACAATATGACAGTGTGCTCATAGAAGAAGACCTCAGCAACTTACCACTAATGCCCCCTCGCCTTACGAGTGTAAGGCTGATATAAAATTATCGGCAGAGGGCGTCAAGAAACAACTTCTGAAAATTAAGATCGGTAAAGCTGGTGGACCAGACTGGATTCCAGCTAGAATCCTCCGCGACGCCACTTCAGAGCTCGCCGTTGTACTCTCCTCCCTTTTTCAACAATTTTACGATTCGGGAACTCTGCCGTATGCTTGGAAGCTAGCCAATATTTGCGCCATCTTTAAAAAGGGCCGCCAAACTGACGTTGACAGATTTATGATTCGTACACAAGGTAATGGTTAGGGTTAGGGTTACGTTAGGGTTAGGTTAGGGTTGTTGATATATATATTCAGATCAAACCATTCATTGTCAGCAAATCCTCGGTGGCCTGTTAGGGGTTAAAGTGATGCACTGCAGAGCCGATGCTCCGAGATCGAATCCTTTTCGTGCCATCTTGAATTTTTTTTCCCTTAAAAATTGAAGAGACTTAGACTCTTATGAACAGAAATTTCAAGAGACAGAGAAATTTCATGTAAGAAAAATGAAATGTCTTGTGAGAGCCACTGAGAGGAAAATGTCAGATTGGCGTATGGAAACAAGTGACGACCTCCCAAAAACTACAGACCGGTGTCTCTAACATCCCTTACATCTAAAGTCATGGAACATATAGTATATTGCCAAATATCACGACACCTTTCTATAAATCGCATCAGCTCTCCGCACCAGCATGGTTTCCAGCGGGGTCTGTCATGTGAGTCTCAACTCATTACCGTCATTTACGAATGGGCATTAGTCCCAGACGTCCATGGTCAGGTCGATGTTGTGTTCCTAGACTCTGCAAAAGCATTTGACTCCGTCCCCCATGAACGGCTTTTACTAAAGGCCGACTACTTCGTAATTCGTAAAAAGCCTAATATCTGGCTTCGGAGCTTTTTAACTGGGCGTAGCCAACGAGTTTTGATTAATGGTTCTGCCTCTTCTTGGTCGCCTGTAGTTTCCGGGGTGCTTCAGGGAACCGTATTGGGTCCCATTCTCTTTTTTATGTTTATTAACGATCTACCTACCAACACCACATCTGGTATTAAGCTCTTCGCCGATGACTGTGTTCTTTACCGCCCGATTAATTCCGTAAGCGACCATTTTGCCCTCCAGCGAGACCTCGATCAACTAGAGAAGTGGGCCTACACATGGCAGATGAAATTTGCTACTACAAAATGTTTTGTTATGTCCGTCACTTTGAAGAATTCTCCTTCCCAGTTTAGTTACTCCCTTTGTAATGCGCAGCTCGACAGTGCCTGCCACCAAAAGTACCTCGGCGTCTATATAACATGCGCGTTGAGTTGGCAATTGCAGTGTGACGAAGCTAAAAAGAAGGCTATGAGAGTTTTGACGATCCTTCAGAGGAATCTCTCATCGTGCGATCGATCGGTTAAGGCACGTGCATACCTATCCTTAGTGCGTCCGATTGTTGAATACGCCACGGTTGCTTGGTCTCCGCATACAAATAAATGGATTGACTGTATCGAATCCGCTCAACGCCGCGCAGCACGTTTTGTTAACACCGATTACAGCCGCTATGGTAGCGTTTCATCTATGCTTACTGATTTGAACTGGCCATGTTTTTGGAGAACGTAATTCCACTTTTGAGTCTAATCCAACTTTTACTGATATGCACGTTTCCTTTCTTTTCAGCAAGGTTCCAATGGACACACTAGTCCTGCCGAGTAGTTCCCCAAATTAGGGACAACCTTAAGCCGCTTCATGCAGAAAGAATTAGGGAAACAAGATCGATACCCCAAGAAGCCAATGTTTGCCCAGGATTTTGAGCATATCCAGGACAACATTGGCTTGGAGACTCCTGCTGCATTGCAACGTAAGTGGATAAAATAAAAAGATTGTGTTACATTGTATGCCACTAATTTATAAAAAATGAACCTGGTAATCTCAAGTTTTCTACCCATGCATATTTTTCCTATAGGCGTGTGTTCAAGAAAGGGAGCTTCTATAAGCCTTTAGACATCTCAGGGAAGAGCTGGGATTGGGGGAGTATCCCCTTTCTCAGGGCATCAAAGTTGGAGATGTCACATTCAGGTATCCCTGTTAAATTGTTACTAACCAAGACATAAACGACCATAATTGGTTTCACTAGGGAGCTTTCGATTCTGAGACGAGAACGACTACGAGTACGAGATTTTCTCAATACTGGGTTTTGCTCACGCGTGAACAAGCTTCATTTTGGCGGGAAAACGTGATAGCCGTCGTCATTCTACTAGGAGTTTTAGCGAGAATGATGTAGTGGCGGGAACAAGTTTTATGAAGGAAATCACCACAAAATAAATTACCTTGGGTTTGGTCTTAAAAAATAGAGCATTTATTCACAATTGCATTATTATAACCGTTACAAAACTGTTCACAGAATTCATATACAGTTGGCTACAGTACGTTCTTGTCATACTTAAATTCACTATTTCAAAGTTACAATACCTTGGTTGAATTGTTTATGATAATTTTACTGTAACCCAAATATAAAAACCAAGCTTGATCTTGCTTGGCTTAACCGGATCTTGTATTTTTGGGCATTAAAGGGGTAAATTTCTGCCAGGAGGTTCTCAATTCACTAGGTTCTTATTCGCGGGTGTTTACTGTATATGTTGTGGTTCAATTTTATCCCCGGTTTAAATTTTATTTCCCTTTGTTTAAAACTCATTTATTTTAACATACATTACCATACCAAAAATCAAGAGGAAATACAATTGAACCACAACATATATCCACATCTACCCTAAAACTTCTAATCCACCAAAAATTCTTCCAAACGGAACTGAGTTTCAATATTTTACTTCCGCTACATACCGGAAGGAGCAGAACCAACTTTCATCATTTCCGGTTTTTTGGATGACCTCAGGAAGCCAGAGAACTTGAACTTGCCTTTTCCTTTTCCTGAAGACTGTCTTTCAACCTAATATCAAGAAAGAAGAGGAGTTATTAATTTTACACCGTAATGTTCCATTCTTCATCTACTCACAAGCGATAGGAAGCTTAAAAGAGGGTCTGAATGGGGTTAAGTGTTTACTGTTATTTGCCCATAATTTTCAGTTTTCGCTGTTAAATTGGCCAGTTTTTTAATGTTTGCTGTTTGCGAAGAAAGTGTTTTCAGCTGTTTGGACGCTTTTTTTCGGACATCTTCGGCAATGGTCGGACCTCTTCGTTAGTCTTCAGAAATCTTCTGAAATAAATTGTCGTAAAATGGCCGAAAATTCCTTGATATACTAGACAAAATAACATTGACCTTTTTGGAGCCGTTTTTGCTTCTTTCTGGAAAAAATTTACTGTTTCAAAGAATTTTTTACTGTTAGTGTTAAAATGGCTAAAATTTAACTGTTCCATGTTACAAAGCCAAAAAATGAAGCGTTTAGTGTCATCGAGATACCCCCATTCAGACCTTCTTAGAAGTTATCCATCCATAGCCGTCCGATCGGCCTTGCCTTTGATTTAAAAGAAGCTTCCTCGTCGGACGACGCATATGTGGCATTAGAAAGTTTAATCGACGAGAAAAAATTACGAGTACCGTACAAATTTAGAGCAATATTTTACACAAGAGTCGTGATCTTGCTTGAATTCTCATAGTCTCCAATCCAAAATCCAGTCTACGCTCGTCCGTGCGACGACTTTTTACCTTCTGCTTGTCTCGGGAAAAGGAGTTTAAACCAGTTCAAACGAGTATGCAAAGATCTCTAGGAGGCCATGTTCGCGCGAAGTACGCCACCCTTAGGAGTAATCTATCGATTCAGTTTTTAGTTCTGTTTAATTTCATTTTCTTTAGTCCCGTACATGTGCTGTTCATTATCTCCATGGTTGATCAGATACGAAATTTCACTCTTGGTGGAGAGAAAGGCACCTTAAAAATAACTACGCTGTGCTTACTGACCTCATCTTCAGTTAGATTTGTTAGTCCATACACTTCAATTGTCTTGCTGATCAGCTGCTTTACCGTTGAGACTGACGACCAAAGGTTTCTTTCCACTTCGCCTGGTAATGGCTGCGAGACAAAAAAAAATCAGAAAAAGGTAATCAAGTAATCACGACTTTTTACGGCTTCACATCAGTTTTGTGGGACGTGACTTTGACTCACTGTCACAATGTCTTTGTTCATTTACATATAGCCTGCTAGAAAACTGCCCACCTACTCCTCCCCTAAGCCAACATTTTGCCCTAAGTGAGAGGTAAGTGTTAATGTTGGGCTAGGGGAGGGGTAGGTGGGCAGTTTCACAGAAACGTATAATGATCCGCCTGCACCGTGGCAGGAGTCGAAAGGGGTAGGAATGAAAGGGGATTTCACGTATATTTCTCCACTTTCCCTCCCATTCTTTGCGCCTGTCACACAGGCTAACTTACAAAAGATTTACACGACTTTTTCACATTTGAGAGGCCTGCTCTTTAACTGCTGACTGACAGACGAAAGACTTATCAACAAAGTTTTCTTCATGAAGTCAGCTCTGCAGCTCGGTACCCTAACATTATACTTACTGGAACGAGATTTGGAGGAACATGATGAAGAAAGCACGTCACTTCTTGAAGCAAGATCCTTCCGGCCGAAACGAGATCTGTTATCCGTCCTTTGCTGGGAGCCTTGGCATTAATACAAAATGCAAGAACATTAGACAACACAAAAACTTTCACAATTTCGATACTCTTAAAAAGTGATTTAATCGAAACGTTCCACTATTTTCTGTCTGAATAGTAGGGGTTTCCTGATGTGTTCGAACGTTAGTATTTTGGCGTAGTGATTCTGGTATTTGGGAGTTTTTGGCAGTGGTATTATGATGTGTTAAGTAAGGTTATTCATGGTGTTTGAAGCATAGCATGTTTTTATGGTTTGTTTTACCCCAATCGTGAGGTCAAGATGAATGCGTTCCGGCCACGTTTTCCTTTGCGTTTTAACAGGCCGAGAACGAGAAGGGAACGAGGCCATAAACTTAACTGAACAAGCTTGGTCAATAGAGGATTTATGATATGGCAAAACAATGTTTTTTTTTTAATTTTCTTTTTCGGCGGAAGCAATACAGGCGACGACACGAGGGGGTAAGACAAGGTTCGCTTCAGCTTGCTTTAACAAGTAAAGAGCAAAACACTAATCCGCCTGGCAGCAGAGTCTTTGTTTCGCTTGCTCAATTTTGGTGTACTTGAGAGAGACTCTGCATGAATCGAGTGAGATCTTTGTTGAGCATGCGCAGTATGTTGCTAGGATATAGTTTTGAGCCAAGGCCTAACAGCCGTGCGCTCGCTACGGGGGGCTCGGTTATGATCATCGGTTTATCAACGAACGGATCCTTACACTCGAAAAAACCAGTTTGATTAGAGAGAACAAGCTCAAACAGAGGTCAATTACTTTGACCTGCTGCATGTATGTTAAGTAATAAGGTGAGCGATGATGTATGTCAGTGAAATGGTCATCTCAATAGCTGGGATTTTTTTAAAGAAGGCTTTGTACGTTGCATGACACACGAAGAAACTCTGAGCCTTCAGTGACCTTGTAGCAGTGATTTCCGCCGCTTTACACGAGACTTTTGTTCGTAGTAATTACGCTAACAGTGCTTCTAAGTTTTTGTTATATTGAATGCGAATTATTTGCTGTATCTATAAAGACTTTGTTCGACAACTGAAGGCATTTCTTCCGTCCTTCTGTCATTTATGTGCCTGTGAAATGTCCCCGGGGTGGGGGGATTTGATCACCTGAATGGACCCTAGTGTAGGGCACTTGAACAGCATTTTGGCCAGGGTAGGGGGGAATTTCCAAAAAGTCAAATGCCCGGGGGGATGTTGAAGCTTCGATTTGACCGATACATAATGGTACAATCGCATGATGACGTCATTTTCCTACAACTACCAGAATCCTTCAGATTGTTGTTTTCTTCTGCAAATTAGGGATATTACTTTTTAAAACCTCATCGTGGTTGACAAATTTAAATAAGAAAGCAAAAACGAAATGGATTCTAGTAGTTGTGGTCAAATGTCGGCATCACGAAAGTTGGACTATTGCCAATTATAAAATGATACTGTCCCCCAAAAATCCCACGGATCAGTTTGAAACAACCCCGACCCAGTAAACTTACCTCGGGTATTTTTCCCTCTAGCACGAGTTTCTCAATTGAAGTCGCGCAGGAATCAGCTAAACTGAGCAAATCCTGAAGATCAGACTCACGCGGTTCACAAGTGCTTTTGATACTGAAAAAACGTAAAACAGAATTGCATGACGTCGATGGACAAAACAATTGACAACCAAATTAAGAAATTATACAACGAAACACTACAGGGGCATTAGGATTCAAGGGATGAAAACCAGATGAAAGTTAATGAGCAGCAAGTGACTTTAGCACCGTTTGTAAGCCGTACGCAGTGGTTCTAGCTGTTGATTCTGTGGAGGAAAACCTGCGGTGTAGCCTTGCAAAGGAAAGTTACTGAGCCGAGTACTCTCCTGTGGCCTTGTATATTATGCTGTGTATACAAGGTGGTGCTAACTATTGATTCTGTGAGTAGAATCCTAGAGTGTGACCATTCAAATGAAAGCTACTGAGCAGGACGTTGGCGTGGGACGATTTATTGTGTCTTCAAGTTTAAAGTTTAACTAAATGATTAGCTGTGGAAGACAGTTTTATCTAAGCGTTCTTACCAGTTGACTAATATACTCAGACTCTGCACGAGTGAAGTCAGCACCTCAGCTTGCACGCTAGTCACACAAGAACTGATCTTTTCTTGTTGAATTTCTGTCCATTCTCGTAACGTAGTTTCAAATTCCTGCAAAGCAAAACAAGACATGTCTTTCCAACTACACAAAGTTCGCGCCAGATGAGAGAGCGAACGGAACGACGGAATCACCAGGCACAAACACCAGTCAAAGTAACGTTGCCCTTTTAGTGCTGTCAAACCAAAACAAAAGTTATTGCCTGATGGCCGTTCAGAAAACGGAAACAATCAAGAGGCGGGAAAAAAGCAGGTCGCGATTAATTTTTTCTTTTGCCTCCGATTGGTCGAGAAAATGGGACTAAATTCTTCTCATCCACAAAAAAAAAAAACAATCCGACCTCGAATTAGATGCATGCAACGGGCATAAAGTACGCAAAACTGTATGCAGGCAGATCTTGCTGGATTTTTTTCTCGCCTGAAACGTCGAGGAAGTGGTCCGAGACTCCGCAGAGCGAAGCAAAACAGAACCAAAAAATTACCGAGTTGTTCTCGCTATCTAATTCAAAATCTTCCTACAGCACTACTGCTGTCTAACAGAACCAACCAACAACAAACTCAAAGCCATATGCAGGTTCAGTTTGTTGTTGGTTCTCTTCCTCGCTCCGAGAGATTTTTCCCCGGGTAGTCCGGTTTTCCCTCTCCTCAAAAACAAACACTTCCAAATTTCAATGGGCCATTTCCGAGTTCCAAAAACTCTCACTTTCAAAACGAGGCTAAGTGCAAAAACCTTTCTTGTGAGAATGACTTTCACTTGCATGAGAATAAAAAAATCATTTTCACATTAAAGGGGCTGTGTCACGGCAGTCCAGTTCACTTTGTTTAATTTTGACAATTACTCGCCCTCAATCGCTTTGGTACTTAAAGTAAGCAAAGAAATTACAGGTAAATGACAAAATCAGAGATCCGAGAAAACAAATATGTCTCCTGAGCATTATTTTTGAAGTTACAAGCAGCAGGGATCAACTTTGAAAAACTGTTAGGCTGAACAGTTTTCAAAAACCCTAATTTCAATTTTCTTCAGTTTTGCCCACCCGTGGCATCCGTTGTTTCTGTTATGTTATTTTAACCTTCCTTTAAAGTTTTAAGCGGTTATTTTTATGTTTCTCTTAATTTAACGGGCATTTTGTAATTTCCTAATTTGGCTGAATTTCGTGACACAGCCCCTTTAATATCTTCGCAGTTAACCTCTCTTTGAAACAGAGGCTTGGGGCAATTCGGAACTGGCCTATGCGATCAACAACGGTAAACGTCATCATGTGGCCCACATGATGACGTGCCGTGGTACTTCTAAATCGTTATTTACTTATTTATTCATTCATTTCATTATTTATTTACTTAATTAACTATTTATTTAACTTACCCTATCTCTGACTAGCATCTGTGCTCTGTTTTTATGGACAATTTTGATGTACCCCGGAGATTGCATCCAGGCTTCCCCGTCCACTTGAACTGGAACTGATTCCCCAAATACGGAAATTTTAACCGCCCGGCACTAAAAAGAACCGCATTGAGTAAGAATGGTTTCAATCAGTTACTTTTATTCTTGACTGATAGAAAAAGAACTAAATCCACCGTTGTAACATCTCACAAAACATAATCTTGTTGGCACTGCAGTAAATAAAACCAGTCAAAATTCATTAAAACAACGAACCCCTGGTAAGCGCAAGGAAAATTCTAAATGCAACCAGTGATAAGCGCGATAAACCAAGTATCGGAGCTAAGAAAAAGGAATGATCAACTGGGTTAAACACAACATGTTACAAGGCCTCTCAAGTTAACAATTTTAAACGAATCGAGTAGTCCCTGAAATTAATCTCAAGTACCACTATTAGTAGAGGTTTCTTCAAGGTTCAGTTTCGCAACCTTAAAATTAGCAAATGTCACTTACCTGTGCTATTCTATGATGCTGCATTCCTCCGAACACTTTACACATGCCCTAGTTTCATAAGGAAACAAAAAGTTACGCATTCGTTGGAACCGTCGTTTAACAGGTGTGTTTTCAATAACGCAAATAACAACAGAGGTTTCTGACAGTTTCGTGGTTCCAGTCTTTAGCACAAACGCTACCGAACAGCAAGTCCTGTTACGCATACGTGCCCACATTTTTGACAAGGCAAAACTGGGCCGACATCTGTGAAAAATTTTCCAGTCAACATTTTATAAAATAACAATTTACAATTGGTAATAAAATACACATACAATATCCCTACCATCCGCTTAGTACATTCCATTTCATGATCCAACAGGCCTACTCACCATTTGAGTTGCACCAAGAACGGCAACGACTTCTAAGAGGTTGTCATCATTCGAAGGCTCCATAAAACCCTGCAGTGTGCAGACAAGGAGAAAATACAGATAACATGAACGCTTCACTGTTGTGGAATGATTCTATAAAACGTATATAACGGGAAAAGGAAACTTTGATCTCTATCAGCCATTTTAAGGTTGCATATGAGACTGGTCAGGCGTTGTGACGAACTGAATGTTGATTACACAACGCGAAACTCGGGGTACAGAATTTATTGGGCAGATTTTTGAGAAAAGTGGAGATGAAATCAGAGTAAGAGACAGCTGTTCAAGGAAAAGAGTTGAATACAGGTGTAGTGGATACGGATGTGCATGGATTAAACATCAAATGATGGGGGTTCATGGTCCTACATACAATCTACTGTTTTCTTCCATTTTATTTCCATTTTATTTCTTCTTTACGGATTCAGGAACGAGTTATGAGGAAAGTGTGGAGATGGTTGATACCTTCCTCGAGAAAACTCATTGGAACGTGAGTGGAGAAATTGACTAGAGGCCTTAGAATCAGCACTTACGTCATCACGTCCTGTTCCCCAGAAATTCGCTCCACCCATATAACTGTAGGGTACAAACAGGAAACAAATAACAAATTAAAGTGGTTCAGTAGAGTCGCATCAAGGAGCTATGTTAAAGAAATTTAAGGCGGCAACAACCGATCACAAAAAATAGAATAGCATTATTAGCATAACATACTGGTATTCACTTTTGGCACGTGATGGCTTAAGAAGACAGTCGAAGGTCAGTCGACTTCTGATTGGTTGAAGAAACGTTCCCTCGCGGCACAACCAATCAGAAGCACTACCCAGTTATGGGTAGTGACACGTCATCAGTATGGAATTTCTGCGCTCGTTTCTCAGACGTCATTTCGCGGGGAAACCAGTGTTGACGTCAAAAAGTGTCGGCTGTTTTTCTAAGGCTAGGTACGTAATCAATGAAAAAAATTCTGGTGGAAAACTTGACCACATGACCGTTGATTTTTGAGCTCCTCTCCGAACTTAAATTTTGTTAAATGCCGTCTGCAGCCGCCATGACATTTCGTCACACTTCTATTTCCCGCATTGAGCACATTGTTGTTTTCAAATACTGCTTATCTGACAGGGTCATTTTTCGTTTTCGAATTGCATCATATTTGACAGAATTATGAGTGCTTTAGACACCCTTTGTCCACTGGGACACTTTGTGATGGCTATCATGACAAGATTCCGTCTTATCAACGTTAATCCGCGTCTTGTCTGAGTAACTCAGGACAACTTAAACGACTTGGAACAACTTCGGCGCAAAAATCCTTTTTCAAAGTAAAATTAGACAAAGTGGTGAAAGTGTTTCACGAGCAAAAAGATGGTCTTCACCGTTGATCGACCCTAATACAGTAAGAAATGCTTGTCACATCTTTGATGTTTTCTAACCTCGCTATATTAAGTACCACAATTCCTTGCAGACTTGGGAGATTGATTTTATGTCCATCGCACTGTGAAGAAACGAACATCCGATAAAACAATGAGAAATGCGAGTGCAATACCTTAGAACAACCAGGTTTGCAAGGGTTGCAAATTACTTAAAGTTAACTTTAACGCTGTTGTGAATGTGTACAGCAAAAAGAGGAGCACATGTGCATGATGAGCATGTGATAATATGAATGGAACCTTTGTGGAATCTAGTAAATGTATCATGCTAAGTTACAGTGCACTTTGCCAAAGGAGAAGGATACATTGTAATCAAAAAACTAGTTACTGTTCATTGTTCTTTCTTATACTCTGAACTAGTATCTACCATTACTTAGTACAAAAGCTTATTCAAATGTTGAACGCTGTGTGACAAAAGAACAGAGATATGATTGTTGCTAGAATGTCAATGAGTGTGATTTCACAGAGCATAAATCTCAGGTTTATTAACATCAGTTTATGCTACCATAAACTTGAACTTATTTTGGAGTTCTATCAATGAAAAGCGCCCAAACCAAATACACTGTAGCCATTACCTGCTCAGTTCAGTTAGATAACAACCACTGTTCATACCTCGAGCCTGACTCTTTGATCCAGATTTTTGTATGTTCTCTGCAGCAACTCTTTTCCTCCCAATAACCCATAATAAAGCAAATTCAGCGCCCGCTTTCTATAAACAAAGAAAAGACAAAAAACAGAAACAGCGTTTATGTTTCTCCTTCCAAAACATACACACACACACTATACTTTATTTCATGCACATCATTTCTACAGAGAAAAGTAAAAATTTTCTCGTAATCACTAGAACTTAAGAATCAGTTTGTTGATGGACAAGGAGTTTGATGCGCAGAATAGTGTGGGTTTTTTAACCTGTGAACTCTTATCTCGTATGGTTTGTAATAACTGAATACTGGTAGTAATCAAGGGTTAAGAACTAGTCAGGAATTCCGTGACTCTTCATCACCGATACACGAAAGCGAGGGTACGTGGCTTCATGAAAGCGAGACCAAGTGGTGTCGAAACAGAGAATACAAAGATTGAAGCTGAATTCGATTCAGCTTCTGATCACACAAGACTACCGAGACAATATTAGGATGGGGTGAATGCAAATATTCATCATAAATTTGAAGTCTTCACCCCCCATGAGTCACATGCGTCATCACTTACTAATACACGACAGCGAAGCCTTATGGCTTCATAAAGCAAGCGACCAAGAGGCGTCGAAACACAGAATGTAAAAGAAAAACCCAGCTCCTGATGATCCAGTATTACTCAACTAAAATGTCTTGACTTTAAAACACATTCTCATAGCTAACGAATGTGTAGGGATCTTATAATCTTCACTAC
This sequence comes from Porites cylindrica, assembly GCA_964035525.1. Lineage (NCBI taxonomy): Eukaryota > Metazoa > Cnidaria > Anthozoa > Scleractinia > Poritidae > Porites > Porites cylindrica. The sequence goes on along the minus strand of OZ037783.1, from coordinate 8,228,133 downwards.
ATTAAGAATAAAATATGACGAGGAAAGAAAAACTTACAAGCAGAAATGCTACGATAAAATCCAAATTGAAATAAAGATATGTTTGATTGATTGATTGATTGATTGATTGATCGATTGACTGATTGATTGATTGATTGATTGAACAACAGAGAGATTTGAAGTTACGTTTACGATAAACGTGAATTGTTTTCCCTTAACATGTCTTTAACTGTTCTTAACTTCTTCAAAAAAAAAAAAAAAAACAGAAAAAAAAGTAGTTTCACGATATCAGGATAAGAATTGCTTTGGACTGTTTTTATCTGCTATCTTTTTATTTAGAGAAATTCTCAACTTGAATGTGCCGATAGCGTTTGTCGTAAGCATGATTTTAAATCTCTCTATCATTGCCGCTTAAGTAATAGACTAAACCTGAATTGCTCGGGGTGTTCTTCTCTTCTCGTGTGAAAATCCAGCGCAATCTTAGCGTCCAGTCCAATACCGAAGTAGTTATTCATGACGCATTTTTCCGTGTAGCCCTCCCTAGAAATGAAGGAGAAGTTCAAAGGTCATCCAAGAATTCTAAGGCAAGTCATTGGAACCGGGAACTGAACTACAAAAAATTAAATCGGAGGGAAAAAATTTTCTTTGTGTTATTACAGATGACTAATTACATCTTTAGCCCTTGAAAATGTAAAGAAGAATGCAATATGCTTTAAAGTATTGTGGTACAAGATTTTTGTCCACTGAAAATTAATATTACTCAATTTCCTGCTGGATTCCCTCTTAATATGCTAAAAAACTTACACATCCAACACGTTGTTCATCATGGGCGTGGCAGCCACACATAATGCATAAGAATGGGCCAACAATGCTCGATCATTCAGTGAAACAAACAGTCATAACTTAGCATACCGTGATGTGGTAAAGTATACAGGGCACCCAACATGCTAATAAACTTACACATCCAACACGTTGTTCATCATGGGCGTGGCAGCCGCACACAATGCATCAGAATGGGCCAACAATGCTCGACCAATCAACGAGCCAATTACTCCTTCACTTGGCCTTTCTTTAAGAAAAGCCCTGGCGATGATACAGTTGTTAAAGTGTCTGGTAGGCTTGCCTCCAGGTCCTATCAGCATATCATCTAACATAGGTCCAAAGGTAAGGGGGAGAGAACTGCCTTGACTTATACAACGAGACTGGCGCTGCTCAGAGGAGGCTTGTAATCTGTTGTCCGAGGGGCCTGGGTCAGATTCCAGCCCGCTTTGATAGTCCCGCGGGTTTATGATGCTTCCTTCGTTATCTGAAATGAAATCAACAAATACCACAACCAACGAATTAAAGCTTTATAAACGATATTACTTCATTAATATTGTTCTACAGTAAATAAAGAAGCCTTGACTGTGCTCTGTTCTGTTGAAATGCACGCTGTCGCAGGAAGTGGCTTGAGCTTGAAAGAAGTGTAGGGGAAAACACGAGACGTAGTCGAGTGCTTCTCTCTTGAGTGCTATCTAGCAGCTTGCTTGCTAAGTGCTTTACAACAAAACAGAGCACAGCCAAGGCTTCTTCATTTGTTTTATGATAAACAATCCGTTAAAATTCCCCACGCAATACTTTCTAACTTTTCAAAACAAAAAATCGGCAGATGGCGTGACAGCTTTAGCTCCATGTTTTATACTCGCATAAAGCACGCTTTCTCAGCCAATTAGAGTGCGCGTTATCTCTAGCAGGATGACGTACTAACCTTTTATTGCTTCCAGTCCTTCCTCGATTATGGGTGCAGTGGATGTAGTTACCACTTCCCCGGCCGCGGACGCGGCCACTGTGACGATGGCTTCTGCCAATGAGGTCGTCGAGGCACAAGTCTGTGCATTTTGTTCATCCACAGCTAGAGGTAAAAATTAAGAAAAGGTTGCCCACAAGTTACTTTTATTAGCAGCTAATTCACGACCTCTCGCATTGTGAGGAACTTCACTGTTAAAACAAATTCGCTTACCTTCTGGGTTTATATTTGGGTGCGTTAACATTGTTCGAGCTCATAACGAAAAGTACATTAAGAAGGCAGCTCGGAGAAGAAGGGTACTTAAGACCGTTTAGACGAGACGACAAGACATTGCTAAATTGTACTAATCAAGCTTGCATAGAAACCGTTTTTTACCAGCCGCTGTTCGGGAAACGAGCCCGCGTACCGAGACAAAAACAGAGAGAGCGGCGTAGAGAAAGATCGAGCTTAAAACTTTGCCGATGCTAAACAAGTGCATCCCGGCCCAATTAGCAATGTGTCCTGCTTGCAGGGGCCAAGTTTTTCCTTGACGTTTGTAAAACTTGATGGAGCAAAGATTGTCGCTGTTAAAAATAATAAGAGCTTATCTCATCTAGGTTTAAAAACAGTCGTCACCTTTGTTTCTGAAGTAGGCCGTTTGTTTTCCCTCTTTGCAAAAACTAATAAGCGGGTGGACGAGCTAAAACCGACGGCTCACGACGAAAGGATTTGTTTCTCAACCACAGAACACGGAGATTCAAAGTAACTTGCCAACAGTCTTAAACTGTCACTGAGCAGTACTTTTCTGTACAGCTGTGAGTTGTTACCCTTGGCCTAAGCAGCAGGCGAAAGACCAATATCGGGGAAGGGGAAGGAGCGGTCGGTGTACAAGAGGGCGGAGTTGAGTTCCCTCTCCCACGGGCCCACCTCAGCTTCTTCGCTCGCGCGCCATGTCCTCTCTTGCGCACTGTCACGTACGCTGTTGTTACCATGGCAAAGTTCCTTACCCTGTTCTGCGTGCTCTATAATCTGTTTTAACGCCTTCTTTAGACTGTTTGCTCTGGACATAAGAGCGTCCCTGGGTACGAATACTTTCTGCTTTCCTGCTCCATTACCAGAGTTCCCGGAATTTTCTGCTGAGGCAGGAAGAGCCTCGGATTCTATGCTCAACGCATTCAACAGCAGGTTTAGCTTCTCGTTGAGAACCGTGCACTGAAAGAAGAAAAATGTGAAAGAAAAGTGAGCACAGAGTTTACAAATTTTTTCAGCCTTAGTAAGCAACAATTAAACCTCGTTATAATTATTAAGGAGTATAAGCAGTGAGAAGTTCCACTATAATCTCCATGGGGTTTTTTTAATGAGATCGATGATGACGACGTGGACGACGATGATGATGGTGATGATGACGATAACGTAGATGATGAAGATAACGATCCCAATTTTTTCTCGTCATGACGTAGGTAATAGGAAGCTTAAGCAACTACGACGACAACCACAACGACAACTTCAAAAAAACAATAGGTTTAATGATCAAAACAACAGCTCTGCAAGTGCATCACGCTCTCTTTAGTGCATTTCTTTGACGTCCACTGCACGACCTCCTAATTTGACGTTTTATCGAGGACGTGGACATACGACGACGAAATTTCCTTCCTCTTTTTGAACTTGAATAAAATCCACAAGAATTCAACTCCAGAAAAAGTCGCCTGTATTTGACATTTTGAGCGGGGCCAAATAGACGCGATTAAGTTTGTAGGAACGAAAATTCATTTTTTTGGCGACGTTTTCACTGCCGTCGTCGTCGTCGTCTTTGCACAAGGTCCCTTATGATGACAGTGGTAGCTAGTGGTGGTGGGTTACCACTCATTTCCATACTCCAAACTGACCTTTCCCTCTCAATTACACTTACATACAATTAACGGGCAATAACCGGTCAAAACCTACAATTAGGTTTCTAACAGTAGAAAGCTGACCATTTCGAGTTAGTGCTAAACCCTCATCGCCATAGTCAATGTCATCACGGTGGATGAAATGGAGCTTTTTCCGTGGTTATGATGGCGACACGCTAATGATGTAGATATATTAAGATTGGAGTTCAAGCAGAGTAAACCAACAGACTATACAAACCTTTTGCGCCAGTGAATCTGGCTCATCGGCTTGAGACGGATCAGAGTTGGCTGAAGCAGTACCAACTTTGGACACGAAATCCTTGACCGTCTCGCACAAAACTCTACAGAGAAAGATAGCATAAGGACAGTGCTGAAAATGATCTTAAATACTTCTACGCTTGTAGAACTGAATCTTCGATAAGGACAAAATAACTTAAGCCCTTTCAAAATAACTTAAGCCCTTTGACTCTGTTTCGATTCTTGTGGGACGTAAGGGAACCTGTTCGTACAGAGTAGGGGACATAGAACATCATGGTGTGGCCAACCTTATAACTGAGGGGAGTCCTGTCCTATAACCCGCTTTATCGAATAAAATTCTGATGATGATGACGATGTCGACGACGACGACTACGATGGTGAGGATGATGATGATAAGGAGGAGGAGGACGAGGAGGAGGACGAGGAAGAAGAGGAGGAGAAGAAATTGGAACAAACGAAAGGTTAACTGTACCCTTTATGACTTGCACTTACTGACTGCATTGGTCTCTTTATTGTATAATCGAATATTACAAAGTAATTCACACCTGGCAGACGAAATGACTTCCGAGTGTTTACTGGAATTAAGTATTCTTGTCAAATGCGCCGCTACGTTGTTTTCAAACATGTCCATGGTGTCGACTTCTTGTCGATACTGTAGAATAAAACAGGAGGATAAGTCGGTAACAATAACAAATTTATTAAGAAAACACCATTAGAATAAAATTCACTGCATACATTGTTGATGGAGCCATAGTCAAGCCTCTCTACAGGGTGGAGTCTGGAAGAGGGGTCCCTTATCTCGCCCTCCCGCTCCTTTTTCACGACAATTAGGAAGCTTAAGCAACGACGACGGCGACGGCAACGAGAACGGCAAACAAGTACTCATAGGTTTAGATTGGCAAAACAACAACTTTGCACCTGCATAACGCTTTTTTGAACATTTCTTTGCCGTCGCTGCACGACTGCAACGTGAAACTGCCTAATTTTACGTTTTGTCGACGACGTGAACACAATACAACGACTTTCTTTTTCTTTTTCTAAACTTTGATACAGTCTTTTAAGAATTCAACTCCAGGAAAATTTGCACACATTTGAAGAACTGAACGAGTTGGAATAAGCGCGATGAAGTTTGAAGTAGCACATCCCGCTCCCCGAGTAACGGGCAAATACCGTTTACCGTCAACAATTCTGAGGGCCCAGTTGTTCGAAAGCCGATTAGCGCTTAACCTGGGGTTATATTTAACCCGGGTTTCTTTTCATTGTGTTTGAAAGCATTTTCTCGGATAATTTTCTGTGCTATTTTTAGAGCTTGCAATCATCAACTTGTAGACAAAAAGAATTAAAACTGAAATGCTTTTTAAGCTTTCATATCTGAATTCAAATCTCGCACTAACCCTGGGTTATCTTAACCCAGCTTTGAACAACTCGGCCCTGGCGTCTTTCCCAATCCCGCACTGTATTTCGGCCGAATCCCAGATCCCGAAGATACCCTTCCACACCCGGCTGTCTTTAATAAGACAGACACACGCCAGAGCTGGGACTGGGACTGGCATAATGCGTGCTTTCTAGAAAAAGCTAGGCCCCCTGGTTCTGATTTCTTGACAAAAGTGATAAACCAAAAACACTTACAGGAGTATCTAAGGTTTCTATTGAAGAACTTCTGGACGCTGACAAGGGGCGTTCCTCTATCATGATACTCCATCTACAACACAGAACATAAAGCACGTGATTATTATTCAACAGAAGATTTTGTAGGATGGTGTTTGTCCTTCCAAAAGATATACCGTCAAAGTCGGAAAAAGCCCCACTGGGGCCCTTTATGGAGAGGTTCAACTTCATTTTTTTTCTTTTCAATATTTTCCAGAGGAATTTGGTATTTTCTTCAGCAAGTATTGATGCCTTTTTGCAGAATTAACATCAATCCTATATTAAGCCTCCGGCTTATTTAGTTCAAGCCCATTTGAGCAGGGGGGGGGGCTAAATTAATTTAGAAAAGAGGATGGTATCAGTTCTCCATAAAGAACTAGAATACAAAGTGGAAAAGCTCAAGTACAAGAAGGTTAGAGCTCATGTAACCGAGGATCAGAATCAAATTCGACTACTTCCAGATGGTAGATAAACCATCCCAGATCAGTCCACACGAAGTTTTACAGTCGTGATTGATTATTACAGTCTATCATTTATTAGGGAATAATAATCAGGGGAGAGGAGGGGGGCTTATTAACTTTCTTCCCCTGAAAAGGGTGGGGGGGGCTTATTAGAGGGAGGGGGCTTATTTGAGAGGCGGGGCTTGATAGATGATTTACGGTATAGCAAAACGGAGAATCACCTGTCCAGCACTGCAGCCTTAGCTCTTTCCAAATGCTGGAGAAACTGTGTAACAGCGTTGTCATCATCAAATGATGTACCCCACCCCAGGACTCTTGACAGATCATTTCCAGTTCCAAGTGGTAGAACACCAAGCTGACACTACAGAAAAATAATTATCTATTATTGAGAATGATCTTTCTTTAGTTAGTGAGTTTTCCTAGTGAACTATCTTTCAATACCTCCTGTACCAGGAAGCCCCAAAGCACGACATACAGCCTTTTACTCGTGTTTTTTGATGCCTACAAGTACTCGTATTTTGCCCGTTGTATTCCTGTGTGCAACAGTCTCCGTCTGATGCTATTATCTTTGCCCGTGTATAAGGACCCAGTCACAAGTCATTTGTCATCACCTACTGCCTGGCTTATTATGAACACCCATTCCCGCGACTAGCCTGTGCTATTGGCAATCAAATTATTAAAAACAAAAGATAAAGACAATTTGAATTTGAGTTCTCCTATGCCCTAACAAGAGTCGAACCTATGACCTTCTGATTACTAGACCAGATGCTCTACTACTGAGCCACAATAGACCTATGGGAGCTAAGGCCATTAAACTTGCTTCATGTGACAAACATCCTGCACACTGCTGGGGATGGAATGTCGGAGGGTGGAATAAGTACAGTGATATAAATGTGATTTAGCAGTATGCAGGATGTCTGTTTCAACACAATCAAAAGTTAGAACTCCACACTGAAGTGATAAATTATTATCGTGTGAAAGTACTGCTGAAGAGGTTTCATTTGAATGGTAACATCATAGGATTTCATCCACAGACTCAAAAGTTAGAACTACATACTAAATAAATAGTACCACGTGAAAGTACTGCTGAAGAGGTTTCATTTGAATGGTAACACCACAGGATTTCATCCACAGACTCAAAAGTTAGAACTACATACTAAATAAATAGTGTCATGTGAGAGTACTGCTGAAGAGGTTTCATTTCAATAGTAACACCATAGGATTTCGGGTTTCATTTGAATGGCCAGCCACCCCATAGGATTTTGTTCATAGATGCAACAGTGTTTGCTGGAGGGTAAAATTTGAATGGTTAAACCTAAATGGTGCACAAACTAAAAAGTTAAAACTGCATTTCCATTCTCCAAAATTGAATCTGACGCTCTTACATAATTGAACCCAAGTGAAAACAGTAGTTTTTTTCTCACCTGATTTGACAGATTCTGGTTGTCAACTTCATTCATCACCCAGCCTACGGAACCATCACCTCCACAAACAAGAATTCGAAAGTGATCAAAATTTTGGAACAGCTTAAGCCTGTTAAACAATAAAACAGAATAAGAATTTGTTTATCATACATGACGACACCAGAAAAAAAAAATGAACAGAGGACTTTTCACACCTTTATTGCGTCCCTCTACAATATTGAATACCCCCATCTCATCTCAAGGTCTAAAAGAGTCCCCCCTTTTCAACTCAAGGTCTGGATATGCATCTCCCCCCCCCCTTCCTACCTTAACATCTGCATGGGTGCACCCCCCTTCACCATCTGGATTCTGCCACAGAAAAATGCATACACTAAATACACAGAAATGCTGTAACTCACCCTTTTGAAGGACCACCCATTGCTAGATCAAAAACTTGAAGAGGATTTAACAATTGTTTGAATTTTCTAATAAATTTAACACCCTGAAAAGAAAACAAATCATAAAAATAAAAGGTCATCACAATAGGTCAAACATTATGGAAACTGAAAGGAGTTGACAAAGTAACAAGACTGTTTCTTTTATTTAAGAATAAGAAATTTAATCCATCTGTTGATCCACCTCAGCATTGGTAAAAACAAGAAAAGTAGGTATACAGCTGCAGTCAACTCTCGGCTTACAGACACCCTGATAAATTATACGAACAGCAGCTAAATCCCATGCAAAAATAAATTAGAGAAGTTTGACTGAAATAAACTCCCACTGTTACAGACTCTCATCAATGAGGGCACTAACTCAAGGAACCTGCAGTGTCTGCTATAAAGTGAGTTGACTGTACTGGCACCACTTCATTGTGTGACAAAATCAAGAAGTGTCATTACTTTTTCTGTCCTCCAAATTCACCTCATTTTCATGCTACAGTGCTTGCCCCTTTTTCAAGTGAAAACCATGTGATATCATGCACTCTCCATTGCAGTAAAAACGTGTGATATAATACATAGATAGGTATTTTGACTGCGTTTTAATTTATCTCCAATGACTACTTTATTAATTAAATACTTAAGTTACTGACCTGATTATCACCACTTTTAGAATTAACAAAGACAAGCATTGGAAGACAGCCAGATGGTCTAACCTGAGGTAATGAAAATAAGAAATCATTTATAAAATCAGCTATTTAACTCCTTTGCTTCCCAGTTATGAGCCCTACCAGCAATAGGCTAGGAGCCATTCTTAAAATAAGGAAATTACAATCATGCAAGAGCAAAGAACAACACTTTAAATGAAAATAAAAAAATACTAGGAAAAGCGGGAATGAGCAAATCATTTCTTCAGTTTCAGGCTTGATTAACAAAGCTTTGTGCATTGCACCTTGTTCAATGTCATGTTCAAAGAAACGATAGGCTAACAATGACGGTGCAATGACACTGAATGAAGAATCTGATTAAGGATATTTTGCTATCATAAACCCTTTTGATATCAGTTTTCTCCGAAAGCATATTAGTTTTGTTGAGCTTGCGAAACACCTGTTATTTATTTTAAAAATACCCCTCTTGGACCCCTAAAATATAAAAAATGCCCTGGGCATCTATGATATCATTTATAACTCTACTTGTATTTCTAACCTACATCACCAAAAATGAAAAAACTGCTTAAAATATCACTAAATCATAACAGATAATTTCATAGAATTCTCACTTATATGATAATATAATCCTAGCTGCCCACTGTTGAATTAGCCCCAGCAACACTGTTTACTTACATTCCACAAAAGAGAGCCAGCGTTACTCCAGACTGACACAGGTGGTAATGTGAAGAGAGCGTTTTCACCATATGAGCACTTAGGAGTTTGAGACCGACAAGATTGGTGTACCTGTAAAAATACATTAAAGAACTTGTGGTGTCATATCCTTAGTTCGTAGATATAGGGTGTGTTCCTTTCAGCGAATCCAAAAATGGATTTTTGATCCTAGATTTGCCAGATTTCTCGGTCGAAAGGAACGTGAAATCCGAAATTGGATTTGTAACCTTGGTAACCTTTCACCAACGCGTGCAATATGCACGACAGCCTCTCAAAAAATGACGTGTTTTCTATTGTTTGACAAATTATGCGATTATACCGTGCAGAATTTAGTGGTCGGCAGTTCGAATAGCCACGATGGAACATATAAAACAGACAAAGAAAGAAGCGCATTAAAATCGAAAATTATCTAAAAATGTCGGCCAGTTTGATCCAGTTCCATAGCTCAGATTTCTTTTATGTAGCACGATCGAATGCCTGTCGCGTCTACAAGCGAGTTTGTAGTTAGATAGCAGTTCATTTGTTACTTTTACTTATTTCTGATTTCATGCAATCTTTAGAGACAAATGGTTAGTATATGGATATTTTAATGTACCAGGAACAATCTTCTAATGTTTTCAAATGTTTTGCGGCAAATGACAGCAACGAGGAAACTCTACGGCCTCTATGGGAATACTTCAACTGGAAATACCACTGGATCATCTGGCTAATTTCGGATCCACTGTGAATGGAACAGAGTAGATCACTAATCCGTTAATCTGGATTTGGATTCTTCGGATTTCAAATCCAGTGAATCCTTTTTGAAAAAGGATTCACCAGATCAAAAATCCGGATTTGGATTTGCCGAAAGGAACGCGAAATCCGTTTTTAGATCTAAAATCCGTTTTTGGATTCACCGAAAGGAACACACCCTTAGAGTGCTCCTCAAATAGAGCATGGCTAGTACCAGGGCTTGAAAAAAGTCCCTTCCGGTAGTCAAGGACAAGAAGATTTTCTTGCAGGGCAGTAAACTTTAAAAGCTTACTTGAACAATGAGAAAGGGTCCAGGCACGCAATCCTCTAAAAAAGATCATTAACTAAGACAAGTGAAGAAGAGGCCCTGGGCAAGCAGTGTGTGAGAGCTGCTTGCCCAAAGGACAAGCTGGAATTCAAGTTTTTTTTTTCTTTTTTTTTCAAGCACCCTCTAGTGTGTTGAAAAGTTAGTCTCTAAAGTTGTCCATTACTTACCATCATGTTACACCAAAGACATCTAAATCCCTGAAGTCGTCTTTTGCTGCCACATACATCATCACACACACTACATCTAGCTGACACAGGGAGATTTCCCTCCAACCACTGGTGTGGTGTTGAGAGCTGGAAACAACAAAAATAATTATGAGAAAGAAAGAGTATTTTACAACACACCAAGTTACAGCACACTGATTGGTCAAGAGCTATGGTCAATGAAAGTACGGACCATGGAAATGCCATGGTGGTAGCACAATTTGTTTTTCTCTTTTTCAAGCATGCGATTTTCCACAACACTGACTACAGTGGAAATGGGTGTTAAAAACTATCAATGTTATTGCAAAAACAAATATTGACAACAACTTTGTATGGTCTATTCTCTTATCAACCATACAATGAAGAAATGACAGCAAAATGTTCAAAACTTTGCAGTGAAACCACTTGCCTACACCTAGTGGTTCCACTTGAGGTTTGAACATCTTGAAGTCATTTCTATAAAAAAATGCAGGTCAGTAAGAGTACACCACACCATGGAAAACTGTTGTCAACTTTTTTCCTAACCCTCCCTCTTAGACTAAGTTATTGAGAGAGAGTTGCTCACTCTATCTTTTGAGTCAGTGGATTCAAATAAACCTATGGTGTTACCATTCAAATGAAATCTCTTTGGCAGAACTTTTGCTTGCTGCTACTTATTTTTCAGGATTTCCCAATTACAAGAAATTTGAATTATTTTGTGCATTTTCACTTTTACCACTGTGAGGAATGAAAGGGTATGAATCATACATCTCATAAAACACAAGGAGAGAGAGATATGCCAATAATATAATTATTAAAAAGCAAAAAGTTGACTTACAGGATCTTTTTCATCAAAATTTTCTAATTCTGTCTTCAGTGATTGTACTGTCGTCCATTTGCAGTTGTTCTTTGCGCGAACAGCACACCGTCTGTGAACTTTGAATCTACAAACTGACAAAAAACATTTTGCGAATTAGCAATCAGAGATTACACAAAAACAGACTCCAAAAGGAGGGGGAGAGAGGAAGGACTTCTGACTTCCCAGCAAGAAGAAGGGGAAAGGCCAACAAGGCTGTCAATAAAGTATGCAGGGAATTGATCAGTTGGTTCTATCTTTCATTACTTTTGTTTTCTATGAAAGCAGCCAGGGATCATGTTCATAGTGGCTGAAGGAAATCTCCACCCCTCAGCCAGCCAGGGCTAGAGCTTTTGAACCCAATATATACCTAATAATTATCAAAATTTAAATTTTCATTTGCTGTCCCTATACATTTCCTATTGAAGCAGTGGGCGAATTTAAATAAAAGTGAAAATATAATTCATCTTGTGTGATCAAGTCCTTTATTCTTAGTATTTCTGACTTTCCTTTATCAACATTAGCACAGATTTTTTCAAGAAGTATTTTGATGCTGATCACTCTTAGGGCTTGAAGAATTAGAAGATGGGACTTCTTTTATAAGGTCTTGATAAACATATCTGTGGGTGTCACTTTCACTTTGGATTATTTCGCCTATGAAAATGGATGAAAACTGTTCAGCTTTATTTTATCAGAATTTCAAAAGTACACTCATAAGACATCAGTTTGCTTCATTTCTTTCTGTATTCATAAACTCTACACTGCATGTGTACGTCATTACCTTCACAGGACAATCCTTTGCATGTGACGCCAGACAACACATCCCGACAAACGTTACAAAAGGTTGGCTTTGCATGGGAACATGAATACCAGTTGTGCGCACCAGACAATCTGTCTAACAGGTCTGATTGCTACAAGAATAAAAACAGCAAAGTCAGTTTCTTGATAGGGGACACCTTCACTTCCCTATAGGCTTGGTTGTTTATCACCCATGAGGGTTGGCCGGCCATTTTGAGAAAGCTTACCCTTTGAAGATTTTAAAACCAAACCCCCAACTCACATAATTACCTCACATGAATTTTACATATTGTGAAAGTAAGCCCCCTCATTCACCCTATTGCTTTAGAGAACACAAATATTCTAGCTATAAATCGGCCTAAAGTTCACCACATACCTTATCTACAGTCCTGTTTATAAAATCAGTGTTTACTATTTACAGCTGTTACACATTAATTGTCAGTATGGCTTTGTACTACTTTCATGAAATTTATTAAAATGACCCCCCAGGAAACACTTCCTTACCTGAGAATGACCTGCCAAAATCCAATAGTTATTAATTATTGCTATTTTGAACCCCAGCAAAATGGCCACCCTCCCCCCTCCCCCACAACAAGTAATTATTAACCAGCCCCCTAGTTCATGACATGTAGCACATAATTCCCCTCACTGTTTAACCAGGGCTTGAGAGCCTAATTATCAACTTTCAACAGACTTCACTGGCAACAAATTTCCCCAAATTGGATCAACCATGTTGGACAAGTGAATTGTTAGAGAAACAACAATGAGTAGCACAGGACTAATTCTTCAGAGAAGGTTTTCAGCAAGGTTTTAAAGTAGGTGGCAAAAGCTTTGGAGTAGGCGGAGAAGGGAAAAACTCCCACCAAAGGCACAAGTTCCTAGGGAGGTTCGGGCCTCTTAGAACGCACTTCCAGCGTTCTGGAGCAAAAATTAGAGTATTTGAATGGAACACAGACATCATTAAATTTTAGCTTTTTTATTCAGTGACAGCACATGAATAGTCTATTTTTTTAAATTTATTTTTTCTTGCCAATAGCTATGAACCATCGGTTGTTTCAGTACCTGGTTTAAATCATTTTATTTGTAAAAATTGCGGTTATTTCCAAAAAAAAGTAGGCGGCGAGTTCATGTGAAATAGCCAGTGAATTTCAACGGCTGTCGGCTCTTATTGAAAACCCTGTCAGATTGGACAGGAATGGGATCCCTACAGTGCCAAGGGTCTTATGGGTGTGGCAGGGATGGCGAGGGGCTGCAGTGCACATTGCAAAAACATCATTATCATTATCATATAACATCACATTCCAGCAAGGTTGGGATAGCTTACTGAAGATGATTTTGAGCCAACAGATTTCAAAGCAGTTATCCACTCTTCCATTTCCTTTCGTGTGTCAGCACTGAGATTGACATTCTGGAAAGATGTAATGACCTGGAGGAAACAAAACACTCCAACATATAACTAGTGATAACCAAAGGTTACGAAGTGTGGGCGGTCCAATGATCGAATGTCAAAACACTTTTGCTCCATTACTGTTCTTTAATTTGAGTAAGTTTCACGTGACAGATAGTCAAAACAAACGTGATCAGATTACGAGTGATAGAAGGTCAAAATGCGCATCATCGAATAATGCATTCTGTGTGCATTCCATTCAATCTTAGTGGAAGTTCAAATGAATGCTGGCTGCATACATGCGACGCATGCCTAATAACAACCTGGAGATTAGGATTGCGAGCGACAAGAGGAGCCCACAACAAATCAAATGGATACATAGTGGTGTTAAGTTAAATTTGATTGCTACTCTTCGTCTGAGCAAACCAAGGAATTGTGGTGGTTTACACACAGTACAGTAAAATGTGGGGCTACTCTATTGGTGGGAACATGGTAAAATGAAAAACAAGAGTTCACCATTTGATATAAAAAAGCCCTCAAAAATTCTACATCAAAGAAAATCTGAATTGCAACAAGTGAATGGTACAGTTTAATACGGTCTAGCAGGGTTGTCATTAAGAGCCGGGGGCCGGGGATTTTCCCCGCCTACTAAGAGAGTGGCCCCCGGCTACTTTTATTGGAAAATAGAAGAAAAATAGAACCAAAAGAAATCCCTAGCCATTTGATTCCCCGCCTACTTGTTGTATTTACCCGGCAACTTGAAATCTTAGTGACAACCCTGGTCTAGTTATGTCATTACATAAAATCAACAATATTACAGTCAAACTTCCCACAAAAACAACCAACCAATTTTCCCTGTTAAAGGTGCACCGCTTATTCTAGAGTGGTGCTTATTTCAACTATGGGTAAAACACTGAAGGGAATATAGAGAGAATTAAGTGAGGTGGGTACTAGGCATGCACAATTTAATATTAAATTATTTTGAATGAAATAGAAGAGGTATCATGAACGCAGTTTCTCAGCCTCACTGTGACAGTTTCCCTACCTTAAAACTTTACAACTCACGAGTTGGTCGTGGTCTTTTTCTCAAGCAATATGGTTTTGATATCTCTTTATATCAAGCGCCATAACAAAGGTAAGGAGGTTATTTGTAAATACGTAAATTAGCGCTGCTGTGCTTATTCGAGAGCCAAATGTGGCATTTGAAAAAAAAATGCGCACCAAATGTGCACCATTCTGCAACCAAATGTGCAGACTTACTGTTTCTCTTTTTTGAGATGACCGCCAACAAAACATAGAAATTACAAAACCTAAATTGTAAAATTGATCGTGATGTTTACTGCTGCAGCTTTAAGGTGATATGTGAATTCCAATACTCACAATCCCTGCTGGAAGTTCCCCCTGTAGGAAATTTGGGACATCTCATGACTTTTTACCCACTGCTCACTACTTTTCCCAGCTCGACATTTCTCCAGGTTCAGAATCTCACATTTTTTGCCTTTCGAAGGGTTGACAAGTCTGTACCAGAGCGGTTCATAAACACAAGGTTCTAACTCCAAGACTTTAACAGGGAAAATTTGAGTGTTCCTGGGACAGATCCAGGTTTTTAGCATAAGAGGTTCGATGAAAGGGGGCCAACTTGTAGGGGGGTCTGGGAGAATCCTCCCCCAAAAAATTTTGACATTTCAACTCCTCGGAGCGCAATTTCTGCCATTCTGAGGCAAAGTAAGCATGTTTTAATACCTTTTTTTAAAGTGAAAATATAACTCAAAGCTGCATAACAATGATGCAAATTTGCATGACTATGGTAAAACTATATTGCATTAATTTTATCTATTTTCAATTTTGTGTTTTGTCAAAGAAGGGATCAACAAGAAGCATTCTTTGGTATCTTTCCACAAAAAGCTGAACCACAGCATCGTAGTCAATGGGCTTTTCGTAATAAACGTTCATCATGAGCCTGACAGTCTATCCATTGTCATGGTGGTGAGTAAATATCCTTTGAAAAGCTTAAAAGCTGTACTTTTTTCTCGCTCATTGTCAGATGAAGTGACTGGCATAGTACAAGCAATTCACAGCAAATGGTTAAAGTTAGGGAAAATGTCACTGAACCCAACAATGAAAAAACTTTTTAGCTATATATTTGAGCAGCAGAGGCTTAACTTAGTCATGAATACATTGCATTTAAGATTGACTGTATCATTTTATATATTTACAAGTTCTTGACACAGCTGTTTTAATTTAGGGGGTTCGATCGAGCCCCCGAACACCACTTAGATCCAACGCAGTGTTCATATCCGGAATCCTGAACACAACTGTATCACCTCCAAATTTAGGATGGGAAATCGTATAACTTAGAAATCAAAAAATGGAAGAATAATAAATTATTAGAATTCTCAAAACTCCTGAAGATCTTAGAATTTGTGATCACTGCAGTCTAAATTCAATTGCAAAATGAAATGCATGTATTATTTTAGTGTGACCTTGAGAAAGACTCTTTTTATTAAAATCAACAAACAAAATACATTATTTACAAATGATAAAGTCTGTTTTCTTTTCAACAATACTGATCCGCATATCAGCAGGCTAAAAACTAATTTCATTTTTCAGTCATTTGAAAGACAAAAGAAACAATAATAATATTTATTATACCATATTGTATCTCCTTAACTCCATCTGTTTATTAATTTTGTATTTCAATTGGTAATACTAATAGAAATGGTAATACTGAATAAACTTGTTGTTGTGTTTTAAAAAGGTGGTTGCTTACGAAAGGTGGTCGGTCGCACAAGGTTGCATAAAATTTAAAATCACCGTACAAAGATCTGGGGGTAAATAACTAGGCTTTCTTTAACCAAGCTAAAGCCCTCCAGGTGAGATGGAGAGTAACATCCGTTCATACGGTAATGCCTTACTCAGTGAGTTATGTGAATAATGGTCTAATGTTACTACACTTTGAATTCCACGTCACATCATTTCCTCCTGCAAACCAGCTCCAGGGTTTTCAATAAGATTTTAAGTGAAGCTTTGGATCCCGAAGTGGGTGGAGAAGGACAAAACTCGCGGCAAAGGTGCAACCTGCGAGTGCGAGTTTATGGAAAATTGTTAGAATGCATTTCCAGCATTCTGGAGCAAAAATCAGACTGTTTGAACTGAACATAGACATCATTAAAGTTTGGCTTTTTATTTTTTCAGTGACAGTACATGAATACTCTATTTAAACTGGGGTAATTTCCAAAGAAAGTAGGCAGCAAGTTCGCGTGAAACAGCCAGCAGATTTCACCGGCCACCGGCTCTTATAATCAAACATCTGCACCTGGTCTTGAGGTTGTTCGTTGATAACAGTTTCGACTCAACTTAAATAATAATATTGTTATGCTTACCGTAAAGGAATTGTTTTTATTTTCAATGCCACATGCTGCCACGCTGAAATCCTGCAGGTTGATTTCAGTGAATATCGTTTCCTAAAAATGATTACAATAACCTGTCAGTAACTATGTAAAGAATCATACAAAACAAACAATTATTTTTCAAGCCATGCTTACATCACTGGACTTTGCATAATATAACTTGTTTCCTTCTCTCAATTTGAAATATCTTCTTTTCCATCTCTAAAGTGAAAAAATGAACACAAATAATTAGCAATTGAATGAATGTTATATGAACATTATTATGCTGCATAACACCCTTACAAATCTACAGCTTCAGAATCCCGGTCCACGAGCCTCATTGATTGTACTGAGACTTTGAATAGATGATCCTAATTTGCCGTCTACAGTCTACATAAAAAGCAAACGCTAGTTTTGCCGTACAGAAAGGAATAATTTTATCACTTAAGTTAAAAACACAGACTTTCAACCCACAAAATTATATCCCTAGCAACGCTTCTTACCGCCTGCAACCGCCTGAAGGTTTCCTAAAGTTAAATAAGTAGCTTTAAAAAATACACGTTGTGACCAAATGCGATTAAGGTAATAAATGAATATGTGGAGGAGTAATAACGAATACACAGCTTTTCTTTTTATGGGCCACGCATTTTAGAAAGAGAGCATTGAAGACATTATTGGAATCAAAAATTTTAAATCATTGTCATAAGATAACAAAGGCTGATTTGCGTAAAATAGGTCTTAAAAAGAGGGAATGACATTTGAGAGAACTTTATAGCTCCTAAATTTCACAGCAAGGTCAAAGCCATGTCCCTCTCTCCACTACCCCCCCCCCCCCCCCCCAGGAAAGTGCACCTCTGGCACATATTTTTTGCCTCAGCGGCCATGAATGGCTCCTCACCGGCTGAGGTAAAATTTAGGGAGAACACTGAGTTTTTCTTTTACAAGGAGAAATTCAAAATAAATTGCTGATGAAATAAATAATAGAGCTCCTGATGTTAGGTGATGGTGCGAGTTCACAAAACTGAAATCAAATTGTATCCAATCGCATAATCCAGGAATTAGCAACACAGTCTCTTTAATACGGACACCAAAGGGACAGAACCAATTGTCCGCTTTACAGAGGTGTCCATATTATAGAGGTAGGGAATGTGTGATTTTTGGCATTTCTGGGACCAAACAAACTGTCCATAATAGAGAGGTGTCCGTATTATAGAGGTGTCCATAAGGAGAGGTTAGACTGTTACAAAAAACAAGAAGCTGCCACTACTACAATACAAGAGCATCAGCTTCAGGAAATTTTTATCATAACAGTTCCAATCTAGAATTATATAAACTGTCATTCTCTCACTTTGGGGCTAAGCTGTGGAATTAGATACCCTGTAACATTCGACATCTCCCCAAGAATAATACACTCCGCAAATTACTTTTCGATATTCTGAATTCAGAAGATGACTATATTGATATGCCCACCTTAATAATATTACAAAGGTAAAATTAGCCAAAAATGTCAAAAGAAAATTCTTGCTTCTTAGTTTCTACTTTTACAATTGATTTTTTTAAATTCTTTTCCCTTTAGTCTGTTATCTAGTCCTCATCCATATTACAATGTTTATTTCATTTATTTGTAAACTGTAAACTTTCCTTAGTTAATAGCCTTATTCTTTATTTCCTATATTTTGCACGCATTGTCCACCTCAAATAGCCTTGATAGCTCCGGGCAATACTTTTGTAATTTTATTTGTTTATTAATAAAGTTTTGTTGTTATTATTTTGTTGTTGTTGTTACTATTGACAAAGAATGCAAAATCATAAATAAAAACTAATTTAAGACTATTACTTATAGAAACATTAGACAGAACCTCTAAAATTTTTAATATTGTTGTGAGTCTATGACAGTAAGCACTCTACGTGAAATCTCATCCAAAAAAATCCCATAATTTGCCACATAATACACCTTTTCTGCCACATAATATTGTGTCTTCCTGGAAATTCAGCAAACTTTCCAGATCAGAGGGCTCGTCAATAAGTTAAATAAAAAAAATTTAATTGCATCTAACATAAAACACAGTATCAGTGTTTCACATGTTAAAATAGCTTAGATTAATAAAAATGAGTAATTATTATAAACAAGTACACTAAGTACATCTGTATCTTTATGAGTGCACAGATACCAGGAATACATCACAACAAAACCCTTTTATTTTTAATTCCTATCAAATTCAAGAGATTTTGTTGTCATTAAAAGAAGAAAATACTGTTATTTTCAGTTAAGATAAGAATATTAAATGCAGATTTTAGTTTTGACTGTACGATTTTTTCAGCATGTCCAAGTTTGGCAAAGGAATTATAATAAAGAACTGTTGAATCGGTAAGGGTAAAAGGCAGAATGAGTTTGCGGAATGGCATGTAGCATGGCTTGCGGAATGACATAATTATGCAGAATGTAAAATATGGAAAGTGGCATAAAGAAATAAATTAGACTGAAAGGCATGCGCGGGTCATTCCCGCGCCTTTTGTGGCGCCAATTTGAGTAAGCTTTACCGGTTCACGCATTTAGACATTTATCTAAAACATACCCAAGAATTGGCTAGGGTTCCTGAAGGCAGCCTCCAAACAAAAACATTGAAGTCCGGTAAATATAGTGAGGCCTGACCAAAATAACTTAGTTTCCTCGATTGTAAAGTAACAAGACGAAATATCTTCTTTTTCCGTTATCCTTAGCGAATTGCCATTGTTAAAGTCCTTATTTTTCGATAGAAAGTGAGTACCAGAATACTTGCGCATTTGATTTTTTGCTTCTTCAAAATACTGTCGGCACCGAAAGTGTTACTCCTTCGATCAAGAATTACGTTGCGTTACTACCTTGATTTCGTGACTGTGATTTTGACAGCTCCGTCTCTTCCAACGTACGCTGTGCCACGTGCAGTCACGGAACAGACTGTCACGCAGAGTCGCCTGCAGGTAAATTTCAGTGTTTCATAATGGCTAAAATTGACCCAGTTTCACCTTTTTACCCCATTCTTTGATTGAAAAAAGCAATTTTGCAAAGGGAAAACCTACAAGACATACGAAAAACAAGCCATTGGGCTGTAAATATCTATTTATGTGCTTTTCGAAATTGGAAGTGTGAACTTCGATGGTGTCTTACAGAGATTTCCTTCACTTAACCAAGCCAATTCCCAGGTATGTTTTAAATGAATGTCTAGATGTGTGATTTAAATAGCATGTGATTTAAATAGCAAGAAGAGAATTTGGAGTTATACCACATGTTAAATGTTGCCGTCGAAAATGAGTAACAAACTGAAATTTTTTTATCCTGAAAACCTATCCCTCATTTTTAAAATTATTTCAGTACGACAAGCTTCCCTATTGTGCAGAAAGTATCTTCTAGTGCAAGGAAAAGAATTTTTCTGTTCGTGGAAAGTGTCCAAATTTATCCATCCAGTTTCGTTTGCGATCGCGAGAAAAGTTGATGTTAGCGAATTTCAGGTTAAAAATTAATGCAGTCTGAGACTCCGACATCGAAAACCGATCTTCTATTTTTTCTCCCGAATAAAAGGCTTTCGGTGGCAACAATCTATGTTAGGTTTCTTATATAACCTAAAAGCTATCTACGAACAAAAATGAACGAAATTGATTTTTCAACTCTTGCCACGAAATTAAGATTTTGGTCGATTTTTTTCTGTTTCGCACGTCTCAAGCTCGTAGCTGACGAAACATACAAGGTTCGATGCATCACGTACCCCACAGTCTCATAAAGAAACACTTCTCACACGGTTTCGAATACAAATATAGGTAACAAGAAACTGTTAAGTTAATCGTACAAACATCTTTTGAGGAAAAAATTAAAGTAGAAGGGAGCGTGACCTTCAAAAACATCTTTTCTTCAATAGATGAAGAATCTTTTTGGCTGTGCAGAAAAGGCTGGTCGACAATGAGCCTTTGTGGTTTTTTGATTATCATCATATGTTAAGCCTGCAAAATTAAAACAGCGGCTGCATTTGCAAATTGATTGGCGCCAAAAAAGGGAGCTCTTTTCAGTTTAATTTATTTCTTTGGATCATTCAGCTGCGTATATTAAATTCTGCATAATTATGTCATTCCGCAAGCCACGCCACATGCCATTCCGCAAACTCATTCCTCCTTTTACCCTCACCGCAGTAGAATGTTGTTTACAATATTTCTTTCAAACTTCACCTCCAACAGCTAATTTCAAAAATTTCCCTCTTAACTCTGAGTTAAATTCTGATTGAGAAGAAACATAAATTATTAACAAAAAGCAGCAGACAATATGAAAAAAAAGATGGGAACCTATATTAGATATATTCATCATTTTGTCACAGTTGGTGTTTTTTCCAAACTTTGTTGTTAAACTACCCTACTTTTGCCACAACTGCCAAATGAAACAATTTGTCATAACCACTGCAAGAGACATTTAAATTAAGTATTATCTTTCTTTGCTACATGAAAACAAAGAAATGTAATTTCAAGGATAAGTTTTATTTACATTGACAATTCACTGCAATGTTCCTATCACAGCAATGTTACTTAAGGTTGTGGTTCATTTTCTTCCCAGTAAAAACAAAACTTACCTGAAAAGATCCCGTTTGCTTTAACAAAAATCCCTCTTTTATGAGGTTCTGCAATTGACATACAAGTTGCCTATGTGTTAACGCATGGTAAAGCAAAGAGAGAAATGTTACTTCCCAAAATAACGAGCAATATATTATTGCTATGAACGGAGGAAAAATTAAAACAAGACCTCTTTTAGTGCGAAGTCTACCATAAGGGAGAGGCACGGTTTCAGCTTGTTCGATCAGGAATAAGAGAAAAACACGTTCATTTATCAGTGGTTGAATTAAATATGCAATCAAGTGGTGTCAAAATAATGATTCAAAAGCAAACAATCTAAAGAAACCGTTTGACGAGCGTTCGACATCAAAACTCTCGCTGCAGCAGAACAAACCCCGATTTACTAAAAGCCTTTCCATGTAAAAAAAAAACATTCTGGACAGTTATCACAAGGTAGAAGATTCAACCGGCTGTGACACGAAAACACAAGCAACAGTAGCTATTCAAAAAATTTCCCCACGAGCTTACAGGTGCATAATTAATGCCGAGTAGTAACGCTTCGCTAATAAAAAATTTCCAAGCCAAGAAACAGCTGAAGAAATTACAAGCTATGCCGACTCGAGTTCACTGCTAGAAATGCCGGCGCAATTTAGGAACACGGTTCTTAACATCGACCAATAAAAGAATTATAAAAAGATTTATCTAGGCCTTTTTCCTTTTATGAATGGAAAATCCTCAAAGCATAATTTACAAGATAAGAACATTACAATCATCCGAGCGAATATAGTCAAATTTATAGAGGGTTGACATACGTGTCGTAATCAAGCGAAAAACAACAGCTTCAGCATTAAGGGAGGTTTTGAATAATAAAGCAAACTCAGAAACCGTTTCAAGGCAACTGTTATCAAACGGGAATATGAGTTTTAATATTTATATGTTTATAATGTTTTGCCAGACCGAAAGTCGATCTCGACGGGTGAAAAGTCAGCAGACAGAAAATTAAAACCAAAATAGATTACTGAAACATATTTATTGCAATTAGGTCTTCTTCCCGCATAACATAAGGAAACAAAATATTTGCCGTTGATGTAGAGTAAATCTACCCCAACAAGAAAAAAAGCATGATTTGCTCGCTGATGGCTGATGACGAGACTCAGCAAACTGGCTGTTTTGTAAACACAACAAAACTGCAAATTAATAATTCTAGGGTTAAAGCATTTGAAGACCAAAGCTTGTAAATAATCCCAGAGGGGACTTCTAAGAAGTACGAAAAGGTAGCATGGTACACGACTTCAAGAAACGTCGTGCATTTTAGCCGTTTGGAAATATTTGTGCAACATATATAGTGTGATTCATGTGAACCTTACCCGCGCTTTTACGGCAGTCACTGTAGACTTTCGCCGATGATACAGCTTAAGCGTTTCTGTTCCAACTTCACTGTCACTTTCATCAGATGAATCGATCTCACTTTCTTCCACCCGCGGAGTAAAAACATATGATCTTCTCCACGCCATCTTGTTCATGCCATTTTTGTGCAGCAGTCGCCTGCTTGTAGCAGCAGAATGTCCGCCATTATTTTGTGTCCACGTGATTCAGCAGACCTCACTTCCGCTTGACTACCTCTCCCGGAAATGCAAATCGCGTTGGAAACTTCAGGCAACACCTGTTCCTGCCAAACGGATCGGAACAGAATATTCAAAAGGAAAATTATTGACTCGTGTAATCAACACCAAGGCTAATAATGAGCAGAATAGCATAGCTGTCAAATGAGCTGTGCGTAGAGACTAGTAACATACTGGAGAGAATATGAACTTTGACATGTGACCAGTGTTCGCACGCACTGTACTGCCAGTCTGAAGTTACCGATAAGCAAGCTGATATGCCGGTGGGTAGCTTATGTGTGTTATCATTGCTAAATTGAATTTTTTTTATTTTGCTTTTGAAAAAAAATTAAAATAAAACCTGTTGTCAGACCTATGAAATTGCTATCTGAGTGATCCAGACCATTGATATAGATGACGACTAAGACTCTTTCAAAACTTGTTGTCAAAAGTTATAGCAGTAAGCCGATCAACTAAGATGCCTACATCATAAATGTGTTTAAATGAAACACATTGTGTAAATGTGTTTAAACGAAACATTCCCACAGGAATCTACGGCGATCGCATCTTTCACAAAAAGCCTCCTACTTTTTTTTTAAACTAAAGCGGAGTTTCGCGCAAAATTATATCTGTAAAGGAAAAGACAAGAACTTACCTCAAAGGAACAAGGAATATTTCCTTTTGACGTATATACTTCCCTTAACTATAAATTGACAAGTTATTTTGGTGACAAAAGCCGCGAAAACTCTAAAACCTACTACAGCTGACTCTCTCTCAATTAAATATATATCCTATTTATGGAATCAGTCGGTTGAGTGTTGGGAATTTGTTGGCTGTTTTATGGTTCGATTGATGCCGAGTGAACTAATCATCCAACCATCTGCTAATTTGCCTGTCTAAAAGCCAATCGCGTTATTCTGTGCACATGAAATTCAAATTTAATCGTTTGGGTTCTGACCGGTGCAGTTCAGCTCGGGAATTGGGTGGGTGTCGTAAACGGCTAAAACCACGAAAAGACGAACGGAACAGTAAAAATTGCTACAACATTAATTTATGTATTCAAAGCTAAACTAACTGAATGGCAGTGGGATCGTGAGGACATTTCGTTTTATTTCTCTTAGTGATTAAGTCATTAACAGAAGCACATTCTGCAACCTGTTTTGCATATATATGACTTTACTCATCCACAATGACGTCATCATGACGTCAAAGAGCTGCGTGCCATAGAGACATATTGGCAATAAATTTTTCCTTAACTCTCTTTACCTCAATAAAAACCAAAATATATTTTTTCACATTTGTGTCGGTATGTCTTTTAATTAAACTAATTACTAAAACGTTTCTGTGGAGTCGTAGTTTTCTTCTAGGAAATATCTCGCAAGTTCCATGGCGCCATATTGCTCTCGTTACCCCCTCTGTTAGCATGCTAAATAGACAGTCATCTTCTTGTATTGATAGGCCTTTATTATAGAATAGAACCACTTAGTCATTATAAAACCGCAAAAATTATAGAGCAGCGTGTTACTGAAAGTTACGTCTAAAACAGCGGGAGTTTGCAAGTTTTCTTCGTAAAGACAGGTTCGTTAGACATGAAAATAGGCACGATCATCTCCGCAGATGGAAAGGCTGTTCAATTTGCATTTATTTGCGCGCCAGAAGATATTGATAAGTTTACAGCGAGTAAACGATTATTGCTGTTTGGACCGGTAACTAAACAATGCTCGTTTCAGTCGCTGACGTTTTCAAAACGGAAAACCACACTGTCATTGTGATTGGTCAATTAGTAGTTTTCCCGGGGGGTTACACCTGGGAATTCGTGTTGGGGTTGTTCCGCCCGGTTCTCCATATCCTGACCCCACGTCAGACCGAAAAAAGCCATTTTTCACATCCGTTTTCAGATCTGGCCTCTAAAATCCGTACCCGATTTCAGACCTGGCGTCTAACAAATTATGTCGTCATTACTTAGAATATAACGCCAACACTGAAAAAATAAAGATTTCTAAAATACATTTCGAATTTGCATACATTTGGAATTGAAACGATAAATACGTTCATACACTCCCGAAGTTCCCTCGAAAACCATACCCGCCGATTCGAGCAAATAATGGGCTTATACCCGTTTTCAGACCAAAACGGCTTAAAAACCCTACCCTTTGGTGCGACACAAACATATATGGCTTATATAAGGGAGTACCCCTTCCCCCCCGGGAAGCTTGTAATCCTGAGAAATTAGGCCATAGATAAATTGAAGGCATCTGAAAGTATACGAAAAATGGTATTTCACCTCTTCTTTCAAAAACCGGATAAACCATCAAAAGGCTAATACTAATTCTAAATGGCTTCCAGCTGCATGGGTGTTTCGTGACTTTTTACAAATTTCCTCCAACCTGCCCAAGGCGGACTTAAATTAAAATTTACTTCAAATTCCAAATTGAATTTTTTGCAACATGTTGAAAACGTACAAAGACACTGTTACTGAGGATCTGTCATCTGTGTCATTTGAAACAAAGAACACAGTCTTTTATTTAACTTAGGCGTTAACAAAGCTCTACTCGCTTTCGTGATTTCTTCTTTACTTTCTCTTGGAGTCACTAAAATTCAAATTTACCGCAGCTTCTATAATTCACGTTTTTAAAGTGTTTGAAATATAAACTGAAAAGGCACAATCACTGGGAAGCTTTGAGCTTTGATTTAAATCGATCATTTTATGTTTTTTGGACCTGTCAGACCAGATAAAAACACTGATCATCCTTGGTGCTTGGCATGATTCCGGGGGGGGGGGGTTACTCTCCATAATGGCCTTATATGGGGAGGCTCCGCCCGAAAGGGGTACCTTTTTTAGGCTTCAGGTATATGAGAGGGTGGAGATTTCTCTTGTCGAGTTATATGAAAGAGTAGAGAAATCTGTAAAAAAAAAAAAAAAAATTAAAAAAGCCCAAAAAGGCTAACTGACAGATGCATTTTATGGCTGTGAAAAAGTCGACAAAAACGAGGGATACAAAGTTCTAAACTCGGTATGTGAAAGGGGTACCATTTGTCAGTAGAGGATACGAAAGGGGTACTTCCTTTTCTATCCAAAAATGGTATATAAGAGGGTAAGGGGTAGGACCTCGAAATGAAGCCTCCCCGAATAAAACTTGTTGAGTACCCCCCCCCCCCCCGGGCATTATTAGGGTTTTTACCCAAGCAGTGGCTACTGAACTAAGCATTGATTTGTATATCTGCGTTTTCCACGAATTTAACAAGTGCATTTCAAAGCTTCAACCTTCAAGAGCTAATTTTCGGTACCAGCAAGTGGAAAGTCTGTTAGATTATTATATAAAAACCAGGAGCCTATTTATCGGCTCCTGATGAAAACGATTTCACTTGCTCACTGGATTCTGAAAAAGAGGATTTTACGGTTATCAAAGATGGCTACGTTTTTTATAAGTTAGCCCACTTAGCAAGCGTTATATTTATTTTTCCCCTAGAAAAAACTCACTAATTAAGCTCGTTTCACTAAAACCGAAGGTATCTTCTTTTTGCAAGGCCGAGGCGGCATGGGGCATGGCCACTAAGAACGGAGTAAGATTTTACCTGAGGAACGTGCATGATATAATTTGTTAGACGAAATGAATAACTTGAGTTCGGGAAACTTCCTCATCTTATGGTTTCGCTGTAAGTTAGACGAGGAGAGAAGTGCCTTTATATCAGCAGTCCCTCACCACCGCCGCCACCATTAACATATTGGTGTTGTTTTCACTGTAGATTTCTTTCATTTTCTCAAAGCCTTCATCGGTTCGTTATTACAAGTTAGATTGCTCTTCTACTAAACAGAATCACATTAAAGTACTAACCATACTTTGTGGGCGGCTTGTAAGGATTTTATACATAGACTTACAACTACCTTGCGGTTACTGGATAAGCGTAAATGAAGCCGACCAGTGAAACAGAAAATTTACGACTTGGCCAATTAAATAAACAGCGTTGTCCAATTTCTGATTTGATGCGGCTTTGTTACAGTCTGGTAAATCCAAGACTTGAGAGAAGTGGAATTTTTCACACTTAAAGATTATTCATACAAGAGCCTCCGCGAGCGACGAACATCACTATCATTATAGCAGCTCAACGTTTTTTTCAAGTTTTTCATCGACTAGAGATATCGGTCAGTAGCTCGATCTCAAATAGAGATGGAACTCTTGTTTGGAGCAGGTAAATAGGGTGGAAATGAAATTTGTTTCTCCCCAAAACAATTGCTTCCAAGTCTCAAGAAAAAAAGGTGCCAGGATCGTGCAATATCAGTTTGTGAAAGCTAAACTAAGCACTTTAGTGATTCAAAACGTTTGAGACTGAAGAAAAATGACTGATTGGAGTTTTTTTCGGTGTCAAAAAAGACAAACTCATTTGGAATGGGTAGATGACTGTCAATATTAGAAAGGCGTCCGGCTGTCTTGTAAAGAGTCAAAGCCTGGTGAGTTTGAAGAACTCAGTCTAGTCGTCGCTTTTAAAAACTTATGTTAGTGAATCGACTTGTTCTTTAGGAGAGAGGTCGCTAAAGAGGATGTCCTAGAGTATTCAACAAATAGACAAAAGCATAAAACGTGGTAAGCTGATAAAACAAAATAAAAACGTAACCTCGTTTGGTGAAGAGCAGCTTGCAGTAGGTTAAGGAGCACTTAGATCATTGTCCAGCAGTTTGTTTTTACTGAGGAGTTCACAAGCAAATTCAATGGCTACCATTTTGTTCCGGGTAGTCCTAGCTAGTCCTTGAGTTTTTGCTAACGTCAAGACGTGTCATCAATACGCAATTTGAGTTGCTATTTAAAGGTACATTGACGACAATGAATTAAAAGAAACGAAAATAAGCTCTTTCTCTCTGGATCAAAATGAAACAGCTGTTACACAAGCCAGAAACAAGAGAGCATGTTGTTATATTCTCTTCCCAGAAATCATGACGAAGTTACTACAGCGAAAATAAGAACCTGAAAGGTGAATTGTTTGCCACCACAAAATTCTTCTTCTACGGTTTGTCAATTCTAGGACCTGAGCCAGCCAAATTGACCAAGCATTGCTTTTTCCTCCTGACTAAGTTAAAAGTTTGCTGGTCTTTGGAAAAAATCGAATCAGTGAGGGTACAGTATATGACACTGAGAATTTCTTTCGCCAATAAAACAAGAAAGAAAAACTTACCCTTGTTGCGAGTTGCGGGTCCCGTAACAGCCCAATCGTAATGACAAAA
The DNA here is from genome assembly GCA_964035525.1 of Porites cylindrica. NCBI lineage: Eukaryota > Metazoa > Cnidaria > Anthozoa > Scleractinia > Poritidae > Porites > Porites cylindrica. The sequence continues at coordinate 8,199,849 of OZ037783.1, read as the reverse complement.
TGTCGGGCCACTTGTTTACTGTGTAAGTATCACGCAAGCAAAATTGATTCATCTTTTCACAATTGACTGAATTGAGGGTTGGCATTGTTTCAAACGCACCAGCACGAGGCACTAACGTCAGTACATGGGTCAGCATTTTCTGCCTTTTATTCCTTTTAAATTAAATGCAACGCTTACTGCACAAACTGATCAAAACGAAGTTCCGCCCGATAGTTTTTTTTTAAATATTCTTTAAAATTGTTCAAGAAGTTATCAGTAGGATATGCTATTAGTAGTACTCGAAGACGAGTACTGTCATTTTGAAAATTGGGACTTGTTAACTCGTGCATGGCGATTGTCGACAGTTTGGTTATATAGAAAGTACGCTCGCTCCCTAAATACGAAGTTGACTTTTTCTCTTTATAGGGGGCGCAAAAGATCTAGGGGCAATGGTCATAAAAACTCAGAAAGATTCTCTGCCACTCAGTCTCACCCTCTTCGAAAGTGTAAGGGTCTGGGATTCTGGGTACGAGATAAGAAACCGAGTATGTGTGCTACCTTGTAGTTGAATAACTTGTTTTCAGAAAACTCACTAAACTTATAATTTCACTCTTTTTATCTAGATTCATCAGGAGTCCATCATCCCGGAAAGCTTCCGTCGGCAGAATTCGGCTACTTGAAATGTCTCAGTCACAGCTCATGCGCGTTAAATATGGCGTCTATTTTTAGATTTCTTTTTTGGTGATATTTAGCCGTGTGTTTACAAACTCGGCATAAGCCCTGTATGACAGCTGGTACTCTAGGTAGTAGCCTTCAAGGCATATACTTCCTATACTTAGTCTCCTCTCTATATATATGTATATATACTTGGGAAGGTATATGTGTCTCATAATGAAAAAAGGCACTTCACTTCAGATAAGTTTTAATACCTTTGATAATCTCATTCGCTGTTGCTGGAAACCAAACCAGTGACATGTGGCTGTTCCTTTCGTCTGATAAATATGACTAGTACTACCGCAGTGACCTAATCAGAAGTTACTACAAATACTACTCTTTGAAGAAGTATTATCATTTGGCTCGAAAAATTAAATATAAATTATCCTGAAAAACTAATTTCGCTCTGTAACCCAGGCGGCTGATGAAACCCTGCGGACTTCATCAACTTCAAAATCGTTGATTTATTTAATTAAATACCGAAAAGAGTAGCCTTTGATCTCACCTTGAACAAGGATGAAAACTTTCTCTCTTGGAAAGTGTAAGGTTTCCTTAAAATATCGGAAACCAAGCGGAAACCAGTTGGTCAATGAATAAACGGAAGAGATTATATCAGGTTTCAAGAGCCAAAATTTCCCGGGTATTAAGCTCCTGCAGTTTTCTAAACCTTTCTGCTAAGAATTCCCAAAGAACAAAGCATACATGATTAACTTGGAGTCTTGAACATTAGTCAATGGGAAGCGAGTGTGTATTAAGACATATTAAGAAACAAAGAAAACTTTCTAAACGATTACACTCGTTGACTCAGAGTGGATTTCAATTGGCTGTCGTGAAACCAAATCTGGCCAATCAAGTCACGAGCTGACTTCTCAAACCAATTAAGTGACAAATAAACCAATCACATCTCAAAACAAATGCAAGGACATTGTAGCGACGCCAAGTTAGCATTGTCTTTTTTTTCTTTTGACTGGTTGTGAAATTAAATTAAACGCGAGATTTAAAACCTCTCACCAAGCTTAGTACTGCATGCAACTGAATATCTGTTTTATTCTATTTAAAGAAACTCTAAAATATGTTTCATGAAATGTCTTTGTGTGAGTCTTTCACCGTTACAATAAAATCACCGTTATTTTCATTGCCACATCTTATTCATTTCAACAACATTGTCATCATAGTTCTATTAATAGTTGACATAGTTATTATCCTCTTGTACTAGGCAGAACAACAGTGCAGTTGAAGTGTTCTTTGTGGCTTTCATTTCAGTGGTGACTAAGGAATTTAATACAGACCTAAAACTTCCAAGTGCAATTCGGCGGTTCTTTCATCTCACACACAGCTGCACACACAATCCCCTGCTACAACTATAAACACCCCCCTGTAGGTTCATCATTTGAATGTTCTTGTGAAAATTAACCAACAGAGACTGGTAAATCTCAGACTTGAGAGTGGGGGAATTTTTCCCACTAAACGATTATTCATACAAGAAAACCTCAACCAAAGGCCAAAAATCCATGTTAAAAAATAAGCTCATTAGTTATTACGAGGTTTTATAGTTTAAGCCTCGGCGAGCGATGAACATCACTATCAGTATAATAGCAGCTCAACGTTTTTTCCAAGCTTTTCATCGACTAGAGAGATCGCCGGGTCGGTAGTTCGACCTCAGATAGAGCTGGAACTTGTTTGAAACAGGTAAATAGGGTGGAAATGAAATTTTCTGCCCAAAAGGTGTAAGGATCTTGCAATATCAGTTTGTGAAAGCTAACTGAACACTTACGTGATTCGAAAACGTTTGAGACTGAAGAGGAATGATTGGTGTTTGTTTTGGTTTCAAAAAGAGACAGACACATGTGGAATGGGCAACTGACTGTCAATATTACTGAGAGAGGTGCATTTCTGTCTTGTAAAGAGTCAAAGCCTGATGGGTTTGAAGAACGCAGTCTAGTTATCGCTTTTGACAACTCATGTTAGTGGAGGCCAGTTGTCAGTCGGGAGAGTGGTCACTAAAGGGGATGTCCTAGAGTATTAAACAAATCGATAAAAGCGTAAAACGTGGTAAGCTGATAAAACAAAATAGAAACGTAACCTAGTTTGGTGAAGAGCAGCTTTCAGTAAGTTAAGGAGCACTTAGATCATTGTCCAGCAGTTTGTTTTTACTGAGGAGTTCACAAGCAAATTCAATTCATTTTGTTCCGGGTAGTCCTAGCTAGTCCTTAAGTTTTTGCTAACGTCAAGACGTGTCATCAATACGCAATTTGAGTTTCTATTTAAGAGTACATTGACGACAATGAATTAAAAGAAACGAAAATAAGCTATTTCTCTCTTGATCAAAATGAAACAGCTGTTGCACAAGCCAGAAACAAGAGAGCATGTTGTTATATTCTCTTCCCAGAAATCATGACGAAGTTACTACAGCCAAAATAAGAACCTGAAAGGTGAATTGTTTGCCACCACAAAATTCTTTTTCTACGGTTTGTCAATTCTAGGACCTGAGCCAGCCAAATTGGCCAAGCATTGCTTTTTCCTCCTGACTAAGTTAAAATTTTGCTGGTCTTTGGAAAAAATCGAATCAGTGAGGGTACAGTGTATGACACTGAGAATTTCTTTCGCCAATAAAACAAGAAAGAAAAACTTACCCTTGTTAGGTCTTGTTACGAGTTGCAGGTCCCTGTAGCAGCCCAATCGTAATGACAAAATGTCGGGCCACTTGTTTACTGTGTAAGTATCACGCAAGCAAAATTGATTCATCTTTTCACAATTGACTGAACTGAGGGTTGGCATTGTTTCAAACGCACCAGCACGAGGTATTAACGTCAGTACATGGGTCAGCATTTTCTACCTTTTATTCCTTTTATTCTACATGGACGCAAAATGACGCAGATTAAATGCAACGCTTACTGCACAAACTAATCAAAACGAAGTTCCGCCTGAGAGTTTTTGTTGAAATGTTCTTTAAAATAGTTCAAGAAGTTATCAAAAGGATATGCTATTAGTAGTACTCGCCCACGAGTACTGTCATTCTGAAAATTAGGACTTTTTAACTCGTGCATAGCCTCTTATCGACAGTTTGGTTATACAGAAAGTACGCTCGCTCCCTTAAAACGAAGATGACTTTTTCTCTCTATAGGGACGCAAAGGTTCTAGAGGGAATGCTCATCACTAAAAACTCAGTAAGATTCTTTGCCACTCAGTCTCACCCTTTTCGAAGTGTAAGGATCTGGGATTCTGGGTACGAGATAAGAAACAGAGCATGCGTGCTACCTTTTAGTTGAATAAGTTGTTTTCAGGAAACTCACTCAACTTATAATTTCACTCTAGATTTATCAGGAGTCCATCATCCCGGAAAACTTCCGTCGGCACAATTCGGCTACTAAAAATGTCATAGTCACAGCGCATGTGCATTAAACATGACCTCTATTTATAGATTTTGTTTTGGTGATATTTAGCTGTGTGTTCACAAAAGTCGGCATAAGCCATACATGACAGCTGGTACTCTAGGTAGTAGCCTTCAAGGCATATCCTTTCTATACTTAGTCTCCCCTATATATATACTTGGGGAAGGTATATATGTCTCAAAATGAAAAAAGGCATTTCACTCTAAGTTATAATACCTTTGATAATCTCATTCGCTGTTGCTGGAAATCCAACCTTACTGTTCGTTTCGTCTGATAAATATAACTATTACTGCCGCAGTGACCTAATCAGAAGTTACTATAAGTACTACTCTTTGAAGTAGTATTATTTGCCTCGAAAAATTAATGATAAATTATCTTGAAAGACTAATTTCGCTCTGTAACCCAGGTGGCTGATGAAACCCTGCCGACTTCATCAACTTGAAGATCGTTGATTTACTTGGTTAAATACCGAAAAGAGTAGCCTTTGATCACACCTTGAAAAAGGATGAAAACTTTCTCTCTTGGAAAGTGTGAGGTTTCCTTAAAATATCAGAAACCAATCGGAAACCAGCTGGTCAATGAATAAACGGAAGAGATTATTTCAGTTTTCAAGAGCCAGAATTTCCCGGGTATTAAGCTCCTGCAGTTTTCTAAACCTTTCTCCTAAGAATTCCCAAAGAACAAAGCACACATGATTCATGGAGTCTTGAACATTTGTAAACGGGAAGCAAGTGTGTATTAAGACCTATTAAGAAAGAAAGAAAACTTTCTAAACGATTACACTCGTTGACTCAGAGTGGATTTCAATTGGCTGTCGTGAAACCAAATCTGGCCAATCAAGTCACGAGCTGACTTCTCAAACCAATTAACTGACAAATAAACCAATCACATCTCAAAACAAATGCAAGGACATTGTAGCGACGCCAAGTTAGCATTGCCTTTTTTTTCTTTTACTGGTTGTGAAATTAAATTAAACGCGAGATTTAAAACCTCTCACCAAGCTTAGTACTGCATGCAACTGAATATCTGTTTTATTCTATTTAAAGAAACTCTAAAATATGTTTCATGAAATGTCTTTGTGTGAGTCTTTCACCGTTACAATAAAATCGCCGTTATTTTCATTGCCACATCTTATTCATTTCAACAACATTGTCATCATAGTTCTATTAATAGTTGACATAGTTATTATCCTCTTGTACTAGGCAGAACAACAGTGCAGTTGAAGTGTTCTTTGTGGCTTTCATTTCAGTGGTGACTAAGAAATTTAATACAGACCTAAAACTTCCAAGTGCAATTCGGCGGTTCTTTCATCTCACACACAGCTGCACACACAATCCCCTGCTACAACTATAAACACACCCCTGTGGGTTCATCATTTGAATGTTCTTGTGAAAATTAACCAACAGAGACTGGTAAATCTCAGACTTGAGAGTAGGGGAATTTTTCCCACTAAACGATTATTCATACAAGAAAACCTCAACCAAAGGCCAAAAATTTATGTTAAAAAATAAGCTCATTAGTTATTACGAGGTTTTATAGTTTAAGCCTCGGCGAGCGATGAACATCACTATCAGTATATAATAGCAGCTCAAAGGTTTTTTCAAGCTTTTCATCGACTAGAGAGATCGCCGGGTCGGTAGTTCGACCTCAGATAGAGCTGGAACTTGTTTGAAACAGGTAAATAGGGTGGAAATGAAATTTTCTGCCCAAAAGATGTAAGTATCTTGCAATATCAGTTTGTGAAAGCTAACTGAACACTTACGTGATTCGAAAACGTTTGAGACTGAAGAGGAATGATTGGTGTTTGTTTTGCTTTCAAAAAAAGACAGACACATGTGGAATGGGCAACTGACGGTCAATATTACGGAGAGAGGTGTATGTCTGTCTTGTAAAGAGTCAAAGCCTGATGGGTTTGAAGAACGCAGTCTAGTTATCGCTTTTGACAACTCATGTTAGTGGAGGCCAGTTGTCAGTCGGGAGAGTGGTCACTAAAGGGGATGTCCTAGAGTATTCAACAAATCGATAAAAGCGTAAAACGTGGTAAGCTGATAAAACAAAATAGAAACGTAACCTAGTTTGGTGAAGAGCAGCTTGCAGTAGGTTAAGGAGCAGTTAGATCATTGTCCAGCAGTTTGTTTTTACTGAGGAGTTCACAAGCAAATTTAATAGCCACCTTTTCGTTCCGGGTAGTCCTAGCTAGTCTTCCAAGTTTTTGCTAACGTCAAGACGTGTCATCAATACGCAATTTGAGTTGCTATTTAAGGGTACACTGACGACAATGAATTAAAAGAAAAGAAAATAAGCTCTTTCTCTCTTGATCAAAATGAAACAGCTGTTGCACCGACTAGGAAAAAGAGAGCATGTTGTTATATTCTCTGCCCAGAAAACGTGACGAAGTTACTACAGCGAAAATAAGGACCTGAAAGGTCAATATTATGCCACCACAAAATTATTGTCAGTTCTAGGACCTGAGCCAGCCCAATTGGCCAAGCATTGCTTTTTCCTCCTGACCAAGTTAAAAGTTTGCTGGTCTTTGGAAAAAATCTAATCAGTGAGGGTACAGTGTATGACATTGAGAATTTCCTTTGCCAATAAAACAAGAAAGAAAAACTTCCCTTTGTTACAAGTTGCGGGCAATGAGAAAATGTCGGGCCACTTGTTTACTGTGTAAGTATCACGCAAGCAAAATTGATTCATCTTTTCACAATTGACTGAATTGAGGGTTGGCATTGTTTCAAACGCACCAGCACGAGGCACTAACGTCAGTACATGGGTCAGCATTTTCTGCCTTTTATTCCTTTTATTCTACATGGACGCAAATTGACGCAAATTAAATGCAACGCGTTTTGCACAAACTAATCAAAACGAGGTTCCGCCTGAGAGTTTTTGTTGAAATGTTCTTTAAAATGGTTCAAGAAGTTATCAGAAGGATATGCTATTAGTAGTACTCGCCGACGAGTACTGTCATTCTGAAAATAAGGACTTTTTAATTCGTGCATGGCCTCTTATCGACAGTTTGCTCGCTCCCTAAAAACGAAGATGACTTTTTCTCTTTATAGGGGCGCAGTTCTACAGGGAATGATCATCACTAAAAACTCAGTCAGATTCTCTGCCACTCAGTCTCACCCTTTTCGAAGTGTAAGGATCTGGGATTCTGGGTTAAATTCTGGGTACGAGATAAGAAACAGAGCATTCGTGCTACCTTTTAGTTCAATTCAGGAAACTCACTCAACTTATAATTCCACTCTAGATTCATCAGGAGTCCATCATCTCGGAAAGCTTCCGTCGGCACAATTCGGCTACTAAAAATTTCTCAGTTACAGCGCATATGCGTTAACTATGACGTCGATTTTTAGATTTCTTTTTTGGTGATATTTAGCCGTGTGTTCACAAAAGTCGGCATAAGCCATGCATGAAACCCTGCGAACTTCATCAACTTGAAAATCGTAGATTTCTTGGGTTGAATACCGACAAAAGTAGCCTTTGATCACACCTTGAACAGGAATGAATACTGTTGTTTTCTATAATAAGAAAGATTAACAAGGTTTCCTTAAAATATCGGAAAGCAGCTATGGTCAATAAACGGAAGAGATTATATCAGTTTTCAAGAGCCAAAATTACCCGGGTATTTGGCTCCTAAGTTCAGTTTTCTTAACCTTCTGCTAAGAATTCCCAAAGAACAAAGGATACATTTAACTTGGAGTCTTGAACATTTGTCAACAGGAAGCAAGGCAGTATAAAGAAAGAAAGGCGACTTTTCAAAAGATTACACTCGATGACTCAGAGTGGATTTCAATTGGCTGTCGTGAAACCAAATCTGGCCAATCAAGTCACAAGATGCGTTATTAAACAAATCACATCTCAAAGCAAATGCAAGGACACCGTAGCGACGCTAAGTTAGCCCTGGCTTTTTTTTCTCTTTTGACTGGTTATGAAATAAAGGCGAGATTTAAAACCGGTTACCACGCGTAGTACTGCATGCAAAATATCTGTTTTGTTATATTTAAAGAAACTCTAAAAGACGTTACGTGAAATGCTTTTGTGTCAGTCTTTCACAGTAAGCATCAAAATTGCTGTTATTTTCATTGCCACGTCTTGTTCATTTCACTGAACAACATTGTCATAATAGTTTTATCAATAGGGTGAGTACCATAGTGCAGCTTTAATGTTAAATAAGTGTTTCTTGTGGCTTTCATTTCAATGGTCACTAAGGAATTTAATACAGTGCTAAAACTTCCAAGTCCAATCTTTCATCTCACTCACAGCTGCACACACAATCCCCTGCTTCAACTATAAACACCCCCCCCCCCCCCGGGGGGGAGTACTCCCTTATATAAGCCATATAGGTGTGTGCCCCACCAAAGGGTACTGGCTTTTAAGCCGTTTTGATCTAAAAACGGGTACAGTCTTTGTCCACTGATTTTGGTCTAGAATCGGGTATGGTTTTCGACGGACCTATGCTAGTGCATGAATGTATTCGTCGTTTCAATTCCAAATGAATAAGAAAGAAAGAGTAATATACGAAGTCGAAATGATTGTTGGCGTTCTTATCTTAGTCATGATGACATAATTTCTGCCTACGCCAGTTCTGAAAGCTGGTATGGATTTTAGAGGCCAGGTCTGAAAATGGGTGTAAAAAACGACATTCTTTGGTCTGAAATAGGGCCAGGATTTGGAGAACCGGGCGGCACACCACCCCCAAAAATTTTTAGGAGTACCCCCAGGAAATGCACCAAATGCAACCATAGTATACAAGTATGATAAAAGCTGTTAGTAAAGCGTATGACCGAAGGTCTCTAATTTCCCTGATTTTACGAGCGAATGTACTAGTGCATTTTTCATTTCCGGGTATTTGGTGTTTCCAAGATAGAAACCTTTTTTATTAACGTCAACAAGAGTCATCAATATGTAATTTGATTGTTATTGAAGCGTAAAATGGCTGAGTGAAAATATAAAACGCCTGTTGCAAAAGATCGTAATCTTGACGAAGTAAAGATATGAATAGTAAATTTTATCCCTACAAATCCCTTTTTCTTTGTCGATCTAGGGAACTGGGCGAGCAAATTGGCCTAGCCTGAGCATCAGGTGTTTCTGGGGAAAACTCCTCTCCCTGGCCTCTTAGGAAGGCCTGATACTTAGGCTAAAATTGGCCTAGCATTGTTTGCTATTTCCTCCCCTGTTTCCTGCTGGTCTTTGGAAACATTTGCAGAAGTAAATCGACGAGAAAAATTAATCACTATAATTAAACCAAACTACCTACCCTTGATTTTGTAATAGTAGGGCTGTCAAGCAAAATTTCTTGTTATCTTGATGCAGTTGCGGGAAGAGAGTGTTTGTGTTTCAAACGCCTCAGCTGCCAGTCATGCACGTCAATATGGGTCAGCATTTTGTCGTTTTTGCTCTATAAAAGGCGCAAAATGACGCAAATATAATTTAACGCCTGCCGAACACACTAATCAAGACAAAGAACTGCTTGAGTGTTTTCTCGTAAAAAAAATCTTAAGATATCAACAATCAAAAGGCAGTGCAATCGATCGTACTTAGACACGATTCAGAGAACTTACAGCTTAGTTTGATGGCATTTCATGCATAGCGTTCCTGTAGTTTTAAGACTAAGGTAAATAACTTGATCGTTTCATGTTGTGAAATACCACAGTTTTGCACTATGCGTGTTCTTTCCAAATGCTTGCATAGATTAAGCGACTTTCCTAATACCTTCTGAACTGATATGAAAATTCTTGCTACACAGTTTGTGTTGTCTTGTTCGTTTAAGCGTAACCAACCTGTTTGGACCTGTCAATATTACAGACACCTCTCAATTACTCGAAATTACGGACAGTTGTCTTTGTCACTAAGATACCACGGCCAGACTCCATAAAGTCCCGAGGTGGTAGGGTGGGGGCAGGTGCGTTGTAATTTGTTCGCCCCCGGAAAACTTAGGAGTACTTAAGATTTCGTTTTTTAAAAACGGAATCCATCAGGAAATTGAGTAATTTCAATTTTCAGTGGACAAAAACCTTGTACCAGTATAATTTAAACAATATCCCATTCTTTTTTACATTTTCCAAGGGCTATAAATATAATTAGTTATCTGTAATGACACTAAAGACTTTTTCTCATGGAAGCCCGAGAAAATAAATGTCAAATTTCACAGGAATCGTGAAAACACAGGTAAAGTTCTGAAGATTTCATGTGTAAGGTGTCATTTTGTGAAATTTGACATTTATTTTCTCGGGCTCTCATGAGAAATTTTCTTTGGTGTTATGTCAGATAACTAATTACATCTATAGCCCTTGAAAAATGTAAAAAAGAGTGCGATTTTGTCTAAATTTTTCTGCTGCAAGGTTTTTGTCCACTGAAAATTAAAATTACTCAATTTCCTGATGGATTTTCCTGATGTGTCCATAAGTTCCAGATCAAATTAGAATCAGGTGTTGGTTTTTGGGAAGAGGGGTAAAACCGGAGTAACCGAAGAAAAGCCTCTCGGAGCAAATGAGTGAACCAGCAACAATGGAGTGCAACCCACATCTGAGGTGCACTACATCACAAATGTAGACCACACCATCAAGGTACACACCCCGTTTAGAGCCCACCACTTCTATTGGGCACTTGGTATTAGAAATAAAGCCGAGGGGCTCTGGGGACGAGAATGTCAATTTAGCGCCATTTTAGGTTGTCTTTAAGCGAGTGGTCAAAACAAGATGGCCCTTTGGAGGAACATTTTGCATTCGGGAGCTGATACTGGGAGCTCTGCGACTATTTTTTGTTCGAGTCAGCTCGAATCTGCCTGAAAATGAATTCAAATATTTTCCTTTGCCCCACAAAGGTCTTCTTGAACCTTGCTTCACTGTATGTTCCCAGACTAGTTCCTACCATCCTGATTATTTCTTGACACAAACCCCAACTACGAGACTGGACACAAACTCGGATAAGAAGCGTTTCCTTCCTTTTAATTTTAACGCAACCAAAACGTATAAGTGTTATCCGATAACAACAACGTATACAAGTTTATTCTTTTTTATACAGCGAAAGATAATCAGCTAAACATGGCTGTGCCTTTAGGGTGGCTTTAAAATTATTTTTTTAGATTTTCTCTCAAAAATTTCTTTCATTTCTATTTTTTCTCTGAAAAAATAATAAATTATTATTTAGAGAAAATTCCACTAAAATGCTCAAATGATGCTTAACGCTTTTACCTTACTAAAATGCTCGAAAAAATGCTAGCATTATATGCAAATATAAAGGTAGCTTGCGCCACAGACGAACTCGCCTAAACTCTGGTAAGTCCGTCTGCAAAAGGGCGCCAAAATCCTTGTTCTGGGCCCTCACCTGTGTAGCAGGATTTGAGTACGCGCCCTGATTGGCCTGTCAAAAAAGCCATTGTTGATTTGCCAATCAGGATGAAAAGAAATTCGAAGCGCATTTCCAGTAATTCGTTGAGTCTGCTGAGGGCCCAGAACAAGGATATCGGCGCTGCTTCGCAGACGGCTAACCGAGATTAGTAAAATCCAACTAGTGCAGTGGTCTTGGGGATCTATTATCAACGCTGCGTTCTGATTGGTTGTGCTACTACTAGGCTATATGTTATAGCCCACAAGTAGCGAAAAGCGCCGGCCTTTTGGCGGCAAAAAAAGAATTTTAAAAGTCTAGCTTTAACTAGCTAAAGTTGTTTTGTCTCGATATTTTTGACCATCTAGTTGGATTTTACCAAAACAATCATGTATTCCTCTCGCCCTCATGGCCTCTGAGTCAATAGCCCATTTGGCCTTCGGCCTCATGGGCTATTAACGAAGAGCCCATTTGGGCTCGAGGAATATTTGTTAATAATTGTTGTCTTCAGCAGGATTCGTACCTGTGACCTCTGCGTTAGTACTGCTGGGTTCTACCAACTGAGCTATGAAGACCCATACATTCTGAACTGCGCAATTTTTTGAGTTCATCTTAACGCGTAAAAAGAACGAATCATAAAATGAAGATGGTGTGAAACTGCGAAAATACCGATCTCAGACTAATCAGCTGACTGATGAAGATATGACCATGGCAGTTGTAATCGCATTTTTAAATTGCAAATTAATTAAGCCCAAAGCAATTTTCACAGTTACAGCGGCCGGATTCGAACCCACGAGCTATGAAGAACCTTATAATGGAAACAGACCATGTTGCGTGAGTTCATCAAGAACAATAGCGCAACATCGCTATTCAACTGACTCAATTTGCAGCAATGTCACGAAACAAGTTGCACGTTTTTGTTGCCCGTTTCACCGTACCTTTAGATCCAAGATGACTTATCGCTAATCTCCTGAGCCTGAGAATAAAGACATATCTTTGGCTTTAGCTTGCGATGTTCTATACCCGAAAAAATAGTCTCTTCTCTCTAGCATAATTAAGCAGATATAACTAACAATATCTTTAAAAAAAATACCGGAACTTTCAGCTATATTTAGTTGAAACAAAAGGCTAATAACTGTGAAATTCCGAAAATAAGCCACTTGATCTGAATATATATGATCCCGGAATTTAAAACCTAAAAAAGTCTCCCCAGACTTGAAGAGAATTGCTCTAAAATGCAGCAACCAAAGCAAATTGATTCCAACTGATCAAACTTATTTGAAAATAACTTTTCACACAAGGAACGTTTGGGGTCGATTTAGAAGGGTTACTTTGTCATTTATTTCTTGTTACAGCCCAATATTGTCGTTTGCGTTTTTAAAACGTGTCTTACGTCTCTCCTGTGTGATCCACGGGCCGATTTATGGCCCTTTTATGGGTTTTTATGTGAACGGTTGTCTCTCTAGAGAGAAAACCGTTCAGATAAAAACCCATGAAAGGGCCATAAATCGGCCCGTGGACCACACAGGAGAGACGTAAGACACATTTTAAGTAAGGTAAGTTGTTTTTTATTGAAATCCTCTCATTTTCGTAGGTTAGAGAAACGATAGGTTTTTTTCCCATACAAATCCTTATATTTTGAATGTTACGCAACAATGCCGATGCTCGCCGATGCTCATATTTCGAGCTTGGGCTACCTGTGACGGCAGTAGCGTGAGTGAAAAAAGATCCGATTGGTTTGGAGTCTATTATGAACACAGAAAACTTTGAATATTAAGCTTCTCTTCTTATAAATCCTCTGGAGAGTCTCTCTTGCCTTGACGCCCGTTGGAGGATAGGGCGAAGAAACGGATAACATCTCAGACTACCCCGACCGATTTTGAAAACGAATTGGGCTTATTTCAAGAGTTTTCGTTAAAACCCCATCAGGGCCTTGCACGCATACTAAGGAAAAAACTCCGATTTGATTGGACAGTTCTGATTGCTAGTGGGGTTCTCTTTACAACTTCCAGTGCTATCACCATCTCCATTTCCATCGCCATCATCTTTTCCATTATTGCTAAGTGCGCCAAAATTCAAATTGGACAGAGGGTAAATTGTTGTTGCTCGACTCTAAAAGTCACAACTGTTCATCAGTAGGATGCCTAAAATGTGTGCAATTCCACAATTGGTTTCGGCTCCATCGCTGTCACCTTCACTACACCCATCGTCAACTCGATTGCCATCATCACCAACTTCATCATCACCTTCACGTCCTTCACCATCACCATCTCCATTGCCATCAAAATCGTTATGGCCATCACCATCTCCACTGCCATTCTCGTCATGGCCATAGCTATCTCTATTGCGGTCATCATCGTTGTTTCCATCACCATCTCATTCACCATCATCGCTTTCACTGCAATCGCCGGCCACTTCATCACCATCTTGAATACCATCATTGACCTCTCCATCACTATCATTCTCGTCACCTCCTTTTCTATTTTCATTAAGGTCATCATCATCCTTTTCATCAGCATCTCCTAAGTCAACATCGCCATTTCCAGCATCACCTTTACCACAATTGCCTGCCTCTACATCACCATCTCTATTGTCACCACCGACCTCTCTAAACACCGCCATTGCCTTCACTATCTCCATTGCCATCACCAGTCATCTGGTCTTTCCATTAGCTCCGCCATAACCATCTCCATCATCGTTCTCTCCATCACCTTCGCCACCACAACCACTATCACCGTTACCGTCATAGCCATCTTTACCTACACTGGCATTGCCCTTACCATCACTATCTGCATCAAAGCCCATCTCCACGACCTCTGCGACAAGGGCTATCACCATCACATCATTGCCCTTTCCACGACCATCGCCACTATAAACTGTCATCACCCACCGCCTTTTCAGTCACCATCATTGCCATCTTAATCTCCACTGCCATTACCATCATCGCCCTCACCACTATCTCCATCATCATCACCCTCTCCATCAACATCGTCGCCACCACCGTCATCACAGTCACCGTCATTCATCGCCATCTTTGTCTTCACTGCCTTCACCATCATCGGCCTCACCATCATTTCCATCAGTATCTGCATCATCGTCCTTTCCTTCACATCCGCCACAAGCGTCATCACCATTTCCATTATCGCCCTCTCGAGCACATCGCCATCATCGCCCACTCCGTTACCGTCATCTCTATCTCTACTGTCATCACCATCATCGCTCTTACCATCGTTGTCATCACCGTTCTCTTTATCACCACCATAGCAATCAGAATCTGTCTCTTCTGCTATCATTATAATCGCCTCGCCATTACCATCACCAACTCCATTACCGCCCTCTCCATCGCCATAACAAGGTTCTTTGCTATCACCAACGCTGTCTCCATAGCCGTCACCAATACCATCATCGCTATCGATACATCATCTCCATCACGGTCAACATTTTAATCGCCATCACCAAGATCATTAGCCTGAATTTCATCCGATTGCCTCGAGTCGTTTTCTCCTCTCAGCAACTGAAGGAGTAATAACGACTCGAAGTAATCGGATGAAATTCAGGCTACAAGATCATCATCTCCACGACAAACTCTAAAGCTATCACCATAAAAAACATCACAACCATCATCATCCGGAGTAATCTTTTCACGTGGCATTTGAAATTTCCGTTGAAGTTTGGAGTTTGGGGTGAAAGGCGTAAAACGGCGGTTAGAGGTTCGGTAATTCATAGATGAAAACGTTTTTTTTCCTAAGATCCCTGGAACTGAAAAACCTAAAGCCCCCCTAACGCCATCTTCACCTGAAAAGTGGAATAAGGTTATTTTTCGTTCGCTCACTTCATTCCTATTGTCCCTTGCAATAATTAATACTACGTTGTACCTTTCCTTTCGTTGGTGTAAGTCCATGGCGAACCTGGCAGGTTTTGTAAAATAAGGGCCTGGAAAAACAGCCTGTGAGCAAGCTCTCGACTTGGGAGTAGCTAAGGGTTAGACAGAAATTGAAAGACGGAAAGGAAAGAACTTGCTTTAACTAAGTTGAAAACAAAGTTTAATGAGATCATTCATAATATGCTATCAAGGCCATGATAACACACATACAACAACAAATGATTACATCCAGTAAAACGACTTTAGTTTAAGAGACCTGTCACAATTAAGGTTGGCGGGCAAAGAAAAGGCAGGGGGGGGGGGGGGGACTGTTGAGCGAGTAACAACTAGAGTTAAACTTTTTGTCCAAGGAACAAAAAGAACAACCTTTTCAAGACATTCTCAACTACCTTACTGGACACACGGAACAAATTACTCGCTTATTTCCCCCGTTTCCGTCCTACCTCAATAATCAACGAATTGTCTCTTGGATAACCACATTAAATAAAGAACCAAGATCTTAAACCAGGTTGTGAATTTCGAAAAATACTTTCCAATTTTCAATCAGTTTCGATAATATTTTCCGACTCTACAGACTAATCCTAAACATGAGAATGACAAAGTTTAGCCCTTGACAGAAAGGGATCTAAAACTTGTCCTTAGGTATTACTGGAAAGAACAAGTGGAAGAGAAAAGTATGTAACCTAACTCTTGACTTGTACTCTTCTCCTGTACTGACTCCGAGCTCATAGTCATGGTTTAAAAATTACTGTGAAACTCACAAAACCGTGAACACCAGAAATATTTATGGAATACTATTGTTTCTCACGGAAAAAGCCAATTAAAGGGAGACAACTAAGCCGAAAAAGCAACAGTAATTGGTTTGTGGTTTTGAGGTTTGCTGGCATGTCCTGAACTTTACTGTGTTGGTCGTTGGTCACTACACAATCAACTTTCCTGAAAATGTTCAGGTGTTCACGGTTTTCTGAGTTTGACGGCAAGTTGCCATACAAATATGTGGCTTTAAGCGATAGTTAAATAATACAAGCGAGTTAGAGACTTATCACCCCACTTACCCCAGAGAAATCTAAGGGCAACAATAATTGATTTTCAGTTAGTGCTAGTGTTGTTAAAAGAGGAGAAATATTGCAAAGGGCATAAAATTTGTTGCGTTGTCTTGCACTACAAGTAAAAGCAAACAATTACTCCTTGTGCCCAGACTACGGACAAGCAAGAATCTATTTAGCAATTGCTGTGATGCAAAGGCTTAGTTTCCCTACAGCTTGCAATACTTAGAGAGTAATTATAAATAACTATTGAAGTACCGTTACAAAAATCATCAATAGAGTATCAAGAGTTATAAAAGATGCTAAATACGGGGATGACCCAACGTGAAATCCTAAATTTAGATAATTATGTAAAACCTTGAGCACGAAATATCTACTTTGAAAAAGTCAAAAAGAAAAACGTTTATGATTCACAAAGAAAGATAAATACAATGCAGACTATGATAAATGCACCGTATTGACCAGAGAATTTCATGGCAACATTGTCTTCACTGTATTTGAACAACTGACCTTTCAATTGAAAGTCAAACATAAAAAATAACAAGTCCGCCAAAATCATTTCCAAGCTTCTGACTAGCAAATGCCTGTAATTAAAAGTATTGGCCCCTGTTTTTTCAAAAGATGGATAACACTACTCACTGGATAAATTGCTATCGAGTGGAGAAGTAGGAAAATCAATTGCAGTATCCACCTTTTGAACAATTGGCGCCTGATCATTAAGTAGACTATTAGAGACCTTTAGATTCGACGACGAGAATACGAGTACGAGATTTGATTTAAAGTTTTTTCGCGTATTGTAAAAAAAAAGACACCCTGGAATTCTTTATTGTACTTTTTTGCACCAGGAAAGTTAGCACTGTTATCGTTATTGAAGGAGGCTGAGCCCTCTCCCGATTGCAAAATGCTAAAACTTCTAACATTTGATAACTTGTTCCCGCCACTACGACACTCGCGATAAAACTCGTAGTGGACTGACGACGGCTACCACGTTTTCCCACCAAAATGACGCTGGTTCACCCGCGAGCACTACTAAGAATGGAGAAAATCTCGTACTCGTCTTGGAATCTAATAAAGGTCTCTATTGCCTTTTGGACAATCACGATTGAAATGTTCTGAAAGCTGCAAGCAATTTCACGCCACACTTTACGTGGGAAGTGTGAATGCACAAAACATCTGTCTGTTTTCTGAGGTATGAAGACAGAACTCCTTTAATATTAACACGACAGAGTGTATACCCACAATTATGTTATGATGGTGTGCAACCTAAATATTGCTAATACTAAATCATACAGTTGATATTAGTTTTGTTAGTCCAAGGAAAAAAGCTCCTTCAAATAAAGGGTAATAGTTTAAAAAAAAGCAAGCTTAAAGTGCAAGTACAGTTTGAAGAAATTTGCCACAGAACAATCTTCAATATAGCTAAAAGTCTCAAAATGTATTGTTTTCAAACATAAGAAACTTTTCAACCTATTTCTTGAGATTTCTCATGTACTAGTTGTATTACGAAGATCCATCAAAAAAGCACACAATCTTGTGAGTTTGATTTCTTCCCTGATCTTCTCCCTTCCAATTTGTTGAGCAACAAACAGACAAACAAGAGAAGCCTTAAAATATGTCACAAAATCACCAGTCCCTGCAGCATGAAACGTGCAAATTGTAAAATACTTGTGATCGCTATACCAGCAGAGTGTTAGCAAGGAATCAGTGAATAACGTTACAATAATTCAAAGCGGTTTTACAAGTCAAGCTCGATGCGAACTCTTCCAGTTGCACCTCGGTTGAGTCGGTAGGTATCAGACAGCTTGATATTCTGAGCGACGGCCTCACAGAGAAGAACTCCTTTAGTTGTGGTGTTAATTTTAAGAGCAGCAATTGGGCCAAGCCAATTATCCTCAGCAAAAAATGGGTAGAAATTGGCGGGAAAGCCAAACTTGTCCGATGGGAAGGGAAGCAAGCCCTGTTGAAGACAAAATACAATTATTTGCATTATAATCAGGGGCGTATCTAGGGAGAGGGTGCAGGGGGTGCGCATCCCCCCTGAGATGACCTGCGGTTTTCTAATACAACTGGTATTGTGCAAAAAAAGAAAAAGCTATGTGGTTTATTGGTGTTGAAGTAGAGCAAGAGACGAGTGCACCCACTCCTAAAAAAAAACCTGGATCCGCCCCTGATAATACAACCCAATACAACAAGCCAGGTTAAATAAAAGCCAAAAATGTATCTATAACTCCTGAGATTGCCAACAAGAACAACTGGATAGTGATTTATCCAGTATGGATAGTGCTATCCAATGCTTGAACAACCAAGGCCAGAAATGTTAACAAATAGTTCTATGTTTTACTAACCAAAATTATGAAAACTTGGAATCACAGTGAGAGGATATTAAAATTGAAGGTATGTGTATTCTTGTAACAAATTTCTTTGTCGGGGACAACTATTTTTTTTTATGTCCATCAGACAAGTAACATGCGCATTTTGGTTGTTGGAGGTAAAATTCACTGGTCCAAAATATTAAAATGAATAAAATAATATCATCAGTGCTTCTGACAGGGTACAAGGGTGCTGGACTGGACAATTCTGCACAATACTGAGCGATGCACCAGGAGTTTCTAGAAATCCATGTTTTCCCTTCATAACCACAATTTTTTAGAAACTTTTAGGCCCCTTTCAGACTATTTTCCTTCCAAAAACAACAGCATTTTTAGTTATATTCACCACTTGCACATCTTCCATAATGCACCTTATTTGCTTCCCAAAATTTTGCACAGCCTTTGATTTTCTTTGCTCCTGGGTATTACAGCCGTCCCAAGAAAAATTGAAAACAATGCTTCTACAAAATTTTGGGGGGCAAATAAGGTGCATAGAAGGAGATGTGTAAGTGGCGAATTACAACAGTTTTGACAAAAGGTCACAATAACAACTACAAGGCCTACTTGGTAACCCTGCAAAGTTCTGGGCACTAGTCATTTCAGGGCATATATTTCATGGATATATACATGTACATGGGGTACTTGAAAGGGTTTCCAATGCATTGTAGGTTGATTTTCTGTAAGGTTTTAGTTTGCCGGGAATCATGATAAGAGAGAATCAAGCAACAACAAACATTCAAAGTTAGATAAACTGCCAAATTTACCGTACATGGTTAAGCTACCAAATGCAATCTTGCAGCCTTTTCTGTTTTTTCTCTTGTACCTTTTTGTGCACCCCAAAAGGCACAAAAGAAAAAAACACAAAGGTGTCTCATTGTTTAAACAAGTTCTCTGCACGAGTGCCATAACAAATGTACTATGGTGAACAATGTTAAGAATAGTATTTTGCATGTTTTAAAGTGTTAAATGGATGACTTCTTAGAGCAAGAAATGGCATGTACAAATCCCCTTTGACCGTAAAGAATTTATTTTCCTACAACAGTAATATAGATGGCTACGCAATTTTATTGTATTTATTCTTACTTCTTGGCCTCCATCTTCAAATTTGCATGCCAGTTTAACATAATCCAACCCCTCCTTAGGTTCAGGGATCCAGCCATACACCTAGAGAGAAGAAAAATTTTTAATAAGTATTTTATATCCGGAAACAACACAACACATTGATGAATTTTCCAGTTCAGTGAATGTATGAGAAAGTGACACAGATGAATCAGAAAAGAAAAAACATTCAAGTCACTGATGTGACTGTCACAAGAAGAACCATTCTCACAACTTGCAACTCTTCCAACTTGCAACAGGGTGGGAGATCAGACTGCATGTCATTTCAGGTGGTTAAAAAGACCGAAAAATGGCAATGCCAGTGTTGTGCAGCCTGCAAATACAGCAATCTCTCCTTGCTCATTGCCGCAGGATGATTTGCAGGAGAGACCTTGGTGATTCAAAACTGATGATGTAGATTCGTCTGGAAACTGGTCAAGGAGTGCCGATTGGTTCGGGTAGTTATTCTGTTTTTCTTTTTTTAAGCTATTGTTTAAGATTGACAGACAAAAGGTCACAAAGATCAAATGTAAATGCCGTGGATCAACTAAAAAAACAGTCATAATTTGTGGAATATAAATTACCAGAAGCATTTGAGTTTTGTTGCCGTTTGTTTGCAGAAGAACTCACATGTAGTTAATTTTTCATCTCACGTAATTTTAGTTTTTCTTTTGTTTTTGGGTATAGTAATGTAAGCTAATGAAGTTGAAACAAAAGAAAAATAAAAATTACCCGAGATAAAAATTAACTACAAAATAAACATTGATTCAACTCATCAGTATGGAATTTTAGGGGCCAGATCGCAGACATCTCTCCTGCAAAACATCTCTAGTGGTGAGGAAAAAGGAGAGAAGGCTGTAAGCACAGACCAAGTGTTGTGATGTGGCTACCTGGTTTAAATGAATGAATTAGGTATTTTGAAAACCTTAAATTAACGATCTAATAAACACCCAAGCATTTATAAAATTTTGGGGGTCCAAAAGGGGGCATTCAATAGATAGGTGTTTATTTGAGAGGCATTTATTCTCGTAACTTATTTTAACAAACTCAGCAAAACTGTATACAGTATGCTTTAGGCCAAACACGTTTTTGTGTTAACAGAATCTCAACTGCGGGCTGACGGGTTTTCAACTCCAAGGTTTCTAATTTAATTTTTCTCTTTTGCTACAATCAAGAGGGTGCTTTAATGAGTGCAACTTGCTTTCATATTCTATTCAAACACTGAAGTCCCTAAGCTCTCAAAAAGTTGTTAGACAATTTGGAGAAGGGATGGGGAAGGGTGGCTTTTGACAGGAAAAAACACATCTTTTAGCTCTCAACGTCAATATCAGAGTCCTCATCCAAAGTAATTTTGTTTTCATCATTAACTTCTTCGATGTCTGAGTCGGTTATGACTTGGAAAGGGTTTGGGAGATTTGGTTCATCCAGAATGGAGAGTTGTGCCTCTAACTGCTCTGCTCCTACTTCACAGGGTTGACCTTTCTTGAGGCAATGAGTCTCTGAATCTTCAAAGCCATCAACTGCGAGATTCAATGCACAGGACTTGAACGATTTAGCAACCACATCTGTAGAGAGCCATGACCAGGCTGTCAACACCCATTCCACAATCATCTTTCTTGATGGCAGTCGCAATGCCTGTTTCTAACTTCTGTATATTCTTGTACACCACTAGCCATCCTTGAACAGTTTGTTCCAACTTACGTCTGGTGCCTTTGGATATTTTGTACAACCACTGGGAACTATAACTTGGTGAACACTGATTTCCTTAAGTGCTTCCTTGACACTCTTCATCATATGACACTAGTAAGAGTCCCACACCAGTAAGCGCCTGTTAAAGGAAAATGTTCCAAGAACGCTTTTCACCTACTGTAGAGTTAGTTCTTCATTCGTCCAGGCATTGGATGATGTGGTTACAACGCATTTATGCTTGCAATCTTCTTTCAGTTTCTTTGTCTCTTGTGTCTCTTTATCTGACTCTATTTTGCAATTTCCTAGTATTTTGAAGCAATTTTTACGGGGAGGCGGGGGGGCATTTATTAGAGAGGGGGGTTTAATACAAAATTAACTGCACGGGGGGTGGGGGGGGTGGTGTTTATCAGATATGAGGCGTTTATTTGGGGGTGGGCATTTATTAGATTACTTACGGTAAATATTTGTCTAAACAATTTTTTTACCACAGCAGCACTAGCTCAGTAAGAAGAGCCCTTGACAGCAGAATGTTAAGTCACAGGTTTGATCCCCGATACTCAGGGTCTTTGAAATAATAACCAAAAAATAAAATGACTACTGCCTTTGCCCTGTAAAACAGCTAGACACCGCTTGTTTGGATGATCATGAAAAATGGCAGTCCCCTTGGTAGTATGAGACATAAAAACAGTGTCCTCCATAAGTACTTTGGTGCTAGATACATTGGCAGATGACTATTTAAGATGATTGAGATGGACAAAATGCGCTACTCTTGGCAATCTGAGCAACCAGCATGCCCAGTTGATGATGATGACGATGGTAGTGGTGGTGATGGATAAGAGGTTGCTTACAATAGGTGATAGCACACAGAGGTTCAAGTTGACATATACATTATACATATAATTATTGTTTTTAACTTTATAAGTCCCTAGGGTGACAACCTCAGTTTACTCCTAACAACATCAATACATCATTAGCAGAAAAAGTTATAAGAATTAGTAAATGATCAAGAAAGGGGAAATGCTTTAATGTTTTGTTTAAATTCTCTTAACTAATGGGGAAAAGATTTGATCTTTTATCAAATTTTCTTAACTAAGAAAATGTACGGAGCAGAGATCAGTCAGGTTTAAGAGCCAGTAGTCTTCTGGTACAGGCACTTTTTCAGAAGCCCTGAATCAAATTAAAAGATAAACTCACCTTATTCATTTTAAAAAAGATGCATGGTCTTCCTTCATCATAGCCATATTCAAAGTCTGTTTCATTGCTGTAGCACTCTCCAAGAGTGGTCAGATCCATGGCACATGGTTTGGAACCCTTCTCACGATTCTCCTCTGTACAGTTTTGATTGTAGCTGTTATTACCCATGGCAGACTTGTATGCTAAAAAATGAATTATTAGGAAAGTTGTTGTAAAGAGTTAGCAACCACCTCTTAATTTTCAATAATTTAATTAATTACTAGTTTTTTTTGTGGTGTCTGCACCACAACTTTATTGCCAGTGTAATATATAGATTTAGCCAGGGCAAAAAGCAAAGCTCTCGTTAAAATAATATAAAATAATATAACAAAATATATAATCATGTAATGCTGAATGGTGATGGCGACAAGAACAGCAACAAAAAAAAACTTTACCACACTTTATTGTACATTTCCTTGCCGTTGTTTTGCATGACTACAATGTGAAACTTCCAGAAACTTCTTATTTACATGTATTATGGAGGAATTGTCGTATGTGTTCCTGTTCACTTATATTTCCACTCCTGCTAGTTTTCACCTTGGTGGCAGCTAGCATTTCTCATTTTCTCACTGCCCCTTTCAAATTTTCATGTTTTTGCTCAAACAAAATTGGTCTCCTTTGTTTTTTATCTCTCGCTGTACGTCTTTTTCTGTTCCCCCACCCCCCCGGGTTACATGAAGGGGTGGATGTATGCCTTGATGATTTTCTCAGAACCCAAATTTCTTGGATACATAGATAACCACATTTTCTTACCCATGGTGCTCTGCTGTGCAAGCATGCGCGAGAGCTCCGCTACAACACACTTCAATCCAACCCATTCATATATATTGCAATGTACTAACAACCATAAGCAACAACCATCTTGATTCCAACCAAATACAAAATGAAAAACTCAGTGATTCAAAGGCAGCTCTAAAATAAAGTCAAACACACGTGTACAGAAACTTACGTTTCAAGAAGTCATTTATGGCCTTCACATGATCATCTTTTTGTCCAGACTTCACTTCAAGTGATGTGGGAATAAGACCTGTAAATAAATCAGAGCATTAAAAACCTGACTTGCACATGCCACCAATGCGACTAAAAAGTGATCCCTGCCGACTTCATTTTAAGATCTGTTCACCAAATGGCGAGTCGTGTAAAACAGACAGCTCCTCGACTTACACTTCTAATCATAATAGTAGTGTGTTTCACGGCAGTAAAATGAAGTAGTGCTCTATGTTGTCCAGCAACTCAACCACCACTTGAACAAACTTATTTTTGGTTTAAGGAAAGCATAGATAAGGCAAGGCTAACAACGTGCAGGGGTTTCAATAAGCACCGATGAAACGCGTCGGCTAAATTGCTCAGAGAAGTCGGCTATATTTTTCTCCGAAAAAGAAGCAGCAGCTAGTTTGAATAATGTCATGGAGAACAATAGAATTTGTTCACGCAGAAATGTATGTAACTTAGTATAATGATCATTTGTTCATTGCTTGCAGGAGTTAATCGTGTGGCTAATAAATCAAAATTTGACTAAAACCCAAATCTTCTTGAATGGAAAACTTGTCTTTTACACTCAGTTTAGTCCCCTAAATGCTGGAAATCGCTTATTAGGGTTTTGCAATGTTAAAATTTTCTGAGGGAGCATGCCCCAGACACCCCTTGAAAACATGGACTGTTGATACAGTCGGTTACTCTATTCAAATCTGCTGGCTACTTCAATTTTTATCGAAACCCCTGAACATGCATGTACAAACAAGCTGGATTAAGCAAAAACCTACAAAGAAATATGAGACTAACCAGTCAAAAGACTGTACTATTTTTCAGAAGATCATGCCAATACGGAGAAATAAGAAAGATATTCTAACAAGGCATGAAAATTTTAGCTCAACCATGTAACAGACAACTTATGGAAGCTACTACTGTTGCGCCTGATCTCACGTTACAACCGAAAAACTGATGATGCAAGAAACAGGAAAATCCTGACACTCTACAAATTAACTAATGTAAAGATAAACACAAAAGAAACAAGACTAGCATTGTGCAAATAAATGAAGGAGAAACATAAGAAGACAAAACTAACTTAGTATTGATGAACTGACGTATAGAGAAACTTAAGAAGACAAGGCTGACTACATGATACGTCAATCATAATTATGTTGTTAGTAACATGGGCAATATGGAAAATTTCAAACGAAATGATACAATGGTTTTAAAGGAATGAAAAGTTAGAGATACCTGGGGGTGATGGCGGTATGGTGAACTCAAGCAAAGCAGTGGGATGGAGGGGTGGAGCTCAAGCGCAGTGCAATGTTCATAGGTCATTTTTTTACTATCTTTGGACAACCTTATTATAGGAAATTAACGCTTTACGTCATTTTGGCCCCAAATTCTTGACATTCTCCAGGCTTTCTTGATGCCTAGGAAACTGAATAGCTTTAGTTTTGCGCACTTTATTTCAGATCAATCTTTCACAAATTGATTACTGTAACAACATTTCATCTTCATGGTCACCATAGGGAGAATAACTCTCAATATCTGCTTCCTGGATTTCGGTCAAGTTTAAATAAATTTGTTCCTGTTGTTTAAACAACTTTTGTTTCTTTTTGTACGGTGCATTGATTTTCTTTCTTTTTAAATTTTACCCCGCCTTTTGCATTAATTTTTTTTTATTGGGAAGTATTTTTCCCTTTAATTCCCTTTAATTTCAAAACCTTAATTAACACTAGCGTTAATTTCCTACAATAAAGTAATAGCAACATTTGTGGTAGGATATTCTGTCAAAGTTTATGAGCCTCTAACGAAATATTGTGCACAGTCCAATAGAAATCCCAGTTTCTTTGCAAGCCTTTCCAGTTCAATGGTTCCTTCAACTAGCTCTCCTTTGCTAGTTATGGCAAAGCTACAGTGTACCATAAGCAGAAATGAGAAAATTCAAGTGAGAGTGTGTTCTAAACACTTGTTTTAATACAGTTTGAATACTGATAGAAGTTTCAGATTTATGTAGAAACATACTGGAATAGAGTAGATTATAAATCAAATACCATGACAGTTTTATATATTGGAATGACAATTTAGTTTTCAACAGATGACGCCACAATAACAAATCATGCGCATAATCAATATTACTAAAACCACACACTTCAAACAACATCGAAGCCCGTAACAAACTTGCCGCGTCATATATCTCTTAATGGGGGACAGTATTGCGTATAACCTATGCAAACTGAGAACATTCTCCCCGTTCACAAAAGCGGCAACGCTTTTCAAAACTGCAGAAGTAACTCGATGTGTAGCAAACAATCCGATAAGGCGCTGGATTATGTAACAAACGCCTTGTCAATTTCAATTCTTACCGGGCATCAAGCTTACGTGCAGACCCACCCCTCGTCTGTTCCAATCTTCAAACGAATAAATTGACCGAAAACAAGTATTAAGCAAACAAAAAAATATTTAGCGACTGTTTTAATCGTGTCAGGTATAAAGATCTATTAAAACACCAAATCTATTTCATCAGAGGAAATATCGACCGTTTCAGCTGGCCACGGATCACTGCTCGTTCCCAATGGAACTGCTCGTTCACAATTTCACAAGTGAAATCAAATCTTCGAGGTTTTACTCGCTGAAAAGAGGAATGTAGTCCAGGAAAATAAGGATTTCGCCGTAATCTCCACTCCAAAATAGAAATATTAGCATATAACACATGAGTTACGACTCAATATGAGAATCGCTTGCATTGCAAATAAGAGTACAACCGGATTTGGTGGTTGTGCATGCAGGCGGCCGGCTTACTCATTTACGGTAAGCTTGATTAGTTTTCCTGATTTGAGCTTCCAAGAGGAAATAAGAATTCCACTAAATACAGAGTTAAAATAACTATAAAACAAGTAGAAAAAGATAGGGATACCTTGTTTTCCTGCTATGAATTTAGTAAACTTTGGCCCATCCTCCCTATCTGGAACCGTGGTCATGAATACCGACAACATGGCCGCAAAAAACCCAGCCAAACAGCCGTAAAATATCAAGAAGAAAACGGCGAGCTTTGCTGAAATTCAATAGAAAAAGTTATGATAAATATTTTAAACGTAAAGGCTTAAGTTCACTTTACTTTTCCTTAAAGGAAAGGCTCCACAAACGACTAACATTCATCAATATCTAGTTAGTTAAGTTATTTCAACTGTACAAGAACTATTAACCTCCGAAGATCTAACAAGACTTACCCCAGCTCGAGCCATTTCGGCCCATAATTAAGACCTCATTGTCTTCATTTCGACTGTAGAGAAACTTGCCAAAATCGCGGACAGTGTCCTGCATACGTTCAAGTCGAGTCTTTCCTTCTGTTCCCTGTTTAGCGTACGCCATCTTGCAAGCCTTGCCGCACCACGCGAAACACCGGTCAAACCACGTGACCTGTTTATAAAGCCCCGCAACGGATATTTTGTGGGTGGGGAGGGTAGGGTCTTTTATTGTACAAATATCGCACTTTGAAGATGTTGGCCCGTGACAGGCTTACGGTGACAAATGTCTGACGAAGCCTATAAGTATTGTTGTATTTCATTTCTTTATTATGCTTTACACGTGATAAACTGGAATTTATGGGCTGATGAATACGGACTTTTATCAAAAACGTGAACAAAGAATGACAGAAAAATGAGTCAGTCAAAAGAGGAAGACTCGCGGAATGATGCCTCTCCAGTTTGGTTTTTCATTTTCGGGAAGAATACTATTTTGATTTCGTTCATGCGCCAACACTATACGACAATGCTCATAAGCGGTTTTTAGATTGGACTTCGAGTACGAGATTGCCGGGTGGAATACAAGTGTTCAAGGAACCAAATTCACGTGCCTCTTAAATTAAAATAACCCATCACACCGGCACTCTTATCCTTGACCATTTCTTCATGTGTTGGACAGCTACAAGAAATAGTTTTACAAAGTTATAGTTGAGGGGATATACGTGAAGCTCCAAATTTCAAAGTCGCCGCTTACTCGATTTCGTGTACCTGTAGTCAAATCTGAAGGTCACCATTTAATTTGCAATTAGATCGAGTCAGACGAGTTAGAAGTGTCAACATGTTTTAAAATGTACTTTGCTCGTTGACGTCGACTGCAACCCTAAAATTCACTAATATTTTTCTACTAAACGTCATATCACTAAAACATTCTTTTACCATTAAACAACACTCACATACACTTAATTCGGGTGAATATTTGTCTACAGTTATCAAAGCACGAATATATTCGTGCAACATAACTCTTCAGGCAACATTGACGATTTAATGGAGACACGGTGTGGTATTGATTGAGTCATAAGTTGTAAGATACTCATATAATGAATGAAATATTCATCCATGATATTTAGCTTCTGCTGCAACAAGAAATCTTGTATTCTTCTAACTGAAGAGTCAAAGAGAGCCAACAAGTCGCCAAGCAGGAGAGCCGTTTGAAAGGCGGGAAAAAAGTGACAAAATGGGCGACTCGAGCAATAGTCTTCGAGAAAAGTCTTCAGAACTCTCATCGTACGTCTCCCCCGCCAGGAGAAATGGTTTCTTGAATCAGTCTCTTTAATCCACTGGAAAATAAATTGAATGACGCTCCGCGATATAGGACGTTTGATGTTAATAATCTAATTAATTTTTGCACTTTTTTGCCCTTGCACAATCTATGCAGTAAGTCATAGGAAAGGTGAGCCGGGGACTCGTATTTTCGCTCGTTTTCATGCACTCAACTCATATATACTACCGATATTCTTGGGTTTATATTTTTAGAAGGAATTTTATATGCATGACTAGGTTAGCCAAGTAACTATGCGTTAATTTTTCTGTGTTATGCAAAATGAAAACTATTCCATTCCGTTCCCCTCGTGTAGACAGTACGTGGCACCGAAAATTAGTCTGTTTTGATATTCATTAAGATCTCAGTCCTGATTCTCATCAATAACCTGCGAACACACTGCCTAGTCACAGCGACTGCTAATATAACCTAAGTATCTGAGTTTCAGTACTAACAAAACGGTGACTTTTGTCGAATAATTTCAGTATTCTGCGTAAAGTGCCCTACAGGCGGCCCAAACTCTGTGGGATTTCGTTGGACTTTGAATTTCTAAGAGAATGCAAGAAAATAAGCAAAATACGTCCTAAATTCCATATTTGGACAAATTTAGAAATAAAAATGACTTATCTTGTGTTTTTGTTTTGATTTTTTGTCAAGATTTTGAGTTGTACTAACAGTAAGAAAAACTTTTCCTACTGTTAGTACAACTCAAAAATCTTAAACGTCGATAAAACGGCCTCCGAATGGCTCTAGAGGCAAAGAGACAGTAAAAAACAAAACGAAAACACAAGATAAGTCATTTTTATTTCTATTTTTGTCAAAAAGTGGAATTTAGGATGTATTTTGTTTATTTTTTTACATTCTCTTATAAATTCAAAGTCCAACGAACTCCCACAGCGTTTGAGCAGCCTGTGAGTTCTATAAAGGATGCGGCATACCGTATTTATTCGAATAAGCACCCAACCTCAATTAGCGCCGCCCACCTCGAATAAGCACCAATCGTAAAGGCAGAAAAAGTTGATAAGCGCCCAGCCTCGAATAAGCGCCCA
Source organism: Porites cylindrica (assembly GCA_964035525.1). Lineage (NCBI taxonomy): Eukaryota > Metazoa > Cnidaria > Anthozoa > Scleractinia > Poritidae > Porites > Porites cylindrica. The sequence continues at coordinate 8,170,533 of OZ037783.1, read as the reverse complement.
CCCCCTCCTCCTCTCAATCAAACTCAAATAAGCGTTCTCCCCCACCCCACCCACTTGAGTGAATAAATTCTAATTAGAGACTTCCCTGAGGACGGAGTTTTCTTCAGAGTATTTTACAGAAACCTTGCTTTGTTACTCCTTCGCGTTTTGTTATTAGCATTTATTGTTTTGTTGCAAAATCAACATACTTCACTGGCTGAAAATGTGAAAATTTAATTAGGACCCAGCCTCGAATAAGCGCCCACCTTGAATAAGCGCTCATTCTTAAGGTCAAAAAATTTAATAAGCGCCCAGGGCGGTTAATCGAATAAATACGGTACTCGAGGTATTTTTAACGCTCAATTTACTCCAGCCTCACTCCAGGCGTTGAGAGCATGGGCTAAAAAATTGACGAGGGAAAAAAAAACGATGAGAGAATTTCGAGGGAAAAGGTTTCTCCCTCATTTTCCCCGGGCATTATCCGTCTGGACGAACTTGGGCAAACATTTTGCAGTTCGTCTGGTTATGCGTCTCTAGTAAAAAGACGGGCACCGGCTATGCGTCCAAACGAAATACCTTTCGAAGTGCGTCGTTCATAATGCGTCTTGTGCCCGTCTTTATACTTGAGATGCATAGCCAGACGAACTACAAATGTTTGCCCAAGTTCGTCCAGACGGATAATGCGTCCTTACTATTAAAAACGACCTTAGATAAATCATCCTCTAGTATAAAAACGGCCAGTTTCTATTAAAGTAGTTTTTCAGATTCTTTCGTAAAGAATGCGGCTTAGTTAGTGCAGTTAAAATTTCGTCCAGTAGGGTAAAGAGGATCTCAGTAAAGCTTATTGAAATCGAAAGAAAAATAAAAAGTATCTTTCAAACAGCAATAACAATAAAAACAACCACAACAAAAATAACAACAACAGCACCTTCCCATTATTGCTTCAGTGCTCTGACTATGCAATATTTCTTGGTAGAAATTGGTGTTACCAGGGTGTTACCCTGGGCCCAGTTGTTAGAAGGCCGATTAGCGCTTAACCCAGGGTTAAATTTAACCCGGGTTTCCTTTTGTTGAGTTCAAAAGCATTTACCAGGATAATTTTGTCTCTTATTTTTAGAGCTTCCGATCATCAACTTGTAGACAAAAAGAATTAAAACTGAAATGCTTTTTAAGCTTTCAAATCTTAATTCAAATCTCGCACTAACCCTGGGTTATCTTAACCCAGCTTTGAACTTCAGGGCGGAAAAACGTTCTGCGCAAGCTTCTGCGCATCCTTTATCGCAGGCTCAAGGCGGGCTTTTCTGTGTGTTGACAGCTTGTGTTGACTGTGTTCGACAGTTTGTTTGTTTGTCACTGAGAGAGTTCTGACTAAGACTGAATGAAATGCACAGGTGTGAACGTTTGCTCCTCGAAAAGCCTTTTTACTTTTGTGCGGTTTTTGTTTTTCGTCACTTGAAAATTACTTTGGACTCGGAACAACCAATGTTAAAGGAAAAACGGATCATTCCTTCAGTCTGAGGTGGAATAAAGAGTTTTGAACATTTCCAAAGAGGCGAGTATTTTTTCGATTGTTCATTCGATTTATTTGTGAGTTGATTTCTCCTTCTTTCGCCGGGCTGAATTAAAACCCACTTTTTTTTAAAATTAGTAAATACTTTTTTACATGCCCAGATTTATTCCCTTTGTAGAACCAGCTTTATCCTTCTCTTCAGTGAAAGAACCATTTTGTGCGCCGTAAAACTTTCTCGGAAATACCGGTAGAAGGCCAGTAAACTTACTCTAGAAGAAAAGAATCATTTTTCTGTTGCTCAAATACTATAAGTAGTCAGAGTTGTCGTCACTTTTAATTACATAGTTTTGTTTTCCACTGCACTGTTAAAGTTTCTGTTCTTTGTAAGAAATAACTTTCTGTACGCAAATTTTCCATTTCACTCGCTGTGAAGTAGAGGACAACTGCCGGCAGTGACTTCAAAACAATTGACTCTGCCCGTAACACTGAATTGCTGGAGCTGGATTTGTCTGAAGCGAGCAAAACAAATACCCCTATGTGCACTTTTCTGAATTTTGTTACGATTGGCTGAGTTTAATTTGCTTGAATGAAGACCCTCACATGGATCAGTTATTCACTGAGTTATTAAAGCGTGGAGAAGCTACATGGTGAATCATGGTTTAGCTGCGAAGCTCACTGCAACTGATCTTTTGCTTTTAAGATCTTTAGGTAGGCTGTCTTCGTACAAAAAATTCATTTCTTCATTGTCAGCAAGAAGTTTTTGCAATAATGTAATTTTAACTTTGTTTGAAGGAAATCCTACTTACGTGTAGGTTTTTGACAGATGTTATGCATTTTCAACTTGACAACACAAAGTGTAATTTATATTTATCTCTTAGTACGCGAAACGATCAAGTTTAAAAATAAACTATAGTTGCTTTAAAACCGATTTTTGGGAAGATTTTACTTGATAAAGATTGACCTTTTTTCTGCCCGCATATCAACGCAATAACTTCTACATTGAGGATTTTGTTTATATTTTAGTTATTTGCGAAACTACGAGTGTCCGATCGAGCGAGGGTTGTAAAATATCAGTCGAGTGCGACAAGTTCAGTGCCTTCAAACACATTGTGGGCAAGCGTTATTTTTTTTGGGCAAATCAGTGTCCAAAGATATGTTGTTTTTGTGTCCACAGTGGAGCTCCGGACCTTATATATCCAGGAACTTCCTTATATGAACACATTTTGTGAATGCATCTTGAAAAAAATCGGACCTACGCATGCACATTTCCAGTACAACGCAAGGAAATTGAGGTCGTTAAAGTCCGTTTTACTATGAGGTATTCTTCGAGAAAATTAAGAAACCACAACGTTATAACCACAGCTTGCAACTTTTGAAGACAAATTGCCTGTTCTTTCCAGGTTATGCGTGGAAACATCTTATTTTTAGGCCATAAAATATTTGAAATCCCGCCATTTTTTCAAACCCGGCCAGGGGATCTGGGCAAAAAAGTTCACGCATGCTCAATACGTTTTTCCGCCCTGAAGCTTTGAACAACTCGGCCCTGGGTGTTACTATTCCCAGTACTTTTCCAGAGCCGGTGATGAGATCGAAGTCGGAACTGAAGACTGAAAAAGATTGAGAGATCAGCCACTGAAAGTGGAACAATGTGCGAAAGTGAAACAAGAGGTACTGAGGTATCTTGATTTCCTTGGCATTTTAATTTCAATTTCCTTATGTCACTCAGTTTCATAATTAGCCTTACTATCGGGCTAGGATTGTAACCAAAGTCCCCTTGAGAAACCGAACAAAGAGGGTTTTGTTGAAAAGGAGTAATTTTGCGTGACTTCATTGATGGTTGAGAGAAACTGCAAGTTAATCTGCCTAAATGTTTCATTTTTTTTGTCACAAACTGGCATAAAGACTTAAATCAAGAAGAGAAAATGCTTACAAAAGCATCCCTTTGAATTGAGAACTAGCAGAAGAAAGATTTTTTCTAAGTTTTATTTGTTTAAATAATAATAAGAGTCATACTGTCTTCACGAGTAAAGTATCTTCTTATTACGACATAAATGCTCAATTGTCACGCGCATGCAGTTTTCAATAGCAGCTGCATCCTGTATGTAGATAAAAAAACTGCCTACGTCTCTGCGGTAGTCGGTGAAAATCATACTTTGGTTAGATACTTTTGCTCTGGACTCAAATCAGAGCTGTCTTATTTAGTTTCGCTACCTAAAAGAAAAAACAACTACTATATATCCTACAATTTACTACCGAGTCAAGAACCGTGGAGAGAAAAGGCTCATTGTCTGATTGTGTGGAAAATTAAAAGGTGAGAGCTTTTAAAACAGTTGGCGGGCCATCTTTATAAACCCGTGTGTAACTGAGCCGCAAAGAAGCTTAACTGTGTTTTATTGTTATTAGTTCATTTGTGTCATATCAAATCCAGGAGCCCATGGGCTCCTCCAAATCGGATTATCTGATGGAATATATTAACGCTTGTTTTACATACAATTTTCGAAACCCTTGCTGTTCTTAGTGCAGATTTTCAGGTATAGGTAAGAGCGTGAGATATGCTTAAATTTTATGTTGACGTTGTATCCAAAAGTATTGTCAACAGAAAAAAATTCACCATTTATGCCACGTTTTGGTTGTATTCAACGCCTCACGAGAAAGTTTTTCTTTTCGCGGTGACATTTTTCTTTCTTTTTTGAATGCGATCCGCGACACACAAAGCAAGTTAAGATACTTAGATTTAGGCAACTTTACAGCTAACACCACGTAGTTTAAAGTATACGAAATAAAAAGTCTTAGGGAAAGTGTTTCAAGCACAAATAAACTCACTTACAGAGTTGTAAGGAAGTCATATCTTTGTGAAAATCTAAATAAACTTGTTACCATGGTGATGAAGTTAGTGCAGTCGATTTCAAAATGTCGGACAAAGCCGAAGGCAGCGATTCCAACCAAGGTTCGCAAGACGAAGAGAGAGGTGACAGTTCAAAAGTTACTTCGTTAAAGGATGCCACTCATAAACTAAAAGCTGAAGCTCTACGGCGATTGCAGCTTGAGAATGCTGATTACGAGAACGAGGGCGCGAAAAATGAAGAAGCCCACCACCAGGATCAAAACGACGAGAATGCACAAGAGGGGATTGATATGAGCGATAAGCAAGGAAATGGCCCTGAAATACCTGATATTGCGAGCAAGGAAACTAATTTAGCCGTTTCTGATCAAAACGGTGGTGATTCAAATGTCGACGAAACTAGGGAAAGAGGAGGTTTTGATGAGGAGTTGAATTCAGCGAAAACTGAAGACATTGCTGGGGATTCTTCAACTAAAAACGTGCCCGTCCCCACTAGCGTACAAAATTCTGATGATATGAATGCGAACAAAGGTGGCGACCCAAGCGGCGAGATCAAGTATCAAAGTATAGAGGACCAAAATGCCTCTGTAATGCAAGACGGACACTCAAAGGAGAATGTCACTGATGTAGTTAGGAAGGATTCAAGGCCTTCAAGCTCACAGGGGCAAGAGGAAACATCGATTGGGTCTAGACCTGGATCAAGTGGGGCAAGACCGGGTTCAGGCTCCAAGGGGGCCGGTAAAGGGGAGGGAACTGATCAGAAACTAAGCAGTAGACCTGGTTCAAGTGATCGCAAGAGGTCTAGACCAGGATCACGATCTGGGTCTAAGGGCCCAAGTCATGAAGTTCATACAAGTAGTAGACCGGGATCTGGTGCGCGCACCAGGTCTAGACCTCAGTCAGGAAGTAAGAGAGAGGCTGTAGGCGGCGAAGTGGGAGTTGTCAAACAAGATGTATCCTCTGGAGGAGTTGCTGGAGAAACAATCACAGGGAAAGATGGCACTTCAGTGGGTAACAAACCATTTAAAAGTGAAGTCAGTCTTTCTCAATCAGACACAAATAAGGAGGCAATTAAAGAAAATGACTCAATAAGTGAGCAGGCAACTTCTTCAAGTAATATAATTGAGGGTGGATCTCAAACAACAGGTGCTAATTCAGTTGAACAAGGGAAGGAACCCCATGGGGATACATCAAATTTAAATGTAAATGATAAATCTCCTGGCGACACGTTCACACAAGTGTTAAGTGATGACAATAAATTTGCGTCAGAGCAGAGAGAAGGAGATGATGATAAAATAAGTGATGAAGTGTCACCTCCTATGAATGAAGGGTCAGACTCTACAGCTACTGTTACTGATTCTAAACAGGGATCTGACTCTCTCTCTAATAAAAAACAGGATCCTGGAGGCATGGAAGCTGGTGAAGATGCTGTAGAAGGCAAACAACCTGAGAGTACAGAGATTGGTAAAGAAAAGGCAAGCAGTTCTGAACAAGCTGGTCAAGGTGATCCAGAATCTAGTGAGACAAAAAGTGTCTCACAATCTTTGCAGGGAGAAGATAGTTCAAAAGATGAGAATATTCCTGATGGCAAAGAAGGGACAGCTACATCTGGTGGGAAAGACGGATCTAGTGCTGATGTGGCTACTATAGACCAAAAGTCCTCTCAGTCTGTCGAGGCACAGGGATCTGATGAAGCCAGAGATGCTGAAAATAATAAAGAAAAAGCAGAGACTGAAGCAGCTGATGGAGGTGGTAAAAAAGATGACCACGAAGGTGATGCTTCTGTTAAACAAAGAGCAGGAGGTGAAAAGAGTGACGCTGAGGCAGATAAAACTGAGGGAAAGAAAGAAGAAGGTGGTGAAAAGAAAAAGAAGAAGAAGAAAGTAAAGAAGGAGAGTACAGGACAGGAAGAGGAGGTTGAGGGTGAAGAAGATGACACAGCTGAGGAAACAGAGAAAGCTGTGGAGGAACCAAACCAAACAAAACCAACACAAAGTGCACCAGGTAAGGAATTTATGGTACTCAGTTTAGATAAAGTATAAAATTATTAAGACTAATTTGGTGGAAACAGCCAAGTCAAGGCTGTGCTCTAAGGAAAATTGAAGGGGCCCCAGAGCTCTGAAACTGTAAAATTTAGGGTGCCCAACATACGGTCTGTATCAAGATAGTAAGATTTTCTGGTCGTCCAAGAACAAAAGTTAGGCACCAGGGGCCACCAGGCTCTGCTAGAGCACAGCCCTGCAAGTAACATAAAATAATTTTTTTTGGTGGTCATATTAATTGATAACCAACTGTGTACCACATTAACGTCCAGTCAATGTAGAATTGTCTACCTGTGCATGGCCACCAACTTTATAAGAAATTCAAGGGAAATGCAAGGGGGCTTAGTTAGTGGTCGGTCAGTACCCTCACCATTTCCGCACTTTTGCTTTCTGTTAGCCTGGGTTGCAGACACATCTAATCCTTGTTAGTAATGTCTGCCAAGCAGTGCTGAGATCCTGGTTCTTAGCCATCAAAAGACTCAAGGAATTACCAGAAGTGTGTTTTGAATTTCTCTTTAACTTGATTGGAAATTCGACAATGGCTTTTTACGAGGCCAATCATGGCACATCCTCAAGTCCTAGTACATAGGAGGGAGCCCAGAACTAGGGTTTTGATGCTTGATCACGGGTGTCCAGACTTTAAGTTTCCTCTGTGGCACAGGCTTGCTTGCTAATGTTGTGTTGACTCTAGTAATCAGGTGCATACACTCAAGCTTACTCTTATCAGTGGTGGATCCAGGGGAGAAGTCTGGCCCAAAGAGCCGAAAAAATATTTTTTGGAGACCGGGCCCCCCTCCCCCTTATCTCAGGGTCTGGATGACTACCCACGCCCCCTTGTCTGAAGGTCTGGATCTGCTACTGCTTACGTTATGATAATGACATTACTGTGTTTAATCTCTTCTAAGACTCACTCAAGAAAGGTTCTTTAATCCTCTGCGATGATGTAAGGGTCTCCATGCCTGCTTTTTGATGGGCGGAGGTGGGTGGGGCAGGGTTGGGGTCTCAAAATGTTTGTAAAGAGAAAATGCTAGTACGGAGGGTTAATGTCCATTGATTAATGTTGTGTATTTATATCAGGGTGTCTGTGGAAATACAACTGTAACATATGTAATTCACCCTTTATTAGGTGAAGGAGGAAAGGAAGAAGAGGCAGAAAGAATTCTTCCAGATGATTTCTATTATGATTTTGATGGGCTGGTTTCAACAGCATTTTCAACAGAAGGCATCCCTCTGCAGCTATTGTCATTTCAGTATCCTTTATATGACTTTTCCCCCTATTACTACCATTTCCTGTTACCTGCTAATATGTTATTTAGTGTGAATTTTTTCTGACCATTTCAAAGTCATAAAACAACCTTAAGTAAAGCTCCCTTTCATACAGTTACGCTTTGAAAATTTTATTTAATAGACTGTCACCTTAATTTTTGAGAAGAATTTTTTAACAGTGGTTTTCTAGCTCATGATCAACCCATCTAAGCTCTTTTGCAGTTAACCCTTTAAGTCCCAATATCAACATACAAATTCTCCAAACTGATCTCCATACATTTCCTTTAAGAATTAGTTGAGAGAATTTAATGTAAGATCAAGGCCTCTTCTCTTGGGTGATAATTTTATTAATTCTCATGACTTATCTGTTGACAGTGTATGGATATTGTTAGGAGAAAATTGATCTTGGTCACTATTGGGACTTCAAGGGTTAATAAGGATCACTGAGTTAGTGTATGCGCCTTGACTCTTTTCCCTCCACTAGCCACTCTTTTGGTTACGAGTGTACAAAGAGGTCAAACCTTCATGTCTTGGATGAGAATTGTGTTTTGTTCTCGGCTGGAAACACAGTAGAAATTCTCAATCTCAAGACTCAGGAACAAACTCACATTCGCACAACAGGTGGTGGAGGGATTGGAGCTGTTGCTGTAAGTCCTTAATTTTTAACACTTAACCGTTATTACTGGTTCAAGGACCTGTTATACAAGGCAATTTTTCTCAAACTCAACTGCTTTCAATATTGTGTTGTACTGTTGTGAGATATTTGAACCTTTTCTGTCGCTCGAAAAATTATACCCCATTTTAGGAAATTTCTTGGCAGCACATTACCAGTACAGGTATTTGTGATAGTTTCCCCTGAAGCATAGGGTATAAAGGAATACCTGAAAAAATTTTAAAGATAAACAAAAACACAATGAAAAACAAAGCAAACATTAATAATTCTTAAATGTAACGTCTACAATTTGAGATATTGTTATACTATGCAATTAATTCTTTTGCGACTTGTGTCTTAACCAAATTGCAAGGAAAGTTACTACAAAAAGTACCTAGCAATGGGTCATTAAGACAGCTGCAGAAGTTGTAACAACTTATAAGCTGTTATTTTAATGTTTTGAAGTTTTCTGTGGCATAATCATTTGGCAGTGCATTTGTCTCCCATATGCATATTGAGCATTTTTCTGGAATTTTTGACAGGTTCATCCAAGCAGCAAATATTTTGCAGTGGCAGAAAAAGGCATAAAACCAAACATCAACATATTTGAGTATCCATCACTTAAGCTTCACCGCATCCTTCGTGATGGGACTGAAGAAGCTTATTCTCATCTTGACTTTTCACCAAAGGGTGACAAGCTTGCGTCTGTTGGTAGTGCACCAGATTACATGCTAACAGTGTGGGACTGGAAGAATGAGCTGGTCATCCTGCGGTCCAAAGCCTTCTCACAGGATGTTTATAAAGTGGCGTTTTCCCCTGAAGATGAGGGCCATTTGTGTACTAGTGGTTCTGGCCATATTAGGTGTGTAGCTTCCCCCTTCCCTTCATTGCAGAGGGTACTTTTGTATGTGCTCATGTGCTACTCTGAAGGATAATAATTAAAGGTTTTCAAGCAGTTTAGTCTGCAAAATGGTGTAGGTTTGGCTTATAATACGCTATCCACCCCCCATGGTATTCATCCCTCCAAACTTATATGCTGCCACAGTCTCTTAAGCTCCATCTTTGGCTTTTTGATGTAACATGACCGGGAACTGCTAACAGTCTAATCTCCGTATTTCCTGTTCCAGCAATTAGTCCACACCCCTGGGAGAGGCTAGCTTTCATTAAGTTTAGCTAATTTATGCAGCATCAAGCAACTGGAAGCAACATGCTACCTTCCACTGGTCAAACTACTCTTAGAAGGATTATCTCTTTCTTCGTTTTCCCTTGTTTTACGCCTTTTTTTAAAATTGGACAAGGGAAAAAATAAGTAAAGCAAAACTGACTGGAAATCATTTTACCCTTCAGCAATGTGTAAATTCTAATTTATTTATGTCATATACATGGAGAGGCAATATAGGGCAAGTGAATGGTCTAAGGAAGCATTACTGTGAATATTTGTCCAAGCTGCTGAAAAGGGGTTTTGATATAAATTTTTTCTCATCAGATTCTGGACAATGGCAAACACCTTCACTGGGCTGAAGTTACAAGGACAGATTGGAAAGTTTGGTGCAAAGGAGCTGTCTGACATAGAGGGTTGGTGTCTTTTATACCAATTCTTTTACAGGGTAGAGCTTTTTTTGGGGGGGGGAGGGAGGTGGGTAGGGAATGGAGACATAAAGGATTAAAGCGTGAAAAGTGTCTATGGAAGGTAAAAACATAAGATTAATAGCTCTGTACAGCCCACTTAGTGGAAAGAAGGCAGGAACCTACATTTTCATTTTATGGACACTTTTATTACTATTTTGTAATGACCCACATGGGGGTTGGGGAATATTTTGGGGGGCTATATTTTAAACCCTCTAAAAAGGGTGTTGATTTTTTTGTAAGCCCAGTCGGGTTGGGTGAGTTGAGACATACTCAGATGAGATGTACAAAGCTTTGATCTTAAGCTCCCACACTGTTGGGCCAGAATATTGCGTTCTTTCTTATATTAACATTATCTCCTTAAAAGGCCTATTAGGGAGATGATGGCTATTTTTAGCCTATTTTTATCTTCCACGGGCAAACAGTGAACATTTTGTATGTATGCTTTATTTCTGAAACGTCATTTTGTAACATGCAGGCTTTGTTGAACTTCCTGATGGTAAAGTGCTCTCTGGCTCAGAATGGGGTAACATGCTGCTCTGGGATGGTGGTTTAATTAAGGTGGAGATTTCTAAGAAAGGCAGAAAGCCTTGTCACGTTGGCATGATAGAGCAGTTCTTCATGGATGAGGGAGAACTCATGACAATTGGTGCCGATGGTTTTGTGAAAGTTTGGGACTTTGAGAGTATTGACAATGCAGATACTACTGAGGAGGGACAGCTTTTTGAAATGGATCCAATGTATGAGCTTAAGGTGAGGATTCACAACCTGGAACTCTTTGGGCCTGGGGGTTTACTTGACCAATACTTGGGTATAGGTGAGCCGCTGAGGGTTTGAAACCCTCACCCTGTTTTTGGACAAAAAAGTCCTATTTTTATGTCTGTTGTGTTACATGCAACATTACAGACAAGGTATGTTGTAAGCCAGTCAATCAATCAAATCTATGCCATGACAAGCTGCGGTAAAATAGCGAGAATGTTTGATTGTATGCAGGTTGGAACGGATGTGAAGCTCATGTCAATGGTAAAAGCTGTTAACACTGAAGCTCCCATCTGGTATGCTCAGGTATGTATCGGATCATCTTATTAACATACATGTAAAATGTATGAGTCATGAAGTCCTCCATGCATTTTGGAAATAAATCTGCCCATGTCACATTGTTTAAATTTGTTTCAGGATGCGGCTGGTGGTATTTGGAAATTGGATCTGTCATTTACACACACTGTAAGTAGTAAAGATCATCTTTCTTATTACTACAAGCAGTACAGTACTACACATGTGATTCACTATTACAGTCAAGCCAGTTCAAACATACCCCCCAGGAAGCCGTTAATGAATTTATCCGTCATTAGTTGTAGATTTTAGATTCATCTCTGCATTCCTGCTTGCGTAATTTATGAGCAGTGAATTCACACGTGAAGTAGTTATGAAATTTCAACCCCTGATTTTTCTTAAATTTGATGTAAATGTCTTCAAAGCAATTCTATTCATTTCAAGTAAAAAATTCACAGCTCATTATGCATGCAGGAATGCAGATTTGAATGTGGCAATGACTAATGGATTCACTTTTCACATAGTCGATTTATTAATGGAATCTTGTGGGGTATACTTGACCTGGCTTGATTGTAAACTGGACATTTTGATACTGGTAGTTATACCAATACCCTGTATATGTTGCAGTGTACAATATGTACATTTATGCTTGAAAATAGCGGTAGATATGGCAACAGTGCTCTGGATAAAAACCCACCAACTGTAAGGGAGGTTCTAACTAAAACTTAGCCATCTAACATACTGTTCCATGTTTAAATGCCGCATTATTCACAGTTCATTCAATCGCTCATGAGGTTTTGATTGTTGTCATTGGAAAAACTTTATGCTTGGGTTGAAAGAATATCATTGAACTGGTTGTCATTACATCGAGATTCTGCTCCATACAATTTACTGTAACTTAAGATCGGACACAGAGTGTTGGTTGTTAAATCAGGAATATTGTTAAATCGACAATGATAAAATCAGGTTCCACTGTAGTAGTTTACTTCTTACTGCCTTCACTTGAAAATCTTACCATCTTTTCTTCTTTGCCACAGAGCCATGCCCCTGAAAGGATGTACTCATATCATGCTGGACCAATCACTGGACTGGATACTTCACCTGTAGCACATTTTGTGGCCACAACAGGAGTAGATCGTAAGTAACTAATGACAAACAGACATTGGTATCTTCCCGGGGGGGGGGGGGGGGGTTACTTTAGGAACTTTTGGGTGAGGATGTGCCACTGGGACTCTGGAATCTATAGTCTATACCAGAGCTTTTTCGGTATGATTATATGAAATTTGAAGATAAACTGACTAAGGAATTCCTAAAGATTGTCCATTACAATTTACAGACTTCAATAAGTTTGTTTTCGAAAGACATCAAGGTAGAACAGTCTTTCAGCTCCTCAGAAAGTCTGTTCCACAAGCTTGCAGCACTGAACATAAATGAGCGCTGTCCGTATATTGTTTAATTCTGGGCAACTTTAAGTTTGTTTTACTAGACTATACTGAATGAAAGCCATTCCCTACATAGCAGCACATACCGATATAGCATGCTCATGGTAGAGCATTCGCCCGGACCCAAATCCTGGCGTGAACATTATATGTATATGTGAGTTGAGTTTGTTGCTGGTTCTCTTCCCTGCTCTGAGAGGTTTTTTTTCTGGGTACTCCACTTTTTCCTCACTCCTCAAAAACCAACACTTCCAAATTACATGTATAGTTCGATCTGGAACGAGCTCACACATGTTCAAACAAGTTCTTTTAACTCTTAAGAGTTTCCTTCCCGTTGGGTAAACAAATTACAAGACATTTACTTCAGTTATTACTAACACGTACTGTTATTTTATGTGGCAGATACTGTACGAGTGTATGACTATGTTTCCAAGACTCCCATGTGTCAAGCAAAGTACAACTCAGGTGGCTCCAGCTTATTATGGGTACCTAAAGACGTAAGTGTTAAGCTAACTCAACCGGAAGACTGGGGAGAGGAACGGGAAGTAGAATCCCATACATGTTTAGGGGAGGCCAGTCGTGATTCTTGTTGCTGTTATGTTGTTTAATTCATAAAACCTCTCAAATACACTCAACTCCCTGTATATAAGACGGATAGCCTTAGGAACAACACGGTGTCCGTCTTGGAGAAACGCCCGTCTTAATGCGAGCCCGCAATCCTAATCTCCAGGGCCCGGTTCCTCGAAAGATGGTTAAGTTTAACCCAGGATTAACCCATGACCTTCTATAGCAAAACAGACGTACAAGCTAAAAAGAACTATTGCTTATCCTGTATTTCAGGTTGAAACAACAGGTACCAAACTCTTGGCTGGTTTTGCTGATGGGGTGGTTCGTCTACTGGCGTTAAACAAGGTTGATCCATCACAGCTTAGGACTAAAAAGTCCAAGCAGAAGTTTGAGCTTAATCTCGAACAAGTCTTCAAACCTCACACAAAAGCAGTTAACGTTATGGCTATTGATGAGCAAGGCGAACTTCTGGCTACCGGGGTAATTTTAGACCGTTTAAGAAGTAAAAGAAAAAAAACTAAACAGTAAATCTGTCGTTCACACACACACCTTTGAGCAAAATGTAAATAGAAGTAAAAAAAAATCTTTGTACTCTGATGTAAAATTTGTCCTTTTTGGGAGAACGTTAGAACATTGGACGTAATATTTAGACGTCCTTGGAAATCTTTCGCGTGTTTTTAGGTATGTTCAAGTTTTTTTTTCTCAGGATATGTCCACACGAATCTAAACGATATTTATCTGTTTAGGAATTCATCCACACTAGAAGTCGTTTTCGATGATCGTTTATTATTTCTTTATTCACGCGTGGACGAAAATCGTAAATCTGACATACATTTGTGGTGGACATTGCTTTAAATCTTGGTTTTCCAACAAAAAGAGTACTAGTTATGTAACAATGAAGTAATGTTACTGCCTTCCATCTATTTTTTTCCACTGACATGGAGATGTTATTCTTTTCAGAGCAATGACTGTACAGTGTTTTTCTTCACCGTTGGTGATACTTACAAACCCGTTGGTTTTATTGAAACTGCCTCCCCGGTTGTCGCCATGGAATGGTCGGAAAAGAAAGGAAAGGTGAATTATCTCGATCTTTCGTCGCGGAGTTTATATATCTATAGTGTTTGTCTTATAAAACAATAAGTATTTTAACACAGATTAAGATGGCGAAGGCGAAGACAAGAGAGTGTGTGTACGGTAGTAGCAAGTAAAGTCAGTATGAAATAAATAATACATAATTTGTGGAAGTTTAATTAAAAGGAGAAATGGTCGCCGCGTTTATGCGTGCAATTTTAAGTTATTGCGAAAAGAAGCTTGAAAAAGAGGCGATTTCCGAGCTCGAAAATTCTCACTTTCAAAATGAGACCAAGTGCAAAACCTTTCTGATGAGAATGAGTTTTATTTACTTGAGAATGAAAATAAAAGTATTTTCATATCGAAAGCTTTGCACTTAGCTTCACTTTGGAATAGAGGCCTGGGCCTGTTATAACTCGGAAATGGCCTATTGAAATCGCAACTTCGTTCCCAGGTTCTCTGGAACGAGGTTGTGCAAATCGTGTTAATTCGCTACTCTAGAAACGAGAGAAACGAGAAGGAAACTGGCCCGAATTAACTTTCGCAAAGACTTCTGGGACTGTTACTTTGGACCGGCGCGTCGCCATTAACGATTCCAGAAACGATTGCGTGATGCATTTCGGCTCCAGTTCCCTTCTCGTCTCTTAAGTGGTGAATGCCTTATACTTTCGTCACCAGGTTCCGAAGGGCATACTCGTCAGCTGTAAAGATGGAACCGTACTTCATGTCGAGGCTCCCGTGCCTGGAAAATATGACACAAGTAAGACTTACCACCTCCCCCTGACAAATCTCAAGACCAAGGAGTACCACTTCACAAGCGTCAAGGATAAACTCAGGGTAAGCGTTGTAGTCAACGACAATAGGCAGATTTAGAAACAGGACGAAAACGTCAGTTGACGACGGCGCGCGCAAATTAAACAACTGGCTTGACCAATGGCAGAGCGGCAAATTGGGCACCGGAAGTCGCGTTTAGTCCTTTCTGTACGCTTCCCCGTTGTCAACTGACGTTCCCCTCGTGTTGCTAAATCAGCTTAGTGGCATTAAAAGAAGCGGCGCGGAATGGGGCGTAGTGTGAGATCATTTCCTGAATAGCTGTTAGTAATCGACTCTACAATTGTCACGTAAAAAGCGTGACAGAACCTTTTCCAAGAATGAGTGCTTCAACAGTGAACTCTCCCTAAGACAGCCGGGCACCTTTGGGGCCAGTATCAAGTCTGTCTAACAGTGATGTCCGTCTATAGAGGGTAAAATAAAGGGGCGTAAAGGAAGGCAGGGACCAATTTTAGATGTCCATTTTACTAAGGTGTCCTTCTTGTAGGCAAGAGAGAGAGTCCACTGGACTATTTCAGTTCACATTTCTGGTATTTGTCTATTTTCTTGAGGTAAACAGATTTTAAAGCTGACTTCACAAAATAAAAATAAGTGCAAAGAATGTTTGACCAAACCCGACCTTGACATTTATTGATCTTCAGAAAGCTGAAGAAGAAGCCCGAAAAGCCAAAGAAGAAGAAGAAAAGCGCAAGAAAAAGGAGGAGGAACGAGCCCGGCGGCGGGCGCGAGGCTTAGAAGATGAAGAGGAACAAGAGGAAGAAGAGAAGAAGGAAGGTGAAGGAGATGAAGAGGAACAGAAAGAGGGCGAGGAAACCGAGGAAGAACAGCACCGTGAACCAGGAGAAATCATCAAAGGATTTTATTATGGCAAGAAAGACAAATTCTGGGTGTCTATGGTAGGTCTTTTCAGTAGGATGTTTGTTCAATGTACAGCCACAGGCGCCTATAACCCGGAGAGTGCAACTCCCATACTTAGCCTATGCAACGGCGTTTTCACAGATCAAGTTATTTTTAGCATCATTTTTGAGCACTTTTCCCCGCGAAAGTGGAAGCACCGTTTCATCTTGCGTGCGCACTCATAGTACGACAATATTACAAAAAGAAGAAGTAGATGCTATCAAAACATCAGAAATACGTTTTTTTCTAGTCTCCAGTTTTTGATGGATGATTTATAAGACTTAGTTGATGATCAAAATTCGCGGTAAAATCGATCTAAAAATAAACTGGTCTGTGAGAACGTCGTTGCATGGGCACAAGGCAGTTACTCGCTCGCTACGGGTTATGGGTTCCTGATAGCCATGAGTGGTGTTTAATAATCTCAACGTTCATTTAAGAAAAACTGTGCAGCAAAATAGGAAAAGAAGCTTTCATTTGAATTCTCACTCTCAATTATCTTATGCACAGCGAGTTTTACTATAGCACGCAAGAGTGTTCTGCTCGACAACTTTCATTCTGGGACATTTATCAGGGTTCGAACAAAGTTTGAATTCCAGCTTGTCTTTTGGGCAAGAAGCTCTCACATGTTGCTTGTCGAGGTCCGTTGCTTCCTTACCTTAGCTAATGATTTAGTTAACAGATGACTTTCCTGAACCCTTGGACAAGTGAGGTTAAAAAGTTCCTTGCCCAAGAAGACAAATTTACTTGTCCTGGACGACTAGACGGGAATTTTTTTAGAGCCCTGTTTATCCCCAAAATTTGCCTAATGTGTGCCACATATCGGCCATTGTGGTGGAAGCTGGGTCGGCGGTGTACTGAATTGCATTCCTATGGAACTGTTTTGACCCACTTCCCGCGCAGCCTCGTAATAGTCAATGAAAGAAACAGCCCATAGTGCAATTCGAGACAACACTGACCCAGTCTCTCGCGCATCTCAAAATGTCTGATGAACCTGTAGCTCGCCTTGATGCTCCTAGTAGCTCTACGTTTAGAGTGTCCAACCTGTTTCTTTCATCCACTCATATTTTCTCTTGGTACCTTTAGTCTTAACCTTGTGAGTGCATTTCTTTCTGACAGCTTCCAATTTTGTCATTTTGCTCTACAACGACACAACACTCCTCTTAATAAATCTATTTTAGACTCTCGAATCCAAGTTAGGTGTAACGTTTATTAACCTGACCGCTTCAGTTTTAATCTGTGAGTAACTAACGATATTAGTGACCACAGAAAGGGAGACAAGGGGGGAGAGGAGGGGAGGAGTAGGGGAGGGGAAGAGTGAAAGACCGCGTAGGACTAGTCTTGGCTCCATCGTTTCTTCCCCACCATTTAACAGTGATTTTGTTTTAGGACTCATCTTTTGAAAAATTATGAGTCCCATTCCAGAACCGACGAGTCCCAGTTAAAAAAAAAAAGAGTCCGAAGCTTAAAATGCTTGGGCCTTTATGTAACCAAGCACTCCAAAACTCTGTATTACAGTATACTGAAATTAAAATATAGTCCTTATATTTTAAAGCACAACAAAGGCTGAAAGAAGTATACATTATTAAACAACAGCCATAAGAACTGCCACAGAAATTACACGAACGGGATATTTCTACAAATACCCATGTTCAGATCGATCGATCGATCTTTGCGTTCTACGGAACGAATGCTATGAATTATTTTGCGTCTTTGGGGAAATTTCTGCGTCAGGGATGCAGGACGCAGAGGTAACAAAATCACTGATTAAGGAGCCTGTTTTGAAGTTCGTCTGATCGTTGTGTTTTTGCATTTTTATTTCAGGGTGGTTGGGATGCAGGGTACCTTTATGAATGTGAGTTTGATGAAGGCAAAAAGCCCGTTGCCGCGGAAGGACAAGAAGACACAAGAGATGAACCAATCAGGTCTATACCCGTGGACGGAAGTGACGATAAACCAATCAGATCTGTGTGTTTTAGGTGGGTAGATTAAGAAAGGTTTAGCATTGCGCCAGGAGTGATTTTGTAACTGCTTTGATTTTATAGCGCTATGTTCATTGATTGTCGACATAATCACGCGCCAATTTTACCAAACAAACATATAACTGTAGAAGCGTTAGTTTCTTTGGTAGAGCGCTGGCCTGCACAGCAGGAAGTCGCAGGCTAGATTCTTAGGACCGGACCAACACTCAGGGCCTTAAAATAACTGAGGAAGAAGCTACCGCCTTTGCCTCGCAAACAGATGAACCATCGCTTGGCGTGGATGACTATGTACAATTGTCAAAAGCGGTGGCACCCATAGGGGGGACATTTTAAAGCCGGTATCTTCAATAAGTGCTATGTGCCAAATGCATTGACACCGAAAGTAAAGAAGTAGTTGTTTTGTATTAACTTCAAGCTGTTAAGGGGACTCGACCCAGTTATTTTGTAGGGGCACCATCCTACTTTGAAGCTGTCTGGTATCCCCACCTTTATTTTGATCGGAAGTCTAACATATAGCATGGATAACATATAGATCAATCTACCATATAGCATAAAATTTTTGGTGATCGGTGTAAATGTCACGTGGTTATAGTGCCATGCCTCTTTGAGGTCTGAGTCGAAATTCTGCTGTTGCCGGCAATTTTTCGTGAAAATCTCTCGGCTACATACAGTTCGCATTAGTGCCTTGCGTTGAACAGAGTTTCACCAAAATCGCGAAGACCCAATGCGAGGTCAGATTTAACCCATTTAGAAAGCATCCCCTATCTCTCCTTCCCCCTTAAAACTCAACGCGTTACCCTTTATCTCCTCCTCTCCAGCATCGGTAACTTTATTTTTCTTTTTGTTTCAGTCATTCAGGTAAATTCCTCCTCCTTGGAATGGAAAATGGCGTGGTCCGAATTCACCCTTTGGACGGAAAGAATGACCTCGAACATTTAAGCTCTTACTGGGCACTCAACGTACATGACAATCAACATGGCGCGGTGCGACACATCAAGACGAGTTTCGATGATAAGTACGTCTTCACTGCCGGTATGGATGGCAACTTCTTCGTGTTTAAGTTCATGGATAAAGCTGTAAAAGGACTTAAAGTTCCACATAAAGTGTCCATTCCTTCTCCAAAGGTAAGAGTAGGAAGCTTAAGCAACGACGACGGCAAGGGCAACGAGTACGGCAAAAGAAACACAATAGGTTTAGTTTGGCAAAAGAACAACTTGCACGTGCTTTTTTGTACATTTCTTTGCCTGCACGACTACGACCTGAAAATGCCTAATTTCACGTTTTGTGTAGGACGTAAACAGAAGACATCGATTTTCTTTTTCTTTTCCGGAACTTCACTACAGTCTTTTAGAATTCAACTCCAATTTTGCCAACATTTGGCGAATTGAACGAGATGGAATAAGCGCGATAAAGTTTGAAGCAGCGCGACTTCACTTTTCAAGTGACGTTTTTTTTGCTGTCTCCGTCGATGCTCGTTCAGCTCCCTATTAACGCTAAAAGGGGCTTTGACACGCTTGTCTAGTTCATTTGTTAGTTTTGCAAGTTACACGTCTTTCCTCGCAACGGATCTTAACTGTAGCGAAGAAACAAAATCACAATTTCATTTCAAACAAATATGTCTACCGAGGATTGTTGCAAACAACAAAAATGAACTTTAAAGAACTGTTAGGTTAACAAGTTTTCAAAAACCATAAATGTCATCCTTTTTAATCTTCTTCAAATTTGTACATCCCTGCCTTCTTTATGCTGTGTTATTTGTACCTTCTTTTCATATTTTGAGCAGTTATTTTAATGTTTCACACTCAAGCTGGGTGCAGTTTCCACTGTTCATACAAATTCTCTTAGGTGTCACTCTCGTCAAATAAATTTTATATTTAATAAAGCATTTCTACTTCAAAAACGTAACTAATTATTTCTTATTTCTTGTATAATAACTTGTTAGAATTAAAGCTTACATTTTGCCTTTTTCTTTCTGACCTTTTAGAAACTGATAGGCGAAGAGGGTGAAGAGATTGTCAAGAAGATTGATGATATCGATGATCCAAATCACTACAGCATCGAACTCGAAAAACAGAAAGCAGAATACGATCGAATGGTCAAACTGGCCGAGGAGAAAAAACAGGTGATTACTACTAACAGCTATTTTTTTTTTTGTTTCTTTGTGTTGTGTTTGTTGTTGTTGTTGAACTGCGAGTGCGATGTTCTTCGAGTGCTCGCGCGAATCGTTCCTGTGATGAAATTCTGTGAGGATATAGTCCTCTTGTTACCTACACCTGAAGAGATGACAGTGTCATTGCTAATCGTGTTTGGTTGCACTATCATGGACCGCTAACTGCACAATTTACTCACTGAATGACAGAAAGCAATTGCAGGGAAAAAAAGACTTGTGTTGTTAGTTAGTACAAAATGTCTAGAACCAGCAATCGCAATTGTTTCGGAAAGTGCGAACGTGGAGCAAAAAGGCAAATAGTGCACCCACTACTTAATCCTCGCTTGTTTGCTGTCTCTCTCTCCCGAATTTGCCCCAGTGAGCCTGCTTGCAGCACAGGTGGCCCAAGCGTAATATGAGAGTTTGTATGAGAAAAATAGAGTTTGAAACTTAGATGAAATAAATGAAGTAAAAGCGATAAAAGTTCTCAATTAAGTGTAAATATTGTTACCTGGAGTCGTTGTCTTTGCTTTTACGAAGTTTCAGTGCGATTTGAGTACTTTTACAGCATCTGACCTGACAGTGTAATAATAAGAGACTCTTATTATTACACTGTCAGGTCAGATGCTGTAAAAGTACTCAAATCGCACTGAAACTTCGTAAAAGCAAAGACAACGACTCCAGGTAACAATATTTACACTTAATTGAGAACTTTTATCGCTTTTACTTCATTTATTTCATCTAAGTTTCAAACTCTATTTTTCTCATACAAACTCTCATATTACGCTTGGGCCACCTGTGCTTGCAGTGGAACTCTTTCATGTTGCCCATTGCGGTTTTTGTCTCTTGCTTTAGTATAAATTTCTAAAAATTAGTATTCCTGTTACGTTTTTCTCACACTAGCTTCTATACTTAGTATTTTAGATTTAGCAAGCTCAAATGAACCATATTCTCTTATTTTTCAGAATATCCGTCGCAAGATAGTAAACCTAAGACGAGCATTCAAAGAATTAATGGTCAAGAATCACAAGCTTCCTTCCCATGTGCAACTGACGCAAGACGTAAGTAATCAAATTCCTGTAAGTTCTGAAAATCAATGTTCAAGAAACAGATCATGACACTAATGTGGATTTTCACTGTCGCGTACGCACGTAAATTGTACTCGCGCAAATTAGAGGCAATGTATGGAAGGTCTTGCGTAAACTAGTCTCCTTCGCGGCCACACAATGCTACCCGTCCCCACGCGTGGTGCATGATATATTTTCCTCTCGAAATCACCGATACCTCCCCCCTCCCCCCACCTCAAAAGTCGAATGGTTGACCCCTAAATTACGTACTAAATAAAACAAGAAAACAAGACAAAAACAAGAAAAATCTCTTTGTAACTACAAATTTTTATATGGGGTTAAATAAATATTTATTTAACAGAGTTAACAACAAGGAGTGCGAGCGGTCATCGGTCAGTCGTTTGGCTCAAGCGCGGTCAGCCTTGCTTGCATCGTCTTCATGTGCTCAGTACAGTGTTTTCGTGGCGGCCATTCTCTTCGTTTAGCCTTTGGATCATTCTTTTACCCCCATCCCTCCCACCCCTTAATTCTTCCACTGTTAAATCAGTGTGACGGGTGCCTGGTTCCATTGGCGTGGGGGCTCATGGCTGGAGGGCGCGGGTTTGATAGCCATGGGGGCGTAACTCTGTCTAGGGGCTGGCTGTGCCAAAGGTGGAAGCCCCTGGACATCCCGGGCACCCACCTCCACTCAGCGACGCAGTTGTTAATTGGTGTTTTCCGAATAAAAATTTATCGGTTGTATATGATTTTGTCATTTTGCCGTTTTTGTTGGTAAAGTAAAAGCGGTTAGTATATTTTTGAAGCAAGGCGGATTTCATTATGGTTTCTGTCATTTTCTAGGAATTTGAAATTGATCCTGATCTCATCACAGAACAAAAAGCGGAAGTGGAAAATAAGGTAGAAACTTATCTTATTATTTTCATTTTCCTACCTTGGTGAGCAAGATGACTGGAACGTTGATTATTGTTGTTGTTTAACATTTATCTCGTTTGTTTCCAGATTGCGCTCGTTCGAAAAGAGATGGCTTGGGAAG
The DNA here is from genome assembly GCA_964035525.1 of Porites cylindrica. Classification (NCBI taxonomy): domain Eukaryota; kingdom Metazoa; phylum Cnidaria; class Anthozoa; order Scleractinia; family Poritidae; genus Porites; species Porites cylindrica. The sequence goes on along the minus strand of OZ037783.1, from coordinate 8,148,530 downwards.
CTGAGAAACACTCAGTTGGATTGCGAAAACTACAGAAAAGGTAAGTGTAAATTGTAGGCCCTTGTTTATTCCGCAAGGGGTTGCTTACTCTTAAGGAACTACCCTTGCACACACATCTTATCATAGAATTCTTAAAATAATAGTCCCGAAAAGTATTGAAAAGCATTGAAATGTTGACTTGCGTACGCTTTCCTGCCGTTGACACTCATAACGAGTTTTTCTGGGCTCATTGTCATTGAGTTTGCTTGTTTATAAAAGTTTAACGCGTCCGTAACTGTCTTTATCATTCGTTGCAAATTTTTCTTCCTTTTCATTGGCCGAGAGCCCACCAAGTGACCTGCAAATATCTGCCTACAAATAATGGTCTGCTCGTGCGCAATGTCGTCCAACTGTGCTTGGCTGCAAATAATATTCTGTCCATGTGTAAATGAAACCACGCTTTTCTCCTTCTTGCGATCGCTCCTGCGTGAAAGTGGCAGCTTCCCGAAGATATTTATCAAAAAACAAACTCGATGACTGAATTATAAAACAATTATGATTTCCCACGCTTGACACAATTTCCCGTTTCCCTGCAGTTGGAACCAGATTCAAGGCTTGCATCGTACGGCTCTAAGCCTCGCTAGGTTTCAAAAATGCAAACGCTCGCACAGTTTGTGTGGGTTCCCCGAGTTCAAACCCAGTCTGCAGGCTCCAGATTGTCGGCTGTCTCAATGATCTTTATTCTGACAGTTTCCTTAATAAGTGTTACTGTACTGACCAGCAACGCGGAAGATAATGCGGCTGACTTTCAAGTTTCATTTCTATTCTCACGCAAATCTCAAAGTACCAAAGTATTTTATAAGGAGGAAGGACAGCCGTGGTCAGGAAACAATTTCTTTATCTCTCGACAGATTCAAAGATGAAATCGAGTGTGACCGCATCGTTTTGCGCGCCTTTCTCACTCCTCATCTGGTCGCCACTTTCCGAGCGTCCAAACCAGATTATCTTCACCAGTTACTACAGGAAGCGGAAGGGAATGGAGAAGGCCCCGACGGGGGAGGACTGGGGAGAAAAAGCTTTTCAAGTGGCACTAAAATCTCAGCTCAGGTAGGGATGACGTCAAACTCGTTTGCAGGCTCCTCTCATCTTCCTGTTTCTTGTAGCTTGATAACCTTCTTCGTGGATGTTACGCAAAATTTGAATTTGTTCGTAGTTTTCATTTAGAGGAAAACCCGCCGCCGTAGATGGATTTGTTATTCCGAATTAAGTGAAACTGTGAAGTTTTGAGAATTCGTCGCGAACGAATGAAAATGGGGCCAAGAACATACGGTATCTTACAAGGAACTGTTTTGTGTGGTGAAAAATCGTCAAAGTTGGAATTTCCTCCCTTAGAGAAATAAACGGTACCACAGCTAGGTACCTCTATAAACGTTTTATCTAGGCGGAGTGGATTTGCCGTTTACTTATTGATTCCACATCCCGACCTTATTTTTTGTCAAGTTTCAGAGTAATAGAGTGAAAAAAGGATAGTCATTTTTGTTAAAGAGAACCTCCACTTCAACAAAAAGATAACTTTAAATCACAGGAAATAACTGTTACAGTCAAGTCAATCTAAAATATTTTTAAAGAAAGCGTTTGTATCCGAAAGAAATAACTTTTAGATTCGCCTATTTTTGTTTTCAAATTTTGCGGGCGTCGCCATCTTGAATAATTGTGAAGTGTTACGGTTGCCTGATTGTTATTAAACAAAAGCTCTTTGTGTCAGAACAATAGAGCAACCGTAACACGTCACAATTATTCAAGATGGCGGCGCCCGCGAAATTTGAAAGTGAAAATAAGCGATTTTAAAATTCACTTTTCCTGATATGAACACTTTTTTTAAGGACAAATTTCGAACAAATTTGTTTATCAACATAATTTTATTCGATTTAAACTTATTCTGTAGTAAGAGTGGAGGTTCCCTTTAAAACTGTTTTTTTCTATGTAGATGAAGAGACGCCAGACTCAAGAAAAAATAACGCTAAACCAGCAACAACAGCAACAAGCACCGACCTCGCAGGGCCAGCTGGGTAGTAAAGTGGCGAATGCATTAGCAAAAGCTGAGGCGCGTAGACAAAAGAGACTTGCCAGACAAGCCGAGGTATTTCAACGTGCCAACTATTTTGTCCAATCATAGCAACCGTGGATAGAGCAGTGAATCAATCAGAATTAATTCAAAGCAACATCATGCAATCGAAGCGCGGGAAAACACGTCCTTGTCCAGATGTTAGGCACTGTTATCAACATATAGTATTTCAGCAGTGTACATTACCTTCACTCTGTATATCTTTTGTCCAATCATAGCAAACGTGAATAGAGCAATGAACCAATCAGAATTCAAAGCAACATGGTGCAATCGAAAGCGCGGGAAAACATGCTTTTGCCCAAATGCTTGTCATCAACATACACTGTCTACAATCACTGGAGCGATTAAATTTAGACTCTGGATTTAGATTTACAACACAATAATAAGGATTCACTTACAAGAACGTATTTAAGGCTTCTGACAGCTTTGTCGTTTTTTAGTTTTGAAAAGATGGCTGACAAGCATTGAAAGCGTCAACTATAATACTGAACTTTTTTGGCTATGTCTATGACCTGTTTAAAATTTATTTGATACCTTTTAGCCGCATGAATTTCTTCAAGACTTCTCTGTTATTTTTGTTTTTTAGTGGAACGAATTATATCGGAACAAGCCCGACGAAGGTTACCAGGATCCGAAAGACGTGGCGGCAATCAAAGAAGCGCGGGAAAATATGGGGGACTACAAACTTAAAACCGCTAAGGATTACGTTGTTCCTGAAAGTCAAAGAGTAAATGCAGAAAAGAAAAGAATCCAGCTCTTGAACTTACTAGACCAGGTAAATGTTGCCTTGTGGAATTTCTTAATAATATGCTTGTGATACTAGCTGGTTCGCGTGGTGCTCTTCATGTAACGAGCGTGTTTCGAATTCTCGGAATTATTGGGCTTAATCGGTTATTTCGAGGTTCCACGTGAAATTGGGTTTGTACTGTGTCAAATTGCACTTAGTCAGGACATAACCCCTAGAATATTGTTGCTACTTTCTCTAAGCCCAAAATAGTAAACATTTGAACATTCTTGCAAAACATACCCAAACTCAAACCAAATGGCAAAGACGAAGCCAAACTGAAAACCGTGATTCCATTCTGTATCGCAGAAAACCAGAGTGTATAAAATAGTTCTAGTACAAACAGTTGGTCTTGGGTGACATTGGAGTGAAATGTTTACGGAAATATCGAAGTACCTCTTTTGAAACTTTATCATGTACTTCGTCTCTTCAGATTCACCAGTACAAGTTTGAATTTAACCAGTCTTTCTTAGCGCTCCGAGAAAAGAAAGTGAAGATTATTAAAGAGGTAAGGAGACATATAATCTCTCCCCTGTAAACTGAATTTCCTTTCCTTAACTGAAAATTGCAAACCATTGCAAAGATAAGGATAAATTCTCTAAGAACTGTGACTTTTTTTCAGATGAAAGAAACCGTTGCCCAACTTGAGGAGGTACAGCGTAAAATCGACCCGTACTCTAAAAGGACCATTCCTAAAATTCCCGAAATGATGCCCGACGAGTGCCCGGAGAGGTAGGTTTATTTAAAGAGCCGTTCAAATGAAGTCACGTCCGCCATGTTGGTGTCCTAAGCCAGTCCCGTGGGAGTTTAACTCTTTTTTTGTGTAAACGCCTTCTTTTGTCGTAAAAGATTTGCACAGCTGTTTGCCACGTGAATGAAAATGCTCTATTGACTAGAAAGGTATCAATTCGGCGGACACATACACAACCGGACCGAGGGCGGGAAAACTTGTTATTAGATCCGTCCCCCCACACCCCCCCTCCCCCCCCCCCCCGAAAAAAAAAACCAAAACCCAAAAACAAAAACATTAAAGAAACAGAAAATAATGTTAAAGTGAAGGGACATATTCACCCGGAAATTAAAATTGTTCATATCTGATTCTTTCAATAACATTTAGGGCATGTGGTTTTCTATTTTTGATCTCAAATGAGAGAAACAGTTAAGCATTATTAGAATAATTATCTTAATTCTACCAGTCTTCTTTGAAAAAAGAAACCCTTCAAATATTTAGTCAACTTCTGCTGTGCAGTGTTTTTGATGATTGTCCCAGTCTCTTTCTTGGCATAGTTCATTGCAGTACGTGGTTGCGTGGCACTGGTCACACATAAACATGTAAGGGCTTCGTCTTCCGCAGTCTGCGCATTCGAAATCTTCTTCATAACCATCACATTCTTCCTGAAGCGCAGAATGTTTACGCTTCCTGTCTGTAATTTTCTGATCGGTTTTCGCTTGCGTTTCCGCTATCTCCACCTAAAGTGATAAAGATTTTATTCACCCGCAAGTTTTTTCAGCTAGGGAAAAGGTTAGAAACTTGAATATAGTTTTCCCTCTCTGTGGTCAACAAAGCAAGCCATTTCAGAAGTCAGTATTCAAAGCAAAGAAACACCTGTAGTATAAAATATCAGAAATGGTAACCGGTCAAGTCGCCCGAAGGTCTTCCCGCCTGAAATGCTGAGCTATGTCGCCCGAAATTTTATCACGTGTACTACACAGAGAAGTAAAGATGAATCAAAAGTGCTTGTAATATGTCTTGTTCTTTAAGCGATGATGGGATGAGAAAAGTGTGATGAATGTGTAACATCTCATTCTTTAAGTGATTATGAGGATAATTGTGTAAAAGGGATGATAGGATGTTGTTGAGCATGTGATAAAATTCCGGGCGACATATCCCATCATTTCGGGCAACTTCTTAAAATTTCGGGCGACATGACTTTGCAGCGACTTGACCGAAAACCCCAAAATTGGTGAGTGCTCTGAAAATACTTATAAGTAAGTTATTATTGCATATGTTTTGATTAATTGAAGTGGGTATTTAGCCAGTAAAAAGGCTAGCAAATACAATAAAAAAACGAGCGCTAAATCCTCACCTCCTGTTGTTGTTCAGCGCATTTGACAGCTTCCCGGAGTTCCTTTTCTTGATCGCGAATCAAGGCTTCGATGGTTTTTCCTGCGCTGCTACAAACGTTTTTGACAGTTTCTTGGCTCCGTTCTCTTTCTTTTTCGATCTGTTTTCTGAGGCGCTGTCTTTTCTTTTCAATCCCGGCTTTTTCCTCAGTTATCTTAGCCGCTGCGATCACGGCGGCAGTTTGTAAAACATTTACTTGGTAATCCTTAACTAGACTTGACATTTTCTCCTGGCATGAAGTCATCACATCCCTTAATTCTTCAATTCTCGCCAGCAGATCTTTCACCGGCATTTTACTATTTAGACTGAAAATGAAGTTAAAACTTGTGCTGCGAGGTTTTTTGTTTAACTCGTGCCGGAAAGAAATGTTTCCGTTTGAGTTTTGTTTACGGTTGCCATGGATTACGTTTTCATTTACATTGTTGACGAAATTGCTGTCCTTTTGCGCGCGCGCACGTGCGGACTGAGTCCAGCATCACTAAAGCGTGAAGTAAATACATAAGTTGAACGCTTTTAATTTCGAAATATATTTTGTTGTATTGGCTGTTCTTCCTTCATTTGTTGAAAATCAGGACTTTTTTCAAACGTCGAACGCCCTTAGATCGTGCGCACGTTAGTTAAAACATGTCCCAAGTTAATTTTTATCCTTTGAAAATTTGTCTTAGCTTTGTTTTTCCCATTTTCGGAGAATTCATGAGAGAATACCTCTGACTTTTTCTCGGTAGAAAGTAGAGTTTTTTCCAAGTAATGTGAGATCTTCGGATGTGTCTTCTCTTCTTTTGATCGTCATCAGAAGGTTGTACGAATGTTTGTAATCTTTTCCGATTTTGTCCGAACGTTTGCGAGAAAGATGAGAAGATATTTCGAGTATACAAATAAGGTACGAAAATGATAACAAACGCAAAACGCAAACGTGAATTGTTATGATAGGCTCAAAAATCCCGCACTACTTTCTCTGCCAATCAACGTTTCTGCTAATCCGAAGCGAAGAAACTTGCACACGTTTTCCCGCGCCTTTCTCTAGACCATTATTTCCTTCGAATTCGATTGGCTCATTGGATTGTCTCTCTCTGTTCCTATTGGCCAAAGTAATTGCTTTGGTTTTACTGCACCCAATTGAAGAACTTTGCCCTCTTCACTTACAGGCGTCTTGAATATACACGTGACCAGCTGCTGGAGTTCAAGAAGCAAATAGATAACAAGGGCGGTCAAGGTCAAGGTGAAGAGCAAGGAGGAGGTTTTGGTGGAGGATTCGGTGGATTTGGTGGCGGGGGAGGGAATGAGGTGAGTTAAAATATTTAATTCTCTTTACTGCATGCCATATAGTGTTTAATCATCAAGGAAGTCTGTACCTTGCGGAGGAATTCGTGAGCTTGGCAAGTATTAGTTCAAGCTGAAGGAAAGTTCGGTCCGTGCTCATTGTCAATGATCTAGCACTGACTAAAGTAGAGTTCCTACTTTTTATCACAGTCTTAATTTTGGCACATTTTCAGTAAATAAAAATAAAAGAAGTAGAGAATAAGCGGCGAATAAAAAAGTGGTCCCTTCAGTTATGTACTTAGGGACATGAGAGTTTGCACACTTTTGTAGTATAGAATCATTCACCAGATGTTTTTAATAAACAAACAAAAATGGTGAAACCGAACAGACGTAAATGACACGAAGCGCCTTCTCCCTTCTACCTCAAAATCAATCTAAGGCTTACTCACTTGTCACTGCATGTTTCAGCCCTCAAAACATGTTCCTCATGGCAGTAAACCAGGCACACAGCAAAGGGACCGATCGATCTCGTCTGTCTCTGTGCATTCCTCTGGGAGACCCAAGTCCAGTTTGAGTACCTTAACGGACAAAGGAACCCCTGAGCCCGCGATAGAAGAGGTCAGCGAGGAACCGTCTGCCTTGGAACAGGAGATTGCATACGAAGAACAAATCAGGTTGGAAAACAAGAAAAAAGCCTTATAATGAAATACTAAAACGGCTTCAAATGCACGGTCTATGAGGCTAGAATTTCTTCTCTACCTCTACATAGACTCAAAACTACTGTGTGGTACTGAAGTAGAATATAATAAACATTATCATAGGAAACTTAAACATCTGTACCGTTTGTCGCACTTTGGGGTTTTTTCTACGGACACGGCATTTGAAGTCACCTTCGTGAAAGGAAAACTACTCTTGAACTAAAATTTGAATGAACACACTAATGAAGCATATCTTGAAATGTTCTAGAATTCCATAACTTAAGGGTTGAGGATTCAATAGCGGGAAAATCAATCGTGGTTTAAGGGAGCGGTCATTAACTATTGGGGGGGGAGGGTCGGTATTATTTCAAAGGTTAGAGCCCAAAAATGTTAGCCCCTCTCAGGTTAACAGCCCAAAAATCTTGGCCCCCTTTAAAATGTGAGCCCAAAAAATTGTAACCCTCCCCTGTGAAAAACTTTTGATTTTTTTACGAACGTTATTTTGAGACAATTATTTCACTGGAATAAGAAAAAAGTGTTACTATTTTAATACACTATTTACAAAACCCAATGGTTCACCAAGTAAAGGGAACCCGTACATTAAACAGCCCCGTTGTTACTCATTGAATTCCTGTTTTGTAGTCAATTTCAAGAGTGAACAAATTGTGCGTATTTAATAACGGATCAGCGAGAGCTGTCTCTATTCAAGAGAAGTCCGCAGCTCTTGCTCGACCCCTCCAGGTCCTGCAAGTTCGGCCATATCGTGTGGTGTGCAAAAGATTTTCAAAGTTATTTTCCTGCTGGACCGATTCGTCTTCCTCCTGGTCCTCATCAGAATCCTCACTGATGTCATCATCGCTATCATCCTCTCCGATTTCGTCCAAGACACCATCATCATTGCCATCATCAATGTCATCAAGAAAATCAAGAAAAAGGAAACAAAATACCCAAAAGAGTGTGAAGCGGAAAAAGGCGAGGCATGTGGCCAGGACGACTGAGGTCCTCAAGAAGATTGCGCCTGATTGGTCGGAGGGTAAGATTTGTGAGAAGGAGGATTTGTGCGGAGACATCGTAAAAGAACTTGGAAAAAGAGAGCAGAAATGGGCGGTAGCTTTGATGTTTGATCAGTGCGAACTTTTGAATGACAGCGCGAAATCAGAGCTTAGAACAATGTTAGGGTTTTCTGAAAGTGAGAGTAGCTCTAATGCAAGTGACGGCGATGAAAGTAGCGACCAAGACAACCTAAGTAGCATCAATGACAGCAAAGACAGTGAAAGAAATAGCGATGACGGGGCCGATGATAGTGATGTAACTGAACAATGTCAGGAGGAGGATTCGGGAAGTGTCTTTACTGCAGTGGAAGCATACGACAGCAGCAGTGCAGAAGACATTGGCCCCTACTGGAACACAATGGAATGCACTCCTTACTATGAGCCCATTGAGTAGTCGTTTATACATCTTCACTGGACATTGGCAATATGTTTGATACCGTTACTGTTTAAGACTGATTGAGTTTTATAGCATACCAGAATTTGTTGATTTTTTAAAATAACAATAAATCAAGTGATGTTTATAAAATTGTTCTGGGTGTGAGCTTTTTCACTGTGCAATTAAGCTTTGAGTATACGATTCTATGAAGATTCTCTTGCCATGCTAAAGTCAATAGCACAAAACCCATTTGTGCACATCGCCCAAAGTTTTAATAAAAGGCGCCCAGAAATTGTAACCCTCCCCTATAAAACGTGGGCCCATAAAATTATGGCCCACCCCAAATGGGCGCCCAAAAAAACACAGCCCTCCCCCAAAATTTACCAGCCCTCCCCCCCCAATAGTTAATGACCGCTCCCTAACTGGCCATTGCGGTCAGCAAGAACTTAAGAAGCGTTTTTTTTCTTTAATTTCGTTTTCGTGAGTAAAACGAGGAATCGTCGGGAACATTGACCTCATTTTTCCCTTCCTCTTTTCTTCAGACTGCAATATGAACAAGATGTTTTGATAGACAAGATCAACACTACACTGGAGAAGTTTGACGCTGATCTTCGGTACTTGAGGCACGAAAAAATGCATCGAGAAGTGGCCGTTAAGTGTGCTGACTTGAGGTGAGACCCGTACGATAAATGTTTGGTTAGGGCGGGCTTCGCTAGTGGGAGAGCAATAAATAATCCAATTTGATTGGCTAATCACTGCCTACGTAGATGTCTTTTTCGCAGCTTTCATCGCGGGAAAAGCTTCCACAGGTTGCAACCGCGGGAAAGCGTGCTACTTACGCTAAGTGCAGTAGATAAGCCCATACTATTGGCTAATCGCTGCCTAAGTAGATAACTTGTACACCAGCGTCCAAAGCAGGAAAACCTGCGACAGGTTCCAAGCGCGGGAATTTCGCGCCACTTACACTTAGTGTGGGAAATACGAAACTGATACGAAGCGCGCGAAAAAGGGCTTTCTACTTAGCTGAGTTGAGTTTTGATTCAAAAAGCGAGGATTGTAGCCAAGGGAAAATAAAAGTTTACGCATTCTGTTAAACAAAATAAAGACTAAGTCCACTTTATGTGAATATCTTCTCGGTTTATAGATTTTTCTGTACATTTTTCTCGACAGGCAAGTTACTCTGTTTGAAGAGTTTATGCTACTGAAGGAGTTCGAGAAAAGAGAAAATAGCTTCGCAAACAAAGTGAACACAAAACTCAGTGAGAAAGACGAGATGCAGGAGAAGGTGAGACAAAAGGAATCCGTGGAATTTGTGTTCTCAGTAATGGCTGACAATTTTTTAACTCTGCTGAAAACCTAGTAGGCCTTCTGTAAGGCGTGATGATATATATGCATAGGTTAAATGGGGACGGCTCTCTCGTAGCGAAGCTCCCCGAGCACCGAGCGGCCCTATTCTTGAAGACAACTGTGAACCCGTCAATCTCAGAAAACATACTGTATCGTACACAGGGTACCCAAAGTAACAGCCCGGGGACAGGGAAACCAAAGTAGTGAATTTCAAGATTTTTGGTACCTGCGATGACCTTGAAGTTTGTTTAGTCTTGCCAAATGTGATTGAAGGAGATTAGAAATAGACACAAGTGTTGTCCATGGTTTCATGAGCAAACATTACAGTTTCGTGGTTCTACCTTTTTATTGATTTTTTAGGTAGAGGATTGTCAAATGAAACTTGATTCCAAGAAACAAGACATCGAGAAGCTTCAAGAACAGGAAAAAGCGCTGTACACAACTTTCTCGGCCGCGCTTGGCGAGAACAACAAGTTCGAGTCATTCTTAACTCGCGTTTTTAAGAAGAAGATTAAGCGCGCGAAGAAGAAGGCTCAGGCCGAGGAAGGTTCGGATGAGGAAAGCGACGAGGAGGACAGCGACGAAGATTTGTCGTCAAGTGACGAAGAGGACTCGGATGCCGAGGAGTTAGACGACAGTGTGTGTCCTCCTGGATGTGACCAGGCGCTGTTTGATCAGGTAATATATTAAGTTAGTATTATTTCCCTACAGCACGCATTCTCAGTGGTTATTTCGAGGTCACGTAACCAGGACATCGAATCGTGATAAAAGTGTTTCCCGCCAGAAGTCTTTAGGCGCGCAAAATTGCAAAGCTCATGACGTCAGAGAGTGGCAGTGTTGACGGTTGTTTTGATGACCGCCGTTTCGAGCGGATTTCCCTCTCATAAACTGTCGTTGCCATTTTAAAGACACTTAGGAAATTATTGATAGTGTTTTCTAATAAGTAGAAAGAAGTTCACAACTCAGAATCAAAACCAGGCCTTTTCTTATGCTTATCTCCCTCCCTTGCCACGACACTACCACACAGAGACGCCTAAATTCCGAAAAATTTAAGTACATGATATGATAAACTGTGTTTCATAACTGATACGCCTATAACAGGTGACCCTAGCCCTCCCTCGTTACTAAAAATGTAACGTAAACTCATCTTGGACTCATGAACTTGCTCCTTCCAAAGCTACTTAAACTTTATCCAAAGAATATATTACTTCTGCCATGACCAAAGGTCGTTGAAAATGGCAACGACTGTTTATTACTAGTGAGAATAGGCACCGTCGCCAGGTACGTGCAAGACATTGTTTGAGTTGTGACTCATTCAGATTTTTTTTTAAAATTCACTTTTAAACTTTGTTTCTTCTTTGAAGGTTTGTCAACTTCGTGAGCGTCGGTTAGACCTGGAGGAAGAGTTAGCAGAAGAAAAGAAAACAAGCGAGTCGCTGAAAAAGGAATATGATGCCCTCGTCAAGAAAGCGAAGGTTATCGACAGCGCGCTTAAAACAGCTGAAGCTGACTTGGAGGCTTTCCAGGTAAAGGCTATCGCTAGCTACATTAAATATCATGAAATGGAAAATACACTACTATGGTCGGCTAAACCCATCTTACCACAGTTCTGTGAAATAAGTAATATAACGCTAACCGTAATTTTTTAAGCACCGTCAAAGGGGCTGTGTCATTGCTGTATGGTTCATTCGCAGGGAGCCCACACAATCTGTCCATGTTTGCTTCACCTGTGGAGGTATATCGCTAAACATGTCCATGTATCAAAGCTAAATAAACGTTGTGTTACCTTACCTTCGGTAAATTGTTCTCGTTTTGTCTGAGAAGTGGTATTTTGAGCGATTTTGAAGGATTTTGAGTTCGCTGTTCCTTAAAATCCTTCAAAATTGCTTAAAATACCACGTCTCAGGCAAAAAGAGAACAATTTACCGAAGGTAAGGTAACACAACGTTTATTTAGCTTTGATACATGGCATATTTAACAATTATTCCTCGAGCCCGAATGGGCTGTGAGTCAATAGCCCATTTGGTCGAAGGCCGAATGGGCTATTGACTCAGAGGCCATTCGGGCTCGAGGAATAGTTGTTTTAGTAAAATCCAACTAGTTCGTCAAAAATATCGAGACAAAATAACTTTAGCCAGTTAAAGATAGACTTTAATCCTTTTTTTGCCGCCAAAAAGTCGGCGCTTTTCGCTACTAGTGGGCTATAACATATAGCCTAGTAGTAGCTCAACCAATCAGAACGCAGCATTGATAATAGACCACTAGTTGGATTTTACTAATTAGCGATATACCGCTACAGATGAAGCAAACGGTAAATACAGTACATTTACGATAAAATTACATCGGTTACCTTTGGTTCATGTTCAGCTTAGGTTCGTTCATTCACACCTTGTAGACCTTCTATTTTCATGCTTCAAAACTAAGGTTTACACCAATTTCATTATGCTTCAGCGTGAAAAGCAGCAGAAGCTAAACGAGTTGGATGTGGTTGTTGTGCTAAGACTTCATCAGATCCAGTACATGTTAAACAGCGCGCTACCTCAAGATCTGTCCCAGTGTCTGGTTTTCAACAGCCCAGGGTTGGTCAGGTTGCAACACAGAATCAAGGAACTGGAAAAAGAGAAAGCTGAACAAAAACGACTTTACAGGTATCTTAATGCATCGCAAGGGGAGGTTGACGATCTCTTCTCGCGCGCAGCGCGTGAACCGCGCGTGAATTCCCGCGGCCTGCAAACTCGTGTGGCCCATATATATTTCTATGTTTCTGTGTATTGATATATCTGTTGGTATCCGCAATGATGTCACCAAGCGACAAACTTGGTCCGTTGTTTAACTCTATTTGCGGCCGTTTTGACGATCAAGAAATGCTTTTGGCGGCACATTTCGTCGGTAAAATTATTTTGCAAGGAGCAGTGAAGCAATTTGGAGCAGTAGCGTCAATATAAGAAAATAGCGATAAAAGAACATTAATTTGTTAGTGCTTCTCACTTCGAGAGGTTCTTGCTATAAACCTCTTTGTAGTACTGTACTAGTAATAACCAAAGATTAGGGAGTGCCGGCAGGCGGGACCGACCAAAGGTCAAAACGCTCTTGCTCCAACTCTGTGCTTTGCGTTAGTTTCACGTGATAGGAGGTCCAAACGCGCGTGATCAGATTGCGTTCTTTGCATTCAAACGAATAGCACCCTGAAGATCTGGATCGCGGGCTCCTCTGGTAGCGCGCAATTATATGTTTTAAATGTTTTTGGCACATAGCACGTCTTCCTCTGGGGGTATGGTCTATTTACTATTATGAAATAACTAAGATAGTACGAGCGTTCTGATTGGATAAAAATCTATGGTTTATTGTGCCGGTAAACTCAGAGGAAACTGAAACATGCTTTAAAGTTATTTTAAAAAGCTTGTAAATCACTCGCCTTCGGGTCGTGATTTACAAGCTTTTCTCGTGTTCTCCCAACATCCCGTGTGGGTTATCACGCCTGTAAACCCATAGAAAGTGTGGTCTATTCCTTAAATATGAGCTATGAAAGCTTTGATTGGTTAGTGACCGGAGACTGGTTAGTTACCAGTCTCTCTGTTGTGGTCAAACAGACTGAAATTCTTAATCCGAGATTGTCTTGAGTTTCTTGGTAATCTGTTAAGCCTATAAGAATACTATGCTTACAATCTCTTGTTTTCTTCAGGGAACATCGCCAGACGCATGTGCAGCTTATCCGGGACAAGAAAGTACAGGAAGCCAAAGTATGTTGATCACAGGATACCCAGTACCCTCACATTCAGTATTCTACGTGATGATTGTATTTCAAACTTTAGACTAATGGTTATACTTGGTAATGTCTCTGTTTGTAGATCGGCGAGTTGGAGGAGAAAGTTCGTAATATGTTAATGTTAAAGTTTGGCCGTCTTGTGGATTTGGAGAAGCTTGAAACTGTAACAGTGAACAGAACGGTGGAAGAACTGAAGGAAAAGTTGCGACAACAGGAGTCTAAAAGCGCTGCCGAGATCGCTAAATGGAATGTAAGTTAAAACTTGCCACAGACTTACGATAATCTATAATACCGCGAAATGGCATATGTGGACTATCCTACGATCTAGGGCAGATACGGCGAAAAAGGGTTGGATCGTGGCTTAGCAGTTTTGAATATTTTGTGGTATAAATCAGCTGTAGCAAAGATTTATTGATTTCGGTATTTTGCCTTTGGTGTTGAATATTTAATAAAGTTTGGATTCTGCCGCTTTCGTATGATATGAAGAATTATATGCTGATCCACGGAGGGTGTTATCTGCCTCGGCTGATAAAACCTCTCCGCGATCAGCCAATCTTTGATACAGTGGGATCTCGAGGAACTCAGTGGCAAGATGTGTCCGCTATAACGAGGTTTCTTTATCGTGGTTCTTTTTCCATACATTTTGCTATTACTAAGGCGAAGAATGTTGGTCGTTATACCGAGGCCTTTATTGTATAGAGACTGTGATAGCGAGTATCCTCTGAAATCGCAGAACGCGGAAAAATCTTGATACAATTTCATTTTGACTTGCAGTACAATCTCACATGGCATAGCGACGAGGTGGCGATGGCATTTTCAGATTTTTTGCTGCGTTGTCAACTTAGTGAATGCCCCCTTTACCGCTGCTCGTTCTGGTCATAATTGTTTACATGCCATGCGTTGTAATTTCAGAGCAAGATTGACTCGTACAAGAGTAAAGTGACCCAGCTGACTCGTGAAAACACTCAGAGATTGGATACATACACTGTACTACTTCAGGAGAAGAAAGAGCTTGAACAGATGCTTAACTCACGACAGAAATCACTGGTGAGTGTTTGATAATGGTCTTTAAATCAAGAAAAATTCAAACACTCGGAACTGCCAGCAAACTGAGTGAAACATAAAAATAGCTGCTCAAAATATTAATTAAGGTATAAATAACACAGAAAATACAAACGTAGGAACGGATGGACAAACCTGAAGAAGATTGAAACGAGTTGCAATTGTTTTTTTTTTAAAAATTGTTCGTCTAACAATTTTTCAAAGTTCATTTTTGAATGAACTAGACATGTGACACGGCCCCTTAAATTTGAGCGCCAGTTAGTCTCGATTAATCGGGTTGAAAAAGATCGCCCCAGTCCTCCTTTTCATATGAACACATTGAAATTGCTACAAATGAAGTAGTGGAGAGGAGAGATCTCGGAATGGGACCCAGCCCAGTTGTCAAGGAGAAGCTTTAACGTAGTTCACGACTGCTATGTTTTCGTCTTTCTAGTGATCTTCAGGCTTGAGAACGAGTGTGTTCTTTTGAAACAGGGTCTGGAAAGGTAGTCCTAATCCCGCGGGGAATCCCGCGTCCCGAGCTCCCACCATTGCTCTTCCTAGTATCGCTCTCTTTCCCAATCCCGTATCGAGGAATCTTCAGGCGTGACTGCGAGTATGATCTTTTGAAATAGGGTCTGGAAAGGGACCCTGATCCCGCGGAAAATCCTGCGTCCCGAAATTCCGTCATTGCTCTTCCTAACATCGCTCTACTTCCCGATCCTGTTTTTTGGGGGAATCCGGTTTCCCGGGTAGCAGTGAAATCCCGTATCCCGTTAACGTTTCCCGAATCCCGCACTGTATTATGGTCAAATCCCGGATCCCAGGATGACTGTTCCAGACCCGGTTGAAAGTTAAGCACTGTCACGTTTTAAAAACTTCTCTCTTTCCTCGTTTGCTAACAGTCAAAACTAGGCCTCATGGATATTAAAAGGGTGACAAGTGATTTAATTTTTTTATTGCTAGTAATTTTCATCGTCAATAGTGTTGTTTCATTTTTTTGCTATTTTCTCGTTGTCAGGGAACCGAGTTTACCGGCAGCCGAAAAGCAGACATACGGGAAAGACAGCGATTGGTTCAGTTAGTGCAACTGCAAGCTCAAGAAATAGACGCTCTAAAGGATGAAATAACGCTTTTATCACGCAAGGGGGGACATATTCTTCCTCCAGCTCAACCACCCCTTCCCCCTGGACAAACACCAATACCGAATCAGTAACTTGCAATTGATTGTTATTGTAAAGCTATATTTAAGGGAGAAACTTCTAGTTTTCGAGGAGGTTATTCTTTTCGCGCGAGGTTTTATACATACTTTGTAAATATTGAAAAGGTGCCTTAGTATTATGCAGGATTTTAAAGACCATTTTGTGTCGTTTGGTGTCATAATAAATGCACTCACACCATGACTGGTTTGATTATTTTTTTGGTTCCCTCTCGAAAGACGAAACCATCCTTGCATCTTAGGTCTCGATTATATGAAGAAAAGTTAATGTTTCACCGTCTAGGATCCTCCTCCATCCATGTAAAAAGCCCCATGGATAGGTTGCAACGAGTTCAGGAATGTGCCGCACGCTTTGTTTCGGGCTGAAAAGAAGATCGGGACCTTAAGATCCCAGAAAGGCAGCGGTGGAGAGAACTTGGCTTAAAAAGTGAATTCCCCTTTTTTCAATCTTCATCGCGATTATTCTAACTCACATCCTTTTTTAAGCTTTTGTGCCGCCTCTAAAATCATACCGGATAGAGCCTCTGTTCACACACAAGAATGATTGTGGCTTTTCTTGACCAAGCTGCGCTGCGCCGATTTCTAAAGTGGAAAGTCACATATCGGATAGGTGTTCATGTTGTAGTTAATTTATTTCAGGTAATTTTTGTTTTTCCTTTGTTTCAAATTCAGTAGCATACATTACCATACCCAAAAACAATGGAAAAAAGTTACCTGAGATAAAAAATTAACTACAACATTCACACTACAGCGGATAGCTTTTCGTGGTGCCAAGTGGAACATGACCTAAATGTGACGGACTCTCGAATTCCTAAGAACGATAACGGTATAGTTAACAAAGAAAAAATTTTTGTCCCCTGTCTCGGTCTTCCATAGAACGTGAAATTTGGCATTTTCACGCCGTTGTCGTGCAGTGACGGCAAAGAAATGTAGAAAAAGGTGTGATGCACGTGCAAAGTTAATTTGCATATTTTAAAAACCTATTGCCTTTTTGATGTTTTCATTGCCGTCTCTTTAATGAATGTTTGGAAGACCTGGTGGGCCAGCTTCGTCTACCCGCATTTCAAAGGAGTAGAGGGAGATTTGGGGATGTTTCAGGGCCAATTCTCCAAGCAATATCCGTTTTTAAACAGAAAAGGAAACGTGTGAACAAACGAAAACGATTCGAAGACGCCACGTTTATATAAAAAGCATCAAACAACTCTTACCACTTTGCCAATCCGTGAAAACTTTGAGTGCCCATTTGTCGTGTTGCAGATAATTTTAGTGACACTTTCTCTAGCCATTTCTTTCCTTTCGGACGGTTTCTACCAGAGAACAATCCCGGGGGGGGGGGGGGGGTACTTTAGGAATTTCTGGGTGGGGATGTGCCGCTGGGACCCTGGAACCCTTATCCTATACCAGACCTAGTTCAGCTGAATTTTGCTACCCTATACTAGAGTAAACTCCCCAAATCCCCCTATCCTAGAGTAGCTGTTTCCCTTGTCCAGATAAAATCTTCAACGAACTGATCAGTTTCCTGAAAAATGATACCCTATTCTAGACCCAAACGCTCTGATTTATATACCCTATCCTAGAGTAAACTACCTGAAAACCATACCCTTCACAGCGGCACATACCTATATAGCCCATATATGGCAGTACCCCCCCCGGGAGGACAATTCCTTTTGAATAAAGGCATCTTGAGGGTAAATGTTCCTAGACGCTTCAACTGTGTACATAATTTCTCAATTTATTTGAATAATTAATATGCGCTAACCTTTGTTATTTTGTTCCACGTTTTTGAATGCCACGCAATACATTAACCAATAATAGTAGAAATGCAGTACTCCGGGGACCTATTTTGAAACGGTTAAAACCTTCACTGCACGTGTCGGTCAAAAAGTCGGATTTTAAATTCTTTTTTCTACACAAAACAAAATACAAACATTGGGCGCTTTCCATTCGACCAAAACGTCCGAAAATGTGGAAACGGCTGCAAGTGGTGAGGGAATTTCAAGGGAAAGTCTGAGAACTGATGAATTTCCAGAATCCGAACTATTCAATAAAAGATTCTAGAGATTCCGGGAGCAAAACTGAAAAGAAAGAAAACTTCCGGCAGAAAATTTGGGTATACCTCGCTAGGTTGCCCTCTTTTTCGGAAATTTGGAAAATGCTGTGGTAGAAAAGAAAGCGGTCATTGTTTTCTTTTTCAAATCAACAGTCTGTGCAACGCATGCCTAATATTTCAGAAAAATGGCACACTACAACAGTAGAAATTAATTCTCTCAACATTTTACTTGCTACTTTTCTTTTTACACGTTATACAGTTGCTAACACTCCGTTTGTTGTCAAATTTGTGTCGATATGGTCAATGAAGTCACGTATTTCTAAAGGGCCAGCCTAGTAGTATTGAGTTGTCCTTTTTCTGACCTCTTGTTTCCATGTTGACGTCAGAACACTCCACAATCTATACGGGGAATGGGTACAAGCTTTCGGCGCAATGATTTCTGGGATCGTTACTTATGATTGGTTAATGGTTGCCTTGACTACTGTCAACCAATCATAACTAACGCTTGCCACCCAAACAATCCCAGACATCGTTGCGCCGAAAGCTTGAAACCATTCCCCTAAAAGTTTCTGGAGTGGTAAATTCAACCACCAAGCCTCGAGGTTTGCGGACGAAGTTCTTTGCTGTTCACTGCTTGTATGTGAGTGTATTCTTTACAACGTTTAGGTGGGAATTTATCGTTTTAACATAAGCGCTAATGAACTGAAAAAAATTAAACCCATCGAATCTGATTACTGTCACTAAGAGCCAGCCGAGGTGGCCTGGACGCTAATGTGCGACTTCGTGGCATTCCATGATCTGTTTGAAAGCTGCTCGTTGGTGGTTGGTTTGCGGGAAACCTAGAAAGGGGTTAAGGATGCAATCACCCGGACAAATTCTAAGATATTATAACTTACACTGAGGAGGGGGGGGGAGGGACCGGGATAAACGCATACCAAAGGTCAAATAGTGGAAGGACTATTGAAGCCCAAACTAAGACAAATACCAAGGGCTTTTAGGCATTTTACTTTTGGTTTGTTCTGTTCTTGTGATATGAGGTCTTAACACATGCTAGCAGAGGTAAGTTAAGTAATAAGGACAAATCGCGTCCACAAAAACATAAATGGTCGTACTTTAGGATTTCAACCACAGACTCAAAAGTTAGAACTCCATACTAAATAAATAGTACCATGTGAAAGTACTGTTGAAGAGCTTTCATTTGAATGGTCACACCATAGGATTTCATCCACAGACTCAAAAGTTAGAACTACATACTAAATAAATAGTACCATGTGAAAGAACTGCTCAAGACGTTTCATTTGAATGGTAACACCATAGGATTTCATCCACAGACTCAAAAAGTTAGAACCATCTCGTACAACAAAATAAACAGTATAACCGGAAAGGACTACTTAAGACTTGTTACTTTGATAAGCTCAGAAGTTAGGACTACATTAACATCTCCAAAATTCACTCAAGAAGTAAAAGAGTTATACGAATACTTGTATATCGAAAGAAAAAAAGACAAAAGGATACGACAAGACTCTCTCCTCCAGTCCGCTCGCGTTGTTACCTTGGAGACCCGAATCCCGACGGAAATTTCGGAGCCATTGTGCATGAGACTGCAGTCGTTCAGCGGTACTTAATTCTCTCTCTGAGGTCCAGTCCTTGATGCTTGCTGGGTCCCTGAAGGCCAAAAAAAGGATGATTTCTTAAGAACAAAAGCAAAAATAACTTTGATGTCAGATTAAACACATAATAATCGTAAATTTTCAAAC
Organism: Porites cylindrica; assembly: GCA_964035525.1. Classification (NCBI taxonomy): domain Eukaryota; kingdom Metazoa; phylum Cnidaria; class Anthozoa; order Scleractinia; family Poritidae; genus Porites; species Porites cylindrica. Next base: position 8,128,951 of record OZ037783.1, on the reverse strand, counting down.
CTTGCGGTCGTCGCGGTGGTCGTCGGTCCGAGTGATAGGGAAGCTGGCGAATCACGTGACTGGTCTGCAAAGAGAGAAATAAGAATTTTAGCGATTTTAGACCATCAACTGGTGAGTCAGATATCTTCTCAAAACTCAACGTAGCACCAGCAGCAAACAGACCTGGATTTAAGTGTAAAAAACAAACAACCAAACAACTTAAAAAGCATGGAAAGAACGGATGATATAAAGACAACCAGAAGCATATGCTTCTGAGACAACTGACAGTCGGTACAGTAAACACCCGCTAATAAGAACCTGTGGATTAAGAACCTCCTGGTAGAAATTTTGCACTTAATATCCAAAAATACAAGAACCTGTTTAGCCAAGCAAGATCAAGCAGGTTCTTACGTGTTGGTTACAGGTAAATCATGATAAACAATTTAACAAAGGTGTGTAACTATGAGTTGTAAATTTAAGTACAAGAACATACTGTACTAAACTGTATACAAATTCGGTAATCAGTTTTGTTAGGGTCATAATAATACAGTTGTGAATAAATAAAAAGTTTATTTATTTTTCTGGTTATCAACAGTCTATTTTCTCCTTTATAAAAATTACGTACCTAATTAAGAACCTGCTTAGCCTAAATTGGCAATAAGTACCCCAAAATACAAGAGCCTATTTTGCTAGCCTTCAAAAAAGTAGGTTCTCATTAGCAGGTGTTTACTGTATTGAAGACGCTTGTCAAAGAACAGTGACGGCTCAATATAGCCGAGAAGGTGGTCTGACATGCGCACTTTACCTCCAAAGTAGGATTTCCACTTCCGTTCTAGCTGTGTTTCGGCGCTTCCTTGGGCTCTGTAGGGATTCTGGAGTTGAGATGGAGCGCTGGCAACCCGACTACTGTAGAAAGATAAACGAAAAGACAATGAGCCATATCTTACAAAATTGTGATTTAACCGGACAAAGACGACATTTTAACGTAAGCCTAAGAACACAGAGATTTGCTTTCAAGGTTGACGAAAAAAAAAGATACTTTTCTTACACGTTACCAAAGTTTTGGCCCACCATCTTGCTTTTGGTTTTGGAGTGCGGTGGAGTTTACATGAAGAAAAAAATCCTATTTCGATTGGCTAGACCAAGTAGGTTTGGCTCAGTAGCAATGTCACAAAATTGCGACCGTACCTTAAAGAAAATGTATCTATAGAAAGCGAAAACTACAACTTACAAATTATGAGCTTGTCCTCGATGACCGGACAGCACAGGACCACCAGCACTTCTCAAATATAAAGGTTCAGGACCAGGCTGGTAAGGAGCCTGTGCATGAAAGCCATGTCTCGATTCTGGATAAGCGGAAGTGACACGCGAACCTCTGAATGAATCAGCAAATGTTTGTGTGACTGGTTCAGGTACAAAGGGCGCTTGCGTGACACTGGATGGGTGTCTGACTGGCTCAGATACAAAGGGCGCTTGCGTGACACCAGATGAGTGCCTGACTGGTTCAGCTACTAAGGCTTGAGGTCGGGTACTAAGCAACCTTAAAATCCGTGCCAGATCCGAGTTGATCTGCTGCAGGGAGTATTGAACAGCTTCGGAAGTCTCATCGCCAGCCGAATACCTCCGAATAGCTGGCTTGGGCTGGCGACTTCCGATTTTGACGTCACTTCTCCTCACATTACCGCTTATGACGTCACCATAGTCGCTGCTGCTAATGCCGCTGCTGTCGTCATCGTCTAACGTCTTACGCGGTGTTTTTCGCGGACGGTATCTATCTTTTGCCGATGGGCGAGCTTGTCTGGCGTGTCGGCTTTCACGAAAAGTCGCCTCTGAGTCCGAGGCAGTTGACTGAGGAAAAAAAACGAAAACAATTAAAGGGGCTCTGTCATGCTATTTTCTATCTTTTAAAAAGCTAAAACATTTCTCGCATCAATTGAATTTAAAAAAATTATCGTTCAGTTTTGTTATTTTAGATTATATTTAGGCGTGGAAGCTGTTTCATGTCATCTGTTACGTGCAACGCATGGCAAGGATCGAAATAGATTGAAAGTTAAAAATTCTGGGCCAAACTTTTCAAGTTTCAATGAAATGCCTGCAAAACCGACCAAAAAATTATTATGGATAGTGCTCCCTTGTGAAATTTGTTCTTCATGACTCTACAGGAGCATTTTGTATATGAGTAAAGGCACGAAGAATTGATTTCAGCTAATCGCCAGCAAACTGAGCGAAACATAAAAATAACCGCTCAAAACATGAAAAGAAGATATAAATAATAAAGCAAATACAAAACGAGGCACAGATGGAAAAAAGAAGATTGAAACGGACTGCAATTGTGGTCATGAAAACTTGTTAGCCTAGAAGTTTTACAAGTTCATTTTTGTTGTTTTAACGTCTGATATAATGTTTGGGAGACGTACTGTTGGGCACGAAACTGTGATTTGTCATTGACAAGTGATTTCTTAGGTTAGGGACCGGTCATTATTTATCGCCTGAGGGGGCGGGGGAGGATTTGGGGCTAAACAAGGTGAAATTTAGCCGACCCCCTCTTTGAATGTTACTTCACTGAAGTGATCCCCCCTAGTAGTAATTGATGACTCTCGCGATCCCCTCCCCCCATGTCTTCATTTTCCAAGCAAATTTGAGTGGTCCCCCCTCTGAATCCTTCCAAAGTTTTCAGTGATCCCCCCTTTTGGGTTCTCAGTTACGACTGATCCCCCTTGTTTTGTTCTCCTAAAAATCAAGTGATTCCCGTCCCAGCCTCCTCCGCCCCCCTCCAGGCGATAAATAATGATCGGTCCCTTAGATAGCGAATAAGGAGGGGCAATTGGCATCGATGAACAAAATGAACAAGCTAGCCGTAACACATCTCTTTTGAAAGCGATCGGCTTCACACCATGCCTTCTACCAGGGAATTCTATGGGAATGATGGAATTGTCGATACTCTTTACCTTGTAACGTGATAACGGGGCTTTATCAATAGCAGAGATGCCAACCTCAGGAGATCTGAACTCTTGAGACTCTCTTTTGCACTACCCCTCCCCCCAAATGTCAACGCAGCTCCCTTCCTCCTCGTTCCCAAATCAAACCAGCCGCCAAATTATGATATGGGAATCAAAATTCGCTTTCATCATTGTAATGACGAAATAATATTTGTCAGTGACTAAATACGTCCAAAAATGTCCCAGAAACCGTACAGTGAATAGAAAAGTTCGAATTTTGAGAAAAAAAATTGGTCAAATTTCAAACTAAAGCACAGAAAAGCTCAAAAGTCGATTTTATCCGGGAGATTTGGTGACCCGCACGGGAGAGCGGGAGATCAGTGCCGTATCCCGGAGAGTTGGCATATATGCAATAGCCCGGCTGTTAAAATTTGATCGAATAAACGAAATGATTACAAACAGACTGAAATTACTCACCAGTCCTCCGCCGAGCAGCGCGTTTTCCATTACTTTGAGCCTGTCTTCTTTCTGTCTCAAAAGTTCTTGACCAGCGGTCATGTTGTCCATCACAACTCCAAGCTCCGCTTCTTCCTAGATTGAAGAAATACAATGGGCTTTTCATTCTTTGGAAGCTTACTTTGCTAAACTCTTTATTAAGGAACGAGTAGCTAGACCTTACAATCACTTTCGAGTTTACAGGAAAAATGCTGACCATTACGACGCGTTACAGTTAGATTTAGCAACACTCTACTCAAACACTTTTTTCCTCTTGTGCAGTCAGTTAACGGTGAAATTTCTTTCATTTGGATAGGCGTATTGCGAATACAAGTGAACGCTCAAACTGTTTACTTGATTTGCATAATGCATTTGCATGAATATTTCAGCCCAACATTCAAGTTATTTTTGTAGCTTCTGTTTAACTTTTTTCATAAACGCGTTTTAAAAAGACATATTCATCATTTAGCAATCCTATTGAGATGAAATACTATAGGGACGTTTTTGAAGTACTGTCGTTCGTGTTTTAAATAATAGGCTGATTTAGCAACAGGACGGGAACGTCAGTTGACGACGGCGCGCGCAAATTAAACAACTGGCTTGACCAATGGAAGAGCGGCAAATTGGGCACCGGAAGACGCGTTAAGTCCCTTCCGCGCGCTTTCCCGTTGTCAACTGACGTTCCCGTCCTGTTGCTAAATCAGCCTACAAAGATGGCGACTACGGAGATACCGGAACATAAACAGAGGCAGCTTTCTCCGACCCAAAATAATAGCCTGCATTTCAAGATTGGTTCGGGTCTAACCTGAACTTTTTTCAAGTCTAATCTCACTGACCTCATCCAAACGTGCTCTTACATCTTCCAGGAAATCAGCGCTTCGACCGGACAATGCCTACAAATTAGAAAAAAATAAAACTCAGCTTTACCATTCTGATGTATAATCTCTGAGAGGAAAACAAGGTCAACTCTACAGTGACTGTGTTATTTTAGTTTGAATAGTCAATTGTAATTATCATAAGGCCTTGATTTTCTCCAAGAATACGCCAATTTTTATAGTTTTTTTACGATAAAACTGGCATACCTTTCCACGTGCAAAGTTTTGCGACATGTCATTGGTTAATTCTTTTCGAGCAGTTTCCAACGCGGCCTGAAAAAAGAATTGTTAATCGACGTTAATAATGGTAATAATAGTAATAATAATAATAACGATGATGATGATGATGTCAAGGAGGAGGAGGAGGGGGAGGCTGAAAATCAATCATCACTACCTTCATCATCATAATCATTATCGTCATCTTCTGAGCCGAACTTGGCAACGTGTCGCATACTTTCACCTCGGCGATCACTCGCAGTTACACCTTAATATACTAGAGGCGATTTTTTTCTCTGTCAGGGTGGATTTCCACTGTCGCGTAATTTTTACGTGGGTACGCGCGTAAATAAAACGGAGGCAATGTATCGAAGGTCACACGCAAACGTAAAAGTAGAACCTCGCTCAACTTTTAAGTTTACACGAGACCTTCCATACATTGCCTCTGTTTTATTTACGCGCGTACCCACGTAAAAATTACGCGACAGGCAAAAACCGTACTGTCTTTCGCTACTGTATTGGTCAGAAAAACCTAAAAAACACATTGGAGGCCTAAAAGCTGTTAATCCAACAAAATATTTTCATAAAGTCATCCACAAAGGGAAATATTAAACTTTCAAAAGCTCTTTTGCTGAAGTTCGGCAACGGCAGAGGAGATTGCAGTGAAAATAAAAACCGGCGTGTGTCACTTTTTCTTGCGAACGATTCAATTTAAAATCGAATTACAAAGCTTACCTGTCTTCGCTGCACGGAACGCCGTTGACGTCGTAAGAATTCTTTGGCTCTTGTGATGGCATCTCCTTCCATCGCAATACGATTTCTCAAGTCACTAAAATAACCCCAAAAATATGTTTACTTAAAGCAAGAATAAGAATATCAAAAACAGCCAACCACTTTAGAGGGTATTTAACTATTACCTGTTACGCAGTTCAGCCTGCTTTTGCATGTAGAGGAATGTTCCTTGTACATCTTCTGACGAACTTTCGTCCGATGACAAGTCCACTGAAAAATAACCGTTACAACGGATGAAATCAAGAGAAACAAAAAAAAAAACAGTTTCCAAGAGTCTTATACCGTTCTCTTACTTGGAGCAAAATGTTGGGTTAGGGGAGGGGTAGTGGGGCAACTTCCTCTGAACCATATACTCTAAAGAGCCGTTCGCCAGTTAGTTTTACTCTAAAGACTTGCAAAAATCGATCCACAATCATAGCACTATTATTCTTACCTAAATCGTAAGCTCTTGCAAATCCAGCAGCTGGTTCTTGTGATGCCCTGGGTCGTGCACGTCCTTTCTTTGCCGTCGAATGAACTGGAGTACGCGGAGAAAATTCCCCGGGTGAAAGATTATCATCGCTGTCAGGATGAACTACGAGAAAAAGAAGACATTAATGTAGGCCTGACAAGTACGCGAGAAAAATCTCCATCAACTAAATTTGCGTTCCCACATCAAATTTATGCTTCTATGCTTATTTCTTATTTTAAATTCTGTTATTTATTTATTTATTTATTTATTTTTAAAGACAAAAAGAAAAACTGTTACCTTTGGCATCTGATGGTACACGATCCTCAGCCTGAAAAAACAGACAACAGTATTATGCACTTGTTAGTTTGATTTTTTTGTTGCGCAAAAGTTTAAAACCGGTCAAACTTTTGAACTAACAAATCCCAACATTTCTTCTGTTCCGTGATCACCGACGCGTAGCGCAACAATGTTGGATTCATTTGCAGAGCTCTTCCAAGATTGTTGGGGCCACGCACGTGCATTATACATGGTCTCCAAAGTCTTATGGGTTGTATCCATCCCATGATGCACTACAGGTCTCAACATTGTTGGGAGTTGTTGCAACCGTATGCACACCTCTGCCAATACGAACGCAACAACTCCCAGCAGTGTTGGGCCGACATAGTTGGGAGTTGTTGCAACCGTACGCACACCACTGCTAACACTAACGCAACAACTCCCAGCATTGTTGGGCCAACATTGTTGGGAGTTGGTGCATCCGTATGCACACCACTGCCAGCACGAACGCAACAACTTCCAGCATTGTTGAGCCAAGATTGTTGGGAGTTGTTGCATCGGTATGCACACCACTGCCAACACGGACGCAACAACTCTCAGCAGTGTTGGGCCGACATTGTTGGGAGTTATTGCATGCGTATTCGCATCACTGCCGTTACGAACGCAACAAACTCCCCTTTGCACGTGACACGTAGCTTTTGTTTCACATGCATTCGCACTCTCGGCCGAAAATAACCGGAATGAACTTGGGTACGAGTACGTAAACCTACCTTAGCAGCAGCGACACCAGGAGGTTCCAGGTCCTCTACTTGCAGGGCCTCATCCTCAAAGCCCAAATCAGCCACTTCCTTTTTGGGTCTTTTTTTCGCATCTCGGTCCTTGCTTGGTGTAGCGGCTGTCTGAGAGCTTTCACCATCTCGTTCATTTATTAAAGCGTCTTCTTCTTTCATGGCTGTTTCTTTTTGCACTTTATCCCGTTGAATTAAGAGATCTTGTAATTCTTCGCTTTGGTTTTGGCAACTCTCCTTTAGTTCTTTTAGACTTTTTGTCAGATTGCTGTTAAAGACGAAATATAGTAAGAACTCCCTGAGCATCTTGAACATAAAATACTCATGTAAAAATCTGATGGAAACTTTGCTCGAATCCTTATTTTTAAAGACGGGCTGCATAAAAACAAAGTACACGTTAACAAGAACTACAATGAAAAGACACGTGCACTACATACAGAACTTGGGCGAGCATTCTGGCTGACAAAAAAAAACTACTTTTCTTTAAGTTCATGTACTTTGCAAGAATTATTGATTGAGGAGTCCGTTTGTGTCCCGGGGGGAGGGGGGGGGGGTACTCCCTCATTCAGCCAAAATGGCTATGTGCCGCTAAACAGGATATGGTTTTCAGGGTCTTGAGTATTAAACAGGGTATGTTTTTGCACTGGAAGATTTTAAACCATTCGCCCCCGGAAATTTTGCAGAAAAACGCGTTTTGAAGCTAGTCCGGCCGTTTGGTGGTCAGTACCTTTTGGTGGGAAAAGTTTTTGTGAAAGCTTTTAGGATCTTAGGATTAGATGAAAGGAAAGATAGGTGGGTAGTGGAACAAGATTTTCTGCCTTTCTCTCTTGCCTCCTTGACTGCGGAATTGTGCTCATTCTGAAAGATCTCTTTACCCTGCACAAGTTAGCTGACTACGTTTTCTTTGACCATTAAAACTAACGATGTCAGAAGCGGTAGAAGGGACCTGGATCCGCACGGGCGGCTACGGACGGTTTAGGGTCGAATAGGTTAAAGGAATGTGACGGTTGGCAATGAGCGGTAGACATATGTGGTACAAACAATATTTTTCCAAAAAATTTAAAGTCTCTTGTCTTAAACAAGGTAGCGATACCAACGACCTTTGCCCCAGGAACTGAGCCAACGACCTCCCAATGCGTAGACCAACGCTCCACCAACTAAAACAGTGTATACTGGGCAGAAATCACATTGCATCAACACCGTTTGCGGCCATCGCTATACTTTGTCGCTCACCTTATATCACGCTGGAGCTCGGCCTTGGAAGAGTTGAGCTTGTCCACTTCGGTTTCAAGGCTTCTTTTTTGTCTGAAACCAAATATAAACAAGATAATTTCAACTTTGCAAAATGACGACTAAACGACCGATTCTCTGTCCTCCTTATGGAAAAGTTCCAATAGAGAAAGGAAAATACAACAAACCTCCACTGTGTTTTAACGTCCTTAACAAATTTGATAATCGCTGGGTTCCTGATAATCGACATTAATGATTTGCAGAAAGAGGTACAGAGATGCAGCAACAGAGGCATTGCTTAGTACTGTTCTAATAGGATTCACTCAGACTCCATAATAGGGAGCTTAAGCAACAGCGTTTTTGAGCGACGGACGTCAACCGGAAGTGGACTTTTTGCATCATTGGGGAGCGGTTTGGTTGAAACACTCGGGTAAATCGTCTTTAAAAGAGAAAAGAAACTCAGCAATACAAGTTTGTTAGCGTGAAGGCATATAAAAAGGGAGAAGGCCTCACTTCCGGTTGACGTGCGTCGCTCAAAAACGTCTTTGCTTAAGGTCCCTAATACCATAATACCGCAAACTGCTGCTTATAAGCCCTGCGCTTATACAACTTCGTAAGGGGTTTTAGGACGGCTTATAAACAGGGGGACCTATATATACCCTAACCTTATATATCAAAATTGAGATTCTCATTTACCGTCCCTATATTTTTTCAATAGAAGTAGTGGAGAGAATTTGTTGAAATATCAATTAGACTCATCTTCCCTGATCATGTACTCAGTTCTCATGACCACCCTGTTTTCTAAAGCATTGATATTATAAGGAGAAATTTCATGCTGATCACTCTTAGGGCTTATAAACGGAGGGAATTGTATCCTATGGGGCTTACAACCGGAATAGAAAACGCGCTTTAAAACAAGCTATAGCAGTGCTGATCAAAATATGTTTTGCATTTACTGATTTTTGAGTAAGCTTGAAAACGTCCCAATAAATCGAATTCACGTCAATGCAATTGGAACGGGGGCTAATATCCAAGGGTGGGGGGGGTGAGTGGGTTATAACCGGATGTGCTTTGTATATGCAGGAAGAAGGACCTAAAACTGGACGGGGGGCTTATATCTGGGGGTGCTTATAAGTTGGGGCGCATATAAGCAGCATTTTACTGTATCCCTATTACACACATACCTATTCAGTTTAGCCAGCTCTTGTTCACTGTTTGAGATGGCCGCCTTCACCTCATCTAATTGTAGCCTCGCAAGAGTCTCGTCCTCTCCTATCGATGCCGCTGCCTGCTCGCCGGCTCGAGAAAGGGCCTTAAATACAGACGATAAAAATGGTTTAAAAAGCCCAGAAAACTATGACTGAAATAATGTTGGCGTCGTGTGACTTACAAACCTGGTTTGTCCGTTGTGTTTATTATTTTTATAAGGGATTTTGAAGAAAATTATTTTCATTTGGTCGAACGCAGTGAGTTAAAATGAAATTGCTTTTACAATATTTCTGTTAGTTGCGGACGACATTTTTCAGCAACTTCAGTATTCTGTTATATTTAGCTATTATCTGTAACTACACATATTTAAAATATTATTCTAGGCCGATTTGCCTAGTGTCGCCATATTACGTCACTATTTGGCCATTTAGAATAGACGCAAACAGGATCCAAACAGATCAGAGTCCCGTAGTACCTTTACGGGACCGAAGCCATTTATTGAAATCCGCATCTTAAGAAAATAACTTCGGGAACCAGCCACTAACCAGCCCTCTTTGTTTCTTTATATTTACATGATAATTTTATTGTATCACTTTCAAAACTACTAAAAACCTCGATCTTGAGCACTCGATTTCCTTACAAAATAGTGCGAGATTTCGTGGCTATCCTCAAAGCGTAGCAATAATGATACCCCGCAGCTGGGAACAATGTTACCAAGTAATAAATGTAGCAACGATTTTATTACCTCTCTCTGCTGTAGTAATCTTCGTCTTTCCTCCTCTATCTGCTGTCGATTCTCCTCCAACTCTCTTCGCTAAAAATAAAAAAAAGGAAACATTAGATAACTCTTTTTTAAAAGGTATACGAAAACTTAGGAAGGTGCTAGATAGGGTTTCTGAAAAAGGGAAACTTCTCCACCCCAACCCTAACGCTTTCTATCGAGTTACATCGGACGCAATCGAAGTTTGCGCAATCTGGACGCCATAATAATCAAGCAAGACTAAGACATAAGTTAAAATTTTCTATTCATCACGACCTACCCTTGAACAGCGAGAATAGGGTTACGTATTTGCGTGGGGAAACCGAAAATTAAGATGGGCAAATCACATGGTTCACGGTATTCGGTTTAGGAAAATATGGGCTGTAGTTTGAGGCGATGCATTATTTCTAGCTTTTTGTCTCTTCAGCTGATTTCGCTAATTTTTTTTACGGTTCCTTGTCACAAAGACTCGATTTAACTTGTTGAATATTTTTAACCAGTGAGTTGGTTTGTGTAAGTGTTAAGCATCCCAGGTGTGCGGTGCAACGGTGTATCTTAAGAAGATTTTCCTGCACTTGACACTTGCGGTAGCAGCAAGTTTTGATGGCTCAGTCATCAGTTGGTACAGTTCAGTTTTGTGCGATCGACTGGTTGTAATAGCTTTGGTTTTGTTTTCCAGATAAGAAGCCACTCTTGCGAAGTAAGACCTTAGTTTCGTTACCTCGGCTAACAATTCCTCTTCTTCTTTTTCAAGATCTTCGCGTTGCTTCTGAAGATTGTCTCGACCATTATTCATTCTGTCTTCCTGCGGATAAAAATATCCTCCACAATAAAGTCTGTTCTGCTTTTGAGATTTTAGAGGGCGAATTTCAGTGCGAAAGTTAAGAAGACATTAAGGATGCCGACAGACAGGTGGAAAGGTATGGGGTTTTAAAAAAACACGTCGGGGAGTAAGATGTTTTTCTTGGGGCTGTTTACATGGGGGGGGGGAGGAAGATCCTAGCACCCAAAAGATCCTAGAATGCGGAACAACTTTTCTTTGGGTTTACATGCAGAAATGTCGGTCCGTGTGGTTACCAAGTGGAGGAGGAATTAAAGAATGCCAGCGACAATAACAAACATGCAATTTTGACACTTCTGCTCTCTTTACTAGCGTTAATAACTACCTTTCAGCAGCAGCCAAACGAAACTGTCGGCCTTTATTGCATTGATTACCCACAGAATGGCCAACCACCATTTTTGTTTGGTTTGTTCTTAGTACTAGGATCTTCTCAGCGAAAACAAAGTTTACATGGTGCTAGAAAAATCGTCTTACTAGGATCTTCCTACCTCTCAGCTAGGAAGATCCTAGCGCTAGGGACAAGTACAACTTTTTGCATGTAAACTGAATACAGAAAAAATATGCCGCTCGGATGATCCGCCTTCTTGGATCTTCCTCCATCTTTTCCTCACGCTCGTCTGTGGGATGATGAAGAGTTTATCTTTACAACTAACCACTTCATCGTGTTCTTTTTGCAGTCTTTTCCTTTCAGCTTCCATGTCCTGTTGAAGTTTGGTCATGGTTTTTTTGTGTTCTTCAGATAAGTTTCTCTTCTCCTTTTCCCACTTTTCGCTCAAGTCGAACCTCTCCTTTGTTTCCTAATGAAGCGTATTAAACACTTATTAGGCTGATTTAGCAACAGGACGGGAACGTCAGTTGACGACAGGAAAGCGCGCGGAAAGGACTAAACACGACTTCTGGTGCTCAATTTACGGCTCTGCCATTGGTCAATCCAGTTGTTTGATTTGCGCGCGCCGTCGTCAACTGACGTTCCCATTCTGTCGCTAAATCAGCCTATTATTGGATGAGACTGTGATGATATGAAGAATTATGTAGATCAGGGACGGCGTTGTATGCCGAAGCCGTAGGCTGAGGCGAATAACACCTTTGATGTCTGCCCAGTTCCTCATATCGTACTAAAGCCTAATTAATTACTGTTTAAGAAAATGTTTCCCGGTATATTAAAAAAAGAAAGCAATAGATACCATTTTGTACAAAAATATGATACCATTGAAAAGCTTAAAAAATTTGTTTATGGTTACATTACTACTCTGTTAATTCGAGGCTATCAGAGGAATTTCCAGATAGACTTCCCAGGTTCCTCTTATATATCAGAGGTTTCTAGCCTCTCCCACAGGCGTTTCGGGAGATTAGCGCCACGAGGGGAATGATTGGAAAAATACATGGCGCAAGGCATCAAGGAAAGGAATAGAAAGCGAAGCATCGTTCCGCACTTATACCGTCCCGCCGTCCTTTGCGCATAGTGGGAGAAAGGTCTGAGTACGAGGCAGGTCGGTTACAAGGAGGCATTCTTCAGTCGGGTACATACTGGTCACATGTGACTATTAGTACCTGTTCTTTCCAGTCTTGTTTGATCTTGTAAATTTTCTTCTCGTAACCATTTTGCAAGGACTCCTGAAGAAAGCAAGAAAATTGGAAAAAAAAATTGTTTCCTCTCCTTTGTGAGGCCTGAGTTAAAGATGTTTGTCGTCTAGAGACCTTGGTCCAAATCGAACTCTAAGTCAAATGAAATCGAGCATGGTCTCAAACATGACTCAGCTAAAACTTGAACACTTAACTAAAACGTGAACAAGCATTCGAACCCCAGCTACAACTCAAACTCGAACTAAAATAAAAACTAAGTCGAAGTCGAAAACGGACTCAGACTTTGATACACACTAAAACTTAAACACTTAACTCAAACGTGAACAAGCACTCGAACCCCAGCTCCAACCCAAACTCGAACTGAAACTGAAACGGATCGAACTCGAAAACGGACTCAAACTTTGATACAAACTTAATATGAGACTTAAAATTTACTCAAACGTGAACAAGCACTGGAAAACAAACTCAGACTCAGACTCGAACAGAAACTTTGAACTCAGATTCAAAATTAAACTCGTACTCAAACTCGCAACTAAAGCAATATTTAATCTCAAACTAAAACCTCAAAACTTTGACTCTTCTTTTTGGAGATATTAACGTCAAAGTTTTCCAGAGCAGGAACATAAACGTTTTTGTAGATATTTGAAAAAATAATGACTACTCACCAACTGCTCTTCGTATTTCGCTTCCAAATCCTTCTTCTTTTTAACAAAGTCCTGCTGAACCTTTAATAAACAACAATAAACCAAACAAGCTTCTGATGACTTGTTAACAAGGGAAACGCTCCCAGACAGTCCACTTTACCAAACAGAACTCGGAGACCGGAAATTATACTTGGCGGGGTATGAAATAGCCCACGTGGCAGGCATAAAAAAAGGAGGGGAGAAAAACGCGATCCCCATCCCTTTTCCCTTCTCTTTTACTCCTCCACCTTTCAACGCCTGCTACACGCTACGCATGAAAAAGAAGGTGGGTGAGTTACTTTTGGGAAGGGAGAAGAAGAAAAGTGCGATCCCCCTCCGTTTTTCCCTTCCCCCTAATCCCCCACCCCTTTCAATGCCTGCCATACACGCTACGCATGAAACATGAAAACGAACGTGGATGAGTTACGTTTGGTTCTGGGATTACAGCTGGTATTTTACAATTTTTTTTAGCAAATCACAATGTTGACTCCATACCTCAACATCAAGGGAGTCCATGCTCATGGTAAAGTTTGCTCTGGACTCCATTGCAGATTTTCTAGCTGCAGCCAAATCATTATTGTGGTTTTCCTCAAGCTCGGTCTGTAATTCCTGCATTTCTTTCTCGTGTTTCTCAATTAATTCTGTTTTCAGCTGCTGGAGCTCATATTCGTTGTTTTGCTGCTGCTCCTCCAACGCCTGAGAAATTAGCCGGAAACAAGTGACAAAACGAACGGAAAATCTTTCACCAGGCTTAAAATTTCCCATCACATTTCTATCATTGCAGATAAGCCACCTATCAACTGGTCACCCTCGCAACCGTTTTTGTCTCGTCACGCAACGCTCCGCCCTATCTCACATGTTCGAATGTGAGCAGCCGTTTGTTGGGGAAGAGCGTCGCGTGACAAGACAAGACTAGTTGCGAGGAAGACTATCTATCAACATTCCAGTTCTTGCAGTATGCAAGATGTTTGTCACATCAGAGCTGAAAACAAGTCCCGTCCGATCTGTAGTTCACGACAAGTAGATTTTCTTTCTACGAAAGTAGCAAAAAGGCCGGACGCTAACCCACTGTTCTAATCCTTGCTAATTGAAGTGACTTACCGTTTCTTTTTCTTTCTCTAGTTTTTCCCGCAGTTCTTCCAAAGCTTCCTTTTGTTCCTCAGCAAGTTTCTTTTTCTCCTCTTCCATATCGGAGGAAAATTTTTCCCTCATGTTTTTCAATGCTGTTTCTCTTTCATCTGCCATTAACTCCTTCTCAGCTTCTTCTTGTTCCTTCAGTTTGGCGAATGAAAAAATAACAAGACAAAAAAGCATATTATCATTCGATGCAAATTGTTCGTCCTTTTCATTGGCCGGAAACCCACCACGTGACCTGCAAAGAACTGCCTTCAAATAATGGTCTGCTCCTGCGCAAAGTCGTCCAACTGTGTTTGGCTGCAATTAATATTCTCCTCATGCGTAAACGAAATGACGCTTTTCTCCTCTTACCCAGATTTGGGTAGTGCTTCTGATTGGTCGTGCCGCGTGGGAAATTTGATTCAACCAATCAGAAGCACTACCCAGATCTGAGTAGTGACGCGTCATCAGTATGCAATTTCTGAGCTCGTTTCTCAAACGTCATTTAGCGGGGAAAACGGTGGTAGCGTCGCCAGATGTCGGCTTTTTTCTCAGGCTAATGCGCAATGTCGTCCAACTGTGTTTTGGCTTTGTTCTGCTCATGCGTAAATGAAACCACGCTATTCTTCTTCTTGCGAGCGCTCTTGCGTGGAAAATGACAGATTGCTTCATAAAAAAAAACAACTCACCACTGACAAATCCCGATACGTTGTTCAACCTCGTCCAAAAATTGCTAAATTTTTGTACCAATGATACTAAGAAGCGCTTACCATTTATCACAATAGACCGGCCAGGCCATTCCCGCCGTTATGAGACCGAATACACTTTTTAAAATCAAAACTATCCCGGCAGGCAGATCAGTCAAATCCTAAATAGCAAGCACGTAGGAGATGATTTTTGAGCAAAAACTCTTGGAAAAAGCCTATTTCATTGTCAATGACTGGTCCTGCCATGGTCTCGCCGACCAGTTCTGACTTTTGAAAAGGACCCTAAGTTTTATCCCCTATTGTGAGAACCGGTGTAAATGGAAGTACTTTATATATGGATGTGAAACTTTGATGCTTTTAAAACTTTGGCCGCAACAGGGAACGTTATATTCCTCTTGTGATTACATGAACCTGGCTTGGTAAAAGAACTGCTCGCAAAATCACAGCTTTAAAAAAAAAAATCCAGGAAGCTTTAAAGGGAAGGGAGACAAAACATAATAATAAACTGAGTAAAGACAGCTCATACCTGTAGTTCTTCTCTGATCAGATCCAAAGCCTCGTCCTTTTTCTTCCTCAAAGCAGCCTCTTCTTCGTCTTGTTCCCGCTGAATCTGCTGCTTTAGTTTTCTCATGGCATCTTGTTTGCCCTCTTGCAGCATAGCCTCCTCTTCTAAAGCATCTTCCCTGGCTTTTTCCCCGAGTGTTTTCATGACAGCATCGTGTTCTTTTCTCAGACGTTCTTCCTCGTTGTCCTGTTCTTTTTGATACTGCTCTTTCAGCTTCTTCAGCGCATCTTCTTTCTCCTTTTCTAGTTTCTGCTTAGCTTCGTTCAGTTCCTTCTCTGTAGCTTTTCTCATGTCTTCGATCGTTTTAGCTGCTTCTTTAGCGAGTCTGTGAGTAAAAATAAACGAAAGGTTTCGTCTAACTCTCAGGATGAGGACTGAATGGATTCCTGACTGAGAAACGAATGGATAGCTGCCGATTGACTCTCAGACTGATAGACAAACTTACTGACAAATAAACAAACACTAGCCAGCTTAAACCCTTAACCACAACGAAAAGGGCAGTGAAAACGTCAGCATAGAAAAACGAATTTTAGCTTTTTAAAACTCCATCGTGTTTACTTAACCTTACTCAAATGTAGGCGAATTTTTCCGAGAGTTGAACGCTTGAGGACTGGTTTGGACTGTATCCATGTTAAAAAAAAAAAGAAAATTCTTCGTCGTGTTTTAACGTCCTCCATAAAACTCGGTGGGATTAGGAAGCTTCACGTGGTAGTCGCGCAATGGACTTGACAGAAATGTACCAAAAAGTGTGAAGTGTGATGCACGTGCAGAGCTGTTGTTTTGCTCGTGAACCATGTGGGCTTTTGACATTTTCGCTGCTATCGCCGTCGTGGTAGGTGCTTAAGCTTCCCTGTTATCTGACTGCAGTGAGCAACTTAAAGGTTGGAAACAGACTTGCTAACCCACAGAATGACGATTTAAACCGTTAAAACACGGAGCCAAGCACTAAGAATTAAAGAGGCTATATCACGAGGATGTTTTAGCTGAATGCCATGCTGAAGTCATTAGTTCCCTTACTCATAAACAAAATGCTCCTTAAGAGTTATGAAGAAGATATCAACAAATTTCACCAGGGAGCACTAACCATAATAATTTCTTGGGGCGTTTTGCAGGGCCAAGCAGTAAAACATGAAAAAATTTGAATTTTTTAAGTTTCAGCGCCCCGGAGAGCTTGCTCGCAGGCCGGCAATCCATGTCCATTCTTATCACAGTTATCACCCGTACAACAGATGACAGGAAACAGTTCTCGGCAATGCCTAAATATAGTCGTAATAACAAAACTGGACTGTTATTATTTAGAATTCAACTGATGTGAAGACACGCCTTATCTTTCTAAAAAGATAGTAAATTGTGTGACAAAACCCCTTTAAGAGCATTGCTAAGAGTTCCAATGTTACACTGAGTGATGGCATTGGAATTGGAACATAATACTGGGGTCAATTTAATCAGTGAAACTTTTACAAGTGTAATTTACAAGCGTAGCTATTGTTTTCTGGCTCTAAAACCTGTAAATTACTACAAATGAAATTATAAGGAGCACTAAAGAGATTATTAGAAATGAATGTGGAATAACATCATTGTGAAAGTATAAAGCGGCAGAGAATGGTTTGACCCTAAAATTTTACTCGTATTGCCACTACTCCCATAGTTTCAAAAGGTCCGCCCATAGAAACAAATAATGGAAATAAAATATTAGTGCTCTAATGAGGCCTTAAACTGCTGTTTTTAAACATAAAAAATAATTGAAATCCAAGCCTTTGCGTTGATCGGCGAAAGGTTGGATTTCAATTTTATTTTTTTAAAACAGCAGTTTAAGGCCTCATTAGAGCAATATTTTATTTTTAATCATGCTGCTGAAGGATACCCTGCATGCAGAATCTACTTCGATCTTCCTAAAAAAATATCCTTCCTCTTCCCGCTTTTTCTAGGAAGATCGATGGAGACTGCTAGCTGGGAAGAGAAGCTGACTCAATGGCTTCTATTCAAGCGCGCAATCTGTGAAGGAGAAGATTTCAAACATGGTATGCGTACAGTGTACGTCTCGGATAATCATAAATTAAACAACTGCCAATGCTTACGATCTTACAAAAACATCCGACAAAATTTTGGATTTGGGTACTACTTTTTGCGTGTATTTTTTAACACGCGTGTTTACGCGTTTTTCTCGTGTAAACTGAGTGTAATGTGGTGGATTTAACACACATGAAACACGAGGGAAAGGGTAGTCTACTACACAGCCGTTATTAGTGTCGTCACGCAACGCTCCGATACTAATAACGGCTGTGTAGCAGACTAGGGAAAGGGTGGATTTTCACCGTTGCGTAAGTTTTACGTGCGTACGCACGTAAATTTTTACGCGCGTAAATAGAATAGAGGCAATATATGAAAGGTTGGGCGTAAACGTAAAAGTTGAGCGAGGATCGACTCTTACGTTTGCCCGCGACCTTCCTTACATTGCCTCTATTTTATCCACGCGGGTGCTTACGCACGTGAAAATTACGCGACAGTGGAAATCCACCCTAATGCTGTAATGCCCCTGGTTCATATTGTACAATAGGCAAGTTAGGGCTCGACAACATGATAGCTCTCTTGTACGTTAAAAAAATGAATTATTTATCCCTTCTGCCAGAGAACCTAGAAAGTTAATATTTCAAAAGAAAAAGCTCTCTTCATAAAGTCAGTTTGAGGTGGCACATGATACAGGTATAGTTGTACAACAACAAAACACAACACGGGTTGCAATCAGTACTTCAAGCATCACCTTTCTTGTTCTTGTATTTGAGCTGCTTCTTGTCCCTTCTGTTGTGTCGCTCTTCTGTTTTAGCACAAAGGAAAAGGAAAAACAGAGAAATCAGTCATTCGGCTTAAGTTTGATTCCTTCAATTATCCTAGAGGTCCCTTATCTAACAGGATAAAAACCTAAAGTGTGACCGGTCATATGAAGTCTATTGAGCAGTACGTTTAGGTGGTACTGTTTATCATGCTGTAAAAGGTGGTTCTAGCTTTTGAGTGCGGTTGAAATTCTAAAGCGTGAACTTTCAAAATAAAGCTACTAATTAATTCCCAGCAAGAAAACCTAATCTCAAAAATTAGTTCCCCCTAAACACAAAAATCGCCAATCCGCAAAATAAACTCCCGGAAAATTTTCGTGTCCCAACGTTTTCTGTACAACATGATTCTAACTTTTGAGTCTGTGGGTTAAATCCTAAAGTATGACCAATTCAAATGACAGCTATAGGCTGAGTAGTAATTTCCTGTGGTACTGTTTATTATGCTGTACAAGATAGTTTTAGCTTTTTATAGCCTGTGTAGCTGGCGGAATTGCTTTTGCTATCACACGCGCAAATGCCAAGATTTCAAAGCGCCTTATCCCCATTCCCTGCAAGGCTTTACAGTTCCTCGGCTAAAACTTTGCTCAAGCTAAATAACAATCCTGCCGGCTACACAGGCTAGCTTTTTAAGGCTACAGATGAACATATTAAACTGAAACCATGCAAGCAATTTAAGCTTTCAAGGCAGCCAGACTCATTTTCATTCTCAGTGCTTTGTCCCTTATTGGATATGATATAATTATGCGTAATGACCTTTCTGCAGCCTCTGCCTGTAACTTAGCTCTCTGGACTCGCTCATCTTCATTGTTGTCTGTTTTGGCACCAATTTCCCCGTTATTAAAAACAGAATACTTTAACAGAATCAACACATATTAGAGAAGTTCGACAAGACCATAACTGACTGTTGAGAGCATTTACCTATCCGAACTTTTACGCTACACTAATGGTCCACGATTACTTCATTCTAGTTCCCAGAATTTTCTAGCCGTGCCTAGGACTAGGTTAAAGACGTATGGTGATAGGACTTTTTCCGCAGCTGCTCCTAGGTTATGGAACCCATTGCCTCCTGAACTCAGGAGTGTTACATCTGTCGACCAGTTCAGGATGCAGTTGAAGACATACTTATTTAAATTAGCCTATTCTGTTTGATTTTAGTAGCTTTATTTAATTTTTATTTTATCTTATAATAGTTTTTAACTCTAGTTTCTTACCATATTATTGTACACTGCTTTGAGCAATTAGTGGATACCACGCCATATAAGTGTCTATTATTATTATTATTATTATTTATGGATTTACAGCCTTTGTGATTAGTTTAAAAATCTAATGCCACTTTATCTTTAGTTGTGGTATAAACAAACTTAAATTCATATTAAATTATTAGTTCAAGTAAAAAGGTTCAGAAGAGGTAAGTTTTTATCACCTAGGAGTTTCTTCATAGTTACAATCTTAGGTCAGACAATGTTTGCATAAAGGTTCTATGTGTACTACTCCTTTTCTACACGCAACAAAGGAAATAGGAGACATGTGAATTGCATACAGGCTATAAACTCACACAGTGAATGAAAGACTTAACCAAAAGCTCACAAACCTGGAATTATTGGAATCTTGAAGCAGGATGTTATTACTTTTTAAACCACCCACAGCACCACCACCCTAGCCATGAAAAAAAAAAAGAAAAGAAAAACAGGATCAAGTTAGGTTTCCAGGAAACTGCCCACCTACCCCTCCCCTAAGCTAACATTAAAACTTAATTCTCAATTAAGGCAAAATGATGGCTTAGGGAGGGGTAGGTGCGCAGTTTTCCAAAAACCTAAACTGACAAGAAAAACAAACAAAAAACAATAAATTATTCACACTGAGTAAAACCATCTTTAAGTCTCATTCCTTAAGTATGTATTTCAATTGGCTTATTACGGCTTAAGACAGTTATTCAGGTAAAACCAAGACAAAGATAGTCTGGAAGTAGGACTGTTCACAATCCACTATTTTTCTGTAAGATCATCAAAATTGAGCACTCTTATGTGGAGGCATGTGTGGCTGAGCAGCCAACACCTTGAACTCCAGATCTCGAGGTCAAGGGTTCAAGCCTCATCTGTCATGTTGATTCCTTAGACAAGGAACCCTACTGGACTTTGTCTCTCTTCACTGAGGTACACGTGTAAATGGGTAACAGCGACACACCGCTGGGGGGTAACCCTGCAAAGCACTAGCATCCCATCCAGGGGGGAGTAGCAATATTGATTGATTCATGTTAAGGAAACTGCGATAAGTTCTGTCCATTTGGGCCTCTGGCTTGTGTGTGCCTTTACCTCTTGTTACATTTCTCTTATGGGCAGCCATCTTGGTTTCAAATGTACCACGCCTAACCTGAGGATGAGTATCAAATCAACTTAGGACGACGGCGGACAATTTGGGAGGAGGCAAGAAAAATATGTTTCTTTTTCCCCTCCCCACAAGGCTATGAAAACCGACATCCATCCACTTAGTAAATTGTAACCAAAATGGCCACTCATAACAGTAAGTGCTTTTCAGTGATCTAGCTGGACCCAGTTGTTCAAGAGATGAATAGTGCTATCCATTGGATAAGTATTAGGGAAACCGATCTTTCCAGTGGATAGTGATTTATTCAGTGGATAGTGCTATCCACCTTTTGAACAATTGGCCAGTGCCAGGACGATCTTATGGAAAATTATAGGAGACTGAACAGTCTAGTCAGGAAGATGGACAGACAGACAGAACTATTAATCATCCTGATGCATGTATATGTTTTCCTTTACCTCAGCCCTTGTTGCACTGTGTGCTGGAGTCAGAAGCTCAGCACTCATTCCTTCCAGCCTATCTGACAACGTCCTGTTGATACCAAAGTCCTGTGTATAGATCAAGAGAGAGTGAAAACACTGCTGTTTCTATATGCTACAGTATGCACAGACTCCCTCAATAACTGTTAAAGGTGACCAATAAAAGTTGTGTTTAATAGTACTGTTTTTCAAATTTAGAGAAGTATCGCTGGCCATCTTAGTCATAAATCATCTTTACTGGGTTATTTGAAGTAACACAGTTATTATTCTGAGACACTGTCATTTAACTGTCATTACTTAATCATGACTACTTCAAGCCCATGTTGAAATAAAATTTTACTGTGGAAGTGAAATTAGCTTTATAAAGGTGACAGATAGTGAGTAACAATGTATAATAACAAAGTTTACGGTGAAATTTCTAAAAGTTGTGATTCATTTATAGATTTTTCAGTCATCAATAAGGGTCACCTTTAGAATAGAATAGAATAGAAACTTTATTAAAGTGTCAAAAAACCGTCTAGCCAGGGAACAAATCCCTTACTAATTTGGGGACACCAATTAGGGGAGAATATACAAACTAAAAACTATATACAGTAGTAGGTAAAATATCTATAGTTAACTAATTAAGAGATTTATAGTAAAAATACACAGAAGTCAAAATGAACAAAGGCTACAGCCTGCGCAGCCATCATCTAAAAGTTCACTTATATTGAGTTGGCGTATCTTGCTTTTAAACAACGTTAGGGTTGTGACGTCCCTGATACTCTTGGGTAGTTTTGTCCATAGCCTAGGCCCTAAATATCTAATAGAGTGCTTGCCATAGGTGACTGTCTCATACCTAGGTATAGAGAAATCTGCTTGCCGCAGATTGTAATTACTATTTGGTTCTTTAAAGATGTTACTTAAATATGCAGGGCACAGTTTATGCTTTACTTTATACATAAGGAAGCACAGATCCTGTAAGCGACTATTTAGTAGTGTTGGCAGATCTGCCTTCTCTAATAGTTGTTCATAACTAGAATTATTATCCTTGAAAACCGCTCTAAGTCCTCTTTCTTGTAGTCTTTCAAGCTTTCGAGTGTCACTCGCTTTACAAAAATGCCACACTAGGTGACAGTACGTGAGGAATGGTAATATCGCGCTTTTGAATAATATTAACTTAGATTTCATAGGAATTAAATTACGTAGTCTCATTAGAACACCAATTCTCTGGCTGGCTTTTTTACAGATAGAGATTACATGCTCAGAGAAATTTAGCTTAGAATCTAACACTACTCCGAGAAGTATGATATTATCTTTTAATAGTTTCAATCACAACATCATTCACGCAAATATTGCTGTCATTTTGAGTGAAGCCCAAGTTCAAAACTTGGTACTTTTTGAGGTTTCCCACCAATAAGTTAGAATCGTACCACGTTGTTGCTAAGTTGGCACTACCCTTTAACTGGGAAGTCACAGCTGCCTGGTCTGCTCCTGCTCCCTCATCATTTTAGACGGGCTCAATCTGTGCCACTATTCCTGATATATTTCAGCCAACAGGCTAGCAAACTCTTTCCTAGCCCCATCTCTGCATCTTCCATTTAATCGTCTTCATTATTTGTGATTAGAACAGTAAAGCGCTTTTCAGGGTAAACTAATTTCCCTTGAAATTTATAATAAAGACTATGACTTACAACTTCTTCTCCATCATCTACATCACTCATGGATGGAGTAGCTGGTGCATGGAGATTAGAAGTTTCCTCATAATCTGATTCCTACAAAATAAAAAATGTATATTTTGTCCATATTAAAATTATAGATGGAATACTGTTGAAAGTCAAAAGAAAATCAAGATATAAAGAAGGTTTGAAAATTATCAAAAGGAAAAGACAAAGTTGAAACCATAGTAGGTACCGTACATTTAGTTACAGTGCGACTATTCAAAGTCAAACCGGGACACTTGGGAAAAGATTGCCCAGTCACTATGATTTCTGAAAACAAAAGATTCTCAAGGTTTTAGGCAAACAGACCAATAACATTCATAGATTTGAAGACTGTTTTGTAAGAGGTCAGGTTAGCTCAAACGGTTTTTAAGTTTTCAACGATTGCATAGTTGAATACTTGAATTTTATTAGTCCATTTGCCAAAAAACTCGAGAATCTTTTGTTTTCAGAAATAATTGTGATTGGACAATCTTCTTCCAAGTGCCCAGGTTTGAGTACTCACACTATCACTATCTTGAAAATCAGAAGTGTGACTCACCTCATAACCAAGGTTTCCAATATCATGCATACCCAAATCAATGGTTGGCCTTCCAAAGTCACTCTGCAAAAAACAAGTTAATGTTCAGAGACAGGAACAATTAACAGAAACTGTAAACTTGAGAAAAAAAAAAAAAAAAAAAAAAAAAGAAGTGCTTACCATTACCTTACACAAACCCAGGAATGTCATTAACATTTCAAGTTTCCAGGTAAATACAACAAGTAGGCAGGGAATCAAACAGCTAGGGATTTCTTTTAGTTTTCTTTTTCTTCTATTTTAACATGAATGTATCCAGGGGCCACGCTCACAGTAGCCAGGGGAAATCCCCAGTACCTGGCTCTTAATGAGAGCCCCTCAAACCACCTGGTTGAAAATCTTGAGCATAAACATCTAACAATGAAATTTGACATTGTGGGCATACACTGTAGGACCAGCTTCAAAATATATCCAAATCAGCTGGAGTAATTAAGAAGAGTGGTAAAAATAATCTTATAGCCCTACACGACAGCCCATACTTTCCAAAGCTTCTTAAATGGATGGTGCAAACCATTTGATTTTCTAACCAGAATAATGGACTCTGGTGATCAGAAAAACTTATTGAGTTTCAGCTCATGTTATTGAATGGGTTCTACACTTCGAAGAAACAAAGAAATGTACAAACATACATGTAGGTCAAGATACAAGTAGATTGAGTAGATTTTAAGTAAATAAATATGACTACAGATTACAAATAAATAAATTAATATGACTATAATGATTAATATACCTCATGTCCCTTTTCATCATCATCTGAGAAATCAGGCATGAAGTTTAAATTGATGTTGTCTCCTAACCCAGTACTCAATGTAATTGTCCCAGTAGCATCATTGAGACCTCCACCAAACCTCTCTTTGTCAGATGACCATCGCTTCAAGGTAATGATGCAAAAATTAAAAACATTAAAAACATTTCAGAATTAAAGGGAACAATTTTTTACTACATAAAACTGACTTATAATAGGCATTTCAAAAATGCATAAAATGTAAGAAAATCAAAGAAGAATCTGACAGTATACTTAGTGTGCATTTGATTGATCGAATTCTGGAATGAGATATGGAAAAGTTTTGTTGCAAATTTCTTGTGCCATAATTTTTGGACACTTGAATGCTGCATACAGCGGAAAATTTTATTTCAAGCAGATTTCTAGATATTAGAGAGATTTAGAGTCATGTTTACGGCAAACAGCAAAATGTGAATTTGAGCCACACGACCAAGTTTTTCCTTAGCTTTTGTTTTTACACTGTTCATTACTTCTACCCCAAAATTAGTCGCTTCAAGTTAGTTTTCTCTTTGACAATTTATTGTTTTGGACTGTTCTTTGCTGCACATTTTTTATTTTGAGAAATTCTCAACTTGAATCTGACATTTGCCATTTGCTGTAAATGTCATTCTAAATCTCTCCATTGCAATACACTGAATGTCAAAATAAGTGATTTCTAGACTTTATCCCATCTATTCTTATTCCAGAATACAGTCACAGGGTGCAAAGAAAATCATTTTTACAGCTTGCCATTTGGGCAAGCTGAAGCTAGCATTTACTAGCCCAGACGTCATTTCAACTAGCCCCAAAAACTTTTTGTTCTTCTGTTATTCAAATTCCTCATAAAATGTCACTTGCCCATCGGGCAAATTAAAAAAAGAATTCACTAGCCCGATAGCAAAATCCACTAGCCCCAGGCTATCGGACACTACTTTCTTTGCATGCTGCAGTCAATTGAACATGCCCTTAAAATAATAATAAACAGAAACAAGAGAGCAACAAAAGCGTTTTACTTACCTCAGGTGAGTCTTTGACACCACCAAGAGGAGCATTTTGAAAGGGATCTTTACTTTTTCCTGCAGTTGGAAACCGACTTCCAGATCCAATACCACCCATTGAACCTGTACCCAAGCTTCCGTTAAGAGGACCCTTCCCCAAAGAACTTGATGTTCCTCCAAGAGATCCCCTTCCAATAGGCCCCGTGCCAAGAGATCCTCCACTAAACGTCCCTCCCAGTGGAGAGCTTGTTCCCAATGAACGTCCCAAAGGAGCTAAGGAGCCTTCGCCTTTCAGAGGTGCCAAGCCAGGACCAAGAGGCTTCATTACAAATAAACAAAATGGACTTTGTCAGTGGAATTTGGATTCCAGATTCCAATTCTGGATTCCTTGAGCTGTATTCCATATTCCAAAGCCCAAGATTCCAGATTTCACAAACAAAAATTTCCTGAATTCTGGATTCCACGAGCAAAAAATTAGTCTGGAGTCTAGTAACTGTAATTCCAAATTGACAGCATAGAATCCAGTATCCAATAATGTCTTGGATTCCCTTACATTGGGTGAGTTTCTGTTTACTACTTTTTGTGACTTACTTCAGTGAGATTAAAAAAATTAATAAATAAACAAACAAACAAACAGACAAATAAACAAAACACTGATGGACAAGCTTACAGAGTAGATGATGTGGTTTAATTTTTTTCATTTCCTTTTGACCCTTAAAAGTCGAAGAACACAGCAACATTTGAAACCAGAGAAAATTTTGAACCTGGACATACAGTAATTTTACTATATACGTCACGTAAATTATTTGCTTTTTACAAGTGGAAACACGCTAAGCCTCCAAGTCTAAATCCACAATATTTACGAACAACAAACCAGACCAACCACAATATCACAAAGTGAAAAACACACAAGAAATATTGCCAGCATGTGAACCAGTTTAAGTAAGGCTGTGGATTTGATCTTTGGATAACTAAGAAAATAATAAATATCCAGAGAGTGATCAGTGTGGGGCTGCAGGCCCTGCAAGCTGACTATTACATCATCCTGCTCCCACTGCTACACAAAACTGTACATGTACAAGAAATAAAATGAGGCCACTTTAATTTTATTTCTTGGTATTCTAGCATTTGAAAGGGGCATGCGCAGGGATGTCACCAAGAGCAAGCTGCCAGCTAATTTCACCAGCTGACAAAGAGCTTACCACTGGCTAAAAATTTCCGGTAAAACAAAGACATGGGAGAATTTTGAAGGAGCAGTTGTGAAAAAAAAAGCTGTCTTGACTAATAAAAAAGCCTACGCAGCTTTTCCTTAGCTACATCCCAGTTCTAAGGGGTGAAAGGAATAAGGCTCAAAGTGACTTTTGACCTAATATAACACACTTTCTTGGAAACAAATTCACAATCAGCAATCTTTCGGAAGTCAGTTAGGGCTTTATCCCAAGTCCCCTTCATTTGTACTGTTTTCAAACCTTCTGTTTTAATGGCCCATCCATTGTCTTGTTCTTTTTGGCCCCATCTTTTTTCTCCTTCTTCTTATTATCTTTCTTTGACGACGTTCCCACAGCACTCCTTCTCCGTCTTTCCTCAAGAACCATGCTTCTGTAATACTCATCACAGGGATGGTCCCAAACACTCTCACCAGTTTGGAAGTTAAAGTAGTAAATCTCTCCAGTTGAATCTTGACTAAAAAGACATTTAAGAGAAAATCAAAAGCTGGCAAATTATTCAGCTAAGTAATAAACACATGTACATCAAGTTTTTCTATAATAAATTATACAAGCCTATCCAGCATACAAAGAAAGTTGTGTCCAATACCTCAGGGCCAGTGGATTTTGATATCAGGCTAGAGAATTCTGTTCTTACGGAACTTACAGGCAAATGAAGTTTTTTGGGGGTATTCAAATTACAGGAGAACTATTATCAAACCTGCTCATCAAATTTTTTTTTTCCGGGCTAGTTAAAATGACTTATGGGCTGGTATACTGTACATGCTAACGACAGCTTGCCCAAAGGACAAGCTGTAAAACTGACTTTCTTAGCAGCCTGCCTATCTAACATACTACAAAGAATAAATCTTTCAATATGGTATACCAAAAATATTTACAGTTAACCCCTTCTAGTTGTTGTAAAGTTAAGGACCTTTTTCTTGGTAAATTGAACACTGGAACTCACCAAGGTTTCCAGTCTTGAGGTAAGGGAGCTACAATTCCTTCTCGTGCAATAAACAGAAGATCCCTTTCCTTGCGCGGATCTATGCCAATTGAGAGCGCATACTCAAATACCTCTGTAAGCAGACAGGCACAACATATTATTATTAGATATACCTGTTCATTAAAACTCTTAATGTGAAAAAAGGGATACCGATAAAAATTACAGGCAATGTATGAAGTGACTCCATTTACGAGCAAATTACAAACGATAACCACAAAAATAATTTTGTCTACAGATACTGATGTAGATAACTAAAAAGCAGCATACCCTATTTCCACAATCCACAATACAAAATAAAATATAGCTGAGGGGTCTAATAACAGCCCTCACGCATGATTAAGAGATGCATGAGGGCTACAGTGTACTTGGCCAGCAAATTACTGACTTGACCTCCTATTTTTGATATGTCCTTGAATAAGAATGCAGTTAAAAATTCAGCCAAAAACTGTAAAAAAAATACTTCGTGCAAACACATCGAAATAATTACAGCATAAAAAAACTCATTCCAACAGAAGCCTCATACAAAAAACAAACGCGATTGCTATTAAAAGATCAGCTGATTTATACAGATCACAGCACTAATTAGTGATTTGACCTCCAAATAAATATGTAAGCTTACTGGTCCGTCAACAGTCCATTGAACACAAAAAATGATATATTCGTGAAAAACTAGTATTAATACACCGCTTTTGTTCATTGTGTAATTTAATCCTACGTTGAACATTTTTTTTTTCAAATATCTTACCCTGTTCCGTAGGCTGGTAGTTCTCGTCATATTCTTCTTCCAAAATCAATTGTCCGTTTATCATAGTAGCCATGATGGCTTTTTCTCACTTGATTCCTTTAAGGAAATAAGTCCTCAGAAAGAAAAACTAAGAAAATTTGCGTTTTTCACTGCTGCAAAACAAACGTTGACCAAGACGCCATTTTTGTTGTCAACGAGCTGAAGGCGGGGAAGACCTGGGGATGATCTACACCACAACGAGGCAAGAGCAGTGGGAAACGAACGTGGGAAACTGGTTCCTAACCAACATGGCGGCTGAGGAAGGCGAAAGCAGAGAAGAAGATGTTACGAAGGATTCTAAAAGAGCTGATGCCCCTCTTAAACTCAGGTATAAACCTGCTTCTAGTAAATTAAATCTTCATGTTCCTTCCTTTGAAATTGTTTTCGTCGTTTTCAAATTGTTTGTATCAGGCACGTTTGACTTTCAAAGTACAACGAAACAGAACATAGCTGATCGATCAGGATCAGCTGGACCCAAGCATACTGATATCATATCCAATCTTGGTATCCTTTTGGAAAAAAAGGAACTCTTCTATCTTTTTGTAGTAAATATTGTGTACTATAAGCTTATATATCCACATATGTGGGCATATTTTCAGCCACAAACAGTTTAGAAGGCTTGTTAAAAAGGAAAGACGACGGCAAAAGAGACAGGCAGTAGCGAAGAAAAGAGAGCAGGAGGAAATTGAAGGTGAAGAACTTAGTATTATTAGCAGGTCAGATCAACTTAATGTGAGAAGAAATTGAAATTCCCTCTCTATCCCTGTAGTGGAAGAAGTCCTTGACAAAGCATTCAATGCAAGATTTCTTCATTGAATGTTTTTCATTAAGTGCATGTCCGGGCACTGCGCAAGTTCTCTTCTTTAATGGTGGCTTAATTAGTTTAGGATAGTTATTGCTTGCAAAAACTGGTAGACTGTTAGGCCTTGTTGGCCTTAAGTCTTAGCTTTCTGCCATTGGGGAGAGGATGGGGGTAGGAGCCCAGAGAGAATAGAGGGCCAGAGGTGGGAGAGGAAAGAGTGGGATGTGGGAGTTGTAAAAGGGTATGAGGCATGAGATATACAGGGAATTATAGAACAGTGCGTTATATTAAGGGCTAAAAGGAGGAAGCTAAGAAAACAGTGGCAGGAGCCAGGAATGCAATGTACAGGAGGTGGAAGTTTTGGGTCCCCTGTTCCTCCATATACCCCCCACTCCTTACCCACCCCCTGTCCTGTCACTTACCATATCTTTATCATATCTTTTACATTCATTTAGTGAGCTTATAGTGCAACTGAGAAAACCGTGAACACTTGAAATATCGCAGGAATGTTTATTGTGTTATTACCAATCACCGCAAAGATCAGGACATGCAAACTGGTCACAAAACCACAAACTAATTATTAACGTTCTTGCTTGCGGTTTAGTTTTCTCATGCCTAACTAGCTTTTCTTTTACAAGACAATAACATTCCTGAAATACTTCAAGTGTTCATGGTTTTCCCGGTGGCACTGTAAAATTCACCTGCTTTCTTTGTTTTTGTTTTATTCCTACAGAAAAGTGGAGAATAGAGAATGACCCCATCTTGAAGTAAGTAGTTAATTATTTGGCCAGATTGCTACGAGACCCTAGATTTGATCCTCTTATCTTTTATTGTTTGTTGTTACTTTTGTTGCAGTAGATGTAAGTAATAGGCATGGTAAGGATGTAAGTCATGCATGTGCGTTGCTCTAAGAAGGTCCCCTACAGTCACAGCTTTTCAAACTCTTGATGGAACAGTTGAAGTTATAGCTTATCAACAGAAAAAATGATAACTAATAAGCAGATAGTCCACTCATTATTTTCCACAGATGTTTTATTCCTTGAAAAGGTTTTTAAATTGATGTAAATTTTGTTGTATGTCCAGCTTTTGCAGAAACAGCAGGTATTGGTAATGTATGTACAGTTTGTGCAGTATGAATGAAATTGCATGGAATAAGTAGTCCTGTCTTTGAGGCTTAAGAGTCAGAAGTTAATTGTATTTTTTGTAGAAGGCTTTTGCGATCAATGCACTTTGTTTTTACCAGGGCCAAATTAGAAGTAAAGGAAAGAGCTGAAAAGAAAAGATTACTGGAAGAGGAAGAAGAAAGGTGCATAAAAATGTTAATAAAAATTTGTGACAACACTGTACATTAATCATCAGGAATTTGATTCAAGATGGAATGTGGTGAAACCTGTACAAAACCTGTACAAAAGCTGAAATACATTATAATTTTTAAAAAGCTTTGAAGTTAGACATAGTTAAAAACTAATTTGGGAAACCAAGAGAACTTACAGAACCTATGGGATCCCCTCCAATGTACTAAAAAAAGAAAATACATACCTGAATATTATGATCATACGTAAGAATGAAGAATCTGAGTCAGGCAGAACATTCATCGGGTCAAGCGTGCTGCTCACTTTCTTCTTTTGACTTTTCTGCGTCTCTTCCACTTTCCACATCTCATCGCACCTCCGTGACTAAAAACTAGACTTTTTCTACTGAGATAGTTAGTGTATGAATAGACTTTAAAATTGCTTTATTTAATGTTTTGTGGGTTCTGTGGGTTCCATGAATTAGAAATGGCAGTTAAAAACATTTTCCTCCTTCATTAAAACTCTTATTTATTTTCTTGAAATGGATTTTCCATGATCCTATCAAACAGTTTTCAATACTGAAGTGCATTTCAAGTTCAGCAATATTTTAAAAAGGCATAGGGGTAATCCTTTTAGTACCTCAGTATGGTGGCCTAGAACTGCCATAAGGAATTTTCTTGATAATTCAAGAAAATTCAACTTTTGTAATCGATTAATTTTAAAATTACTGCGTTTTTTTTTCTATAAAGAAAATATTAAAGATGTATTTTTTATTTTTTAAAGACAATTTATTTTTAAAACGCTTGAATTCGTTTGACTTTTGAAAGTACTACAAATTATTTTTAAAAAGATAATATTAAAAGGAGTATTTGTTTTCATATTAGAAACTGTTCATTTTTATTTTGGTTTTTGTTTTCATTTGTTTGTTTTTGTTTTGTTTTTTTTTTCCCCTAAGGCGAATATTTTTTTAAGGTTCTGGAACGTTTTTTTTTTTAATTTTTTTTTTCGTCTTGACAAGCCGAGAACTGCCATAACCCAAAATGCTCCTCGCACCTGATGTTATCCCATAATCCTTTTCGCTAATATCAATTGTGGCGCCAAACTCTGTGATTAACATGGCGGCTGGGCGTGATAAAGATTGGCGTAACTTTCAAAAGAAAATGAAAGAGAAAAGAGTCGCAGGGAAAGAGAAGAAAGCAAAGGGGAAAGGTGCAGTAGCACTACCTGACGATACCATCACAGTTCAAAGGCTTAGCGCAGAAGTCACAGGGAAACTGCAGAAGTACTCCCGCATTGGGGCCCGTGTATTCGTCTCATATGAATTCGAAGAATACACGATCGAGAATATAAAGAGTGCTTGTATGAAGCACTTCGGGATTCCTGAAGATGGCATTTTATGCTGTGATGTCCTCGCGGGCGAACAAGGGCCGTCCTGCTTCTCTGTGAAACAAATTCCCGATTTTAAAGTTATTCACGTGAGGTTCATAGAGAGGTCGGATGGCGAAGGCGAACCGGAAACCAAACGCTCAAGGCCTGTTGCACGTTCAAGCCCAGTACGAGCACCACCAGCTCGGAGGGCTACTGCTGACGTGGAAATTGTGTCTACCAGTCATCCCTGTGGTATACGACCAGAAAAAGTATCTCCTGAAAGCAGATTCATCCCTAAGAGCCTCTCCGTCGTTGACATGTTAAAACTTGGCAACCAAATCAAGCGTACAACAACAGCTATAGAGATTTACAATTTTGACTTTCAAGCTATGGCTTGGTCAGCGTCCCCAGTTCTCGTCGACTTTAACATGGAAGAGACAGCTTTTGGAGCGGGCGGATTCAGGAAAGCTTTCAAGGCCACAAGCAAACACAAAGAGTTCTCGTACACTACCTGGGTTGTGAAGCACTACCTCGACAAGTCTTTGGAAGATATGAGAACTCTTGGACAGACTCCAGAACAACACACAAAGAAATCAGTTCAACTGCACTATTTAGCTAGAAACTTTGCAGCCCAGTTACACACTGATCTTGAGAAAGAAGACAATTTAATTTTGTTTGGAGATACCTTGTCTTACAACAAAGTTATGCTTGGATATATTAGAAATAGGGATGAGTACGTAACCGTCGAAGAATTTGTTAGTGGCACGTTTGACAAGTACATCAATAATGATGGAACAATATGTGGAAAGAACAAGAACCTTACGGAAAAGGCAGAATGTTTGGCACACTATAGCTATGAGAAGTCAAAGAAGGAAATAATGGTGGTGGATATTCAAGGCTGTGGGATGCGTTTGTTTGACCCAGAGGTTGCAAGTTCGCAAGTTGAGTCGGACAATGAGGGAAAGCTTTTTTGTGCAGGTAACCTCAATAGCCATGCCATTGACAAATTTGTTGAGTTGCATAAGTGCAATAGCTTTTGTCAGCTATTGGATCTATCAGTTTTGCGTTAGAAGTGTTGGACAGTGTAGGTCCATCTGAACAAATCCAGGTATTTTGGTTAAACCCATCTTATTTGTTGTGTTGGTTGTTCAAATTCAAAGTTACAGTGTTTTGTACAGATATTTTAACTTTGATCCAAGGCAAAGGTTTAAATAGATTTAACCATGAAGTGGAGATTTAAATAAATTATAATTACAGATTAGTTTAGTCAAATGGAAGCCCTGTTTTCATATTTTATGTGGATATTTTGGTGTGTTATCTTCAACAGTGACTCAAAAGCAAAAACGTTTTTTAGATTACCTAGCATCAATAGTCTGATTTATTGTCATTTGTGTAATTAAATCTGATAATTGCTTGACAGAAGTTTGTCCACTCAAACTGTGATTTATGTGAAAGTTTCAGATAAATATGTATTCTATTTCACCTGTAAAATAATATTTTACTGTTTATGTTGCTGTTATTGTACTCCAGACATTGGTACTCTCAATGGGGGGGTGGGGGAGGGGGTATTAGGCACGTCCTGGGGGATAGAACTGTTAGTAACTTCAAACGTGGGGAAATGATCGGCTTCTAAACAGTATCATTGCTTCAAAATAGTATCAGAAATACTTATTTTTTTAAAGAAAAATTGAGCTATTTATTTTTAATTTCCCAAGGGTCTGCCAGATATCCCCTCAGGGAAAAGTTTTAGCTCATAAATCTAGAGACACAATATTCATAACTCATCAGGTGATTTCATAAGTTGACGTAGCAAGACCGAAAAGCTGACAGATATTTTTAGAATTCTCTAGGGTGGACTTTTTATCCCGTTATATCTCTGTTACCCATCAGAGCCGAGGCATTCATTTTATTTTACAGACAAGTTGTGAGGCTCAGTGTGCTAGCTATTTCGAGTTATCCAGTTGAGAAGTTCCATACTTACCAATGGCCACCCTCTGTTTGACTGTTAGGTTGTTGCAAGAAGACAAAGAAATTCTTAATTTCAAAAGTATTCACCAATGTCATTATCTATTTAAGTGGTTGAAATGGATTTCACCATTTCATTACACTTTCTGGGTACAAGAAAATACTTCCCCCCCCCCCCTCCTTCTTGTCCTCCTCCCATGTGCTTCCATACACATGAGAGGCCCACAACATCATTCATCACCTTTCAATGTAAAATAGTGATTTGTAAAAAAAATGTTCTTTTTAACCCCTGTTAAATAAGGCAGTAAATACTATCGCTCAATGTAACCTCTGGAATTTTTCTTCTGGAATAATCCCTGTCAAATGATTTCTTAAGGGTTCTCAATTAGTGCTGATAACTACCTAAAGGAGAATGACAAATGTTATCTTGTGTTACATTACAAATTTTGAGTTAGCTACCCAACTAAATTGGTCTAGACTTCATGGATGTAGAAGCTGATTAAGGGTCAGACCACCATTTTACCAGTAGTATTCAAAATGTTTCTGTATGCAGCCTCCTTGTTTGGTGAGACATTGTTTCTAATAAGTCCTCTCCCAACTTGAAGGTACGCTCCTGTCCTTGAAAACATAAAGTAGTCTACTCTAATACTCTGAGACCTCAAGTTCTGCTGCTAAAAATAGGTTTAAAGGAAACATTGGGTACAAATCAACTAAGGAAAACCTCCACCATTCAGTTGAAAGATGTATCATGTTTCTT
>OZ037783.1:8014596-8089596 GCA_964035525.1 Porites cylindrica | reverse complement strand
GATAAAGCTAGCGTACGTGTACCATCTAAATACTCCTTAGTATGTACCAGTAACTTAAAGCAGTTATGTCATGCTATTTGCTATCTTTTTAAATAGGTTAAACTTTAAGCGCATCAATTGAATTCCAAAAATAATGCTCAAGGTTTCTTATTCAAGACTGTATTTAAGCAAGCTGTGTTCTGTTATCTGTTACAAAGGATGACAAGGATGGAGATCGATTGAAACTTAAAAACATTGGGCCAATTTTTGAAAGTTTGAATGTTATGCCTGCAAAAATACCAAATAATAAATTATTATGGTTAGTGCTCCTTGTTGAAATTTGTTTCATATTGTTTTCATATCTCTACAAGAACATTATGGGTATGGATAAAGGCACTTAGGGCCTGTTTACATGGAAGCAGGGGACCCCAGATAGGTGAGGTACATCTGTAACCCGCAGCAGGTTACCCCACCTATCATGTAAAATGTGATCAAATTAAAATTGGACAGGTGGGTTACCCCACCTAAGTGGGTTACCTCGCCTACCTGGGGTCTCCCACCTCCATGTAAACAGACCCTAAGTAATGATGTTTCACAGAATTGACGTATAAAATAGCAGTGTCCTCGTGATGTTGCCCCTTTATTTCTTGTTCTCTACGGCTGGATGATGAATAGAAAGTTTGGGTTGTTTGTTTGTTTGTTTTTCCTTTTCATATGTTAGAGCTGATTCTTGGAGACCCAGGGACAGTCAGTTGAGTTGGGAGGAAGAGCAAGATGAATGAAAAAGCCTTTGCTTGAAAACTTTCAGTGCACGGCATCTCCCGACCAAGACGACTGCCTCTAGGTCATTGAGGATGGTTATAGCTTAAAACGGCCCTTCAAACCCCTGACAATCTCTTTATACATTTTATCATGTCCATTTTTAAGTGAACATAGTAAAAGCAGCAAAATTAACTATGATGATTATTGTTATGTAAATCTAAGTCGTTTGAAGAGAAACAAACAAAAATTACAACGTACTTAACTGTAAGTCATTTATATTACAGTATGTCATTTTTAATAATACTTACAGATATGTATTGCATACATTTTATGCTACATAGAAGTTTGATTGCTGGTGAGCTTTCTGTTATTTGTGGTTGGAATTAGAGAAAAAGAAACATCAGAATGCTACATCAAGGTCAAGATTATTTCAAGCTAGCTAAAGCTCAGTTTACATGATAGCAAAATTTCTCTGCATGATTTTTAAAATCTTAACGTTACCTCAAGCCATGTATGGACTGTTCATTTCAATAGGAACGCTTATTCAGGGAATTGGACAAACCATCAACTTCTGAGGTACTGTACCTGTCTGCAACTCAGATGATAACATTAACCTTTTAAGCCCCAGTATCTGCATACAAATTCTTCCAACTGGTCTCTATATATTTCCTTACAGAATAAGTTGGGAGAATTTGATAAAAGATCAGAGCATTTTTCCTTTGGTGATACTTTTATAGTTTTATTAATTCTCATACTGTTAGGAGGAAATTGATGTTTGTCACTCTTGAAACTCAAAGGGTCAATTTTTGGTCATTGATAATGAGAACTTACTATGTAGTGAAATAGCCAGGGTTCAGTACTGTTGTTCAAAGGCCGATTAGTGCTTAAACCGGGGTTAAATTCAACCCAGGTTTCTTTTTCTTATGTTCAAAAGCATTTTCTCTGATAATTTTCACTGTAATTTTTAGAGCTTCCAATCATCAACTTGTAGACAAAAAGAATTAAAACTGAAATGCTTTTTAAGCTTTCAAATCTGAATTCAAATCTCACACTAACCCTGGGTTATCTTAACCCAGCTTTGAACAACTCAGCCCTGTTGTACAATTTAAGTCTCAAAGCAAGTGTGAATTGACCCAGTGAAATAATAGTAATGATAAAGATGTTATTATGAAAATGTGGCATTCATACAGTTTAAAATCCTGAGTAGTTTGTTTGTCATCACCCTCACCACAAAATGTTGTCACCATAATTGTTGACATCTTATCGTCATCTATTCATCATTTTCATCAATATTACACCCTCACTGTCACCATCATAGCTCCCATCATACACATCGTTGTCATTTTTAACTAGTGAACTCTACACTTAGTAAGTAGTAGCTTGCATTGCAAACGTTTTCTTCTGCTTGCATAATCACCATTTTAAATTCCAAAAATCAAATGTTGGGCCACAAAAATATGAACTTAAATATTAAGCAGTGTTTGCCTGCCCCAAAAACACACTCACATTGCAGGCTATATGTTTAAATATAAAAAAAATTATTACTTGGAAGAATCAAAGGAGATCAGATCAATATTATTATTAATACTGAAAATATCTTATTTTCAGCATAGTGAAGAAGCCTGGCATAATCCTCTAGCCCCCGCAACTAGCAAAAAATCTTATGGCACAGAGCAGGTAAATACATACAGCTTCCCGTAGTAAAACCATTCAAAGCATCTTTCACAATCAACTACTTACTTTTTCCCTTTGTCTGTGAAAGAGGGAGTTTGACCTCCATTAAGACCCTCTATAGTTTTCATAATTTTGTTAGACCTGAATAAGTAACTGTGTCAACCCATTGTTAACAAAATGATTTTATCTTTTTTCGGATTACAGATCTACAGGTGTATCGCTCAAAAACTGGAAAATAAGCGAATATTAATTTGTGTTAATTATGACTACAGTCAATCATTTTGCCTTTTTTCTATGCAGGACACAGTGAATTGTTCATTTTACTTGAAAACAGGAGCCTGTAGGTTTGGAGAAAGGTGACCAACATTTTGACTTCCTCATCTAAAGGAATCACTTACACATACCAAAATTTATGTCTTTAAACTTCAAGTCCCGATTAAATAAATGAAACATTGTATACTTTGAAACAGCTTGAAGCAAAAATTGTACCCAGTGCCAAGTGATCACAGGGCTGTCACTAAGATTTCAACCACAACAAGGCGTGTGATCAAACAACTAGGCATTTCCTTTGCTTCTTTCTTTCTTCTATTATTCTTTGGAAGAAGCTAGAGGTCATGTTCCTCGTAGGCAGGAGAATCTGCACCCCCCACCCCTGTCCCTTAACGAAAGCCCTATAATCAACATCCCGTGCAACTAATATTTGCGTACAACAGGTGTTCAAGACAGCATCCACGCCCCCCATCAAGTGTGACATTAATGATTCCTGGCATGTATAATGACATTCGACTGTCTCAGTCCATGTTAGATGAGGCAGATCAGGACACTAGCCTTGAGGTATGTATTGCCACCGATTATATACTGAATCAATGGCTTCTGATGTGCCCTGTTCTTAAAATTTGGATGTTATGGCTATGAGGAAACACCTACAAAACAAAATTCAACTCTTCAAACTCCGCTAAGAGTAATAATTAATATGTTACAGGTTAAAATTAAATTCTTGTTAAAAATTTTCAACCTAGTTTGATTCTCTATTTCCTTTGTCTGTCAGCCCAAATTGTTTATGAATTAGGGCCAGGAGACAAAGGAAATTGAGAACCTACTTAGTTAAAAAAAATTTTAACCAAGATTATATAAGGAGATGTGGATCCATGGCTGTTAATTAAGAACTGGACTCTGTTGGCTTTGACGGACATGACTTTTTTTTTTGGACTGCTAAAATTTGTCAATATTAGTACTAAATTTTTGTAACATACATGTAGTAATTTCTTCTTTTTCTTTTTCTTTGTTAAGTATGATGACAAAGAAGCCTATGAAAATTTCAAGCAGTTTTATGAAGATACTCTGCCAGAATTCAAGAAGGCTGGAACTGTTGTGCAGTTCAAGGTAAAGATGTTTTAAACAAATGAAAAAATATTTCAAAAAGGGGACAGACTGCATATTGTTTCTACTGTGTGTCATATTAAAAACTGATCATCAGTAGCCTAGGTTGTCTAAACTTTGTGCAATTCCATAATTGGGTTCAGCTCTACTAAATACAGTCAACTCCCAATAACTCAAACCTTCAAGGGAAATAAAAAATGTGCGAGTTATCGAGAGCTCAGAGAAAATAACCTGGAGTATTAGTAAGGAAAAAAACAGTTTTTACTGTACAAAGAACATTTTAATCACATTTAGTATTTATTGTAAAAACAGTTAAATGAAAATTGAAAGATACTTCTAGATTATAAATCAGAACGCAATGTAACAAAACAGCCTAAATAGAGTATGCATTTTACTGTTTTGAGAAGTAAAGCTGTTTCATGTTAGATTAATAATAAAATATTGGTCATTAAATTCTTTTATTGGTTATTTCAGGTTTGTTGCAATCATGAGCCACACTTAAGAGGGAATGTTTACGTGCAGTTTAGCAGGTGAATGCCTCCTATTGTTTTCAGATTCATATGGTCGTAGGAAAAACCTGGAAGGTTGTGCATCTTGAGATTGTCATTTTCCAGCCATGAACAGTCACTGAATTTAAGTGAGGATCATGGAAAGTTCATATGAAGATTTTAAACTTGTCATTTTTATTTGTTTGATAGTGAAGAGGAGTGCGCTAAAGCCTTTGCAATGTTTAATGCTCGCTGGTATGCATCAAAGCAGCTATCCTGTGAATACTCTCCAGTAACAAAGTGGAAGTCAGCAATTTGTGGTATGTCTGGTTCTCCCTGATGCATGAATTTCCTATCCAGTTGTTAAAATAATAGTAAGCAGTGCTCACCTGGTATGTACTGCTGTTTAAACTCTCATTTCCATAACTCGAAT
The DNA here is from genome assembly GCA_964035525.1 of Porites cylindrica. Classification (NCBI taxonomy): domain Eukaryota; kingdom Metazoa; phylum Cnidaria; class Anthozoa; order Scleractinia; family Poritidae; genus Porites; species Porites cylindrica. Next base: position 8,084,880 of record OZ037783.1, on the reverse strand, counting down.
CTGTTAATTGATGACTTCCCCTTTACTGCCACATTTTCTTGCCTGAGTGATTGTTTATTTTTTGAAAGCTGAGGTGTTAAGATTCAATCCTTAGCCATTGATTTCTTTCCTCTTCTTCCATTTCTTCACCATTCATTCACTTGACCTTGTATTCAAATGTTCCTCATAATAAGTAGCCATATATAGTGGCCAGAAAATTTGGTCGCAAGAAGGGTAAAATTGTCTTTTAAGAATGGCTTTGTCTTGTGCTTTATTCCTTCTCTAGAAAAGAGAAGTGTGACTTCACAAAAATTCACATTTGTGAAATTATAGGATAGGTTGGCATATCCAGAAAGAACAAGCTGAAATATGTTCACTTGCCAAAAATGAGCCTGTTAGTGCAAATTGGCAGGAAGATAAAAGTGCCATCTGTTATGCTCTGATGACTCCATACAAATCCTTCTAACACATTACGATCCAGGCTTATTTTTTGTTCTTCCTGGATATAGCAGTCTATCCCATAATTTCACCAATTTAGTTTTTGTAACGGCATCACTTACCCTGGGTGCCAGAGTCTTTTCATGCGCAGTTTCTGGTTGCGGTCAAGCCTTTATAGTGACCTGCGCAAAAAGCAAAAAGTTTTTTTGGCGGCTTTGCCACTTGTGACTTCAGCCTTTCACCAAAGATCTGTCAGCCTTTGACTGACACCAAACCATTCAGCTGCATGCGAGAGAAAAAACACCTCAGGCACCCACGGGAGGCATCACTTTTCTTTTCTATTCTTATCACTTTTTTAATGTTTTTTTGCAGGTCTCTTTGACAGAAACCGATGCCCTCGAGGCAAGAACTGTAACTTCCTGCATGTGTATCACAATCCAGGCAATGAATTCAGCCACAGAGATGAACTCTCTCCAGGTCGTACTCCTCGCAATGGCTGGGGATCTGAACGATCTGAGAGAGACTGGAGACGAGATCAGAGAGGCAGACGCAGAGATATGAGCCGAGACAGATCACGCGAGAGAGACTGGGATCAGGACAGGCATAGGAGGCATCGTAAAAGGGACTGGAGCTGTGAGAGAGATGATGGGCGTGGTAGGCATCGCAGGCACAGTAAGGATAGAGAACGCAGTAGAACATCGGAACGGCATGAAAAGAGGAGTAGAAGGAAATACAGCAGTGATGAGAGTGATCCAGATGATAGACAGATATCAGACAGGTAAGTATTACATGTGTACATAATGTAGCTTGTAGGAGCTATCATCAAGCAGCATTGAGGCCATCCAAGGAGTAGAAGTGACAGGCGACACAGCTCCAAAAACTGGCGGCAATCCTCTCCGAAAGCACCAACAATCAACGGAAAGGGGGGAGAGAATTGTAACAGCGACAACCCCATTTTTTTAAGTAGTGAAAGCAACATCTGTTCACTTTTGCATTTTGGCTGTTTCAGTAGAGAAAACTCCCTTCTGTTATTTCCAAACATTTTCTGTTATTTTGTTTGAAATGTTTTCTTATTGTTTAAGAAGGGTCCCTCGAGAAAGAAAGGTTAATAATTCTTTCCAGGCACTATATCTGCGGCAAATTCCAGATTGAGTAGACAAAAATTTATGCTCAATCGGCAGCAACATTTTCTCCTAACCTACCTGGCGACTGGTGGTCTCAGAAATGACTGAGGAAGTGACAGCACAGCCCCCTTGAAAGGCCTCATAGATGGGGAATGAATGAATGAATGAATGATTTATTTAATGTCGAAGACGTGCTCGATAAACTAAAAAATACAAATCAAGATAAAATGTGAATTATGCATATACAAATATTAAGAAAAACCTAAGAACATCGTAATTTTGGGAAAATTTTTTAAGAAACTATTTTCTGGAAAAAAAAACCTAAAAAAAAACTAAGAACATGCATTAAAAATAGTTTAAAATGGACTAATCATTAAGTAATGATCCAGGTAAGAAGGAAAGCAATTTCTATTGTTGTGGCGCAATACGCTTTCCTCACATAGAAATGTTTTCATTTTTACGCAGAGAGTGCATAAATCTACAAAAAGGCTGTTTACGAAAGAAAATGTATTTAAACTCCACTTTTAAAGGGTGTATTTTTGTGTTAAAACATTTCGACCAATCACAAGAGTTGCAAACAATGGCCAAGAAATGTTCACAATTTTACATGATCCGCACATACGATTTCTGTGTTACTTAGACTCAGACGAGATTTTGTTATAAGGAAGTTGGATAGAAAAAAACGGATTGATGTACATGCTGCTTTGCGAAGATTTCGTAAAATTTGATGTTTAAAACCAATCAGAACCTTAGTAGAGACAATAGTAAAGTTAGCACCTTTTTGCATTCCGACGTGTTCACTGCGTTTTGGTCCTTTCCTTCTTATCTGGACCATCTCTTAAAAACTGATTAAAATATTAAAAAATATAATTAGATATGATTATATATATATATACAAAAGTAATAGCCCAAGAGTAAGTAAAAATGTAAAAATAGATAAAGTTATATACAGTTCATACACTGGCACCCTGTGAAATTGACATTATTCAGGTGAGCACGAAATTGTGCTAAAGTGCTCGAGGATTTGGTGGCAGTTGGTAATTGATTCCATATGTGGGCAATGTGGGTGTATAAAAAGGAGTTGTGCATGACAAGGCTGTTATATGGAGGCTGCACAACATTTAAGCCACTGTGTTGTAGATTGTATTTTGCTAGCCGAGGTGTAAAAAATTGGGAAATGTAATTTGGGCCATCTAGTTTAAAATATTTAAAAAATAGAATATGCGATTGCAGGGTACGTCTTTGCTCAAGCTTGTCCATATCAGCCATTGCTAGGCAAAAGTCATGGGTAGCCGAATTACCTAAATTCAGTAATGTCTTGATCGCATAATGATTGGTACATTCGATGTTATTTTTCGAGACTTTAGATATGCCCAGAAGTAGTGGGCAACATTATTGGAGTGAACATATCAGAGTTTGCCCTTTCGAGAGGTAGTGGATGAATGCAGGGCCATTCTCTAGCAGTGCACTGTTGCCCCGACAACTTACTTTTATTCTTGGGCAATAAGGAAATCTTAGTCTTTTTATAGAAATCCTAATATTACTGAACACCCTGGGTTTCACAGATTCAAAGAACTGAACTCCCTTCAACTTTCCTTGGAGTACAGCCTTGGAATGGTGTTGTTGTGGAGATAGGTCCAGAGTTCAATCCACACCCTGACTACTCGTTGGAGTTTTTTTTTTAAGCCTTCCAAGTTCAACTTTCCTATTTTCTTTTTGATAAAAGCACTGGTTGGTCCTCTGTCAGTTGCAATTCTTGGGTTGTTTTATATCATTATTTATCAAATATTTCAATGTTGGTACTAAACAACCTCCATCCCAGGTTTTCCGGATCATATTATACGTTTCTGGGAAACTGTCCTCCTACCCCTCCCTTAAGCCAACATTAACACTTCCTTCTCCCTTTGGGCAAAATGTTGGCTTAGGGGAGGGGTAGGTGGTTTGTTCTCCCATTCATTCCCCAGAGTGAGAGGGGACAACTTAGAGAGAAATTGGGTACTGAGAGACTTATTTACAAAGAATGAATATCTCTCCCTCCAGACTCTCTCCAAGCATTGAAGGAAATGACAACACAGCAAACCATAACAAAGATAACAGACATCCTTCTGAATCAAAAGAGATACTGGACAACAGAAAACATAAGCGTCATTCATCGGACAAGCACAGCCATCACCGAAAGTCTAAGAAAAAACACAAGCACCGCAGTGGACACAAGAAAAAGAAACGTCGCAAGAGGAGTGAAAGTGATAGTAGTAGTTCAGAGAGTGATGATGATGACGTGGATAGACATTAATATTGGCCCTTCACCTGCAGGAGCACTTTGAAGTCTCACTACAGCAGATATTCTGAGGACATGCTCCAATGTTTGTTCGCTTTTTAGAGACAATTAATAAACGAAATTCAAACACCAGTGTTAACTATAGAGGTTTCTCTCTCTGTTGCAGACATTGTTATTTGTGTGCTTTGGTTAACATGGACTAGTCAGTCGCACAATCCTCTTCAAGTTAGCAAGCATGGTGACAGAAATGTAGAATGAGAGAATTTACGGTGGGGCCCAGAAATAACAAACCCCTGGTCAGATCCATATTTAGGGATGTTTATCTAACCCTTTAAGTCCCAAGAGTGATTAAAGTCAATTTTCTCCCAACAAAATCAATACATCATCAAAGGAAAATGTTGTGAGAATCAATGAAATAATCACCTGATGGGAAAAGCTTTGATCTGCTATCAAATTCTCTTAACCAATTCTTGCAGGAAATGTATGGAGATCAGTCTGGAGCGTTTGTATTTAAATACTGGGGCTTAAAGGGTTGACAATGAATATTGCATGTCCCAGTGAAAGTTTCAGTAAAAAATTAATGTATGGAGCAAAATCCCAAATAATTATTTTATTTAACATTTTTCATTTCAATGATATTCCCGGTATATCGGTGGAAAGCTGGTGACCCAAGCATTAAGTCACTCCCTTACAACGATACAATATTTATATCACATACTGTAAAAGAGTGACAAGCTACTCTTTCTGTCATCGCATGTCACTTTTGTCCAAGACTATGGGGATCATGTGTCTTACAGGGGGTGTCAACTGATATATCAGCTGACACTTCTGTTGACTGTTGGTTGACATATCGGTAGCTGTATCGGTCGAGTGTCAGTCGAGTATCAGATGAATCTCAGTGGATTTTTGAACAAGTCTCAACCAAGAGTTGGGCACCACAGTCTAACAGTCGACAGTCAGTCATTACTTTGGCCAATACATTGGTTGACACCCCCATAAGACACATTATCTGACTATGGTTTGAATGTAAAACTAAACAAAAAAACAAAGCTTATAGCTCATCAATAGGATGACCAAAATCAGGTATTTCAGCATCACCACCAGTCTCAGCATTTTCCTGTTCAGTCATCTGAGGTCTACTGACACGACCAATAAACAAAATAACATGTGAACTCTTGTGGTATATAAAGAACAAAAATGGATGATTGGCATGGAACTCCGGATGAGGGTCTATAGATCTCTTCTGAATAAGTACCCCAGATGCTGCGGCAGCCTCTGTTCCTTGTTCATTCACATGCACATGGGCCTTGTGTATTACATGGGACACATGCAGCCTTTCCACTGAACTTAGCCCGGACAAGTCTGATAAATCAGGCTCAAAGATGTCTATAACACCAAGTTTATACAGTACTTCCTTCAACTCAAAGTGCTGACTCAGAATGAACTTAGGAAGAGACATCTCAACTGTTGTGTTTTCAACTGAGTTGACCCAGTGAAACATTATGTCAGTTGTTAACATCTTTTCAAGCTCGGACACTCCATTGATCTCATGAGGAAGAACTATAAACATGGAAATTTCTCCACCACTGTAAGGAAGCTCCAAAATTTTACATTGTTTTTCTTCATCCGTGAAGTAGTTGTGTTTTGCAGTGCGTGACATCATTTCAACTTCAAAAATATTTTTGAGGTCACTGGATGTGTAAAACGGAGCATGATAAGTTCTCTCCTGTGAAAAAGCATGCTGCCACGTTCCCTTAAAATAAATTGCATTAATTAACGCTAATCGCGTATCTTGATTAACACTTCCGGGAGGAAGGAAGCCCTTTATTTTCCTGGCGGTATTCTTTTCAACCCAGTTGTTAATCTCCTTTCTCGCCTCCTCTGAACTCCATTTGAAGTCGACTTTTGCAATGGGAGAATTATAAAATTCCAAGGAATTCTCTTTAAATTCAGCTGTCTCCTCCAACTCATTGTGTCCCCAGAGTTGATTCGCGATCTTTAGCTCCAAATTGTCATGTCCCGTTTCGAGAATTGCCTCCTGTAGAGATTTTAAAGCTAAGTGTACATCTTCATACTCGTGTTTATACCACTTATAAGCCTGGGCAATTTGTCGCGCAGTGTTTCCTCTACTTCCCAAAAAAACCATGGCGATAGAAAGCGAAATGCTGGTCGGAGAGTAGAATAAGTTCTCATCTTTCAGTTTCTGATCTTCGCTGAAAATCTTTAACAGATCGAAACCAAAATCATTAATGCTTTCGATAACGTGTCCTACATTGTCATTATAATGTAGTTCGGACGAAACTAAAACGATAGATAACAGAGAGAAAATAATCCGAAGCAGAATCATCTCTACGAAACACGCAGAAGTCTGTACTTCATGTAAGCCTTACGTATAATGTCCAGAGACATAGATGGCTTTAGTCACAGTGGGCGTATTGTGGTTCTAGTTCTACTAGCTGTTGGAATTCCTGTGGTCGTTGTAGTTCTTCTGGTTCTTGTAGTTGTTGTAGTTATAGTAGTTATTGTCATTGCTATAGTTATTGTAGTTACTGTAGTTGAGACACTGAGGATTGTGTGACATGTGACACTACTAAGGAAGGCTTGGATTGGTGTCAGCTGCTTATGTGTATATTGTTACAACCAAGTACATGTAACACAGGCTAGCGTGACTAATGTGTCTTCGATCGAATAGAGTGCATAGAATGGCATAGAACAATATTGTCTACTGTAAATGGTTGATTAATCACCGTGGCACTTATTTCATTTTCCCTGTCATAGGTGCGGCGCTCACCTTAAATGAGAGTGGCACTCATTTAAGAGTGGCGCTCATTTCAACTACGGGTAAAACACTGAGGTGAATATTGACAGAATTAAGTGAGGTGCATACTGGGTATGCACAATTTAATATAAAATATGTACACCTTGAACTGTTATATGAACCCAGTTTCAAGAGTTGAGTTTCCCTACCTTAAAACTTTAGAACTCACTAGTTGGATGGGGTCTTATTTCTCAAGCGATATGGTTTTTATATCTCTTTAGATCAAGCGCTGTATAAAAGGTGGGGCCTTAATTTGTAGATACCCAAAATAGTCCCGCGGCATTCATTCAAGTGCAGCTCACTAAATAAATTATTTTCGGTAAAGGTGTGGCACTTATTCAAGAGCAGCACTTATTCGAGTGGCAGCGCTAAATCGATCATTTATGGTGATCTCTGCATGTACAGCGTCTTCCCAGGCCTTCTTGGTCAATGCATATCGGTGATGTATCCAAACACTTTCTCAGGCCATGTGACCCAAAACACATCGGCCACACACAATAATGAGGCCTAGTTACTAGGCAAAGAACAATACAGGGTTCCTGAACAATTAACTAGGAATATGTCTATCACATCAGCTCGCGAAGCTGTATGTGACAGGGCAGCAATATGAATAACTTGAAACCAGCCAATAGGTAGAAAAATAGCTTGCTCGTTATTACCACCCCATGGACAACTCATCTAGGCTTGATTACCAGCCGCTGTTCGGGAAAATGAGCCCCCACTCAACCCAGAGATGCGGAAATCGAGCCTATAACCCATCTGGCTCTCTGTGACCTCACCTTTGTTACGATATAAAAAGAATGATACGATAGACCCACCTGGCCATAGAAAATAAATTAAATTAGCATTTATTTCATGGAGAATTAATGGTGGTGAATCTCTTGGCCAGTGAAAAAATATAATAAGCTTACACCACAACTATAATTTTTAAACTACGAGGAAAAAATAATAAAAGAATTATCCAACCAAAAAGATATCAAGATACAAAATATCCAGAAGAACAGAACATTTCATTTTCATATTTTTAAGAGCTAAGGGGGTGGGGTGTGGATGTGGCTTGCTTCCAAATCCCCCTAAAACTTTTAAAATTTAATTACCAGTATGCATTTGCTGCTGTGCATTATGTTGAAACCTTGTACAAAGAAATTTCCCAAATCACTTCTCCACTTATTATAAGTGGGTCAAAAACTGGCAGAAGTATAGTATTACCTTACTCCTACAAAACTCAGAAAGAAGAATTCATATGGCTTAATTGATAAACTCATCCATACTAAGGAGAGCACAATTTAGGCATGTTGGCTCACTCTTGTGACATCCTTTTCAATGAAAAATTAACGAATTCCATGATTTTCTGTAAGAGCTTGCACAGTTTTTTCTATCGCAATAACTGATTTATTTTCAAAGACCACAAGAAGATATTTTGGCAACAAGTTTATTGACTCATATTTAACAACTACACTGACAAGCACATGATATCATGACTGAATGAATACTCCCACAGCAAGGAGAGCTGGGTAATGTGCTTGCCCTATAAATTAAGCTAATATGACTGACAGATTTATGCCGCAGGTGTTCAAATAAACTTTGGTACACTATAGCATGGAGTGTTAAGCCCAAAATTAAACAACCCCCAAAAGTTGTGAGCACAAAGAGCTGTTAATGCCGGCAGTTTAATGCCATTACTTTTAGGGGTGGGAAATGGTAAAATCCGAGACTCGCAGAGACGCCGAGATCCTAGTTAGAAATCCAAGCCCGAGACTCTTTGGTGAAAAGTTTCGAGACTCAAGAAAAGTAAAAACAAACCATGAAAAAACGAGACTTCGAGACTCATCAAAAATGCTTCCGAGATTTCGAGATCCTGCCAAACTTTTCCGAGACCCACGTTTTTCGAGGTACCATTCGCCACCCCTACTTTTGGATTTTAATACACCAACTCATAACCTATGGTAGTAATTACCAAATAGAAGTGCATCCGACAGGAACAGGGTGTGGGTACAGTGATTTCAACCAGTCACATGATTTAGTAAGGCTCAAAATAGACTCCAGTTCCTTGGTAAGAAAAAATCCCTAAAAATTGTCTGGGCCACCAGAAAAGTGGCATAGAAAAGGTATAAAAGAAAATAAGAGATGCAGAGCAACCCTAGTCTCATGGATCTGACATAGTCACTCTTAAATAAAACCAGTGCAAATGGCTGTGTTATTACTACTTCTATGCTTTGTCATGGATTGCTTAGCTAAGTGCTTGATGGTGGCTTCAACATGCGGCCCATGAACAAAATTGCATTTGACTTCTTATGGCAAATCATAAACAAAAATGGGTGATCAACACAAAAGATGGGAATGGCCATGCGGGACGTCATAACCACAGCTGTTGCGGCAGCAGCCTCAGTGCCTTTTTCATTAACTTCCACAAATGCCTTATGAATAACATGAGACACATAGATCCTCTCTGACCCTGCTGTGATTCCTGAAAAATCAGCTTTAAATTCATTGAACATATCTGTGACTCCCATTCTGGCTAGAATCTCGTTTAGAAGGAACTGCTGGGTCAGCTTAAATCTTGGCAGGGATACCGCTACTTTTTCAGGTTGTGACTGTGAGACAAACTTAAAAGCTTTCTGTAATTTTTCATGGGTGAGGCTCTCTTCTAACTTGGCCAGCCCATAGGTGTCATGGGGTAGAAAAATTAACATGGAAAGATCCTTTCCTTGGTACGGCAACTCAAGCACTTGACAGGCCAGCCCCCCGCCGTCTTTAATATGCTTGAATTTTTCTGTTACGTGCATCATTTGGACGTCCACATTTTCATCTTTGGAGACAAAGAATTTCTGGGGAAAAGTTCTCCCTGTTTCAAACTGATTTTGCCAAAAACCCTGGAAGTAAATTGCGTTCACCAAGGTCAGTCTCGTACGCGAGTTAAACACTCCCTCGGGAATTAAATTCTTAATCTTTTGCTTCGTTTTCTCTTCAACCCAGCCGTTCACCTCTTTCCTTGCGCCTTCAGCATCCTTCTGGTAGTCTACCATGGCTATTTCGGCTTTGTAATACTTCTCCGTGCCCTCAACGAACTCATGCACCAAACTAAAGCCCTTCTGCGCAAACAGTCGATTTGCCACCAACAATTCGTTCCCTTGCTCGTTTGTTTCTTGTAGAGCATGAAGATACTGTTTTTCTTCACTGTGTAGCTGTTCTTGAGGTATCGCTTTCCAGTGTAGAGCTTGTGCCATCTGTCCAGCTGTATCCCCCTTCGCTCCCATGTAAGTCATAGCCAGAGCAATACTAAGACTACTCGGTGAGTAAAACAGATTTTTGCTTGTGAAGTTCTGATCATTTTTGAGGGCTTTGTGGAGGTCTATGGTGAATTTATTGTTTGCTTCGATTACAGCTTCCATTTTGTAAAACGTCCTCCGAAAGTCAAATGTTTGCTGCCAATTTTTAATACTGCACCCAAAGCAAACTTGGTAAAGCCGACCAATCAAAGCCACTTTTGCATAATTAATGTCACACGTCATGGAGCCTATGATACGGGGCGACACACCGACACTACCCTAAAGTGACCGAAAAATCGCCCCAAATCCTAAAAGACAGAATGTCAACCTTAATATTTTAATATCTTGAAAATGACGGGATAGGAACTTGTCAGTAATTTTGTTGATTGGATGCCCATTTGAAATCGAATTTGAAAGGAAAAACCTCGTCTATTTAAAAGAATTGAAACATATTTACCTCCAACATTTATTACTTCCCGTTGATAGAAAGTCATATTCCCAGAACTCTTCATTACGAATTTTAATTAAAATGACAATACAAGAGACAACAGCATATAATAATTTTTAACTTTTTAGGTTAGGTTCAAATAAATGTGACTATTTCACCACTTTTATGATTCCATGCCACCACAGGTAGTCCAAGCTCGAAATATGAGCATCGGCGAGCATCGGCATTGTTGCGAAACATTCAAAATATAAGGTATGGGAAAAAAGACCTATCGTTTCTGTATCCTACGAAAATGAAAGGATTTCAATAACAAACAGCTTACCTTACTTAAAATGTGTGCTACGTCTCTCCTGTGTGGTCTACGGGCCGATTTATGGCCGCTTTATGGGTTTTTATGTAAACGGTTTGCTGTCTATATAGTCTATATAAAGCCATAAATGGGCCCGTGGACCACACAGGAGAGACGTAACACACATTTTATGTAAGGTAAGCTGTTTTTTATTGAAATCCTTTCATTTTCGTAGATAACAGAAACGATAGGTTTTTTTCCCCATACAAATCCTTATATTTTGAATGTTACGCAACAATGCCGATGCTTTCCGATGCTCATATTTCGAGCTTGGGCTACCTGTGATGCCACCGCAAATTAAAATTCATGAGTTTTAGCGGCAATTAATTGCTTCCCGCAATCTGTTCATTTCTAGGAATCATATAACAAATATGGGTAATGGTTCAGCTTCTGAAATCACAGAGTCTTGCTTCACGCTAGAATATCAATCAATAATGAAAATCATTCCGAATCTTAACATGAACAGATACTTACTATTTAAAACAGGAACGTGAACTATAAATATCAAAAGAAATTGTCGGTATCAGAAGCTTTCTTACTAAGATCTGTCTTCTAAGCTTCAAAACAATAAAATAGAATAAATTGTTTTTTTATCATCTTGATTAGCTAATCTCGTACCCAGATCTCCCACGGCCAAAAACAGAGTGAGATCTGGGTACGAGATTACTTGATTAGCTTAAAATGTCAAAAACAACACAACTTTCCGCGCCGTGCACTCAATAAATTAAGAAAAAATTCCGTGGAAAAATTGTCTGGGCCAACAGAAAAGTGGTATAAATAAAAGAAAATAACAGTAAATCCAGTGTAAGTGGCTGTGTTATTACGACTTCTTTGCTTTGTCATGGATTGTTTAGCTAAGTGCTTGATTGTGGCTTCAACATGCGGCCCATGATCAAAATTGCATTTGACTTCTTATGGCAAATCATAAACAAAAATGGGTGATCAACACAAAAGATGGGATTCATCATCAGTCCCTTAGGGGCCACCATAACCACACCTGTTGGAACAATAGGCTCAGTGCCTTTTTCATTAACTTCCACAAATGCCTTATGAATAACAAGAGACACATAGATCCTCTCTGGCCCTGGTGTGATTCCCGAAAAATCAGCTTTAAATTCATTGAACATATCTATGACTCCCTATTTCTGGCTAGAATCTTGTATAGAAGGAACTGCTGGGCCAGCTTAAATCTTGGCAGGGATACCTCTACTTTGTGAGGTTGTGACTGTGAGACAGATTTAAAAGCCTTCTGCAATTTTTCAGGGATGAGGCTCTCCTCTAACTTGGCCAGCCCATAGATGTCATGGGGTAGAAAAATCAACATGGTTCAATATCCTTTCCTTGGTAGGGCCACTCAAGCACTTGGCAGGCGAACTCTTAGCTCCACTGTCCTTAAAGGACTTCAATAAAAATGTCTGTACCTTGATGGGCATAATACGTACTGAAACAAGGGTACGTTTCTGACTAGGATTCAGTGCAGTTCATCTAGCAAAAAAAGTGGGGTAATTTGAAGACAACGGATATTTTACAGACGTGAGGGATCTTGTTTACTGTGGGTAATGTCGACCGAGATATTGGTCGATATAGCGGTCGATATAGCGGTCGATATAGCGGTCGACACTCGGTCGATAGTCGGTCGACACTCGGTCGACACTCGGTCGATACTCGGTCGATACTCGGTCGACACTCGGTCGATACTCGGTCGACACTCGGTCGACACTCGGTCGACAGTCGGTCGACATAGCGGTCGATAGTCGGTCGATAGTCGGTCGAGACACGGTCGATAGTCGTTCCAGATGTGTCTCGGCCGATATAGCTTTTCGTTCACCGACACTTCGCCGACACTTCGCCGACATTTCGCCGACACTTCGCCGACACTTTGCCGATAGTTGGTCGATAGTTGGTCGATACTTGACCGATGTATCGGTCAGTAATTGGTCGACACTCGGTCGATGGTCGGTCAACACTTAGCATTTCCTACATTTTTTGGCTTGGAAAACAAGAAATTAGAAAGCATTTTCTAGCTTGGACCTAACTGTTTTTTTAAATTGTGCTTCTGCTTTTTTAATTTCAAACTTCAATGTACTTAGCCAAAATTACGGAATAATAGCTATTAGTCATTTGTCTAGCCTTTTCTTTTAATTCATGTGGACGGGATTTAGCCTATCTGTATCGATGCCCACCACCTTTTCGCAGACGTTTCCTCCCCTGGTGTTTTTTTAGGGGTGGGGGTGTCTCGCTACGCGTAGCCGGCTAGAATTGAATCATGAAGAAGTCCGCTAAGTGAGAATGATAGGCCTGCAGCTTCTTGTTATGTGATTTATTCCCACCGTGTAAGGCCTATATCTGGCTGATTTTTCCTATGCCGAGAATTTTTCAACCGACTCAGAACTACATTGATGAAAAAATGTATTTACAGTTCATTTTTTTTTTTAACTTGTTTTTCCTTAACAAGTTAAGATAATATTAATGTTAACGCAGCGCATACCGTTTTCCTTTTATTGGATGACCAAAAGTGACTTACCATTCAATATTAATTTCTGTATACGCATGGTCGTCTTTATTTTGAACACAATATAAGTATAAAGCGAAAGGACAGAGCAAAAGGACAGGATAATGTAATGAGAACGTATGAGTATTTTCCTTGCTGTAAATTGAAATCATTCCCACAATAAATGAATGTGTTCAGTCTGCTGGATATTTTTGTCACCTTCCTCGGCGCATTATCAGCGCGTTTTATCAATAAGTGATTGTTAAACAAAGGACTGTTCCCGTCTTCAATGCAGAAATATATAGGTTTAATTTGTGGTCTCTGCACAAACGAGAACTTGGCGTGATGAGGCAGGTCAAAGCCCGATAATAAAAGATGTGTATTCCACGCTCTTTAAGCATGTCATCAACTGCCTTTTCCTATTCATTATTCGTCCACTTCGGGACTGCGAGAGCAGTCATTTCACTCGTCCTTATCAAGTATTCTTCGACTGCGGGACCACAGGAGCAGCAGATTCAACTTAGGCTGAAACAGGTTCTGTTTAACAGCTAAAACTCAGACGATCGGAGATGATACAAACTTGAAAAAAAATGGTTATCATGTCCTTAGTTCCCAGTGCTCTTCGGTTCCCTTCATAGAGTAATCGCGCCTCGCACTGCGACATGTTCCCCCATCGCATGATAACAGTAATTAATGACCTCTTTGCTAAAAAAAAAAAGCCATCACCTGATAAATTAACACACTGATATTCGAACGACAGTTGACCGATATACCACCGACAGTTGACCGATATACCACCGACAGTTGACTGATATACCACCGACAGTTGACTGATATACCACCGACAGTTGACTGATATATCACCGACATATGACCGATAGTAAGTCGAGGTGCGTCGTCGAAATATCGACCGCTACTTGGCCGATAGTCTATCTCACTATCGACCGACTATCGACCGACTATCGACCGACTATCGACCAACTATCGACCAACCATCGACCGACTATCGACCGACTATCGACCGACTGTCGACCGACTATCGACCGACTATCGACCGACTATCGACCGACTGTCGACCGACTATCGACCGACTGTCGACCGCTATATCGACCGCTATGTCGACCGCTATATCGACCGCTATGTCGACCGATATCTCAGTCGACATTACCCACAGTAAACAAGATCCGACGTGAGTACGTATCTGTCTTCATTGCGGGTTTTTCTGGGTCCATGTCCTAACGGAGCCGAGGCTGTATAATATTGTTTCATGGACTTACTTGCACCATTAAACCATATAATGGCAGCTGGGTATGTTTCGACATCAATAATAATTATTCAAACATATACAGCTATTTCGGGAAAGGTTGTCGGGAAAAGTGCACGCGACCATCCCGAAAGGTATTGTGGGTGGTTTTGTGTTCACCCAAGTTCTTCAAGGAAATTTGAAAGGGTTGCAAGAGAGGCCATGGACGTATGTTTGCGAGTGCTAAAGAAAAGAAGCAAAGGTATAAGGTTCAACAACTACAGTGTCAGGAACAGTGCATTGATCATATCCCATATTACCTTTCAGGATTGTCGCGTGCCCGACAACCTTTCTTGAAATAGCTGTATACTTAGCAGACTCTTCTTTATTGTGATTAGATAATAATGAGATACCGTAAAATTCCGAAAATAAGCCACGGGGCTTATATTTTACAAAGGCCGTTTTTGAGGGGCCTATTTTTGGAGGGGTTTATCTACGGAGGGAAATTTGCGTTTCAAAATTGATTGGGCTAGCCTTATAGTTGGAAGTAAATTTACCGTTTTTGCTTTTGTTTACTTTGTATGATCTTGTATTTGAGGAAAGTTTTTCCAAGTACAAGCCCCCGGGGGCTTATATTTGGAGGAGCGATTTACCGGTGGGTTTTGTGCGTTACCGGATTGGGGGCTTATATTTGGAGGGGCTTATACATGGAGGGGCTTATTTTCGGAATTTTACGGTATTAAGAAGTCACTGTGGACATTTTAATATAATTTTTCAAGAGCTAAGGGGTTGGGGTGGGGGCGTGGCTTGTTACCATCGCCCCACTAAAACTTTGGAAATTTAATTAGTAGTATGCTTTTGCTCCTGTGCATAATGCTGAAAACATGCACAGGGAGACTTGCCAGAGCATTTCTCTCCGCTAAATTTCTATAAGTGGGTCGTGTTACGGAATAAACAATCTTAGTTGCCAGTGGATATTGGAATAAAATATTGCAAAAACTGGTGAAAGTACAGGATACCATGCTTCAACAAAACTTATAGAATGATTGCAAACGGCTTGGTGAACTCTTCTATAATACTTAAAGGTACTAAAGAAAGCACAATTTAAGCATGTTGGCTCCCCCTAGTGACTTCTTTTTCTATAACAAATAATTAAGGAAATCCATGATTTATTTCAGTAAAAGGAGGAGTTTGCTCAGCTGTTTATACCACAATGCCTGGTGCACATGGAGAATTTACCCCAAAATTTAAAAACCCCAACAGTAGCAAGTTCAAGAAGCTGTTTATTTTGACTGGATAATGCCGTTACTTTTGGAACCATCTACACAACTCATAATAAATAATTAGTAAATATATTATAAAATAGAGGTGCAATCCAACAGGGGCAGAGAGTAGAAAAGTAATTTTCCTTTGTATGATCATTTCATAAATTTAGCAAGGAAAAAAAAAGATACCAGTTCCTCGAGAAGAAAAAGTCCCAGAATAAAATTGTCTGGGGACAGCAGAAAAGTGGCATAAAAAATAGAGAATAGAATAGAATAGGTGTCTTTAATGGATTCAAAAGATAAAAACACATCTCAAGTTACAAGTTAAACAAATAAAAAACAGTTAAGATCTCGTACAACAATAAAAAAATATTGTACATCTATTTAATTCAAGGAATAATTAATATCATAGCTAAAGATAAGTCTGTTCACATAGGACAATTTGAACTGTTTTATAAGAGATGCATGGATTCTGACAAGGTCATTCTTTTACATGCTGGATTTATGATCAATTAATGTACCATGATTAATAACTTATTAGATCTTAAATGGAACTCATATGTAGACTGTATCATTGCTAAACCTGCAAAACATCTGTATTCCCTAAGACTATTAAAACACCCAAGCGTCAACCCACATGACATCTTGAAAGTGTATATAAGTAACGTAAGATCAATTTTAGAGTATGTGATTCAAGTCCAGTGGGACATTTCAGAGTACTTGTCTGATAGGATAGATTGTATTCAAAAGAGAGCACTCAAAATTATATATCCTGAATGCACAGCCTATAATCAAGGCCTTTTAGAGGCAAATGTCTCATCTCTAGCAAAAAGAAGGGTTTCCCTGTGTCGTCGATTTGTCTCTGATGACTAGTAAACACGATAACCCCCGGGCACTTAATCATTGCCCGATTCCCAAATCTGCAACAAGAACAGTCTCTTATAATTTAAGATCTGGTAGTGAAAGAACAATAAACAAATTAAGAAGAACTATAAGAGAGCCAACAATTTTTTACATTTAGATATTCTTAAACTTGATTACTTATTGTATACTCCTAGCATAGTTATGTTGTATTTTTTAGCTTGTATACACATATATCACTTGTTCATTCAGTATTTATTTAACTGCAAGAAAGTGAAATAAATTATTTATTTATTTTTATTTATTTATTTATTAAATCCAGTGCAAGAGGTTGTGTAATTTCTACTTCTTTGCTTTGCCATAGAAATAATTGCTTAGCAAGTGCTTGATGGTGGCTTCAACATGCGGCCCATGAACAAAATTGCATTTGACTTCTTATGGCAAATCATAAACAAAAATGGGTGATCAACACAGAAGATGGGATTCCTCACCAGTCCCGCGGGGGCCATCATAACCACACCTGTTGCAGCAGCAGCCTCAGTGCCTTTTTCATTAACTTCCACAAATGCCTTATGAATAACTTGAGACACATAGATCCTCCCTGGGCCTAGGGTGATGCCTGAAAAATCAGCTTTGAACTGATTGAACATATCTGTGGCTCCCATTCTAGCTAGGATTTCGTTCAGAAGGAACTGTTGGGTCAGCTTAAATC
Organism: Porites cylindrica; assembly: GCA_964035525.1. Lineage (NCBI taxonomy): Eukaryota > Metazoa > Cnidaria > Anthozoa > Scleractinia > Poritidae > Porites > Porites cylindrica. Next base: position 8,067,605 of record OZ037783.1, on the reverse strand, counting down.
TTGGAAGGGATACTTGAACATTGTGAGGTTGTGACTTTGAAACGGTTTCAAAAGCGTTTTGCAATTTTTCATGGGTGAGGCTCTCTTCTAAATTGGCCAGCCCATAGGTGTCATGTGGCAGAAAAATTAACATGGAAAGATCCTTTCCTTGATAGGGTAGCTCGAGCACTTGGCAGGCCAGCTCTCCACTTTCCTTAATATGCTTAAAGTTTGCTGCTAAGTGCATCATTTGCACTTCCACTTTTTCATCTTTGGAGACAAAGAATTGCTGAGGAAAAGTTGCCTCTTTTTTAAACTGACTTTGCCAAAAACCCTGGAAGTAAATTGCATTCACCAAGGTCAGTCTCGTACGCGTGTTAAACACTCCATCGGGAATTAAATTCTTAATCTTTTGCTTCGTCTTCTCTTCAACCCAGCCGTTCACCTCTTTCCTTGCGCCTTCAGCATCCTTCTGATAGTCAACCATGGCTATTTCAGCTTCGTAATACTTCTGCGTGCCCTCAACGAACTCTTGCACCAAGCTAAAGCCCTTCTGCGCAAACAGTCGATTTGCCACCAACAATTCGTTGCCTTGCTCGTTTGTTTCTTGAAGAGCATGAAGATACTGTTTTTCTTCACTTTGTAGCTGTTCTTGAGGTGTCGCTTTCCAGTGTAGAGCTAGTGCTATCTGTCCAGCTGTATCTCCCTTCGCTCCCATGTAAGTCATAGCTAGAGCAATACTCAAACTACTCGGTGAGTAAAACAGATTTTTGCTTGTGAAGTTCTGGTCATTTTTGAGGGCTTTGTGGAGGTCTACGGCGAATTTATTGTTTGCTTCAATCACAGATTCCATTTTGTAAAACGTTTTCCGAAAATGAAGTGTTAGGTGAAACTTTTGTTGCAGAACTTGAAGTGGCTTTCATCGGTCGTCTATCGTCACTGTCACGCGTCACGTCCTGTCACGAGATATGGGATGACACCGGGATATGCGGTCGATTCGCTGCAAAGCTGTGAAGTCGTCAGAGTTGTTTCACTGCATCATGAAGCAAGTTCTGTTGTGGAAAACATTAGTTCATTAGAGTTACTTCTCTTCAAAATAAAAGTCTTTTTGATCTAGGCGTTGAGTTTATGTCGCTGATATTTTCGTGGAATCGTTCTTGTTCTTCCTGTAGTTTCCTGGAGTAGCCTGTTTACAGACGACACGAACCCCCAGAAAAAATCGTGGAGAGAAGCTCTCCCCGATTTTTTTAGGGGAGGGGGCGTCTGTGCACAGGTTATCCCAGAGTTTCGGACTTCGGTTACGCAATCGCACACACAACGGCTCAAAACTAAAGTCATGACCAATACAAACTTACTAGTCATAACAATTTCTATCTTATCTCCTTATACCGTCTGTGGTTCATTTTTTTTTTTAAAGTTTTATTTAAAAAGTCAGTTCTAACGCCATATAAGAAATTAGGAAAGAAATTACAATACCTCTGGTACCCAGGGTATCTATTTGCCCCTCCCTAACTCTAAACCCTGCTCCGAGGTCCCTAACACAAGGACACCACCGTTTTGATTATGACCGTTGTTGTTATTGTTTTGATAGAAAATTACAGATGCAAGTTCTCCTTCTGTACTAGCCTTGGACCAGGCTCCGCAATGGCGGAAAAAGGCAAAAAACGGGGTCAAATGTAGCCTGTACACAGACGTTATTATATTTTTCTTTTCGTTCTTTACGAAAACATCCGCAAGCTCGCGAGCGAAGCGAGCGCGGAGAGCGAGAAAGAATTTATTTCCTATTTTCTTCTTCCCCCACAACTACCCCATTGCGGGGGCCGCTAGGAATCGGTAGGTAATGATGATGACGTTTCTATCGTTTGCGCCCGCAAGTACGAAATGGTTAGGATGACGTAAAGACAGAAAATCCCGAAGGGACCCCTTAGGTAGATTTTGTGACATTTATTGTGCCTTTTTTTTGTGCAGTCATACTTCGATACTCTTTTTCGTTACGTGTTATCAGATACATTCTGTGAAGCAGTTGTTTGGAAAGTTATGGACCAAAAGACACTCGTTCAGCGCAGATCAAGTTATAAGGTGCGTATATCTGTGTATATATATTAACTTGCAAGACAAGAGTTCACAAATCTTTGATTTATATTGGAAACCTTACCAGACACCCTTTCTCTCTCTTTGACCGGAATAAGACTCAGCCCCAAACAAGCAAGACGAGTGGATCAACGGCTAGCTTATCACTAGCAGAACGATGGACGATTACAGAAATTCGCCAACAATCAATCTTGTGCTCACTTAGTCCCTGCTCACAGATGTCCTTCCGCTTTAAAGGTTAAAATAAGACTAGGATGCGCGAGCGTGAGTTGATCAAAAGTCCTTTTAATTTCTAAGGCTTACTTTCCGGCAAATAAAATAACTTAATGTAAAAAGTGAAAGAGAAATAGCGAAAAATTCAACTCTTAATTAAATCTTTTTTATGGTTTAGAATAAACTATCCTCGAAACTGAGAATGTGTTGATCAACGCTGTGTAAATCGAACGGAAACTGTGCATGGAACCGTGCGTTTCCTGTTCAGTTTTATCTCACCTATTGGAATAATATGTGTGAAAATCTTCATTATGAATCGGACGGGTATATTTTCAAGAGCTACTCAACGAGCAAGAATACTATTGACCGACAATGTACAGAGCGGGGGCAGCTGTAGTGTCAACTATTACTAGTTAATCACCTAGCGACAGGGGCCAAACGATAAACGAGCCCATCATACACATACAACGACAGCTACTGACAACGAATGTTTTATTTTAATTATGTGGTAAATCAGAGGCACGGCATTTCAATGCTTCCGGGACTGGCTCGGCGGAGGTATAAAGTTCTCATGGGCTCGATCACCTTTAGCCTGTTCCAGGCGTTCAGATAGTGGGGAGTGGTGCGAAGTAAAAATGAGCGCGAAAAAATTAAAGCGAGGGAGAAGGAGAGGTAAGAGAGGGATTAGTTAGCTATCTGCTGGCCAATCTGTAAGTTGCGCATGCAAAAATAAATAAATAAATAAATAAACAAAAAGAAATTAAAAAAAACAAGACAATGTATAATATAACAATAAAGGCCGGAATTATAAAGGTCTCGATAAGTGTGTATCACTTACCTCGAACTTGATTATTCTGGATATCAAAAAAACCTCTTGCAATAATTCACAGGTCTCGACTGGTAGGAGAGACAACCTGGAAACGAGGTTGGTCCTCATAGTAGGGCCGCAGCGAAAAGATGAAACACTAGAAAATTGTCCAGTTCTCGTTTTCATAGACAGGTCGTCGAGGGTGCGAGATCAACAGAAGAACGTTCAACAAGTCGCAAACTACCGCTAATGCCTGCTTCAGCCCTCGGCATTGAGACAACAAGAAATTTTGCAAGCTTTGTGGCGTTCCTTGAACTCAGAGTATTGTTCCTACGAAAGTGTTTTGAAACGAAGATGTCCAGGACATTTAAATAAATTGCGTCTTTCTGCTGCTATTGAAACAGATTATAAATTGACAGAAATACAGCGACCTGAATTTGTCTGTTGCATAAGATGCTAAAATATTTTCCCTCGGCTACAAAAAAAAACTCTGCGGGCGATATCCTTTTCTGTCCACTGCTAAGAAGCTAAAGTAACTAGCAAATAACCCACCTATAGCATAATTTCAAAAGCGTTAAAGCAATATGTGAAGGGTTTCCCACCAATCAAGGTGTCTAGCCGGCAATCCTGAAAGCAAGCTCTCCCGGGGGATTATAACGTCATCGCCTGATTAAAAATCAGCCAATCAGCATTTCGCATCCCATTCTTGGACGCAGATATTCAAACTAGTGAGACGCGAGTGCAAGCTCTCCTTCCCCTCTCCACCCCCGCACCCCCGGGAGCCCCAGGAGAGCTTGCTCGCTGGCTAAAAAAATGCATACGCATTGTTTCACTTTCTCTTGGGAGACTGTACGTGTCTGGTGCGTTTTGCTCGAAGTACCAAGAAAAAAGAGAAACTGATCGTAGCCCAGAGACTGTAACATCAGGAGAAACTGAAAACAAAAGACGATGGCGTCATTTTATTACCATGACCAAGATCCTTTTCGTTATTCCTTTTACATCTAAATTTGGTAATCCTAAGGCTTAAATAACAATGGCCCAAATAGACTATTTCCAAGTTCCGCTGGGCCTCTGAATCTAAACGAGGTTAAGTGGTCAGCCTTTGATATGGAAATGATTTTTCATTCTCATGCAAATAAAACTCATTTTCACGAGAAAGGCTGTGCAATTGGCCTCATTTTGAAAGTGAAGGTTTTTGGAACTCGGAAGCTAACCCTGAAGGATCTTGGTCGTAGTAGTAAGATGACGTCATCGGGCTAATGGGCCACTGATTTTCCTTTTTTGGGCGGAGGGGAACAAGGCGATTATGGGCAACGTAAAAAGGCTGATGGAGTGATGGATCCATTAAGGGAAGGGAGGGTCAGCACCCACCTTGGTCCTCTCCCCTGAACTGCCACTAAGAGGGTACCAGACGTTTGGCCGTAGTAGCAGTGGATCAATGGCGATTAACTTTAACTCCTACAGATAAATCAAGGTAAACAGAATAAAGTTTGGGTTACAAATGTAAAAATGAACAACGCTAAACTGATAAATATTCCTTCGCCTGCTGGGAACATCAACTGACAACACAAAGACCAAAGTTGGGATTAAGATTCATAGAAGAATTTTAATTAAATTTACAAGTCAACATTTTTTCTTTGAAGGGTAGTTACTATTACCCTTTCTTGCCCTTAAAAATGGTCAAAAGAGAGGTTCTTGGTGTATCTGCAGAAAGACAAAAACTTATAAACAACCATTAACTATATGTCATTTTGAGGTAGAAAAATCAGTAAAATATGTACAACTTATGGTGCTCGAAATTGTTACAAAATGTCCATTTTCTTTTGGAGAAAAGCATTTGTTTGCAAAAAGGTGTCATACTAAAAGCAGAGGCGGAATGGTTGTCTCTAATCTAACTCGTCAGTTTAATTAATGATAAACTGGCCATATATTGGTTCTAATAGAACTGGCTACGTTAACCCACAAACCCCGCATGACACGTCCATGACCAAATGGGTTATACCCCCGCAGCTACAAGAATGGATTTGTTTCTTTCAAAGTACAATCACACGGGATAAATTACGCAGCAGCCAGCTGCTATATTCTACCTTGCACTCCTAGGCCCAGGGTGCTGATTCCTTAGTTCTAAGTACAATCGCTTCTTAGAAGTAAGGACAATCGATTGTGGAGCCACAATGAGAACGGCTGTTTGTCTACGTCTCGTTTTTTTATTCATTTATTACCAAAACGAAGAGCATGGACATTCGTTATCAATTCTCTTTTGCTCTAAAGTCACAAGATGTATGCTAGACGAACAATTAAACTGGATTGTCTTACTCTACCTAAAGCTAAATTACGTTCGTTTTGCACAGTGCTGAAATCTGTAGCTAAAGGTTTTAAGACAAATAAATAATAGCATCTGAAGCAACGTCAAAAAGATTGTAGCTTTGTGCACGCGAGTCCTTTTTTTTTTGTAAATGCAAACAAAAGTACTTTTTTATGGCTGTAAGAGTAGCCCGCACATTAGGACTATGATTTGTGATAAGGAAACTATGGCTGTCGTGTGGAATGTCGCAAAGTGTAAACAGACTCATGGGAGATACAGTAAAAACCCTTAAGTAAGAACCTAATTGTTAGATATATAATATAGTAGAACCTATTTAGCCTAAAATTTGGTAAAGTACATTCATGTCATGGTCTAAAGGACGACTTTAAAATTTTAGCCAGTTCGAGGAGAAGTGGCAGCCGCACACAGGCTACAAATGCCACTTTTTCATGAATACTTATTAAGTATGAAGATTTGACATAAGGAATGGGCTAACAGAAAACAAGACCCTTCTTGAGAACCCAAATAGCCAAACTTTGTGCTAATTACCATTAATTTAAGAACCAGTTAAAGCTAACTTAGAAAACTGCAGGTTCTTATTCGTAGGTTTTAACTGCAGTCTTCAGCTGCACTGACTCTTCTAGTGAAATTGTTAAATTATGACCAGCATATTGCTGGTATGCAGCTGATTTCACGGCAGCTATGTTAACTGACAAGGCAGCCGGACAATCTGCGAGCCCATGCAATTTGTGCAAGCCATGGGAAAACATAAAGTTACAATGAAAACATACGTGAACAATGCTTTTTGCTTAGTCCCCAATAGGTATGCGAGGTTTTGCTGCTGGACTATTTGCAACATTGCGCAGTCTTGGTCGACTTTTATTATGGCTTTGCTCCCTGTTAATTTCTTTCCTTATTAATGCTTTTTCGCCTTTTTTGGCAATTTTTTTGCATGGCTCGTTGGCTTGCAATGGCTAGCTGACAAGAAGAAACGTTTCCTCCGCTAGGAACCTGACTCTTTTAACATGCAAATTTTGAGACCCAACATGGTCGCCTTACCACGGGTTGCAATCAAGAATAGCCACAAAAATTACAAGTAAACAAAGGAAAACAATAAAATTAGAGTGTAATATTGCGTATTAGTCCACTATCTATTTCACGGGTTAAGTAAGATCACTCTAAGGCCTTTTCCATAATATAGTAGGTTAATTGTAAAAACAGATTCGTAAGAATATAATATTGAATAATATAGATATTGTTTTCCTCCTTCTACTGCAATACAAAAGATTCTTCTTAATGAATATCAAGAATCTAAACTAGCTCCTATTAAAATTTCCTGGTTTTTGCGCAAAGGAGGTCCAACAGATAACCAAACACGTTATTCAAAATAATGCTCATAACTTAAACAACTTTTGGTTGAGTAGCCTGCCCACACAGACGTTTTAGCAGTTGATTTTCTCTCTGCCCCAAAGCGTACTTTTCGGGTGGAGAGATGAAAAAAACCGGAAATTGGTTGAGGTTCATGCCTCATGTTTAAAAACACTGTACAACATAAAGTATAAAAAGCAGAATTAAGGTTTAAGCTCAGTGTTAAATAAACCTCTCTTTTGAACACATCTGATAAAAACGTCAATGAAACTTGTCTGCTTCTATATATTACCTTTCGGAGGAAAAAGTGATATATTAAAGTGCAACTTTTAAAAACTCTTTCAAATAACTATTTTCAAAGAAACCACAACTTTTGTCAAAGAGTTAAATGAAATCTGTTACTGCACGTGCAAAGAATTCAGGAACTTAAAAGAAATCGAGCATAATAAATTATAAACCCTAGCTGAACTTACACTGGGGTAGTTGCTGTGTTAAATTTTCGCTCATTAATAATTTCAAGCCGAAAGGAATGTACCGTGGCGTATTGGCATATCTGAAAAGAAAAAACTCCTCATTTTTGCATCCTTAATTTGTTCCAAAATCTCTTTGTTCAGACAAGTGATACTAAACACTTGACACATTGTTTCGTCAAATATCAAGCCTTTCGTACGAGACAACGTTATAACAAGATCATTTGTCACTTTGACTTGGATGGAATCCTTGAGTGTTACCATTCAGAGCAAACATCTTTGACAGAACGTTTGCATAGCCTTTGTGCAGCACTATTTATTTATTTTTTTTTAGGACTTCCCAAAAAGAAATTAAAATTTTTTCATCTTTTTCTTAACTTTCTTTCTTAACTGTGAAAGGGTTTAACACCTTAAAGATCATCGAAAGTACTCTGCCAGGTGTTTTAACAAATTCAAAAATTTTAACTCTATTCTCGGTGTTTGGAAAGTGATGAAACACTGTGTTTCGTGTTTCGTGCATAACTTGAAAAATTATTCATTTGAATAAAATGGCTTTAGTACTTCAAACTAGTTATTACAAATTATATATTACAGAAAATCACGAAGCGCCTTAATGTTTATTATGGCTTTGGATGAAATTCTTCCAAAAAGTTAGATAATTTTTCAAAATGCCTAATTTAGGTAATTAAATGGGTAAAAAATTTCAAGTTCTCATTTTGCTAGCTTTTGTCAATGTCCTCCCACTTGACATCGGGAATAACTCCTTTCAATGAACAACGAATAAACTTTTCCATCTTTTTCCGTGCATCCTGTTCCTCAAGCAAGCTTTTCCGGAGAGATTCAGTTTCCTAGGGGGAAAATAACATCAATGGAGAAATATTTCATTTAATTGAAGCAATGTAATGAACTCAGAGGCCAACCAAAGTGGTAGCCTGGGAAGCTTTCAAATACAGCCCGGGGGGGGGGGGGAGGGGGGTACTCAACAAAGTTTCATACGAGGAGGTTCCTCCCCGAGGTCCAACACCTAACCACTTTACATACCATTTTTGACAGAAAAGGGCCCTCTTTCGTATACCTTCCATTGCCAAATGGTACTCCTTTCACATACCTAGTTAGAACCATTGTACCCCTTTTAACTGCTGTAGATGCACTGTCTTTTAAATATGAAAAAGAAATCACAATACCAGGAAATCTTTTCACCTTTTTCATAGCCATAATTTCTCTTATTAGCTCTTTTAGGTCTTTTTACAGACGGAAAAGACACATTTCCCTATCCTTTCATATACTTCATCTAGTAGAATCCCTACCCTTTCATACATCTGAGGCCTGAAAAAGGTACCCCTTTTGGGCGGAGCCTCTCCGTATAGGCCACTATAGGGACTATCCTCCCCGGGCAATGAGACAGGTTAATACAAGGAGGGAGACCAAAGGGCACTCAATCTTTTTGTAACTGTTGTTGCTTTTTCGTCCTTTTTTCTTTTTAGTATTCTAATAAGATTTAATGTAATAAGCATCGTAACCGAGTAATTAGATTTTGTCTGTGAAGTCATCTTCCTCTTCCTGCTCCTCTTCACTGGGGATCTTTCGTTAGACATGTGAAAGGTTTAGCCTCACAAATTCCATAGTGATGACGCAAATCAATATTAACATAAATAAACCAGCACTCACAGAGTTTCAAAATATAAATTTGTTCGAAATTCTCTTTCTCGTGATTGCAAAATGTTGCTACTCTAAATTTGTGCCAGAAAATCTGAAATAATTCTTGAAGAGCAAATATATTACAAGGGAAGGAGTGTTTGTAGAAGGATTGAGTGCCTTGTATATTTGATCTTTGAGACCTTTAAACGGTAATACTAAGCAGATTATGGACAGATTTACGTCATCACTATGGAATTTGGGGGTCCAAAACGTTGGCGTTTTATCATGTCCAACTGCAAATACGATTTTGTAAAAGGTCAAATTTAGGACTGACATAAATGTTTTACAAGTTTGTAACCAACATTCTCTACACCATCTCCCACACATTTTACAGAACTAAAATTTGTTTAAAACGTGAGGCTGCTAAGTTTGCTATATCCTCGTGAACTCCAAGTTTAATTAAACTTTGCTATTATGAGAAATAAGACACTTTTACATCAAGGGTTTAATGGATTTCACGTACCAGTTGTAGTTCTTCCACTCTCCTTCGTAGACAGTTGAATTCACCAACTACATCCCTATGGACAAAAACAGATAGTTGTCATGTAAGAAAATAAACGAATTTACACTAAATTATTTGAGATATACTCTCGCGATTTAAAACACACATTACTTGGGATGGGTTGGGATAAGCATTAACTATAACTTTTTACCTTATTTCTAGTGTTACTTAAGGTCATCGATAGAAAACTACTACCAAATTCCATGAGTGGAATACACAAAAATAAAGTGCACCAGGTCAGGGAATTCGCTGAGGTTGCATTAGAATAGTTTCACAATGTGATTTCAATCAAAGACTAACAATTCAGGGTAATATCTCGTCTTTACAGTTTACTGTGGGATCGCAAGCAAAATCTCAGCTTACCTCATACAAATAGAACACTTGACTTGTAATAACGTTTAGTTAAAAAAAAACACACACACAACTTGTGATCAGCAAAGTCTATTTATTTCTAATAGCTGCCAAAAAACAGCATAGTGATGGGAAGTGAAAGCTCGTTAGAGGATATCTGTTTTGGGCAGAGTATACTGTAGCATCAAAGCCAGAAAGTATATCAACCTTTACAAAAGGGTACAACACTCAGGAGAAACTGCTGAATCGCTCAATGTGTGGGAATCCAAGACAATTTTGGTTTCTAGGTTGTTCCCCTATACGTTGAAGGTACTTGGGGGGTTTCTCTTGTCCTAGAGAGGTCAGGACTTTAAACAGTCAGTGGTACCTTATGCGAAATCCGAACAAAAAGCTTTCCTTAGGCAAACTATGGTAAGCAAGCTTAAAGTACAGTTAGAACTTCTAAGCTCACCTATTAAACTTTTTCTTTGATTTCCTTGTTTTTAGCCCATCTCCCTTCAGACTTGAGGTTGAAGATGGGCGGTGAGGGGGTAACTCTGGAAGAATTGGACTACCTGTGAATTGAATGGTGGAACAAGGGGACTCATGCACTGTTTTAAGTCATGCACAATTTAAACTGGGACAGTGATTTATATGAATTTAAGAAAATTAATTTTGTCATAAGGTTATTGGAGATTACAGTAATTCACGACAATTACGTGCAGCCCTATGCATTTATAAACCATTACAGTTTATTTATCGGATCTTTAAAGGGGATTCACTAACAGTAAAGACAGATAGTCAGGAGGTAAATGTTTTCATTAAAACAACTCGTTTTAATATCTTCTTTAGGTCAACTTGAAATAATGATGATTTGTAGATCGAAAAACTACAATTTACAGCTTATTTAATATCATTCACAAAATAATGATTAAAAACCAACAAATTTAATTTTATCTACTGCAAAAAGACCTTCTTGACTTAAAAAAACTTCAGGAAAAGGAACAGTTACTGCTGCGTTAGCTCAGTTTCTGAAGAGTTAAGTTTAATAATAATTTAATCGTGAACTTTCAACTGTAGAAATAATGTTTATATAACCTATAGAATTTAATTCACGAATACATATTAGTGATTATCATGCATCATAACTTGATCGAAACTTAAGAAGTAAATTATTCACCCTGTAATTATGAGAAATTTTCGTTAGTTATTTTAAGGATATTAAGCTGTGTGATGCAACTTACTATGATTACGGTGGTTTATCATAACACAAATGATAATCATCAACACCAGCATAAATTAACTGAATACAATACAAACTTCTTACCAAAGCAGAAATAAAGAAACTCAGACAAACATTTGCGTTTCACGAAAAATTTCTAAAAAACCGTTTCCCTCTACCACAAACTCTCTAGACAAAATACATGCATTATTTTTCAGTTCAGTGAAAATATTCACAAAAGGGCACAAAGAGTTAACAAAGTTTGCTTTGCTAAGCAAAAAGTCCTAATGAAACGAACCAGAGATAGAGGTTACTTAATAAGACTCTTCTAATTTGCATTACAAAGCCACCCAAGGCACTTTCAAGCGCTATTTGAAAAGTGGGTCCCTCCATTGACAAAGCCCAGGGAAACTGTACAGAAAAGATGGTATTTTGATACGAATTCATGTGGTTTGATTCTTTCCACCCTCAGCACCATGCAAGTGTAACACCGGAAGCTTGGGAAACAAAAATTATTCTTTAGTTTATATATTGTATAGTGGATTACGAGAAAAGAAGAAGAATTTCCTCGTTACTATTTTAGACTTTCAAACTTTGACGGGGTATTGTCAAGGCCAAAAGGAAAATCCACTCTCAGCAAGTTTTTCCAAAACAAAATATCAGTTCCCATTACCAAAACAAAACTTAGTCCGTGTAACACAAACTTAGGACGAAATAAAACGTAACAAAAACTGCGCAGCTAAAAGATGAACCGTATTATACCAACTTTCAAGTTGACAGGGAGTCAGACCAGTGACAAAGTCTTTTTATGATGTACTTTGTACCTCAGAATAGAATTCAAGAAAATAGACATTGAAAACGAATAAAAGTATTATGAAAAGCTTTCAATTAGAAGGCCAATCCTTGCAAATTCGTGCCGAGACTCGACAAATAAAGTTAGTCTTAAGCCTTCAAAAGAGACTCTGGGAGGCTAAGCATTAAAAAGGTTATAAGCATCCCAGTACCTCAGGAAACAACAGGATTACACACCCCAGACGACACCTTCCCTTTCCCGTTCCCTCTATCTGGCCAAAGACATCACTTGCACCAAACTACAACGCCCTATCAACCTTCAGACTACAAGCTGTAATGAAAAGAAAGAAGTGTTTTGCTTTGAATACCTGAAACTGCCTTGGTCCTTTGTGTGTCTGTATTGTAAGGCAAATCAGAAACATTACTTGTGCTACGATGCCTAAATTTCAAATAGGGAGCATACAAAGAGAGCAAAAAGGCAAAATCGGTTTTCTGGAGCGGGGGAGCAGAGGGCAGGGAGAGGGTTTAATGAAGGATAAGGACAGCATACAGGTGAAACCGTGTAGCCAAAATAATGGGAATAAATGAAAGGTCAAAGATATTTCCATCAGGTAACTTGCTTATAAAGGCACACTTTTGGTTCTCTAAAAAGACATCTAAGGTGCATATTACTAGATTTATCATCCACTCTTTGGAGCCACCTTGACTATAGAGAGTACTTACTTTGTTACAATACTTATTTTTCTTAAGGTGCATTTCTTACGGTGAAAAAAAAACGAAAACATTTAATGTACAAGAGGATAGTTATCAATATGATTATTTCTTAACTTTGTGTGACGTAGAGAAGAAAAATGAGCTAAACTTTTGGGCAGACATCCTCAAAATAATTGCTGCTTGTGAATTCAGGGACTTCAAAACGTGGAAAGTTCTCATTGCCAGGTGTGGTGTTGTTAAGTATTTCCTTATCAGACAATTTGGCACGCTCGGTGGCGTGTAGAAAGGTTGCAAGATCAGCTGGTGTAACTGGTACAGCAAGGGAGGGCAGGAATGAGGCCCTTTAAGGGGGCATACCTGCCCTTAGTTGGTCGTTTCGCATATTGGAGAGGAGGCTATGTTGCTATTGACATGTTACCATTGTATTTGTGATTTTCCTCGTCGCTGTCAGTTTCAACCCATTTTGTCACAGTCGCAGTTTTAACCCATCTTCATGTTGTTTGTCGCCATTTCACCTGTCTTATGTCACTGTTTCAAGGCTATGTCGCTTGTCTGAATTTAACCCTAACAGGGCCTCATGAGTGAAAAAGAGCTTTTTATGGGTGGAGGAAATTGTACACAGCAAGGGAATTTGACAGGTGGCTATTTCAAGAGTTAAAATGAACTTTAATCATGTCAATTTCTCCTCGGGACTAAACTGTCAAAAAAAGCAGTTTTGATTGAAACAAAGCACTCATGGACCCAATGCCATCAGCTACACCAGCTATCACAACACTTGTTTGTAATAGATTACCTTTGCTAGTAGTACTGTTCAAGATGTTATAATTTATTATATAAACGCCAATGAAATACAAGGTGAGCTTTCGTGCAAAAACATTATAGCTTCACATGAAAAAATTACACGTTGTCCTCACAAGTGAAAAGATCACCGTTGCTATAGCAACATAATACACAGCACCTTTCACACACAAAAAGTGGTTTGGTGTTTCATTGGTGTTTATGTAATAAATAAAACATTACATGGCTTCTTGGAGCTACGAAATTTCTCTTCTTGTGTTCAAAAATATTTAAATTGTTTACTGCGCTCATTCATGAAATATTTTTCCAACACTCAAAGCGAAATTTCGTGTCTCCTTGCGGCCATGTCATATCCTCTATATTGTACATGTACAATATGCATGTAAAGTATGTAATAATTTCTGACTCTTTATTGAGTAGTCGATATTTCTAACCATAATGGTACAAAGTGATTCATTATTTACAATATATACAGTATGTGCATATTTCTCGTAATGCTAATAAACCGTATTTCATAATGATGCTCTACTAATTTAAGTATTGAAACTTTTTTATCAAGATACCGGTAACCTGCAATCAGACTCTCTTTTTCCATCCATTCGGTCAAAAAGTTCCCAAACACATGGGAAAGCAGCACAAACAATAATACACAATGTAAAATCTGGCCTGATTACAGGTTAGGTTAGTTAGTGTCAAATATAATAAATTATCCAATAAATAGTACCAAATCTAATGAATATTTCTTCATGTAAAAAGATCTAAATAATTATTAACAATGAGTACTCAAAGCTGTCATCAGCTATGTACCTCTTTCATCACACACAACTTGCACTATCGCGTTAAATATCCTAATATACTATTACTAGTGAAGTGACTACCAACAAGATATAAAATGTTTGCTGGTTCACTTAACCTGCTGCTACTACGGTTATAACTTTTATATTGAAACCCTTCGTGGCCAAAACTGCATGGTAAAGAAGTAGGATCATCAGATTTCTGTTAAGTTTACATCTAACCTACTCTCTCTAACGCACAAAATGGCCTGTCACCAACGAGGACTGTCAACCCTTCCCAGTAGAATCAAGATACGATACTTTTATCATAAATAAAATCTGTCACTCACAGTCAGATATTGCTTTCACATTGATTTCATACTTCCTCTTATTATAATGCTAATTTATTTCTATACATATTTAATATTGAACTCCTTCAATAAAAAAAAGGAAATAAAAGTAAATAGAATCTAAAAGGCCAACATGAAACATTTTGTAATTCAAAAAATAAAAAATATATTGCTTGAAAATAATGTGCCAGTAACTAAAAAATAGCAGTATTTAACCCTGCTGCATGCTGTGTTATAGTGTCATGTACATTTTAGTTCTGATTCTAGAATTTTTAACTCGTACACTTCCAGTTTTCTAGTGAGTGGGATCCATAGCGTATCTAAAACTACCAGTAATAATAAATAATTATTATTAACTGACATTAAGTCATTAACATAACATACAAGTTCTGACAATTGTATGTGCACCTTTCTTATTTTTGCCTGGTTCTCCATGGCTTGGAGTCAAATAAAGGTATTTTAGAATCTTGTCTCAAAATGTCAGAAGTCATAACACTAACTTCTTGATATATTTTAATCTGCTACCTGCTTCTCCTGTTTGCAACTTAATTTATAAATCAAATCTTTAAGTGCAACCATGCAAATGAAAGCTACTTAGGGTAGCCTTCTTATCATAAGGTAACGCAAGTGTTCTATATGGACATTTTAGAAGCCTAATGCAGAAGACTCCTTTAGTCCAGAGTTTAATATGTGTACAATCTACTCTTGCTGACTAATCCTGGGCAGCAGCCATGTGCCAAGATCTTGGCACCTCGTGGACGACTTGAATGAATTGATTCATCATTTTCATCATCATTAGCAACGTCTTCGGCAAGACCGCTGTGATGGGAATTTTTTGCGTCTTCTGCACACACAACGAAGGTATAACAAAGACTTAGAATATGATGCCTGACTTGTCACTAAAGATACTTATTTACTAAGACACTAGTCCTTTCACTTCAGAGGGCAGATGTTGAGCTGTGAGTTTTAGTTGGAACTCTTAAGTCTCTGGGTTGATGTATGCAGTCCTCGAGTGTTGCCACATAAAACAGGTTATTTCATGTGGTGTTGAAATTTGAGTCTGTGGCTTAAGTCCAAGAGTGTTACCTTTGCGTGTTACTGTCAAGCTGCACAAGGCAGTGGCAACATTTGGATCTGAATGATCTCGTACAGTTCTGATTATATTTTAAAAAATTGAAAGTAGGCTCTTAAAGAAGTCAAAGACTTAAAATCTATATTAAAGGTATAAATCAGAGTTTAAATTACAGGTTAGAAGTTAGAACACAAAAACATGACACATGCAATTTAAGGAGTCACATTACATTATAAGAAGTTTTAGACTCAAAGTCCACTTTGGCTAGGTGAAATTTCAGGAGGAAAAACTTTTTCAAGTGCAAGTTATCGGTGACTACAGAGTGATTCAGTGCAAATTATAAATATGGCAAATAAGACATGATGTGCACAGCTGAATATTATGTGGCATGCAGAACTGCACAAAATATGCACACAAGAAAAGGATCACATTCTAAGATTTCATATTTGTTATACCTTCAGGGCATGTTTTCGCAAAAACTCGAGTCGGGTGAGGGTGTCACCTCTGTAAGACGTATTGTATGATCTTTAATTTAACTCTATTTTGCATGCGAAAAATGTGGAGTGACCAGCAATATTTTTTAAGTCTAGTGCAGTGTAAATATAGTCTTTGTAACTGCAAGTGCATTACAGCAATAGTATTTATTGAAGTGCTTTATTGCAGTGCCAGGCCTCCAGTATCTGTTTTTATAAAAATTTTAAAAAAACTCACAAAACTTTTGCATCGACCGAAAACATGAAAACAAAAGCAATGATGATCCAACCAAGCCTTGTTTCAATGGCTGTGAATTGTGTTCTAGATTCTCCCTGTGACACTCATTTAGCCAAACTCATGTACTTAGTTGACAAACTTAAACAGCAATTAAGTGATTGATGTAGTTATGCAACAAAGTGATGGGAGGCAGGGTATAAAAACAAAAATGGAAGAAATGAATGTGATAAAATGGTAACACAACAGTGGTACACAGAATGAAAAACTTTAATAAACCCAAACCTAGTACAACATTGACAATCAAGTTTATGATAAGATTTGAAATAAATTTTACAAGTCAGCTTTTAGCTTTTGCACATAGTTAATGAAAAATATCCCAGGCTAATTTTTACAAGAAGGTGCAAGACTTTCAGCAAACGAAAACTATACATTAGTGCCTAAGAAAATACTGTCATTTAAAAAAGCACAATACTGATGACAACCACTGAGTGTTTCTTTATGAATAGCTTGAGATCTTACGCCACTGTTATTCAGTAAAATCAGCATCAATGTTGTGGACAACAAAATTATTATAAATGATCTTCCACTCATCATGATCAATCAACTATTGATTGCAACTAGTTATCAAGAACAATACATTGATAACAAATAGAATTATTAGCAGCAGTAACCATTATTTTTCCCTTCAGTTTCATTCCAATTCTATTTCAGCCAAAGAGAGGTGACTTTTTGCTACTAATAATAATTTTCCTGGACAGCACGATACAAAGTTTGCAAGTTACTAGAATTATAAACCAGTGACTGCACCAATTTCTAATGTTACAATCATGAGTGTAGCTTTCAGAACAACTATGTACTGGAAAGCAAAGCCAATAAATTATGACTGAATCTTTTCAAATTTATGGCAGGAGCACAGTAAAAACTTTACAAAATAAGAAAAGTTCATCTCGGTCTATATTAAAATTTTACCTATGGAAAAAAAAAAACTCTCTGAACTGCGAATCAAAGTAAAAGTTAATGCAAACAAACAAATTTTGCCTCTCATCATCCCAAACTCTTAGCCGAAATAATAATAATAATAACAATAATAATAATAATAATAAACAAAATAGCAAATATCAAAAAAGTAGCCTGGTGGATTGACTTTTTAATTAAATTCAATGAAGTATTCATTTCAAGCAGGCTTTGTTTCTGAAATTCAACAAAACAATGTTGCCATTACTCTCGCACCACACTGAAAACCCTGGCCTTACATCAAAATTTCAATTCCCTTTTTACTGCTCCCACACATTTCCTGCAGAGGTAATGGAGAGATGTTGTCGAGCAAATTTCTGTCGTGTGTAATATTCTTAATTGTTCAAACCACTCTGTTTTATAAAGCACTGATAATACCAGAACCAGTTTGATGCTGATCAACCTAAACCAGGGTCAACCAGTACCATACATTAGCTAAACTGTCTCCACAATTTCCAGTGCAGTACCGTATTGTTATTAACTACAATCCCCAGAATTGGGCAGAGGTATACAACAAGGGACAAATTTTGCTTGAAATACTGGTGAGCATTAACATTACATGTTGTCATTTCTGACATTGTAAAGAACTATTGAATAAAATATAACACAGGATACCATGAGTGTTGCAACAAAGAACAGTGTCATACAACATACAGCATTGCTCATTACATGTGTTTTCTCTATTGTAATGCTTAACATCATAAACTTGGGAAAAAAGAGAAACCATGTAAACAACAGTCTCTTCTTTGGAAATAAAACTATCCACCTCTTTTCTAAAATGCTAAAGGTGCATACAAGCCAAGGAAGCCTACGTGGCCTGAGCTTAACTATTTTTCCATGGTAAGAAGTACCTAGGAGAATGACGACTCCCCACTGGAGGGGAAGCTAGCCCATCTCAGGAGTACTCAGCAGTATGTCGCTGATACTGTGCAGAGGTGAAGGGAGAGACAAGTGGAGCCAGCAAGGTTCCTACTTTTTTCACCTCTTCAAATTCCATGACTTTCAAGGACTTTTTCCATGACCTCTTTTACGACTTTATGTTTGGCTGTGACTATTAAACATTTTCCAAGCTATCCTTGTTTCATGGCATTTTTTTTACCTATGTAACTTAGTTCAACAGACACAAACTCTGTTTTTCACTAAAATATGTGCTGTTCGTGCTATTAAATTACTTGTCTCTATCTTACTTTGTCCTTCGTTTGACATTTGAAGTAAACCAATCTACCAAACGTAGTTTAATTTTCCATGACTTTCCAGGACCGACTAATAAATTCCATGACTTTCCAGGACTGGAAGAGGAAATTCTTAAATTTCATGACTTTCCAGCCCGTATAAACCCTGTGCAAAGTTTCTTGTCAAAGGAAACATGACAGCAATTCTTGTAACCAGAACTATAAAATCGGATGATTCTTATCCAGTCTCTGGAAAAGGTAGTCATAAAAGGTCACCAAAATGTGATGCATTTTGTTTGTTATTCAGCTTTTTTGGACAAAGCACATTCCTAATGGAGCTCAGAGATTTTTTCATTAGACCTCTAAATCAAAGTGGTAAAAGCTGATGAGTACCAAAATTTCAGAAGCCAGTGCTAAAAACTGATTACAGGTTACAATCCCACTTGTGACACCATATTTCCCGTTTTGATTGCAACATGAATTATTACAAAGTCACTGCATGAAACTTACTATTCAGTGTATGCCTAGCTCTTGCGCTTGTACAATAAGCTTCTACGACTCGCAGAATAAGCATGTCTTCTTCTAAAACGCGAGTGTTTCCTGAAAAAAAAAAAGAAAAAAAAAAGAGTTTTAACTGCAGTTAGCTAAGGACCTGGGCCTGTTTCTCAAAAGTCCCAGTAAATTTTCCAGCCCATAATCAAATATTCAAATCAATAATATACAGAATAAAAGCACAGGTCCTAGATAACCAATCAGTCCATTTTGTTTTGTCAGCTGATAGTTTTATCATGTTATGTGGAAAACTATTGAAAATTTGATCTTGAATGTAAACAACAACAGCTTTCCAGGCCCATTAATTATCAAGAGTTTAGAGAAACGTGCCCGTGAAAAGACAATGTCAAATAACATTTAGGTCAGAATTACGTGAAATATAGCAAACAATAAAACTTCTGATTCTGAAAGCGGTTGATTAAAGGATTTGTGACACATGATTAAGCCTATTTCAGCTATTAGGCAATGGCCATTAAATCGCGTCAAGAATAAAAAATAACCCCTTAAACAGTGAAAGAGAATTTTAACCCTTTACAGTGCGACTACTGTAACTGAGGCCACTTAGACAAAGTTGACCAATCAGATTACAGGAAAACAAAAATACATAGTTGGCTGTGGGCCAGTCAGCAGCTCATAATAAAACAATAAGTTACTCGAGGCACAAAATTTAAACATTGATAGCAGACATTTTTTAATAAGGCAAAATGTTTCATCAGACAATGTTTTTCGGTTTGAGACTTTACAAATAACACCCAGGAGACATATTTGTCTGACAGACATCTCAGAATGTATTGTTACTTTCCTGTAATCCAATTGGTCAACTTTGTCTAGGTGGCCTCGGTTATAGCAGTCACACTGTAATACCTCAAGACATCAAGAGAAAAGGGTATGAGAACTGATAAAATTATTAGCAAGGGAAAACATCTTCCATACAGTGTAATGCAATTGTTAACTTCTTTTTACCTAAGGAATTGCCATGTTTGTCATCTTCAAGTTCACTCTTTGTTCGACCTAAGATTGAAAGCAATAACAATAAATATATAGATATTAACCTTGCTAAAATTAATCAACCCCATTCAACATTTTGTTGGAAGAAATTACATATTAAATATGTAGCAGTTCTAACATGATTTTTTCAAAAATTACTTGAAAAAAAAAAAAGACTAAAATTGGAATAGTTATTGGTAGATACCAAAGTGTCAGTCAAACAGAACAGGGTTCTCAATAGATTTTTAAGTAGGAGGTGATCACTGATAAAGTAGGAGGCTCTTCAGCAAAGCCAGAGGTGTCAAAACAAAGCAAAGAAAAGCGACTTAAACACAAAGTAAGCGGCTATAAATCCCAAAGTAAGCGGCGATTAATCGCCGGGTGCCGCCTTCTACTGAGAACCCTGAACAGAATTGTTGTTCAATGGATAACTTCAAGGGAAGTTAAATTACAGAGCTTAGTTTGTTTCATGGTAACAAGATGCCGCGCACAGAGAGATTTCTGAACCAATTTGGATAAATGAGCAAATCATCATATATTTACTTTAGAAGTGCCTGGACAGGCAGTCAGTTGGTCAAAAGATGGAAGATGATGATCTGACCGATCATAATCTCGTTGATTATGTCTGTCTTCCTGGCAACCAGGGCTGTCGTTTTGGGCCGGGGACCAGGGAATTCCCTGGTTACTATGAAGGTGACCCCAGACTACTTTCATAAAAAAAAGGGAAGAAAAGTAGGACCACAACAAATCCCAAGCTGTTTGATTCCCGGTTTACTTGTTGTATTTACCCAGAAACTTGAAATCTTAGCGACAGCCCTGGACAAACAATAACAAGTAATTCTGTGAATGATTAGAGGGGCCATTAAACAAACATGTTACCTTGGATTTTTCATGACAATATTCTTTACTGTTAAACTTTATAAATATATATCATTATAATTTCAAAAGATTAGTTTCTCATATTTTCAGGATAGCAGCTTGTGTGGAAAGAATGTTTGGTCTTAGAGAATATAACAGAATGGCTTAAGATAGTTTAAAACGACTTCAATAGAACTACAGTGCAACCAAGAATAAAGCAGTTTCTTTAAGCAACAGAATGTTCATGGTATAACACAGACCTCAAAAACACTGCAGGCCCCCAGAAAAGATTATTCAAGAGTTTTTGGAGGTCACTCTTAAAAACGAAACAAGCTAAAAAATTAATATATACCAGTAATGACAAAAAGATTTTGGTAAAGCTTGGATCATTAGCAGGACAATGAGGTTTTTAAAAACATTTTCCACACTATTAACAAGGTTGCTCTGTAGTTTATTCGACATTTTAGGTAAGTGATAGTTTTGCAGTAACTTAAATAATTTTATACAGTATTTTATCCTTAACTTTTTATCATCATTTTCAGACAACTGATCTTTTAATTGCAAATTACTTTTTTATACAGAAGAGAGAAATATTTAAAGCACCAATTTATTTTTATCTATAACTCCACACATTTAAAAGACAGGTAAGAATTGCAAGACAGTAAGAAGTTAGCATGAAATTCATTTTAGGCATTACTTACAGTCAGAAGTGCAAGATTTGAAAGATGTAAGCGGATTAAGAGTAAGACAACCTACAAGAGAATTCATTAATCACCTTTTAAACTTGCCCTTGAGATGATGGCTGGTTGAAGTGGAAACAGGTTTTGAATGTTAGTTTTGACTTTTTTTAGAGTAGAACCTCTCCCCAATGGCCAAGGGGGAGGGGGGTAAGTGGCCATTGTGGAGAGGTACCCATTATACTGGGTGGGGGTAAGGCTGTTATGTTACACCAGTTTTGGAGGGAAAGGGAAGATAATTTTTTAACACGTGCTCATAATATTAATGATTGACAAATTTTTATACAAATTTACACTGAACTTATGAATATATGAAAATCATACATGTGAACTGTGGAGTGAAGAATTATATGAATGAAGATCATCGCAGTTATTATTTTTTTCAGGCTTTCTTTTCACAGCTGCAAAAGTTGCGTATATAACTGTGATGAACTTCGAAAGTGTCACAGTTCTTAGAAAGCCTGACAGTCAAAACTAGCAAGTTCTAGCAGTTTGGCTTTGCCAAAGCAAAGGCACTGTCAACAAATTTGGTTTTGTCAGGGGAAGCAGGAAGTGCTGTTCCTTGGCTGATTATGGTTAACATGGACCACTTAACTTAGGGTGTGGTCATCAGAGATATCAGTGTGAGGAACTTTGTTCAAAGCTTTCTAGACCAACCAGGGAACTTTTAGTAGGAGTGCATATATGGAAGCATATTAATAAAACACATCTTCATGTCAAAATAATTAACAATTATTGGACGAGGTTGAGCAAAATATCATGATTTCTCAGTGGAGAGTAGTTCAATATTATTATTTGCCGAAGGCTAAGGCAAATAATTGATCTGGGAGACACTGACAAATCACCATATTTCGTGACAACTGAGTTTAATAATTGTTTTATCAATTGTTCACCGAGTTTGTTCTTAGTTCCACGCAAGAGTGATCGCAAGAGGGAGAAAAGCGTGGTTTCATTTACGCATGAGCAGAATATTATTTGCAGCTAAACACAGTTGGAACAACATTGCACATGAGCAGACCATTATTTGTAGGCAGTTATTTGCAGGTCTCATAGTGGGCTCTTGGCTAGTGGAAAGAAAGAAAATTTGCATCGAATAATGATATTATTTGACAAAATTATTAACAATTCAGTATGTCACAACTGCAAAAGGCTAAACTAAGTAAGGACTTTGTTTAGCAAGGACGACT
Source organism: Porites cylindrica (assembly GCA_964035525.1). Taxonomy (NCBI): domain Eukaryota; kingdom Metazoa; phylum Cnidaria; class Anthozoa; order Scleractinia; family Poritidae; genus Porites; species Porites cylindrica. The sequence goes on along the minus strand of OZ037783.1, from coordinate 8,044,902 downwards.
CTTATGAAATTCCAAACTTTAAATCATGTTGTCAAAATGACATACTAAAGCATTCATTAAAACCTACCATACAACAATGCATTATTACCCTGTTATCACCCTTTTAAAAAGTTTGTTTTAACATAGTCTATTAATGTTGAGTATTCTGTAGTTATTTCAAACTTTCTTTTTATTACAGATTCCGTTTAGAGCTTAGTTTAAATTTTATGCAGCGGTTGCAATGTTCAATTTACAGACGAGAGCTCAATGATCAAACCTTTTGTATGTCAATGATTCATGTTTATAATCTGTACAGAAATAAACTTGCAATCTCACCTTGTTTTTTTCGTGATGGGTGAAGTAAGCCTCTCATTGAACGATGAGTTGTGGATGTGTCCTTGAGAGAAATAAATAAAAAGGCAAAGTAGGGCAATGTTGATAATAATAATTTAGTGTTATCACAGTGATTTTGTTACAAATAGTTATGGTGAGTCCTGGGACTGATATTGTGAAAAATCATGAGTGCCTATCCATAACCAATGAGTTCCAGTTGAAAAAAAAAACAGGGATTCCTAAACTGAAAATACGTGGGCCTTTACAGTGTATGTAAACAGGCAAATAAACTGGAGACAGACGCCAAAACTCTTTATTGCTGTTTTCTGAAATTAAAATCTAGCATAAAATAAATATAGATACATCTTTAAACAACAGCCACAGAACTCACACGAACAGGATATTCTACAAAAAATCTTCAAATTGATTGATCCTTCTTTGCGTCCTACAGAACGCATGCCCAGAATTATTTTGTGTCTTTGGGGATTCTTATGCGTCAAGGACGAAGGACACAGAAGTAACAAAATCACTGGTTATCATCACATAATTCATCATACAGTGGTGGTCCTAAGAGGGACCACCACTTCCAGGAAGATCCTAGCGCTAGAGACAAACCAAACAAAAAATTGCACCCGGTTGTTCACTGGGTAATCACTGCAATAAAGGCTGACAATTTCGTTTGGTGTAAAGAACTGCCAGCTGCTGCTCAAATGTAGTTATTAACACTAGTAAAAGTGAGCAGAACGGCCCAAATTGCATGTTTGTTATTGTTGCCTGCCATCTTTAATTCCTTCTCTACTTGGTACCCACACAGACTGAAATTTCTGCATGTACACCCAACAAAAAGTTGTTCCACCTTCTAGGACTTTCCTGGTGCCTGTACCTTCCTCTATCCAAGTAAACAGCCCCTATATTTAGTAGCATTTACCATACCTCCTTAGCAATCAGTGCATACGCAGGCCTAAGGGGCGGTGTAGGTCTGAGTCTCGTGAAATCCCAATGTCCTTTCCTCAGTGGGCTTTGAGGTACTGAGCTGAAGGCTGTCAGGTCAGTGGCAGCTGAATGTGGAGTTGAAGCTGAACGGAACTTTGTCCCCTCACTAGACGACTATTATAAAGAAAAGATCTGAATCATTCAACTTGCTCTGTGAAACTGGAAGGACCTTTCACAAACTCATCCCAAATCCTACAGGGTAAGCACCTTCGCAGGAATTTTCACTAAAATATTATCAACAGGCCTAGTCTCCTAAAAAACGTTGAAGACAGAATTCTTAAGGAAAATGAGTAATTTTAATTTTTAGTGGACAGAAACGTTGTACCAGAATACAAAAAAAACATGTAACGTAAACAATATCACACTCTTTTTTTACATTTTTCAAGGGCTATAGATGTAATCATTTATCTATAATAACACCAACGAAAATTTCTTATGGGAACCCGAAAAAAACGAATGTCAAATTTCACAAAATGACATCTTACACACGAAATTTTCAGAATTTTACCTGTGTTTTCACAATTCTTGTGAAATTTGACATTTATTTTCTCGGGCTCCCATGAGAAATAGTCTTTGGTGTTATAAAAGATAACTAATTATATCTATAGCCCTTGAAAAATGTAAAAAAAGAATGCAATATTATTTAAACTATTCTGGTACAAAGGGTTCTCAATAGATTTTTAAGTAGGAGGTGATCACTGATAAAGTAGGAGGCTCTTCAGCAAAGCCAGAGGTGTCAAAACAAAGCAAAGAAAAGCGACTTAAACACAAAGTAAGCGGCTATAAATCCCAAAGTAAGCGGCGATCAATCGCCGGGTGCCGCCTTCTATTGAGAACCCTGGGTACAAGGTTTTTGTCCACTGCAAATTGAAATTACTCAATTTCCTGATGAATTCCCTCCTAAATGTTTGCTTATGACATGTAGCCTGCACCAGAGATGAAAGTACAGTTCCTGCTAAGACTGTCTGCCAGCCAGTGTCCAAATCCTTGTTCTTGGTCTTAGCTATGTACCAGGATTTGAGTGCAACCCATGGTTAATCTGTTCAATATTGGCTATTCAGGTTGAAGAGAAATTGGAAACACACTTCCAGTAATTCATTGAGTCTATTAGAGGTCTAGAACAAGGATCTCAGTGCTGATTTACACACATTACTGCAATGTAGGCTGATGAAAAGTTGCCATTTAGAACAGGTTCCAACTACATTACCTGTGAGTACACACCAGAGGTACTACTAGAGCCCTTGGGTGTGGCTGAGTTTGGTGGCGATCCAAAAGAATCACTTCTTGGAGGACTGGACTTTGAAAATGTCCGTTCTGTGAATGGTGCAGGATGTCTCTCCACCCACGGAGAAGGTGATGTGACACTGCCCTTCTCAGAGTGCAACCGAAGGGTTTCAAGCCAAGCTGTCTTTTCATGACCATGATTGGTTGACAACTTCATGACATCTCCGCCAACTGAAAGATGGTGCAAAAAAGACAGATACCTAATTTATTACTCGGCATGCAATGAAAGGTGTCTGATAGCAAGGGGTGAGCAGATAAATTTGCTGTCCATCTAGTGATCTTAACTTGCCCAATGGGCCAGTAAAGTCTTTTTTGGAATTCCATTTCAAATTACAGAAAAACTGTCCTCAATCCTGCTCAACAAAATATTTTTCAGGCTAGTTAAAATGATTCTTGGGGTAGTACATGCTTTGCAAGCTGTAAAAATGCCTTTCTTCGTACTCTGATAATTTTGGCAAAAAGGAAGAGACAAGTGTATGTATAAACTATACAGCACAGAAATTAAGTGGAATTCAGTCCTTCAGTTATATCATTGGCATGAAAGGTTTCCAAAAAGGAAGACCAGCTTCAATAATTTTTATACAACATTAATAGGACTGAGGAGTCCTATTCAGTCGGTAATCATACAAGTCATTAACAAAATCAGACCACCACATGGCAGGAGTCCAATTTGTTTAATCACAAGAATGATTACCGACAGAATTGTACGACACAAAGTTCTGTTACTAATTCATCATAACTATAAAATTGATATTTAATAATTTTAAGGCTTTTTACTAATTAAAACACAAGAAATTCCGAGACTTTTTTTGTTAGCAGTGAAAAAAGCCATTTAAATGCATGCATACAATGGCACGTACTGTCCAATTATTTAGGCACGATGCGTACTGTCCTATTACACTGTCCTATTAATACTGAAATCAGGACAGTTGATAGCCAATCAGATTTGAGAATTTTGTTTTAGTTATGATTATATTATTAACTGGACTGAACTTGGGATAGATGCTGGCTTGATTTACATGAGAATAAAACAAGACTTGTTATTATAAATCTAACAGCTTTAACACAAAACTTTTACTTACCCTTAATTTCAAAAGCATTTAAAATGCCTTCTGTATCTTCCAGTGAATGAGCTGTTACATCAGAAATACTGTACTTTTTCTAAAAAGAAAAAGAAAATGGACAATAAAAATTATCACTGGCCAATTAAAAAGGAACAACAACAACAACAACAATGATGATGATTATGATGGAGCTGAAACCAGTAAACCGTTCCCCCGGGCTTCTGTATCAAAGGTCAAGTGCTCAGCTTTTGATATGGAAATGATTTTTCATTTTCATGCAAATAAAACTCATTTTCAAAAGAAAGGTTGTGGACTTGGCCTCATTTTGAAAGTGAGGGTTTTTGGAACTTGTAAGCGGCCTTTTGTGGATTTAAAACATTTTAGGCACCCTTCTGATGAATAGTTCCGACTTATAGATACACTGTATTTCAAGCAACAACAATTTGCCATCTGTCCCCTTTGAGGTAAAGCAATATAAGGGCATGTGTATTTCAAAACTCTGCAGACCAAGTGGCCATTAGGATGAAACCTCTTTCTCAATGTCAATATAGTACTGTTTAGTTTATAACAGTTGAAATTTTTCTTGACTTATGACTGGACACTCTAGTGAACCAATGAGTTTAATCAGTTTAAATTTGTATAGGTAATAGCATGATTTGTAGTGATATTTGGCATAAATACCACGAGTGATATTTCAAAATTGTTATACGTAATTTCACGAGCCGTTAGGTGAGTGAAATTTGAGACAATTTTGAAATATCACGAGTGGTATTTCTACCAAATGTCACGTACAAATCATGCTATTATTTGTTTATACTACTACCCGCAAAAGGTTTGTAATTTTAACATGTAGGTATTTCAAATTGAGCTGAAATACCACTGCTCTAAGCCAATCAGATTGCAGAAATTTCTCATGTAGTGGTATAAAAAGTGAAATTGTACCTCAAATTTGTATCCACAAGCATTTGCATTGACTGAAAGGATAATGAGGCAGTTTGGAAACAAAAGAAAGGATCTTTCTCTGACTTCCTAAATTGGAAAAACAACCCAAAACACATACAGTATTAGTACTGATATTAGAAACTTACCATTATTATCAGTAATATTACATGTCAACAGATAATGGAAAAATAAGTTGCTAATATTACTACAAATGTATCCAAAAATAGCATAAGGTTGTTAGTGACACTGTTTAACCTTTGGTAAACAACTTAACTGTCCCAGATCAGTCTACTAAGTTCATGCAACCTTAATCCTCAAATATCGTTGAGGACATGCAAGATACAAAACAAAACGTTTTAAAAACTTAAGCTGCCAATTTTTCCACTAAGAGATATTTTGACATGAAATCTTACCAACAATAAAGTATGTTAAAATCATTGACCTGTAAAATTGCAAGAGAATGGACTGCTAGATAATTATACAGACAAAGTTGACTTTAATCTTGCTTTCTTGCGTGGGAGGTATGGGCGCAAGGGACTAAATAATATTGGAAGCAAAAAAAAATTAATATTGGAAGGATCATTAAATATATAACGAGAAGAAATGCATTTCTACAATGGAGCTGAAAAACTCAGAGAGGGAAAAAAACAAACTCAATAAATAGACTACAGGTATAATTTAGGGAGCATAAATTTTACCCCATTTTCCCCATGAATAAGAAACTGTGACATTAGAATCAAATCTCCTTGTTTGCTAATATCCTGTAAAGAAAATAGAACTGTTAATGTGAAGCAATAACAGAGAATAACCAAAAATATGTTAAACAAGATTGAATTTCCTTTTCTTGATGGTAAATACCTATGATAATTTCTTATAATGATTTATGTACATTGCATATAAAAGTGCAACAAATAGAATCCTAAGCAAGCAAAGGGGAATAAGTACACCTGAACATGTACATGTAAAACCACTCAGATGCTAAGTGCAATAAATGATAACATTCAAAGTAAACAAAGGTAAGACTGAGCAGGGAGTATGCAGAGGAAACTGCAAGGTTAGGATAAATGAAACCCTGTTAACTAACTCTGTACACCTTATAATCCACAAATAAAAGTCAAATCAGTTACACTGTAGAAAAATTGCGCCTGTTCTACATTCAAATTAATCCCAAAAGAGTTAAAATTAAAAAATGTCAACTACTTCAGTGCCAATAATAGTTCGCATTCTCGTACACAAACATGACTGTGAAAGCTAGGGAACACAGTGAGATTAAAGCAAACTTGACCTATCACAATATTGATATCATCTTCTATAAATTCACTTACATCTTCCTCCCACCCCTCTATCGTTCCTGTCAGCATTTCTAATTCAGTTTCTTTTCTTTTCCTAGTCTCATGGCAGCTTGTCTGAAAGTGGAAAAATCTACAGATCAGAGGAAGAAAAGGCATTATTTTTTCAACCGAGCATTTAACAACTGAGGTCGTATTTGTGTGATAAAACAATCATGTTGAAACAGGCAAGGTTTAAGAACTCATGTTTGAACAAAACTTCGTGACAAGCTACACAGTGATTACAGGCGTGACAATTGCCACTGTTAATCTCATCAATCCTTCATGTCAACACACACATTCTCCGTACTGTTCCCAGGTACACTACTTAAGGTACTCTCTAGGAGAAGTTGTTTAACAGTCAACACATTTTTATCTGCGGGTGATCTCTCTCCCATCTACTTAAAAACATAATCTTCAATTAAGCTGAGACATTACAAGGATAAAATTAACACTGGTCACAATTAGGCTTAAAATACATGACCCTTACCCTCTTTATCCAAATTCTTAACATTTGTGTGTTGGTGAAAAAATCCATGCTAACGGGACTCAGACTATAGTAGTCTCTGAACGATACCCCTTGGAACTTCTTTCGTACTGTACTCCATGTTTTAGTATTTGACAAGAATTTTTAAATTTTCACTAAAATTTGGAGTTTGGGATGAGAAAGAAGAATTTTCCTCTTTATACCGCCAGGGTTAGAAAGGTTAAGAGCACAGTGAAACAAAAGGGTGAAATATCATAATGCTGTACAATTTTCAGCTGATGTTATTACATACTGTAAACACTTACCGTCAAATTTTGAAAAACAGCTATTGCCTTTTTGGTGTCCAATTCATCTATGTGCCCTTCCTAAAGTCAGGAAGAAAAGAAATATTACAAGCTTCATGATTACATGCCAGAAATATTAATCTGTTAAAAATTCCTTACAAATTTTTTAACATGATGCTATTTTAGAAAATTTTATCCCATGAAAGTGCTTATTGCCATTTAAAATTCACGCAATAAAAAAAAGCACTAAACACAAATAGGGGTGTCACAAGAAAGGGGGAGAATTTAAAAGATGTAACCTTTAGATGTAGGCAAAAAAAAACAACAACCCAATAAAAGTTTGGATCCAACAAAAGAGTCTCAATTCTGACCAAATCTAAAACCAGACTGCAGTGACTCAGGCGCGGATCCACACCGGCTTCCAGCATTTTACGGAAATCGGTCAGATTTTTCATAATAAACATATTTTCAACAAAAATTAAATAAAACACTTTCCAAATTGAACTCTGGCCAATGTCCCGTCCAAATGACTCGGAAACCGATGCAGGAAAGAGGACTTAAAGGAGTTAAAAATCCAAAAACTCCCCTGGGGGAGTCTGCCGCTGGACCCTCTAGAAGCTCTAGAAATCAGTCAGTATTTATCCTAGATCCGCGCCTGTGACTACTTGTCAACAGTGGTAATAAGAATCTCATTTTCTTCTAGAAAGAAAGAAAACCTTCAAACACTGCAGTGGCAGATCTAGGGGAGGGTCCTGCCATTGAAGCAATTTTTAATGTAATCTAACTCATAACTAATCAAAGCTACAAAGGTGATTAAGTGACTAATTTGAATATGAAAAATACACCATAAACTTGTGATCAATAATGATAGATTACTGAGCAGTATACTTCTGTCGTACAGCTATTAATTTATGCATATCGTTCTTGCTATAAAGTCTGTCAAAGAAATCCGAATGTGTGATGAACCATAATATTATTGACAAACTTAACAAGGAAAGAAATCCATGGCATTTTTCATTAGAGTCATGTATGCAGAACCTTATCAAAATTAATGTAAATGTTCTCAAACCTCAAGATGTCTCTCCAACTCTTTCATATGATTTGGATACTTGCCAAGATGTCTGAAGGGCTAATAAACAAGAAAGACAAGGATTCACAACTTAAATTCATGCACATAGCATACCCCAACAGTTTTTCAAATTTTAGTCAACAAAATATTGATAACAGACTAATGCAAAAGAAAATGAAGATCTTCAACACAATTTTTTAGAAATTATGTATCAATGTGAATTTACAACTTGGTTCTCTCACATGGAATGTTAATCCTAGAAGTGGATTGTAGATTTAACTGTCTGATAAACAACTGTACAGACAGTCTTTGAGGATAACAAAACAAGATTTGTTGTTATATTGGTCTGAAATAGTTAAATCAAGACTACTGCACTAAAACAAAAATCAGGTAGAAAAATAATATGGCCATGAAAAAATTCTGTACAACAAAAAGAGATACTACTACCATCAATCAAGGACATTACGGTCATCAAGGGATCATTTACGCCTTGAAGAACCAAATTTTAACATGAACACTTATGGTCAGCGAGCGTTTTCTGTTGCTGCCCCCCGACTACGGAACAAGCTCCTCTTTGAAATTCGCGCTTGTTCTGATGTTAATCTTTCTAAATCTACGTTGAAAACGTTTCTTTTTAAAAAGGTATATGACATTTAGTTTCATCATATTTGTTTGTTTGTTTTTTTTTTTCCTTCCCTTTTTAAGATGTGTATGCTTAAAGCCAAGCATTCAGTTCCCAATATGTACAGTAGGGTTATATGTAAGCTTGTGCTTAATGATATTCTTATGTCCTTTTTTACATTGTAAAGCACTTAGAACAGCAATGTATAAGCGCTATATAAATTACACTATTATTATTATTACTAAGTTGTCGATTATAACTTGGGCAATTGTAGGGTTACATGTAATTTTTTTTTCTTTTCAGGAAGGGATGTATGTTTAACCAAGCTGCCATTTTAGTCAGACATGCCAGAAATGTTGTCAGTCATAATTATTTCTTTATCTAAGTATTAAGCAAGTTCTCAGTTTCAGAATGACTGTCACTGGCGTTCTTTAAATCTGTCTTGTAATTAAGTCTGACTGAACAATGTTTGCCCAAACATCGCACAAAGACAGCCCACATGATAATTTGTGTGTTTACCACTGAATTATGATGTAGATGCTACTGGCCATCACACAGATTTGGTTAATGATTGATTGATTTTTCCAAGTGAGGGTTAACTTTCCCTTGGCCAAATAGTCAGAAATGCCATTCCACCACAATGTGGGATGAAAATGTTTAATCATTAGGCTGGAACATAGAAAAATAGAGAAACAAGAGTGTTGATTAACCTACATTACTCAGACTCGTTGTCAGTGTTAGTATTCCTGGTGCTGGAGCTCCCTTACTTTCAATGAATGTTGACAACTCATCACTGCAAAGCAACAAACCAAACGGCGAATTTACGTATAACATAACCCTCAAATCTGATTGGCTATCAGCTGTCCTAATTTTAGCTTTAATGGGACAGTGTAATAGGTCAGCACGTGTCATGCTTAAGTAATATTAGGGACTTTACGATCCGACGACGCAACGGCAACGGGAACGTCAAAAACAACAATAGATTTAGTGGGCAAAACAACGACTTTGCAAGTGCATCTCACTTTTTTGTACATTTCTTTGCCGTTTTTGCACAACTACCACGTGAAATTGCCTAATTTTACTGTTTGGGGAGGACGAAAACAAGCGACAACGAAATTTTATTCTCTTTCTATACTTGGATATGGTTCTTAGAAATTCAACTCCGGGAGGGTTCGCCTACATTTGACAAAGTAAGTAAGTTGGAATAATCACGATGAAGACTGAAAGAACGCAAATTCATTTTTGAAGCAACATTTTCGCTGCTGTTGAATCGTTGGATCGTAAAGTCCCTATTATTGAACAGTACACCCAATCATGCGCATGCACTTGGATGTTTTTTACTTTCACGGCTACCAAAAGACTCTCAGAATAACTTGTGTTTAATTTTAAAAACCTTAAAATATCACAAATTTTGTTATACCTGAAGTTATGATTAATTGGTACAGAACTTTCTGTTGTCCAATTCGGTCTGTAATCATACTTGTAATTAAACAAATCAGACTCCCCCTATGAGGTCATCTGATTTTGTTAATAGGGACTTTAAGATCCAATGACGCGGACGGTGACAAGAACGTCAAAAAAACAATAGTTTTTATACGAAAAACAATAACTTTGCACGTGCATCACGCTTTTTTGTACATTTCTTTGCCCGTTTCTGCACGCCTACGATGTGAAAATGCCTAATTTCATGTGTCATGGAGTGCGTAAACAAGCAACGACAAAATTTTATTTCTCTCTCTGAACTTGGATATGGTTCCTCGGAATTCAACTCCAGGAGGGTTCGCCTACATTTGACAAAGTAAGTGGATAGGAATAATTGAGATAAAGACTGAAAGAACGCAAATTCACGTTTTAAGCGACGTTTTCGTTGCCACCGGGTCCTTGGATCTTAAAGTCCCTAATGATGAGTTATGAGGAACCAGGGATACACTTTACGGAGATAGTGAGGGTCAAAGAGTAACATTGCTGAATGCCACCCTATTTTTGAGTACAATGCAATAACTCCTTAACACAGTTATAGTTGGTTTCATGTTGATTAACTAATTGAATGATAAAAAGTTTTACATAACATTGCTTTTCCACCTAGGATCTTGGTTATGTTTCCCTTTACTTACCCATATTTTGTAAGCACTTCAACTGCCCTTGGATGGTTTGCACAGTACATCATATACAATTCCTTCATCTGTCAAAGCAAATTAAACTTTGGTTAAGATGAAAATTTCCCTAGCAATCTTACAGACCCCTATTTTTTCAGTTACCTGAGATTGTCACTATCATTTACTTACTTAAATGGGTAGCCAACTTAAAAAAGTGATACTATTGTAACCAACTCTTCTAACTGTCAAATGGCACCCCCTCTAAATTAGCAAATTTATTTTATCCCTTGCACTACCATGTTAAACTCATAAACAAAGATGAGCGTGGGGTGGGGGGAGTTTCTGAAAATTTGGTGGAGCCAAGGGCCATGGGCGAGAGCAATGCGTAATGATGACAACCCTGTGAATGGCAACCACACAGGCACTGTCAACCTGCTAACCAGTGAAACCTAGACTACTTACCATTATACATACCTAAGGGAAGGCAGGAAAGGGAGAAAAACAGGCTAACGAGCACGAGCAACAAGAAGCAAGATGAACTGAATGGGCTGACCTCAGCTACAAAGCTGTAAAACCCAAATGCCCCTGCGAAGCTGTTAGGGTGCCCTCAAAAAACACAAGTGCATTGTCTCAAGTTCAACTTAGCCTAAATTTCATTTAGCCACATGACAACACTATTATAGCAACACATGGCTCTTACTTTACGGTGCAGACACTCAACCTGGAACACTTGGAAGAGGATTGTCCAACAATTTACTATGTTTTCTGAAAACAAAATATTCTGAAGTTTTTTCGGTTATGGACCATACCATTCATAAATTTGCGGGCTGTTTCCTGAGAGGTCAGTTAAGCTCAAATGGTTTTAAGTTTTCAACGGTTGCATAGTTGAATACTTTAATTTTATTGGTCTGTTTGCACAAAAACTTGAGGATCTTTTGTTTTCAGAAAATGTTGTGATTCGACAATCTTCTTCCAAGTGTCCCAGTTTCAGTGTCCACACTGTAACTGTTGGTGTGACGCTTTTTCTTTGTCAGCATTTTACACAATAAAAATAAACATTGTTATTTTCGTACTAAATTATTATTATTAGCCATTTTTAGGGATTTTCATTACCTGAGGAGCAATTTGTAGAAAACTGGCACCCATTCTTTGTTGATGTAAGGGGAGACTGAAAGAAAAATGAAGAATGATTACGGTCACTTGTAAATTTGATTAATATGAAATTGTTCTTAAAGCAAACCTAGAAGAAATAATGTCATAAAATGTTAAATCTTGACTACGTGTAAAATAATAATAGCCTCATTAACACCCAGCTTCTCCAGAAGGCAAATACACGATACAGCATTGAAGGCTTTTCCAACACAGCACCCCGCTCCCCCCTTTGCCATTCTCACACACACTCATGTATGCCTTAGCGAAAGTCAGTACGCCTCTTTACAGCAAAAAAATTTCATTTCAATATACACATTATTTTTGTCTGCTTCAGGCTAACTTTCCAATTAATTTGCTCTGGGGTCAGGTGTGCGCTATTGTTTAGTGCAGATTAAGCACTGGAAAAATATCTGTACAATTTTTTTTTAACTTACTGTGAACAATCATCCAAAAGGTTGTAAAGCATCTGTTGAAACTGAACCAGCTCTTCAAAGTTTCCAGCCAGTACTTTCATATCCTTGGGTGGTAATCTGAATAACACCAAAAAAAAATTCATGAAGAAACACTCAAAAACACTTTCTTTTTAAGTTGAACTAAGAAGACTACAAAACCTTTTTCAGGTTTACAAGACAAATAATACTTACGTATTTGATGTTTGCAGTGGTTTTAAGTAATTCTGTAGCAAGGCCTGTGGTAAAATAAAAAAGGAAGATGTATCATCAATACTTATTAGAGGCAACAACAAACAAACACATGATGTTGTGTTTTTCAGCAATGGCTTTTCAAGATTAATACCCATCCAATTAACTACTAGCAAAGAAATGTTAAAATAACAACTCTGAATACAAACAAAACGTACCTGTAGCTCGCTAACATGAGCTCTTTCAGTGTCCAAAATGTTTTGAACAACCTACAAGATTAAAACCACAAAAATCAATAAGTTTCCATGTGAAAGTACATTTACAGATTCAGTAAAGAAAATGCAACGTCAAATGAAAACGTGAATGCATTTGGAGAGGATTGGGGCACTCAATTTGTTGCTCTGCAATTGAACAAGACAGTTTTCACATCTGCACAAGCCATCACTGTCATTGCATTGCCTTTGCTAAGACTCGTCAACATTAAACTTAAATGGAGCAAAAGATAAGTCAAAATAAGAGTGTAATGACACAACTGCGAGCTGTGACCATTTTGGTTGGTTGAGCTACTAAAAAAATTACTTTGGAGCCCAAATAGACCTCTTTTGCTAGTATGTTTTGTTTTGGCCAATTGTCTTTACATTTGCATAATACATGTCAATGTGTGGTTCCAAAAATTATCCATACCTCCCCCACAGAAGGGATTTCTCCTTACACCCCCCACCCCTCTGGAAACTCGAGTCAAGCTTCATACATTTACTTAAATTTTTGGGCTTTTGAGAGCCTTCCACCCCCAAGGAATTTCCAATCCCTTCCATGGGGGGAGTATGGATATTTTCTAGAACTACACAATAAGACAAAGTTCTCAATTGAGTATTACCACATGACCTACATTTGCTAAAGAGGTCTCTTGCAGCAGAAGTCACCAATTTTGCAACCTGTATTGGACAGAGGTGTGCCAAGCTATAGGGCTTTTATTGGTTGTGTTTATAGTCTTTTAAAAGTGAAAACAAAATAAACATTTGCACGAAGTAGTATTTAAGTACTTTCTCTGTATTCTAAAATTTGTCCCTTTTTCCCTGGTTGACCGAGTATTAAAGCCTTGACGGGGTGCAAAGAAAGTCAGTTTTACAGCCTGCCATTCGGGCAAGCTGTAGCTAGCATGTACTAGCCCACAAGTCATTTCAAGTAGCCCCAAAACCCTTTTTGATTAGTAGGATTGATTACAATCCTTCTGTAATTTAAAGTTCCCATAAAACAGCATTTGCCCGTCGGGCAAGCTAAGAACAAAAATCACTAGCCCGATAGCAAAACCCACTAGCCCCGGGCTATGGGACACGACTTTCTTTGCGCACTGCTTGAGATGTGGCGTGTACCTGCAAATTCAACTGTGATAGTTGAGCAAGGCTTATGTCTTAGAAAATTGCAAAGCAACCAACTGCACATGCTTGCAATCTTACACTACACAAAATTTTGAATCTTCCATTATAATAAGAATACTTTGCTTTCTCACTGACGCTCATCAGCGACAATCTTCACCTAAAAAATACTCAAGTTGACAGTCACTCACCAAGTTATGATAGACCCTAGCACTTTCTCGTTTGTTTGATGATAATGGTGATGGCTGTGGTGAGACAGGTGTGGTGGGTTCAGGGCCTAAAGGTGAAGACAGACCGTCTATTATTTTGGAGTAAAGTACATCTCTCTACTTTCATTAACCCATTCGCCCCTCCGCCACCTGAACCGTCCGTGCAGACCCAGGTCCCTTCTACCATTTGTGATGTCATCAGTTTTAATGGTCAAGGACAACTTTATTTGTAACATTGAAAATTACTTCTTTGTCTGGTTTGTTTGGTAGCTGCTATCCTGAATGATGTTTTGAGTGAGATTTGAGGAAAGGGACTACACAGTAACAACTCTGGGTACAAGAGGCAGGTTGAAGATTTCCCTATGACATATCTATTTTCACGGTTCCTCTCTGCTCCCCATCCAATTATTTCGAACTACAGCTCCAAAAACTTTCATCACAAAAACTGAAGGACTGTTCACAGTCTTAACATGATGTTGAAAAAATTCCTTTCAAATGTATCTAACAACGGAAGAATAACAATACTTACTTGCTGATATTTCTTTGACATAGTTACTAGGAAACCATCCAACTATGCCATTTAAAGTGCCTTCCCACCATCCTCCATCCACAACCTGCCAAGAAACACATTGGGAGATGAATTATACATTCGTACCATGGAATTACAATGTAGAGTTATCTTCTTCATGGCAAGAACAAAAAAAATTCTTATCTACCACCACCGGTGGATAATTCACACTAAACTACAGGTGTTTATACAATGAATACAATTGGCAACACAGTGTTAGAGTTATTGAACAAGATAATTTTTACCATCAACTAGAAACAATGAATATACACTTCATTCTAAGAATCTGATGATGTTTATGTCATATGAGCTACAGTACATACGTAGATTTTACTAAAACTTTCACATCCATTTGTTCCTACCTTGAACAATCTTATAATTCAGGCATTCTAAACTCAGGGTGGGGGTTATCTAGTATTTCAATCTTAGCTTTGGTTCAACAATTGTCTTTGTGGCGGGGGGGGGGGGGGGGGAGGGGTGTAGAGTAAGAACGGTGCAGAGCACTTGTCTCCCACAAATGTGGCCTGGGTTTAAATCCCAGTGTCGCAGCATATGTGGGTTGAGTTTGTTGTTGGTTCTCTCCCGTGCTCCCAGAGGTTTTTCTCCGGGTACTCTGGTTTTCCACTCTCCTCAAAAACCAACATTTCCAAATTCCAATTCAACTAGGAATCAGGTAGATGAAGAACCAATTTATTAGTGGATGTGCTACTTCTAAATAGTTATTCATTCTGATTTATTATTCATTCAAAATATTTCCCCAATTCTGATTGGCTAAAAGCACACACATAATTCACCATAACCAGTTACTGATGACCAAATTTGGAAGAATTTTGTGTTTAACGAGAAAATGACATCAAAAATGCAGCCTTTTACAGGTTAATGCACCATCAACTGAGAAGACCTGAGGAGAACGTTGAGTTGTTTTCGTTGTGAAAACTAAAATGGCGGACACTTCAATTGTTTCAAGAGTAAGAACTACAGCTGAAACAAGGCGAAATAACGGCTAAAAACACAGCAAAAACAGCAAGAAGACAACTCGGAGGGTGACATCTGCTATTAGGATAATATTTGTGGAGCTGGACAAACCTAAACATACACTATCGAAGATAAACTTAACATTGATGCAGGTAAGCATGTTTTAGCTATGTTTTTAAACTAGCAATTATTTTGAATGAATAATAAAGCAATTATTAATGAATTCGGCTTTCGTAGGATATGAAGAATTAAGCAGATCTTGGAGGGTGTTATCCACAGAGGCCAAAGGCCGAGGTGGATAACACCACCTCGATCTGCTTAATTCTTCATATCATAAGAAAGCTGAATTCATTAATTGCTAATTAATTATTTATTGTTTTCTTTTGTTAAAGGTGTACCTTACTATAACCTAACCCGAAGAACAGTATAACTAGAATCAAGGAAAAATGTGAACTTAAACAGCTATGGTAATTTAGTTGAGTTTATCAGTTGCCAAACACCAACCTTGGTGACTTCAAGGATGTCTCCCCTTTCAAAGCAAAGCTGCATAATCCAAAAACAGGAAAACTTTAGTAAATACTAGGGCTGAACTGTGAGAATAAACTACAAAATTCATAAAAGAAGGAAACCAAGCATGTTTTTTAAATCCACTTTTATGCAGGACAATAATACTATTAAAATATAATGAAAAGCACTCCTGAATAGCGCTCTTTGTCGAAATCAAGATTCCTGGAGATTGCATCTCTAAACTCCTTCCAAAAAAATCTTGCAGAGAGAGAAAGTTTCTAGAATTCATAGAGGAACACAGCCTTACAACCACTTATCTCCCTCACAGCCATCTACTCATCCAGCAGCAGTCACTTGTTACAAATATTATAAAAACCTCACAAACAAAGACCACAGGTCTAATGATTTTGTAAATAGGCTTTTTATCATGATCATTGTAATTTATTATTATCAATTTTGTTTTTAGAGGGCCACTAGGGAGAATACTTTTCATAGTAATTGGTGTCACCCTCTTAATAAAAATAATATATTTCAATGGAGAGTTGAAATAATGTATTCATCATTGAAATTATTTTATCCAAAGTTTTGATAGGTATAAAAGTTATGGCTTTGCTGCAGATACAGTCTCTAACTGCCTACAGACAGCAGTCTGCTCAAGCTCAACAGAAGAAAGATTTTTTGCCACCAGAAAAATGCTTTGCTCATGTACAGCTTGATTCTGTCTTTGAAATACAAAATGGCTGCTTTGCAGTTCATTTTAACTTACAAAACAGCACAAGTATTCAGACAGGTCTGTCACTGAGGACTAGGGGCTTGGGATTTCCCCCAGCTACAGATCCCCAGCTACTATGAGTTTTTCATCAGAAAAAAAAGGAAAATAGAACCAACACAAATTCATGGCTGTTCCATTTCTTGCCTACTAATCCCCGGGCTGTCAAAAAGTTTTTAAGTAGAGGGCTGATAATGAATAGTAGGAGGCTCTGGAAATTGCACTAAAGGCACAAGTTCTTGAGCTTAGAGTCTCGGGAATGGCGTTTCCAGGGGTTTTCAAGAGGTATTTTCCACAGCGGAAGATATGTTGTTTTGCCAGAATACACGCAAGACTGGGAACAATGCTGTTGAAATGTTTCTGGGCATTCCACAACATTGCATGGTTTGAATGATTCACAGATCTAAACCTGTTTAAATAAGTGTTCAATGTCATTCAAAACTGGGAAACGTATGCTTTACAGTCATTTTATCTGATGGTGCCCATTTTTTGTTAGCAGTTTTGGTAGAAGGAGATGAAAGTAGCCAGCTAAGGATGGCTACTAGCCACTGGTTCTGGCCGGCTACCAGCCCTTATTGACAGCCCTGAATCCCTGAACACACTCAGCAAGTTAAAATTTCAGTGACAACCCAGAGTATTCTCATCAAATTATAAAACAAAATTATTACTATTAATTCCACTTGCTTCACAATGATGTGTGTTTTGTCAGTGCCTTGTATATCAATAATTTTGCCTCTTCCTTCAGCATCAGCAAATGATAACTTTGATCTGTTTGCCAATAACAAAAAACATAATATTTTGCTGACTCTCTTCCAAAAATACTAATTATTTATTAGGGTGTGCAAAATAGTACGATTGCATGTTTATAGTCACCAGCAGTGAACTGTACCTCATCTTCATCCTGTCCATTGAAAGGAAAAGCTGCTTTGACAAGGTGAATTCTGCCTCCATAATCTGTCATCTCCTAAAACAACATTAATATCAATAAAGTACGGATATTAACTTGTGATACTATTTTCTTTGGGCACTGTAGTTCTTTTTTTTTTTTTCATCTATTTAAGGACTCAGACTCTGATAACCCCCCAGTCTGTGGTGCCGTAATAAATAAGCTCTTTAAAGTCTATTCAATCGTACTACCTTAGGCTCAAGATTGGGTCATACTCGACCCAAACAAGTGCCTTAACCCATTTTAGTATCCTAACCCTCACAAAAATAATAATGCTTATGACTACGAACAATGTGTTTCAAGATAACAGCGAATGGAAGCAAATTTGCAGACTTCAACAAAGAGACTTAGTATAGGAAACTTTATGCACCATAAACTTTGGTTTGAGAGGGGAGGATTACACTTAGGGGTGTTATCTCTGGAATTTTACCTACTACTGCAAAAATAATAATGGGAACCATGCAGTACACTTCCCAGATCAATAGGCCACTTCCAAGTTCCAAAAACCCTCACTTTCAAAATGAGGCTACCTGCACAACCTTTCTTGTGAAAATAAATGATTTCCTTATCAAAGGCTGAGCACCTACCCTCGTTTTGAAACAGAGGCCCGGGGGAACTTGGAAATGGCTTATTCAGGTTTCTACCAAACTGCCCACCTACACCTCTCTTATCCCAACATTTCACCCTAAGTGAGAAGTAGGTGTTAATGAGTTAGGGGAGGGGTAGGTGGCCAGTTTCCCAGAAACCTTAATGGGATTCTACTGCCCTAAAACATCCTGGTCTAAAGTTATGCTTACAAGATGTCTAGTGCCCTCAGTGGGTTCTCTCTCCGAGTCTTGTGTTTTTGTTGTAGAATTTGCGGCAGTTACTTCATGGTGGTGAGTAAATTGCCTTCCCAAACCATATCCTGAAAAATAAATAATAGCCAAGTACTGTCAAACCTCTATTAAAAAGACCTTGATCAAGCAGTCAACCTCTACTTAGTGACCAACAAAACAGGCAAAGTATGCTAATTCCTTATGCAATTTCTGTCAAGCTTCAACTGGTAGCAACTTCCACGTATCATTAACGTTTCTATAATTTTCAAAAAAGCTAGTCTGAGAAAACAGCTGACATTTTGCGTCGCAACCATTGGATTCCCCACAAAATGACCTCCGAAGAACGAGCCAAGAAATTCCATACTGATGACATGTCACTACCCAGATCGGGGTAGTGCTCCTGATTGATTGAAGCAAATTTCCCTCATTGACCAACCACTCAGAAGTACTACCCAGATCTGGGTGGAGTAAATTAAAGCGAATCTTCCCAATTTTCCTTTGCTTTACGGATGAAACATAGACCTCATAATAAAAATACATGTGGCATGCGCAGGAGCGTTGAGCTAAAAACACAGCCGCTGCCAACTTTGCTTTTGACTGACTTTTGAATTGGATTACTTTGTTTCTCAATCCTGTTTTTCTCTATAGGCTGCTTTAAACAGAAAAGAATACCGAAGTCTAAGAAAAGCAATTAGCTTTCCACCCCATTACATTCAAAGTTGAATAAAATTCAAGGACTTTTAAAGACAAAATTGAATTGAGGGACCATTTAAGGACTCCAACAAAATTCAAGGACTTTTTAACACAGTATGAACCTTGCTTTAAGAGTGAAATAAATTTCATGTTTAATTGGCTTTTATTTTAAATATGTTTATTGTATCATACATTCTGATATATATAAAACGCACAATAATACTTCTGAAAAGGCAACCACAAATTTTCTTCAAAAATATTTGTTTCCTGAAATAATTTTTTGCACAATTAGAGGCTTTTCTTGTGTTTATTTAACATATTAAAAGTGACAAATGAGATGAAATTGAACACAATCTTTAATACATACTGCATAATTCCTGTTCCCACACAAAAATTATGAAGAAAATGTGATTTGGTCAAACAAATAAAATCAAGAAATTCACATCAACAAGGAAATGTGTCTACTTCCTGACTCATCCATACACCAAAGACACACTAAATACTCAAAGCAAATATCATAGATCTTACAAATTCCATAACTTACGAAGTCCTGACTTAATTTTTTGCAGCATTGAAGTTTTCCTCGTGGCAAAATACTAAACCCAACAAGTTTGATTTGAGAAGTAAACACGCTGAATACCTGCATTAGGGCAAGTCAGCGTCATGACTGGAAGAAACTGAAAAACGTTCAGTTTTAGGACTGAAGTTTGGTTATATTAAGCTTGTTCGGGTTCAAAACGTCAAAAATATATTACCATAAAGGTTTAGTCTTTTAAAACTAACACTTTGACAAAATACGGACGTGTTTTCTACTTTCAAACTTGTCTTCCATTCATTTCAGCTCACTTCCTCCACTAACTGAAGTATCATGTAAACACAAATTACAATAATGGAAGGAAAAACAACTAACTTCGAGAAACGTGATATTTTTCGACATAAGCTTACTTATCACGAGAAAATTGAATCTTTGAAACAAGTACAACCAGAGATCGATGAACGCAAATGAAAAAAAAATCACGAGAAATTCTCTTACATGAATTTGTGTTGAGCTATTGTTTACCACGATGCCTTTGAATAAACGAAATACTTTGTCAAAGCTTTTACACGTTTTAAGTACAAATGGAAGAGTAGTCACGCCATAAAACGAATCTTATTATGATCCGTCAAAGAGCCTGGTTTCTCGTCGTTTAACGTGAACAGGCTTGAGATGCAGAGCAGAGAACTAATAAAACAAGTAATATAATTATACGAGCTTAAGCGAAGCAAGTTTTGCTCACCTTTCAATATTCCTCTTGAGAACAGCCGTGAATTATACAGAAAATTGAATCCAAAGTTTTAAACGTAAGAAAGCGAAATTCACCGACAGATCTGGGCAGAATAAACGCTATTTGTAGCCTCAGCAGCAAAGTTTTAATTCAATGGAGTATTTGCAATTTTTCTGTCACACGACGAGCCTTTTGTTCAAACGATCGAAAGTGGCAAGAGAATTGCTAGGCACATGACAGTCAATCAATGTCATCATTGAGCTTGAACAAAAACCCTCAGCTCATTTTACAACAAAATATAAACAGAAACTTACCAGCAGCCACATTTTCTAAGCTGTCGAGAGTCTGCAGAACACGGTTAATGCCTTCTTCACTGTCGAGGTCACTTGGTGAAAATATCTGCGCATACAAACATGGCGTACATGGAACATTACTTGTTGAGCGTGCTCAGATAAAACATTAAATTTTAATGCAGAAACGCCAGTGTTAATTTTAAACATAATAATATACGAGAATTATTCATATTTGGTATCAAACCTCGTCGTCTTTAAGTTGCAAGTCTTGGCAGGCGCTCAAGAATGCCCTGATGTTTTGAAAACGTTCCTCCTCTGACACAGGTTCCTGTTGTATCTAGAATCAGCGACCAGCGGACACATCAGGACACAACTCATTTACATGACAAAATACCTGAACATTAGTTAGCTGTTTCTAAACACCAGATCGTCCTCTCACCTTGGTTATTGCGCCTGGTTTTAATCGATTGACTAAACGACACAAAATCGAACCATCTCTCAAAATACTCAGCAGAAATCTGTCAAGGTCATAGTCGGTCGTTGTTTGCCGCTGTTCCAAAAGACCCAAAGCGACAAACCAGCTTTCGATTTGGCGCGCTTTAAGCCTCATTTATACAATTTTCACTAATTGTTGTTCGATGCTCTCGCTGTTCACGTGTGAGAGAGACAGACCGGCAAAAAAATATTTCTTCCTAAAGGGTAGGTGTTTCATAGGGTGGAACGGCATTCCTCACTAATTCATTCCTCAAGAAAAGTTGACAGGAAACCATTATTAATCATCATAAATTACACACCTAACGTGCAAACAACAATGCTAACGTTGAAAAAATTTCCTCGCGAAATGTTAGTCTGTCTAAGGAAGTTAAAACTTATACTAGAGAGGAGGAAAAAGCATTACTACTGCTCAATTCAAAACTTCTTTGCTGCATACTTTCCAAAATTTATTTTAAAAAACTATATGGCGTGTGGGTGGTTTATTACATTTTTCTACTACATGTATTTCCTGTCGGTTTGGTTTTAATTGAGAACTAATTACCAGAAGTCTGATATGACAGGGAGAGTTTGTCAGAAGTGGGAAGCTCTCCATTTTTTACAACGCCGCCAAAAAACCTCCTGCTGCCGGGGAACGTTTGAATTATGGGCAAAAACAGGAAACAAGTCAGTGTAAGAAACGAAGACATTTCTTGAGGGGGCAATTTTTGTTGAACCTTCATTCGGCGTATCCTGTCGTAAAGGAATCGAAACGACTCTTTACGCTTTCTTAAATTGTTCCTATGAAACATCCCAAGATCAATTTTGATACAATTTAGCTTAATACTGAGGAGGCCAGATGTTGCAAAGTAACAGTGTCCCCCGGCCTAGGGCGTGGTCGACTAGTCATTCCGTTCAGCTGATCAACATTCTAAAAAAATAAAACTCAAGTACCAATTTGTAAATCTTTAGAGAGATAAAAACCGGATATAAGAAGGAAAAAAGAACAAAGTTCATGATCTTAGGACTCCTCTCCTGCTAAGCGCTGTTTTGACGGTTTTTCTGTGTTGTATCTTTTCGGCACCATCTTGAAAGGTTCGGTCATGTATGGACAAGGAAAAGAATTTGCCTTCCACCCATACCTTTTAATACCTGTCTTTGAGGATATGACAAAGGTTTTTGCAAAATAAGGGATCTCAAGTAAAAATAAGTTAGCAAAGTTGGCGGAGCACTTAGTCCCCAGGGCTCTCCCCCCTTGGGCGGAGCACTTAGTCCCCAGGGCTCTCCCCCCTTGGGCGGAGCACTTAGTCCCCAGGGCTCTCCCCCCTTGGGCGGAGCACTTAGTCCCCAGGGCTCTCCCCCCTTGGGCGGAGCACTTAGTCCCCAGGGCTCTCCCCCCTTGGGCGGAGCACTTAGTCCCCAGGGCTCTCCCCCCTTGGGCGGAGCACTTAGTCCCCAGGGCTCTCCCCCCTTGGGCGGAGCACTTAGTCCCCAGGGCTCTCCCCCCTTGGGCGGAGCACTTAGTCCCCAGGGCTCTCCCCCCTTGGGCGGAGCACTTAGTCCCCAGTAAAAGAAATGTAAATAAGCTTACCTTGTTACTTACGTTCTTTTACCTTTTATCATACCTTTTTGTTGTTGGGGCACGCTAAGTAATTGAGTTCTTGGTATGAAGGTTTTGTTTGTTTGCGAAACTGAACATTCTTTACTGAATTCAAAAGCGGAAACTTCTTTTAGATTCTGAATTTTTTGTGTTTCAGGTCTGAAGAGGTTTAAATTATGACTAATACAACATGCATTTGTCGTGGTGTATATACCAAACCGGAATTGTCAAAGAAACCAAAAAAGTCACCCGAAATTTATTGGAGAAAAAAATGCAACATGAAAAATATAGCTTAATCTCCGAGCCTCAAGACCTTATTAAAAATAATGACCGAGTGCTTACTTTTCCATAGTTTTAGAACCAGCAGGTTATTGTTATGATCACTGAACTGAAACAGTAAGTTACTATTTCTAATAATGATCTTCTGTTCCACCTCAATGACCTGTTGAAAAAATTCATGTAAAATAATAACCTATTGAAAACAATGGAAAATTGCACGAAGAACCGACTGAACGACTGTGTTGCGGAAAAATAAACTTACCATAGGTTTGGTATATACTGAATAAATGACAGACACACAAATGAGTCGGCTGCATATCCTTGTTAAGGACCGTGGC
This sequence comes from Porites cylindrica, assembly GCA_964035525.1. NCBI lineage: Eukaryota > Metazoa > Cnidaria > Anthozoa > Scleractinia > Poritidae > Porites > Porites cylindrica. Next base: position 8,021,521 of record OZ037783.1, on the reverse strand, counting down.
AGTACTTTTATTGTTATTTTGAAGACTTTCATGCAAGGAAAATTGTTCTGCTTTTCTTTATTGTCAGGTACCTGTTAAAAAATGGAAGGAAGGTGTTATTTGTTGTTGTAAACACTACCGTACTCAACTTGTTAAGAATTGCACTCCAAATTAACCTTATTTTCTTGTTTACTGGTTTGTCTCGTTACCTTCAGTCTTATTCACCTGTCTTGCCACTATGTCGACTGTTATCTTATGTCCGACCTGAACCGTCCCGGGAAGCATTGTAATTCTCTTCCGGTGCAAGCTAAGCACTCCACGCCAAAATTGCTAATAGTTGGTTCGTTGGCATCCCGTTTTTGCGGGATAAAAGCATAATTTACTTTCAAGTCGAACATTAATATAAAAGTATACAGTTTGAGTCAGAGTAATAAACTGTCCAACGTTTGAAGTTTATGTTATATGTTTAGTCTACAGAAGTGAACACTTCTTTAATCAAAGCGAAAAGTTCTAACTGCATAGACATCAACGAAATAGGCCTATATGACCCTAACAATCGCAACTTGCGTTTATCTTGTTGACTACAAGAAAACCTTTATTACAGTTTTGTCCCTCCAGCTCAACATTCACCGAGCCAACAAAACGAAGGGACCATGCATGTTTACAGGTAACTTGCGACACATTGAATAACACTCAGAGCACAGAATTATGACAGAAAATCCGTTACGTAAAGTCTAAAAGAATAATTTCTTTCTGCAGCAAAAATAAGCAGTAAGAACAATAGTAAACGATAGCGTAACCAAATAGTTAATAAATAGTAAACGATAGCGTAACCAAAAGTTAAAGTTGAACTAAGAACAAACCTGCTGTTTTCGAGGAGGCAATAGAGAATCTTGACTTTCATTCCGGACCAGGGTTTGGTCTTCACTCAGCTTCACTACACCGCAGGCAAAGCAAGGTACAGAGGTTTCTGCCTTTAAACACAGTTAAAGCAACTTGAAATTGGTGTCTCCATTTATACGGTCGCTCGATTAAAATTCAAACCAATGTGAGAAATGTTTTTGATAAATCTTTTCTTGAAACTGTATGTGAGAAACGCACGCACGTTATGTTCAGCAATGGGCAATCAAAGCATAGATTGGTCACATTCAAAGAGGAAAGTTTGCCGACTCGCTCAATTACATAACGTAGCTCTAGGTTGAAAACAGTATACTAGTGGATAAGCATGGGACTTGACAATACAGTGAGAAAAACAGCACTCATTTCATCAATGAACAATTAGACTAACGCTTGAATTAGACGCATTCAGAAGAAAAAATGCCGACTTGATTACAACTTGACAAATCGTTGACAAAACTGGTCAGTGAATGAGTAGACAATAGGCCTTTTACCCCAAGAAAAATTGAAAACAATGCTAATGCAAAATTTTGAAGGGACCACAAAGAGTATTATCGTATTTTTGAAAAAGGCCTATAGCCGTGTGAATTAACACAAGCTAACCGCTGAATAAATTTAAAAGTACCGGGAAAGAAACATACAAACTTTCCAAACTTCTCGGTAGACAATAAAAGCGGAGAAAGTTGAGGAAAACTAGTGTTAAAGAATTGCTAGCACAGGAACCATTTTGACTCCTAACATTTGATTGCTCAGTGATGTTTATCACCACTACAAGTTTGACAAAACTAATGAATATGCGAAGACTACAATAGCTTGTTTTGCCCCCGCTAGTCACGACTGAAGTTAAAAGTGCGAAAAAGCGAAATACAAACTTTAAAAACTTTCAGGTAGACAAAGAACATCATTCATTAGAAAAGAGCAGCAAGTTGAGAACGTTGTAAGTGAGACGTCCCTGTTGAGCCATGCAACCAGACAGTAAATCCACTAAAACTACACTGTATAGGCCTTCAAACCAAGACGAGAATATTCTGGTCCTTTTGAATGAAGAAGCTATCTCACCATGTTAACTATCTTGTTAAAAAGCTAATGATGGTCCATTTTTGTTATTCATGAGTATTTTTGTTACTGCAACTGTTTTTTGTCGTCTGTTGATACGGACAGCAAGGATGGAAAGGACATGGATTGAAACCCGGCAAATAATTCAAAAAAATTATTGTGACAGTAAAGATTTTTTTCAAAGTTAAAAAAGAAAGCAGCCAAAGTCACTCTTATTTTGAACTCGTTGTATTATCATTTTCTGAGAAAGAATAGTACATGTAGTATTAATACATCAAAGCATAACAGTTGGAAAGAGATGAAAATCTTTGCCCACGTTAACCCTCCAAGCCCCAATAACAACATACAAAATTCCCAAGACTGATCTTCATACAAAATTTGAGGAATTAGTGGGGAGAATTTGATAAAAGATCAAAGTATTTTCCCTTTGGTGATCATTTTATTAAATCTCCCGACCTTTTCGCTTAATGATGTACTGATATTGTTAAGAGAAAATAAATGCTGGTCACTCTATATCCATTTGCAAATTTTCCAGAGTGATCTCTAAATATTTCCTTAAAAAATCAGTTAAGAGAAGTTGATAAAAGCATTTTTCCTTTGGTGATCATTTCATGACTTCTTATAAGCTGTTCTATTGTTTATTTATCGATATTTTTGGGAGAAAATTTATGTTGACCACTCTTGAGGCTGAAAGGGCAGTAAACTCTTGTCAATGGGCTATTGCATTATAATACCAGCACCCCACTCCCCTCCACTGATTGAGAACCGGTGGAATTCTTGCAGGGTAAATTAAAAAAATTGAGGATTTCTTTAGGGTTGAAGTTAAAAAAATATGGCATTCTTTGTGGGTAAAGCTTTAATATTCAACAACATCTTCAGAAGTAAACAAGGAAAACTCACCTTTTCACGAGATTCTTTAGGGATAAACCCATATTCTTCGTGGGTAGACCCACAGTTTATGAAAGTCTTCAGGGGTGAATGCAATTTTATGGAATTCTTCAAAGGTAAGAAAAAAAGGTAAGTCCTCAACCAGGAGGTGGGGGGAGGGGGGGGGGGGTAGATATTAAAAGGAATAGCCCAATATAACACAGTGTTCTATGGAAGGCAATTGCAAAGCAAGAGCTGAGCTTAATTTTAACTGTTTTGAATTGAATCACAAGACATTTCACACTGCAACAAAAAAACAAGGGAATTTACATAACATTACATCAACAATTATATTTCAATATTATATATCAATTATTTGACAAATAAAAGACAATGGAATTACCATGAAAATTAATGTATAATTACTTTTAAAAGATTTACCGGTATCTCATGACTAACCCAATACCACGGGTGTACGATGATAAGGGCACAACGACATGAGATACAAGTAGTGGAAAGCAGATGTGTAAACTACTGTACTATTATGTCGCACATCTACTTTGCTTGTGTGAGAATGGAAATTTGCCACAAACTATACTTTCATATTTAAGTAAAGTTAAGTAAAGTTCGTCTTTACTTCTCTTACAGTTTTTGCACATCGCAGCTACAGCATTTTTAAGCAATAGGAGGCAAGACATTCTGCCCATCAGATGAGGTTGGGGAAGGGTGGGGAAATAAGGGGTGGGGATGTCTTCAAGGCATCTGGCCAATACTGGAGCTTGAATATTATTCATATCACAGTTGCATTGCCATAAAAAGATAATACTTACAACTAAACTAATGTAACAAGGGTTTTATGGACACTAAATCAATCAATCTCTACCTAGCAATAGCAATAAAGAACTCCCAGTTTAAACCTTGTCATGCCTAGGCCATGTTATAGTAAGGTAAAGCCTATTTCTCACTCTAATGTTTTAACTTGTAAGGGCAAAATCCATGTTACCATTCAACTACAGAATTCCTCGAATAATAGCCGGGGGTGATAATCATTTTTTCTGCACAAACAGGGAGCGATTATTTCAGGGAAGGCAATTATTGGAGGAACGCAGGTATTTCAAATATTGCTCACTGGAAGTTGTGCCACAAATATTTTGTTTTATCCCATTAAACCAAAAATTGATCACATCAAATAAACTGAACATGGGCTTTTTAAGTGTTCCAAATTTGGTTCCTTGATTAATTGACAATGTCAATATCTTAGGCGTCCAACCTTGAATTGTCACTAATCAGTTTAGCTGGATCAAGCTCCACTTTAACTGGACAGGGAGGGTATAAAAGAAAGAGAAGATGGTGAGAGAGGTGGAGGTGGGGGGTGATTATTTGAGGCTGGCGATTATTTTTAATATTTCCATTTAAGCGGGGGGGCAATATATTCAAGGGAGGCGATTACCGGAGGGACGGCTATTATTCGAGGAAATACAGTATATGGGTATGCGCCAATCAACAGGGAATACTGTTTATTCCTCTATAACTATGGAACATGGTATAAAAATCACCCTTTAGCTCTGGAAGTGGGGGATATTTCACTTCATTTAGACAGGTTGATTTTTCGCCTAAAATCCCTGATTATTCTCAACAGACCTTTTAACACTTTTTTTTTCAACTTTTGACATGGACAAGCTAGGGAAAATCCATCCACCCTGCTAGAAAGAGCTCCTGTAAATTAGTAAAATTGCCAAGTTTAAAAGTGATTTGTTGAAAACTAAAGAAGTTATAGCTCCTCAAAGTCGTGAAATAAGGGAACATACTTGCCCCCTACCACACAAATCTCGGTAAATCTTTGCAACTTTGCGGAGCCATATCTCCAAAACTTGGCAAGTCTACTTATTTTTAGGTGCTCTTTCTAATGGTGTTGATGGATTTTCCTAAACCTGCACAAAGACGTTGTTTTATTTTTCTTTCTGTTCTTTTGGAAAACATCGGTGTGCGCAAAAGCGAGGCGAGCACCTGAGCGAGAGCGAGTGTGGAGCGCGAGGAAGAAAAATAACTGGAGGGTCTGTGAACAGGCTATTCCTTAAAGGGTTCATGTCAAAAGTTGAAAAAACTGTGCAAGGGTATATACAGTTTAGGTACAAAAATACACTTCCCTTCTCGTTTTATCATTGAGCCGGCCACAGGAACAGTGAGGCTGTACTCTGAAGAAAATTGAAGGGAGCCCAGTGATCTGAACCTGTAAAATCTGGGGTGTCCATCATATAATTTGTATGAAATATCTGAGATTTTCTAGTTGCCCAAGAGAAAAAGTTGGGGGCCAGGGACCACCGGCTTTTGCTAGAGCACAACCATGAACAGTATTCCTGCTTTTATAATAATGTGTGGAACAGGGTCGCAATTTGGTCTCTTTCTGTGGAAGAGTTCCATAGTCTCAAAGACTCAGCAGCACACCAAAGTAGTAAATTATTTTGGGGGGCTGAAACCTACATGGAGTTTCTTTTTTTTGCTATGCTCCAATTCCCTTCTTTCAGGAAATTAGAATAACTAGGAGTACATTCAAATAATAAAAACATTATGCATAATGTAGGGAAAACAATGCAACTTATGATACAATACTATTATTGTTCTAAGAACCTATTGCTGGCATGCTTCTTCCTTGTTCCATGGTTAATGGAGCTCATTTTCTTTCTGCTTGATCCACTTATGAAGCTATTATAGCCATTTGAAAAATATTAGCTCCAAATATTCATTGTCATCTACATAAATGGATTTGTAGACTGTCCTTGTCTCTGCATAGCTTGCTGTGGACCAGCATTCTGAAACATAAAAGAATGAACAATAATTTCCCCAGGCAGAGATGACTAACCGGTGGACAAAATTATTGAGCCTTTCTATGGATACCTGTAGACATCGTTTTTGTTGTGCATTTTTCATCAAATGGTCAGATTTTTGATGAAAAATTAACTGCCTCATATCATAATTATTGTTTTGCATGGTAAAGGTACTAGCGAGCTCAAGAAACCACAAGGATGACAAGGAAAGCAGAAAATAACACATGCAACAGGTGTTAGGGTTCGTAGATTTTGGGATCCGAGATTCAAGACTTTTTCCAGACTTTTTCCAAAACAATAGTTTCTTTTCCAGACTTAAGGTTATTAAATAGGTGATCAATAGAGACCTTAAACACTGAATGCAGGAACACAAGCGTATGGGCTAAATTGAGTAAGATTTCACCAAAACGAAAAAAAATAATTACGTATAAAGCCAGGTTGTTGAAGCTTTGAAAAAAACTCAAGACTCTTTCCCATTTTTCCAGACTTGATCTCTGTTTTCCAAACTTTTTCCATGTCTGGAAAATTGCTGGACAAGAATTCAAGACTGTATGAACCCTGAGGTTTATAAGCAAAACAAAAACTCCGAAAGTGCAAAACACTTTTAGGCAGATTCTTTGCCATCACTGCACAACTAAGTTAGTCAAACTTGATCGGAAAGGTAATGTGATTGTTGCTTTAATCCATAAGATCATCATTACATCAGTAGCGATTGTTTCAACGTCGATTTCATTGGAAACACCCCTAGAGAGTCTCATTATTTTAAAGATATCCAAAAGCGTAGAGCCAGCAGCCCGGAAATAACTCATTTAACAAGAACATTTTTGCAGTTCAGTCTCTTAAGATGGCAGTGTTGGACCTTATAGAGTCAAGGTAAATGACCAAATAATGGGCACCAACTCTAGCTGTCTGTATTAGGCAGATATTGATCTAATAGAGGTGTCATTCAGGTGAGAGTTGATCGTATTCTAGCTCTAATGATGGAGGTTTGCATAAGTTTCACATGATAGACTGAAGGTCAAAACATGCATAACCAGATTGTGTTCTATGTATTCCATTGATTCTCACTGGAAGTCCAAACAAATGCTGTCTTTATACATGCCAAGCAAGTGTAATAGTCACCTGGAGATTAGGATTGTGGGGTCAGACAATAAATAATTATTGGATGAGGTTGAGCATGATATCATGAATTATCAAAACCGAGGTCTGTGTTATCTGCCGAAGCTGAAGGCTGAGGCAGATAATACAGACACAAGGTTTTGATAATTCATGATATCATGCGAAAACCGAATTCAATAATA
>OZ037783.1:7949596-8009596 GCA_964035525.1 Porites cylindrica | reverse complement strand
CCAGTACGAGAAACAGGGTGAACTCACACCAGGGTGACTCGCGCCAGCATAACATTTTGCGGTGGTATCACGTAAACAAATATAGAGCCATAAGAGGGAACAGGAGTGAACTCACTCCGGGGCGAAAGTTGCCCCAGTGTCATGTAAACACCCCCTTAGTAACGCCTGCAAAGCAGTGCCAATTCCCCAACGAACTGAACAAATTACTGGAAATACATTTCAAATTTCCCTCCAGCCTGATTGGCAAATTGCCAATGGCATTTTTAACAGGCCAATCATAGCACATACTCAAATCCAAGCTTTGAAGGAAAAACATATATATACAGTAGAACCGGGGTAACTCAAACTCTGAAGGGAAACGAAAACAGTTTGAGTTAGCGAGGGTTCGAGTTAACAGGTTGATTGCAAAATTCAATTTGCCATATTAAAAATTGATAACTAGTTACTAATTTTTGAGCTCTTCAGTGTACAGTGCAGTGCAAATTTAAATTATTTTGTCAGAAATGCTAACATGATTAGACATTTTTTCTGGTAAAAAGTGATCTGTTCGTTGCACCAATAAAAATCAAATTGATGAAGTGTTGACCTGTGTTAGGTTTAGTGTTTTACCAATTATACAAAAAGAACAGCTAATGGAATGGATAGTGGAGTTACAAGAACCAGAATTTCGAGTTATAGAGGTAAATTCCAGTGAACTTTTGATCAAGTGAAATGAAATTTAGTTAGAGTTAATGGGAATTTGAGTTATCCGAGTAGAAATAACTGACAAGTGGGGTGAAATCCAAGGGAAATTAGACTTAGTTTGAATTATTGGGGAGTTCAATTTATCTGAGTTCGAGTTATCCGGGTTCTACCATGGTAATAAGATGGGCTGAAATTTCTGTTTTAGAAAGGACATTAGTCTGAACTTTAGACAGGTCAGAACTCCACTCAGACAAATCAGAAAAGCTGCCAGGAAAACATTGTGTTGACTGCGAATTTCATTAAATACTACACAAATCTTCTGCTTAAATCAACCCCAACTAAGTGAATTGTCTTGTAAGCCAACTAAATAATAATATTCATTGTTAGTATGAAATAAGTATTCAAAATAACACCCTTTCATAATTCAGGTAAAATGTAAAATATAATTATTTACATTTTGATGAATTGATGAATTTTGACGAATTTTTCATCAGCTGGTTTTGACATAAGCAGAGGTGGAGTAAGAGGGACGTGAAGAGTGTTGATGTTTTAAGCTTGCAGTTTCAGCTATTTTTGAAGGTGGTTTTCAATATTGTGCTTAAAATTTGCCATTTTTTTGTTTTTCCGTTTGCAAAGGTTTCAAAAAGGGGCTTTCAGTTTCACATATTCACTTGCTTCTTATTTCTGTCTGGCTGCACTGCAGGTGAATTTTTCTGTCCTTGTCCATACATGACAGGAATCATTTTTCAAAATTAGTGAGAAGAAATGCGTAAGTTCTTTCTTGGACAGCTTTGGTCAATTTTTTATGATGTTGTAGTGCTCAGACATCCACCTTCATGCGCTGTGTTTTTTTTTTTTTGGCCAAAATATTTAATAAATGTGTGTGGTCATGCTCAATGAAACAGACAAGGGTTCAAGATTTCATAGAGAAAATTAATAGGGAACTGATAAAGGGATGATCAACAAAACGAATCAATCAAAAATTATCAAAGTCACAACCAAAACATGCGTTCAATATGTAACTATGTGCATTGTCTTCGATTTCCAATGAACAATAAACCACAAGTCGTCAGAGACCCGCCATTTTATACACAAACACCAAGATATTTTCCTGCTTAAACTTTGAATGAACATTACGTCGTTTCATCCTCAAAAGTAGCAACGAGGTAAAGATTGTTGTGAGAAGTCAATCAAGACAACGTAACTGCACTGTAAAATTGACAATCAGCAGAATGCATAAATGACCGGCACGAACGAGAGATTTCAACAACTTAGCAAGTACAGTACATTGAGCTAAGTCACGAATAGTGAAGATTTTAAAATAATGCAGCGATTATAAAATTTTTAATTTTTTGTGGGCAAACAGTTTTTAATTTCTACAGTTAAAGTTGTCTTATGGAATATAGGGACTCCAGTTAGTTAGTTTACATTCTTACCGCAAATCGACCTGCAAATATTGGTCAAATTGAACGTAAAATGCAGCCAAAAATACGCTGGGGGTGTTACATCGTGCTCCCATAGCGGAACTTGCATCAATATAATGTTAAAGCTGAGTTGTACGCGTTGAAAGGAGCGCAAATGTTGTCAATTTATCCAATGTCTCATTAGGAAAGAAATTCAAGGGTAACTCAGACATATAAAACTTGTCAAACTTGTACAATGAAAGAAAAGGCAGTAAGCGTAAAGCTGCGCGTACCTCATTTCCTTGGCCTTGTAAACTTTCTATTTCTTGTGGTGTAAAGCTTGTCATTGAAATTGATTTGACTCGATGTGGAGGGTTTAATCCTCGTCTGTAAAAAAATGAAAAAACAAGAACAGGAAATGAGTGTTTACCGTACAGCTGCAAACTAATCGCGCGCTCGAGTCAAATTGGCGTAAAAACCTTGCTAGCTTAACGCCATCTCTACTCACAAAATACCGCTGCACGAGGTACAGACAAAAGATCCTGTTGTGGTGTTCACATATGTTGGCCCCCTTTGCCCACAGTCGAAGCATTTTTTGTTGTGGGGTAAGGCCGCGAGATCTCTGAGAAGTTTTAAGTTCTTTTCATCTTGCTTTTTCTTTACAGAAGCCATCATGGATGTCTGCTCCGCCAGCCTACCACGCACTGCGCAAGTCTATGAAAAAAACTTCAGGGGAGGGGTGAAGTTAGAGCATCTAGTCACGCAATCCCGTCACGCCAATCTCTGTGTGTTACAAACGGGTGCAAACTACCTTTCCCTCAAATCTCAGAGGTCATTATCAGCCCAAGCTTTGCCTCATATTCTATGCCGAGAGGCAGATTTTATTGTGAAAATTCAATTCGTTCTTCAGCGACTTTTGAAGTGTTCTCCCTAATACTGGGCACATATAACCTTTCTTATCTCCTGCGGGTGACTCCTTGAAATGATGGTGCCACCTGAACAACTGCCTTGTCCTACAAATGCTTAGAACTTGGCTCGGATAGGATTAGGTCACAGAACAGGTCTTGTTTTTTTTAAAGGTGAGCAACGGTCGGCGTGGAGCGCGAAAGACCGGCCATGGAGGAAGGCCGTTACGCCTCAGGAAGGGATAGTCAAAAATGTCCCCAATTAGTAGACACACTGAATTCTGCAAAGCTGATCGTACTACGTGAAAATTAACTTTGTGAGACATCTACACGACACTGAGGGGTCGTAGTACTTGGCGCTAAATACATCAGCACTAAGTAAACATAAGGCTGTTTTGTTTGATTAGAGAAGTCTTCAGTGTAAACTGTGATCAGTAAGAAACTCTAGCGGTCAGAATCGTTCCAACAATAAATTGGGAGTTGTTGTTTCCTCTTTTTTAAGGGAGAGGCTATTGGACGAAGACATTTGGAAATAGGACGGGTTAGATCAAATGACAATTGTAGATCAAAGCTGGATTCTCTCACTGGTCAGTTTGAAGTTGTGCGTGGGACTGGGTTGGTATTGAGTCGAACTGCACTATGGGACGCTGTCGTTCTTTTTAATGGCTGTTAACGAGGTTGCGCTGAAAAATGGGTCAAAAACAGTCCCACAGTGCAATTCGAGACAACAGTGCTTCCGGGTTTAGGAATGATCTCTCTCCTCTACATGCGCAGAAGAGCTCTGGGTCGAGATTGAGTCTCACGCGCAGCCTCAACATTTTTAATAGGAATCCAAATGGGAAGAGGCATTCTCCTTACGTCATATAATCATTCCAAGGCTTCCAAGCAGTGAGCAAGTGATATAATAAGTTCGTTGAATCAGTTACTTGTAGTGAGGGTAAGCATGAGCCCATGACCACAGACTTGTTTATTTTATTTTTAAGCACATTATAGAGCACAGTTTCCCGCACAAATGGACGCTCCGTTCTGTCTATGAGCGCAAAGAAAATTAGACATCATTAAAAACATATATATATATATATATATATACCATTTTCACGCCTGTAGGTCTCGCTGACTGGTTTGTTGGCCTTAAAAAGATTTTCTAAATTCGCGCCAGAACCGTTCTAAAAAAAAACTGGTCGGTGAGTGCACCGTGATAAGAGTAGACGGAAGTTGCTTTGTCCGGGTTATGGGTTCCTGCTAGTCATGGGCTCACTTGCTCTATTTAGATCAACTTAATCCAGATTTTTATACACACATTTTCTAAACTCAATTATCGAATAACTTTATTGTAATTTCCATTGAGGGAATATAAAGAATTTTCAATATTTTAATACCCTACCTAAATAAATGATGACCACGCATCACAAAAGTTTTTGTAGAATAACACCATCAAATTCCAACATTTTTTCTTCTTCTAAGCTATTTATCTTACGCTAAGAAACGTGAACCAAATATAAGTACGCTAGCAAAAGCAAAACCCATCAGCGCAATCTGCTACGAAGCTCGTACACTCTGGCGCGATTTGCGCCGAAATATGGTGTCCTGTGCTTAAGCCACAGGACCCCAAACTGCTATAAGGTACACAATAGAGATTCGAGGAAGAGGACAACCTGCCTTGCAGATAAATAATAACCCGGAAAGCTTCACTTTATTTATTTATTTTTTTCCCACCAGAAATTTTAACACGGTTATTTTCATTAAACGAAGTTAAGACCTCTCCTGATATAAACTTGTTTCCGCCCCTACGAAATTGTCGCCAAAACCCGTTGTAGAATTACGACGGCTATCACGTTTGCCCGCAAAAATGACGCTGGTTCATGCGCGTGCTCCACTAAGTATTGAGAAAATATCGTTCTCCTGGTCGTCCTCGTCCGAGAATCTGAAGGCATCTCTTAGTTGTTGAAAGTGAAGCAAAGTTTCTACTGTAAGTAAACTATAAGAAAGTACATAAGAAGGCTCTTTAATGAAAAGTCTTATACCCGGATTCTATTGTCGTGTAAATAGTAAGCGTGTGCGGAAGTGAATTATACCAGACTTGTTGTTCATAGTTACACAAGCGCCTTCTAAAAATTAGAAAGTACATCAAGCCTATCGCTTGGAACTATTTTTTAGCAAAAATTTCAAAACGCCTCGTTGATTGACAGTATTTTGGTAATATCTTTAAAGAATAGCATCTTAGCCGTAAAGTACTTTGCTTAGTTTGTAAATTTCCCTCGTTTGTCCGCGGTCAACGTGTGATCACGTGTTAAAAGCCTCACAGGCGTATCCAGTTCACCGCGTACGAGAAAAAATAACACGCTGAGAAGATACCACCCGTAGTCTAGAAGATTCGAGTGCGAGGATGACTACGATTAAGACATTTAATTTATCTATTCTCGTATTCTCCAAAAATAGACACCCTGGACAGCTTCATTTTACCTTTTTTCCGCCGGAAAAGTCAACACGGCTATTTTTATTGAACGAGGTTAGGCCCTCTCCTGATCGCAAAATAATAAAACTTCTGGCGTTTTCCTGGCAATTTTGACGCTGGTTCATGCGCGCGTATCACTTAGTACTGAAGAATATCGTTCTCGTAGTCGTCCTCGTCTTAGGAGCTTAAGGAACGACGACGACGACGGCAACAAGAACAATAAAAAAAAAAAAGGTTTAGATGGGCAAAATAACAACTCTGCACGTGCATCACGCTTTTTGGTACCTTACCTTGTCGTCGTTGCACGACTACGACGTGAAACTGCCTTATTTCACGTTTTGTAGAGGACGTAAACACAAGACTACGACTTTCCTTTTCTTTTCCTGAATTTTGATCCAGTCCTTTAGAATTCATCTCCAGAAAAATTCGCCAACATTTGACGAAATGAATGAGATGGAATAATCACGATAAAGTTTGAAGCAGCGCGAACTCACTTTTTAAGTGACGTTTTTGTAGCAGTCGTCGTCGGTGTTGCTTAAGCTCCCCACGCTCAAGGTCTCCATTTTCACAGTACTACATTTTCGCGATGGGGATACAAAATCTATGATTTGTGTAAAAACTGAGATAAAAACAACGCAAACAACTAATCCAACAATGATTTTTGTTGCACTTCTTTTACATGTTTTCATGCACTGCACGCGATTCGATATTTACAGTCACTAAATTACACCAAAAATAAACTTCGTAAACCTTTTTGCCATTTTAGACACTTTTAGAACACGTTCATACGCGAAAAAAAAAACATCGCAACTTATCGAAAGTTGTTTACACTTAAAAAGACACCAGGCCAAAACAAGAGGGAATGAGCTCATTATCTCTTGGTCAAAACAACTGCACATTCGAAAAGGAGAGAATGCGTTTTTGGCATTATACGTTTCTGGGAAACTGCCCACATACCCCTCCCCTAAGCCAACGTTAACACTTACTTCTCACTTAAGGCAAAATGTTGGCTTAAGGGAGGGGTAGGTGGGCAGCTTTTTGTATCAGTCTAACCCTTCCTCCTCGTTTACAAAGCGTCTACTCTAATAAAACGGGATTCCAGGGTCTCTTTACTAGGACTGCAAACAACCCCCTCTTTTGTCTCTACCGCATCCCCGGCCAGCCAGACTACTTACGTGCGCGAACGATTTTCACGGGAGTGTCGCTAATCCAAAGAAACACATTACTCTAGCCAATCAAGAACTGAGCTGGCAATCCTTAACCAATCAGAGCTGGAAGCAAATATATACGCAGCCGGCAACCTGCGTCAAGCGCGCGTAAAAGTCACGAGTGGTTTGGCCTTGATTCTGACTGGTTGAAAAAGTCGCGCGAAATAGAGATTTTTTTGACACTCCAGTGAAAACCGCTCTAAAGGCCCGTTTTCACAGATTTCCGGCGATTTCTGCTGCAATTTCCCGGCGACTTGACAGCTGGCGATTTTATTGTGATTTTCTAATCTTCATGCAGTAGTTACCTTAAAGCGCACCTTACCTAAATGCAACATCGCCAAAAAAAAATTGAATCAAAATTCGATGAGGGTTGGATGCAATAAGTTTATGCGTCGACAAATTGCCATTAAGTCGCCCTTAATTTACAGATGCGCCCATATCATGAAAACTCGCAGCAAAAATCGCCGTGCAAACAGGCAGTAAGAAAGAGGGGCTGTTTGCAATCAAATGATCACTGTTTTAGTTTGATTAGCTTGCACCTCTATCTTTTATCGGTAGTTTAACATCTGCATAAAAAGGATTCGTACTAAAAATGTTGTGTAGTGCTTCAAATGTGGGTCTTCTTCCTGGTTTTAAATCCCAGCACTGCAACATGAGTGAATAGGTGTGTTCTGGACAAGCTTCAGGTCTTTCAAGTCGTTTGTTTTCTTCTTCCAACATGCGTATTACCTAAGCAATACAATAAAATAATAACGTGAGTTTCATTTCTATACGGTCAAACTTAGGATTGTTTCCATACCGCAATCAAAAGTTAAGGCAACCTTGTACAGCTTAATAAACAGCAATAGTACTGCTTAGTAGCTTTGGGGTACGCCCGGAAAGCTTGCTCGCAGGTTAGTAGTAACCTAACCTTGCCCTTAGGGTTTGAAGTGAGTAAGCTGAAAGAGACACTTTTGAGACACGAGAAAAAAATGCTTTCTGAAAAGGTTTAGATAAGCTGTATCTGTATTGTGGATTTCCACTATCGCGTAATTTTTAGGTGCATATAGAGGCGCGTGAACATAAAAGTTGAGCAAGTACGCGCGAACTTTATACACTTGTTCTCGGATACAAACAGGAAAACAAACCATAACAAACAAAGGCAAACAAACGAACCCAGACTCTTCAAGCTTCTTCTACAGCGGCTGATAATCGGAAGGGAATCTGGGGACATCACCTTTTTACTGTAGAAATCCTTTGGTAAGCCAACGAAAGAAATCTTGGTGCAAGCAGGCGTAAAGAGCGACGACCAAAGAAATAGGAAAGACGGACGCCTAATCGCGGGTTAGTAGCATCTATATAAACCACGGCAGGATTAGCTCAGTCGGTAAAGCGCTTGACTGCTGAGCGGGAGGTCGCGGGTTGGATTCCTGAGGTTGAACCAATACTCTTAAAAATGACTGAGAAATAAAGGTACTACATTTGCCCTGCAACGGCAAGACCTTCGCGTGGCTCGGATGACCACGTAAAATGGTGGTCTCTTCTCCAATTAACCCTTTAAGCCCCAAGAGTGACCATCATCTATTTTCTCCTAACAATATCAATACACAATCAGGAGAAAATGTTGTGAGAATTATTAAAATAATCACCTAAGGGAAAATGCTTTGATCTTTTATCAAATTCTCTCAACTTATTCTTTATGGAAATGTATGGAGATCAGTTTGGAGAATTTGTATGTGGATATTGGGGCTTAAAGGGTTAAAGACGTAAAAATAGTGTCCCAGTTAGTACTTTCGTGCTAAGTACATTGACACTCAAATAAAGGCATTTTTGTAATTAGACCTCTACTAACCTTTGTTACAAACTGGTAGTTAGTTTATAAGAACTGAAAAGACGACAATTTGCCGTTGAACCACGTCCTTAGAACACTGCTTCAATAGTGACAGCATTTTGTAAACCAACCAAAACTATCTCAATGGTCGATACCTCATTCTCACGGCGACTACCTGCTAGGGAGACGTGGGACTTGGCGAGAGATTACGTTTAACGACTAACTCACCTCTCCCCCTGACATTTCACCATATGGTAACTGACCAAACGAGTACATCTCCCAAAGTGTTACTCCATAACTCCACACGTCACTCTGATGCGAAAACGTCCCGAAATTAATCGATTCTGGAGCGTACCTGAGAACGCAGAAAGGACTGATATAGTTATCGTAATCGAGACTTGAATTATAGTGGGCCCGCAAGGGAATAGCAAAATACGATCAATATAACGGTCAAACTAAGGAAAGGACCATATAAAAATAGTGAAGCTAAAGGGGTTTATTGCCCAAGGCCCCAAAGCAACCTTTACTGAATCAGGTATATGTTGATTAAAGCTTGCATGACTTTTTTTCTGCTTGTTCCGGCTGTATCCATGTTTTTCACGTGAACCTTTCATGTATGGATTTTTGCTTGGCTCCCCCCCCCCCCCCCCCCCCAACACCCCATCCCCCATTCCCTCTTATAATGATTCGTTCCTAATGCCAAAATGAGCCAATTATAGAACGAAGAATTCGGTTTAACTACCGATACCCGTTAGTGGTTTTTCATCTATGAGACGTCAAATTGACGGCTGAGTTTGACACGAAAAACTTTGAAATGTCTAGTCCTAACAGCGCAGTATTAATAAAATCATAAAAAAGTTAAAGGAACCACGCAGTTTCCAGATAACCGAGCTTCGAAAGAGTGAACCAAAAGTCGTTTATGTAGGAGGTACTGTCTTAGTTCATCAGCATGGGAAACGACTTACCATTTCACTGGCCAGCGGCCACCTTGTGAAGCTTTATAATAATCACTTCCTGAACCGACTGCACGAGACAGTCCGAAGTCGCTTATTTTTATCTGAAACGATGATACAGTAAGACAGTTAGTCTATCAAACGTGTGCATGAAAATGTTGTAAAGCTGTGCAAAGGAAGCGGAAAAACCGCAAGAAAATTAACCGAATAAAAGGCGGATCTTTATCTGACCTGTTGTTTCGTAGACATGAGTATATTTCTTGTCGCCAGGTCCCTATGAACGAAGCGTTTTTTCTCTAGGTACATCATTCCCCAAGCTATCTGTGCTGCCCACAGTTTGAGGTCCCTTTGAGTGATTTCCGGTTGATGGTCAATTAAGAAGTCGAGTAACGCACCCATCTGAACTAATTCTTGCACCTAAAAGTAAAAAGAAAAACATAACTGCAATTTTTGCCCGAATTTTTGGCAACTGATAACCTTGACTGTTTGTAAGCTTCACTCCAAATAGTGGCGGATAATTGCTCTCTATTTCACTTTTGCCTGCAAGGACCCACACGAGTGAGCCACGTCCTCGCGTCCCGCTTCGCTCGCCGCTCGAGGGTGACTCTTCAGTTTTCGCGATTTCCGCCGTGATCATAAGTTTTTAAAATAATCAATCAATCAGGTAGGCGGGAAACGAAACTTTAAAATTTGGCGGGCCGTACAGGAGAATGCGGACCTAATCTCTTGTCGGCTTTGTCAGCAAGAGATCTGGGTAGGAGAGTAAAGGGAATCGCAAAATTAATCAAACACAGCACGCGTACTAACTGAGAGATAAAACAAAGAAAGTTACACTTACCAATATTAAAGGCGGGCCAAGACAAACGCCAATTAACCGGACAATACACGGGTGATCCAGCCCCGACATAATGCGTGCTTCGCGTAAAAATTCCTGTGAATACAAACTCCTGAGTAAGAACGGACTTGTATAAGTAGCGTTGAACTCTCAAGATTAGAATGGTTATCGTCAGCGGAAGTGTTTTGCTTACTGCGTGTGTGACATGTGTTTAGTTCACTGCTTAATGCAGATTCTTACAGCTTTTTTCTTTATTTTTTGGTGTCCCCGTGTGTCCGTTCATGTCTCTATTAATCTTTACTGATATTTTGTTTTGTTCAGTATACTTGCTTACCAAGTTAATGACATTCATGCGTACGGTTGTATTTGCTGTGCCTCTTTCTTGACTTTTCACATTTTCAACTGTCATAATTACGGTCATCAAACTAGTTTAGCTTTACAGTTATTTTGGTTGTCCCACTACTGTATGTATTGTTTATTTATAGTTATATTTCTTGTAAATTCTTTTAGTTGTCTGTCTTCAGTAGAAAATAAACTGATGAAGATGTTGCTAAGTGACCGTGGAGATCAAGCAGGAATATATTTGAAAAATTAAGAATTTTACTAGAATTGCTGTGTCTATTTGGAATTCTATTCCACTTTCTGTTAAGACTCTCAACGTATCTAATTTTCGTAAAAAAATTAAATCACTACTCCTTAATGTTCTAGGTAATGAAGATAATTATTTGAATGTTAATTATTTAATAGAATATTTTATGAAGTTAACCTGATATGTTGCATATACCTCCAGATGTAATTTTAGCCTTTTTCAAACAACAAAATCCCCTGTACTTGAATTTATATGTAAGGTGTTTCTTTCTGTATGTTATTGTATTTCTTTTCTTTTTCTTTGTAATTTAATAACGTCTTTATTTAAAGTCTTGTCCTGCCTGCCTAGATTAGAATTATAGCTATTTGCAGGACATAAAGTATTGTAACTTTATATTTCTTTAAATAAATACATTGTTTTTGTTGTTGTTGTTGTTAAGTACCTGCTCTCCATGAGCTATCTTCTCAGGGTGTAAAGTCTTCAACGCCACTGGAACCTAAAAAGAACCCCAAACCAAAGAGTATACTATAAAATGCTGTCATATTCCTAACAAGGAACAGGAAAAATAAGGGGCAATAGAGAATCATTGTATAGAGTAATTTTTGTATCCTTATACAGATTAGCTTGGTGGTAAGTTTGTTGCCAGCGAGAAGTATTAGTGACGATTAGGGGTGTAACGATTCATATTCCTTGCGATTCGATTCGATCATGTAAATGTTTCGTAATTCTTAAACTCTAAACTCAACTCTAAACCCTCAATTTGAGAACAGTAACAGGGACCGGAGGATTCACTGTCGCTTGGTTCATGGCCATGTTTGAGAACTTGACAAATAGCTTGTCGCACATGGTTTGCCTTATTTGGAAATTCTCAAGAGGTGGTTGGAAGACAGCATTTTTTCCAGGCAACTCAAAATGGTGCACGAACGGCTCTCGTCTTTGCTCGTCAGTCAAAAACGCACATTTAAAAGAGTTCTGGATTCTGATTTTAAAACATAATAATTCACTGAGGGCACCCTGGAAAAGGCATGCAAAAATCGAAGCAAAATCGAAACGTGGAAGGAAAGAATCGTGAATCGAATCGAACGGTCATAATCGCGATTAATCGAATTCCGTTACACCACTAGTGACGACGATATGGCAGTGGTGTGTGAGAAGACTTCGGATACGCATTAGTTCCGAGTTGCTCAAAAGCTGGATAACGTTATCCAGCGGATAAATCACTATTCCTGGGATAAGTAACTGTATAGAAAAACCAATTACGCTACCCAATGGGTCCTTAGGAGTTGTTCCGTAATAAGGGCTGTCTTTTTATGGGAGTGTACGCTCAGTTTTCCTTCTCCGTCTCTAGCATCGTTTTAATGAGGGTGGCCTGGTTAAATTTCCAGTTTCTCGTCAGTTTAGTGCGTTAATATTGTTCTTGGTCTTCAGGCAACAGTTGATAAGGCCTTGGCGTATGGCAAACTGTTTTGACTGGTTTCAACGTGGGTGTTAAAACGGGCAGCATCGTTTTTCAACTAGTTTTGCAGCAATGTTGCAAAACAAGTTGTACATTTTTGTTGCCTGTTTTATAGTACCTGAAGCTGTACAGGACTATTCAAGTAATATATCAAACATGAGACGCAGTGTTTCATCACCAGATGAAACACCGAGAAGAGAGTTGAAAATACGACGCGCAGCGGAGTATTTTTGACGAACTTCGAGGTGTTTCATCTGGTGATGAAACACTGTGTCGAATGTTTGATATTTCTTCTCAAACAAAATCATTTTTGAAGGAGAAATTAAGGATGCAAATACTGAGCAGTTTTTCATCCGATTTCCAAACACTCATTAACATTAATTTTCTTTGTATTTTCTTTATGAATTATTAATGAGTTTGAGAAATACTGATCAAGTTCAAGTTTATTTATTCACACTTATTCAATTACAATACAACAACAATAAGAAAAAAAAAGAAGTAAAAACAGAGATAACTATACATTGAATTAAACATAACAAAGGAAAAAAGTGTGTAGCAGCCAAAGGAGCCAAGCTTTCGAGTTGACTACTACCACAGAGCGGTTACAAGTGGGTGGAGGTTATACAGTACTTATAAAAAACTATTTAAATCAAATAATTAAATAAATATAGAGCTAAATAACAGATTAGAGTTGCACTGCACAATACCATACCTTTTTTCCTTTGGGATCTGTCCAAACTCCCTTAAGTACGGAGCCAAACTCACCCTGACCAAGTTCAGCACCGAGTTCAAGTGATTGTCTCATAATTAGTGTCTGTTGGGACTGCACGGGGTGACCTGCCACATATAAAACAGAAGGAAGTCTCTCATTAGTAACTACACCCTACGGACCCCAGTTGTTCAAAAGTTGGATAGCGCTATCCACCAGATAAATCAATCAGGGGCAGCCATCGAGAATATAGTTCAAAACCACTTAAACATAGGATTGTTAAACGTATTTTAGTATTCAAACGGTAGATGTAGGCATATTTTTATCCCCTACAAATTTTTCATCTGTTCGGATTTCCTAGCTGAAAGTCTAGAGATCCGAAACTTATAGGGATCAAAACTTACCTTTTCGCAAATTTGAGCCAGAAAAAAGGCTCCCGCAAATTCAAGGTAACCTTTTTAGGGTAAAAATCCGTTAAAAATGGGCAATTATACCATTTTTTAGATGTTCGGAAATCCTAGGAGAGGAAGGCAAGCAAGAAATTTCACAATAAATGTTCCGAAAATTCTAGATCTCAAATCGTGTTCCGAACAGATATTTTCCGAAAATTGACGTTGGGTGCCCCTGAATCAACAGGCTGATTTAGCAACAGAACGAGAACGTCAGTTGACGACGGCGCGCGCAAACTAACAACTGGCTTGACCAATGGCAGAGCGGCAAACTAGGCACCGGAAGTCGTGTTTAGTCCTTTCCGCGCGCTTTCCCGTCGTCAACTGACGTTCCCGTCCTGTTGCTAAATCAGTCTAATATCCAACGAATAAGTGTTAGGGAAACCAATTCAGTGCGCTATCTAGTAGATAGTGATTTATCCAGCGGATAGTACTATCAACATTTTGAATAACTGGCATTGGGCCTGAGCTGTAAAAACATGTAACAGTTGGTCATCGGACAAAAACGAGATTGGAAATTTTCCTGTTATGCCGATTGTTAAAGGAGCTGTGTCACGAAATTCAGCCAAATTAGGAAATTACAAAATGCCTGTTAAATTAAAAGAAACATAAAAATAAATGCTTAAACTTTAAAGGAAGGTTAAAATAACATAAGAGAAACAACAGATGCCACGGATGGGCAAAACTGAAGAAAACTGAAACGGATTGAAATGAGGTTTTTTGAAAACTGTTCAGCCTAACAGTTTTTCAAAGTTGATCCCGGCTGCTTGCAACTTCAAAAATAATGCTCAGGAGACACATTTGTTTGTCTCGGATCACTGATTTTGTCATTTACCTGTAATTTCTTTGCTTACTTTAAGTTCCATAGCGATTTTGGGCGAGTAATTGGCAAAATTAAACAAAATGATTTGGACTGCCGTGACACAGCCCCTTTAACACTCATTGGAATCCCCAGGCTATTACATGCATGTGCTATAGCATCACCCACTTTGATGGAGTTAGCAACTCCACGTCAAATCCAAAATTCAACTGTTCCCAAGTATCATTTTAACCAGTGTAAATAAAACCCTAGCGATGGCCTCCTAATATTGATGATCATAATAATTGATTGACTTAAAGTCCACGTGTTGTCCTGAAGCTGTTCAGATGCACATTACCTTACAATATAGGAATAAAAATAATATAGTAAACATAAAGTAAACAGAAAATTGGCCATGTCTCACTACACACATTGAAAATAAGATACTTGATCTGGGAAATATATATTTCCCACCCAAACCCCCCACCCCAAATAAATGAGCTTTCAGGAGCTATCTAAAGCGACAACATTATAGTCTACTAGTGTCCTTATTCACTGTGCCATAGTTTAGGTGCCATGGCAGACGCATAACAGCTTCTTGTCAGAAGATCTTAGTTGTATCTAGAAACAGCTTTGAGTTCTAAAAGTCTTGCATTATATGAATGAGAAGGTCCATTATTTTGAGGTTTCATAGGTATAAGGTACGATTTTAAACTGAATTCCGTGGTCTAAGCAGTTTTATCAAGCCACATACCAGGTGCAGGAGGTCGAGCAGGGAGGGATGGTTTCGTAGGGGAAGGAGGTGGAAGGGGCGGTGGTGGTCGTCGTTGTCCTCTAGGTGGCGGATTTATGGGTGGCGGGGGTAGAGGATGCCTTTCATCCAGTTTACTAAACTTTTCTCCATCTTGGCTGTTCGGCATATCAGAGCCATGTTCGCTAATAGACCTGTTGAATGACATGGGGGGTTGCCTCGTAGAATCACCGTTAATGAAGTCCTAATAAAGGTAAAACAAATCAGTTTCAATATAGTTTATGAGGTAACAAGGCTGTGAAGACCCCAAAGAATTATTTAGACGTCCTGATTTGAATCAAAAAGTAACATGTACGTAATGTACATACACCTCTGTGCATTCAAGGGAGTTGAACAAACAATTTGGTTCCACTTCCCAGCTACATTTTCTTCCATTTAATCCTACGATCCTAAACGTTTTTTCAAAAACTTTTCCCACCATAAGGAAGCCTAATAAATTCTCAGCAAAAGAAAATAAGGATCAGAGGGGAGGGGGAGGGGGGCAAGAAAAGATTAGTGAAAGAAGAGGGGAGGAGGGAGTGCAAAAGGTAAAATTTGAGGAGGTAGTGTCACTTTCAAGCCCTAAAACTACTTAAAAATTTTGCCTTCTTCATATACCCAAGCTTCACAAGCTGATATTTAGCATTTGAAGCAGAAGGCAGTGTAGTGCTTGATGTAAAAACAGTGTGGATCTTTTTGGCTAAACAGTGAGCAGAAAATGGCTCAAATCCCTTCCAAATGCATCTTTCAGCACAATTACTGAGAGCAAATATATGGGTTAAACAAACCAGACTCCAACTATGCGGTTGTCTGATTTTGTTATGATTACGGACTGAATTGGTTACCACCCAGTCCCACTATCAAATTGTTTTTCTGCTCATCTTGGTGTCCAAAAGTTGGGGCTTGGAACTCTGTTATCAAAATGAAAACTTAGTATTGAAAGAGTGCGTCTAAGGATCCTGGGAGATCTTTGGTGTAAAAGAAGAAGTATTGAAACAAAGAACACTTACAGCCGATTCTGCCCTTTGCAGAGGAATTCTTGTCGTAACTTGGCTTTTTGAAGGGGACATGCTAAGTACGGGGGTACTAACAGCGGATGATAAGGGAAGGGTGGGTGGTCGCATTCCTGGTGGCTTTCTCACGGAAGGAGGTGCAATACTCTGAGTAGTTCTTGGTGGGCTACTATCGGGTGGAACGGGCGTCTTAAGAAGAACTGGTAAACCATCTGCACATCTGCTGTAGTGGTCAATGACATGTGGAAGAGTTTCAAATAGTGGACCATCATCAATATAAAACCATCTGTCACACTGTCAAAGAGCAAATATCAGATATTATTATATAAACACCAATGAAATACCAAGTGAGCTTTCGCGCGAAAACTTGATATCTTCACATGTGAAAAGAACATGTTATCTTCACATGTGAAAATATCCCCATTGCTATGGCTTCATAATAAACCGCACCTTTCAGACCAAAAAACTGTTTAGGTAAAATGGTTTGGCATTTCATTGGTGTTTATATAATAAATAGAACATTACATGGTCGCTTGGAGATACGTAATTTCTCTTCTCGTGTTGAAAAAAATATTTCACTCATTCGCTTCACTCACTCATGAAATACCCTAAAATTCCGAAAATATGGGCCGGGGCTTATATTTTTCAAAGGCCCTTTTTGAGGGGCTTATTTTTGGAGGGGCTTATCTACGGAGGCAAATTTGCTTTTCAAAATCGATTGGGCTAGCCTTATAGCTGGCGATAAATGTGCCATTTTTGCTTTGTTTTACTATATATTTGAGGGCAATTTTCCAACTACAAGCCCCTGGAGGGCTTATATATGGAGGGGCGATTTAACGGAGGGTTTTTTGTGTTTGGTTTGGGGGGCTTATATTTGGAGGGGCTTATACATGGAGGGGCTTAGTTTCGGAATTTTACGGTAATTTTCAACACTCGAAGAGAAATTTTGTATCTCCGCCCAGCCATGTAATATCCTCTATTTATTATACATCTACATTGTACTCATTGTCCGTCTTCTCATTGGCTAAGAGCTTAAGATTAATTTTGGAAATCAGCAAAAGCTAAAGATTTGTAACTTATCTGCTAGAAAATTAGTGACTTATCTGTAGCTTGTATGCACGATGCATGATTTCCACAAAAAATGTCAAACTGTGTACTAAGCAATGCTAAACATTTGAAATAAACGCTTAAACCTAATCGCTAAAATGTCAACGCTTGCTGAAGTGTGACACTTTGATTAAATTTGAACCACAACATTTACGTGCACTTGAGGATGAAGTTTAAAACTGAGAAATAAAATTATTTGTTTATATTAGGGATTACTAACCTTTTACAACCTTACTTTAAGGCACATTTAATCCACAGCCATACAGTTTAAAAGCCATTGCGTAAAGCATTTTCAGTAAGCAGTACCCATGGAAAACAATTTTATCACTTGACACCCTTACACCAACAGGAAAGTTATAAATACTCTTGATAAAATTCTTCTGATCCCAGCAAGAACAAGATATTTTGTCAATGAACATTACTTTGTGTAATGTGTTGTTAGATAAATCTTATTGTTACAAAGCTGGAAATTTTTTCCCAACAAGACACGCTCCCATTGGTTACTTCAAGGTCACATGACACCTAACAATGAAACTGTTTCCAGCCAAAATTTTTGAGCAGGCAACATTGCAAACTCTATGATGTCAGCAGGTAACAGTGCACTGTTACCTGCGAATGTTGACCAATGAATGCCATTACAGCGAGGTTTAATGAATTTCCAGTTCCAAAAATTCCAGCTGTATAACAAATCACTGAAAGACTGGTCCCTCAGGAAACAATTAATTCTGTTTCACTCGAATCTCAATAGTCTTGGGAATCATTGAGATTCTCAGGAAACAAAATTAACTGTTTCCCTCAGGACCAGTAATTAAGTGCTTATTATTACCCTGCTCCTAATTTGATAATGATAAATCTGTGCATTAACAACCACAGATAATACATAATATCCATGATCTCTCGTGCTCAGTCGAACCAGGAACAAACCATCCACTAGTCCCCATTTCTGAAAGAGTACAATGGCTTCCTGAGGACAAACAAAATGCCAGACAACATTACCGTGAGTACACGTGATTGGCATATAACTTCTCCATATTATATTCAATACATTGTCCAACAGATAGGTGATGAGAAGTGGCAAATTTATCAGCTGAAGGATGCCATATAGATATAACCGAATTCTCTTGACTAACGCACAATAAAATGTGTCACGAAATTCTGCCAAATCAGGTTATAATTGCAAAATGCCCGTTAAATTAAAAGAAACATAAAAATAACCACTTAAAACATTAAAGGAAGGTTAAAAATAACACAACAGATACCACAGATGCCATGGATGGGCAAAACTGAAGAAGATTGAAACGGATTGAAATTAGGGTTTTTGAAAACTGTTCAGCCTAACAATTTTTCAAAGTTTATATCTGCTGTTTGCAACTTCAAAAATAATGCTCAGGAGACGTATTTGTTTGTCTCGAATCTCTGATTTTGTCATTTACATGTAATTTCCTTGCTTACTTTCAGTTCCATAGCGATTGAGGGCGAGCAATTGGCAAAATTAAACAAAATGAAGTGGACTGCCGTGACACAGCCCCTTTAACTAATGCACAATAAAATGTATAGCAGCCAGAAATGAGAATTACTCATCAGATCTTGAGAGTCAAAGGGTTAAACAAAAAGGTCTTTTTTCTCTTTTACAGCAGGAATTTTGTTTGTACTTCTTGAGCGTTACTGTAAAAAACAGTAGACAAGCTGCCACCTTTTACCAGCAAGTTTTGCTCAAATTCAAGGGTGTGACAACTCCCAGAAACTCATACAAGTATGCAGCTTGTGACTCAAATTTTCAAAATGTTTCAGGAGAGGAATAAACTGTTTCTTGGGAGAAGTAGGCATAACTTATAATATTATGATTGATTTTCTACACTTGTAGATGCCACAATAGTAATCTAAGGAGAAGAGACTTGAAAGGACTTTACCTTATGCTAAGGGTTGGGTGTAAAACTAAACCTCTGGTTGAGGCTGTCCAAAGCCAGTGCTGAAATCATAGTTCTGGGCCTCCATATGCACCAGGATTGGCCAGTCAATAAGCCAATAGGGTCGAAAGAAAAATTTGAAGCGCAATTCCCACAATATTGGTTGAGAATGCAGGGGGACTAGAACAAGGATCTCGGTGCTACGTCACAGGTGTTATTAAGGTGACTGACCACAGTTTTGGTAGTTTGTGAGTGTACGTCATTTGCCAAATCATGCGTGGCAAGAGAAAGGTTGCAGCTCACAAGCTGAAACTTGGCAAGTGAAAAATATACCGATGAAAGATTATGATTGACAGGTAAAATGTGACGTTTTTGTTGTTTCCATGGCAACATGAACGATTGAATACAACCTTCAAATTTCACTTTTGCTCAGTTTACACAAAATTTGCTCATTAGATTTTCCTATAAACTTGCACACAGCTTACTATAATTATTAATCATTACCATCTGAAACTTATTTGACCAAATTTTAACAGGCGGGTTTTTAGATAATCAATGATATAAAAATATTATTAAATGTGTCACAAAATTCATCTGTTCAACTTCCATTTTAAAGTTCTCATAATCTAAAATACAATAAAAGTAAAAATTCTGCCAAATATCACAAAATTCTAATGAGCAGATTTTGAGAATTGGTGTTCTCTAGCTCTACCAGTGCTTTTTTCACCGCCAAGTCTGCTTGTCTAATTTAAGACATGTGCTGTCATGCCAGTTACCGCTGACTGCCCACAAAACTGCGTTCAGCCACCTTACTTGGGGTTAGATTGCATCTGAGGTGAAGGCTGTGTGAAAAAGGAGTGAGAAAAGTAAGGACATAAATGTACAAACCTTTCTTCCTAAATTTTCGTGAAGCCACAACCTTGGTGAGGTCTTTGGAGGTTGCACCGGGTAGTTATCAATTATATCTGCTATGTGTCCATGTCCATAATGAAGAGCGAGGTCCCTGGGTGTGTCCCCTTCCGTTGAACGTGGGTGAAGAGGAGCCCCAAGTTCCAAAAGAACTCTTACACATTCAGAGTTACCTGTCATGAAACTCACTTGTTACTTCAAATTGAATTTTGATGTGGCTTGCTGAATTTCATAGTTTGGGGGTTATTGTTTTTTAATATTTTAAGGACTCTTTGAGTCCTAAGAGTCACCTGCAACATAAATTTTCTCCAGAACAACATCAAGTTGAAAAGTACGAAAGAGAATGAATAAAATAATCACTAACTGGGAAATGTTTTGATCTTGATCAAATTATCAGAACTAATGTGTGAATAGAGATGAGCCTGGAGAATTTGTATGTGGCTGATGTTGATGTATAAAGGGATCTGCTCTTTTCTTTTTCACTATTTTACTCCAGTTGAGATACTCGTACCATTTTTTTAGTTAAACTATTGTCACTGTAACGTTGTGTATAAATGAACAAATATTATCGAAAGGAAGAAGATGGAATCCATTAGACGATTGAGTAACTTTTATTTTCAGTGGACAAAAAACCTTGTACCAGAATAATTTCAAGCATATTACATTCTTTATTACACTTTTTGAGGGCTATAAATCAATGTAATAAGCCATGTGAAATAACCCATAACCCATACAATGTAGATATCTCAATGTATGAGATAAGATTGATCTAGATAGATTACTGTCAGTTGCAACTAAGCATGGGATGAAAAAGCAGGATCGGATTGGGTGCAATGAAATGGTTTGCCACCATTTGGGGTGGCAGTAGATAAATCGCCATGTGCACAGTATTGTAGGCAGCTCTTTGTCAGCTTTAAGCATCTGAATTTTTATTGTTTTGCTCAACAAAATATAATAATGGCAAGAATTTTCAGACATTTAGAAGAATTTCTGTAGTTGTAAAACTCCAAAGAATAACTCACACAAGCTAGTGTGCTGTCTGAGGGAGAAAATATTCCTGAAAGCTTGGAGAAAAATTTCTTGCATATTGGCACAAACAGGTAAGGCAGGGGTTTCATTAAGAATTGCAGGAGAAGGAGAATAGTGTAAAGTAACAGGAGAATATTTTGAAAGAGCGAAGAACTTTTTGGGAAACAGCTTGAAAACAAGCCTGGAAATTTTGCATTTTAAACCCTGCTGAGTGTGATAGAAAATTTTAGCTGCCGAACAAAAAACACTGGGTTCCTCCACACGTTTTAGAAGTCATCATTAAAATAGAAAAATCTCAAAATTTGCATTCTTTTCATAGTAATTTGATACTCTGTCATTTATACACGGTAAACATTGCCAAATTTATTTCCATAGCAGTTCACAAAGAAATCGTTCTTTTTATTCATAATAGTAGTTGATTCTCATCGCTTAAACTTTTCTTGTCGTAACTTTGTTCATCATGTACTTTATTTGTTTCACATTTTGTTTCATTAGTATTTACTTGTTTAATTTTTTTTCACATGCAAATAAAAAAGCGTCGAGCATACAGTCAACTCTCCACGCTCATTACAGCAAACCGTCTAATATTTTACACGTCCCCTGTTAGTTTTGTTGGGCTCAAAACTGCTAACATTTAAATAAGGTATTTTATGTATTTGTTATTTATTTAGGAATGTCAAGCAAGTGGCTAAGCGCTAAAATTATGCATTACAGGGAATAATTTCTATTTACATAACGTATCCACATCTGAATTGTCTGACTAAAACATAGCCACTCTTCATCGAAATTTAGCCAGAGAATTACGCGTAGTAGACGGAGAATTCTCCAATCTCCGATGCTTAATGAAACCCCTGATAAGGTCAAAAGTCTTTACCAGTTTTGTATTACTGTTAGAAAAGAGGAATTTTGACTCCAAAAATGTAATCTGTTCTGAATAAACAACAGTCTGGATAAATGAAAGGCTTTAAAGATGGGCGGAACACGCTGATAAAAAAAAAAACATAACAACTGATACCCTTACTGCAACAGTTTGGTTCAACAGCTTTCAAACTTGAAATGCTTGGTAGTGAAACATGTCATATTAATATTTTGGCACCTTATTAGAACAAGTTTTTTGTCTGGTGTCCATGCCTAGATGCAACTAACCAGTCCCGGATCCAGAAACTGAGATAAGGGGGGGCAGTCTCCAAAAAATTTTTTTTGGTCTAAAAATAAGGAGGGGAGGCGGGCCTCCCGGGCCCCTCCCGTGGATCCACCACTGCTAACAGTAACAAGTGTTACCTTTTAATGCTGCTATATGCATTGCCACCAATCCACTCAGGGGGGAGCGGTCCTGCAGATCAGCTTTTCCTTTCCCTACGAGCAGAGCACACACTGAGGGATGTCCTCCAATACAGGCAGACTGTGGAGAATTTAAAATATCACAGAATAAAGTAAGCTATGGGAAATTCTCTTTTAAGCTCCCTCCCAACTCCCTCTCAAATAAGCCCCCTCACTCTAATAAGAATTTCAAAAAACAAATTGCTCTGAGGTGGAACGAGGTACCACTTCAAATTTTCGGGACAAGTAATTCCAGTGTTTACTTATTCTAAAAACAAAAGGCAATTGCCAATCGTGCTATTCTTTAAAAGGTACTCTTTAGTTTTAGAAGCACTATAAATATTATTGCTCCAAACTTTGCTCTGAAGTTGAATGACTTGTTCCTCAACATTTTTGAAATATCTCTTAGCAGTTTTGGTTGAAACACCTGCTACATACATTTTGATGTATTGCAGTGCATCTTCAATGGTGTTTGCTACTATGCATTACTTCCAATTCAAAATAGGTACTGGTTTTGTAAGCTACCTTGTATCAGAGCTCAGATAGAACCATCAAGCACCTTTGTTTTTGACTACAAAATAAGCACGGGCGGCCGTTTTACGAGGAATTTGCACCTCACCCAATTCAATTCAATTCAATTCTTTATTCACACTATACAAGACATTTACATAAGTGTACATAGTAGGAAAATAAAGTAGCTACAAATAATAATTAACTAAAAGATATTAAGTTCATTTGTGTACGGTGTACAAAGTAGCAAGAGTGTTACCCATGCCTGCAAACCAATCTGTACATCACAAAGCAAAATATAATAATCAAGAAAAAGTACTAACCAGCCATTGAAGAAAGGAGTCACAAAAAGTTTCAGAGCTGTGAATTTATACAAGGTTAGTATTTTTGACAATATTTTTAGTTTGCATTGTGATATAATCCTGTTTGCTTGCATGAACATCATTTTCGTTCGTCCCCCCAGCTGAGGTACCAATTCCTCACAGGACACGCCGCTTGTACTCATTTCGTAGTCATAAACTAAGGTGCTCTTCAGTTCTATCTGATCTTAGATACAAGGTAGCTTACAAAACCAATACTGTTTTTTGAATTAGAAGCAATGCATAGTAGTAAACACCGTTGAAGATGTATTGCAATACATCAGAATATATGTAGCAGGAATTTCAGCCAAAACTGCTTGGTGATATTTCAAAAAGGTCGAGGAACAAGTCATTCGACTTTAGAGCCAAGTTTGGAGCAATTTATAGTGCACCTAAAACTAACGAGTTCCTTTTAAAGAATAGCCCAATTGGCAATCGGCTTTTGTTTTAAGAAATATCTTAAAGCCATCACTAGAGTTACTTGTCCCAAATATTCTAACTAGTAACTCGTTCTGCGTCAGAGCAATTTATTTTTTAAATTCCAAAACAATTTTAAAGCTGAATTTTGAACGACTTATAGTTACGAACTTTCTCCGAAATTTCTCTGACATATTTATCTTATCAGTAAAAGGTGATACCAGAAACTTCAGTGAAAAATATCAGCAAAATTTTTTACTAGTTGGGATCAATTTACTTTGAACAGCAGGGTCATTTTGAGTGCTAATTTTGCTTGTAGTAGTTACCAGCAAAGAAATGAGAATATTTCATATTATTGCTGAATGATATCTGATGCTCTTTACAAATTTTCAGAGCAATCACGTTAAAAACAAAAAAATTTTTCGTCATGGCTCAATTCGCCTGAATTAATGACAGAACAAGCAAGACACTGAACGAGCAGTGCAGTCCAGAATTATGATTTTATTCTTAAAAGTAAGTGGAATTTTCCTATATGCATGATTGACATCTTTGATCTGCAGGTGTGTGACAAACACATGATGCGTGTGAGTCGGCAGGTATATAATATTTCTGTTCTGAAACATTTCAGCACACTACAGTTTGTTTACATTCTTTTTACCATAGAGAACCACAACCACTGAATCAATTTGCTACTAAGTTACAAGGAAATTTCATGGTTCAATGAATTCCCTGTTTGTTCATACATTTTTATACATCACAGAAGATGGTAAAAAAAAGTAATTTTGAAGAAACTTCGAAAAGATCAGAAAACTGGTATTATCCATAGACACGGAGAAATCAAGTGGTGATATAAACATGGATACAATCTATTAAAAATGAGGTTTCAGGTTACTACAAGGAAGTGCATTCAATCTATTCATAACCGATGAATTACGCGAAGGACAAATAATGAAAAATATAAATTTCTGAAAACGAAGACCTTGATGTTTTTACCTGTAACGGCGTGTTCCCTTCGTCATCCTTGCTTTTCGTGTCTGCACCGTGTTTGAGCAAAAGAGAAACGATGTCTTCGAAGCCAAGCAAAGCAGCCTCGTGCAATGGTGAAGCCCCTTGCTCATTTCGTGTGTTGATATCAGATTGATTTCCACCACTAAGCAGCCCAGAAACTAAACTGTAATTTCCTTCAGCGCAGGCAAGATGCAGTGGTGTTGTTACTCCGTGTTTTCTACATGAAGCAGGGGGCGGACTCCCCTCGCAGAATTGTGTGAGTCGGGTAGGCAGACCATCGGCTTGTTCCATGTAATATTCAATCAGAGAATCTAAACCTTCAAAAGTCGGCCCATCATCTATGGAATAAAAAATCCCACCTCGACACTGGATTTGGAAATGAAGCGCTTGATTTCCATGCCATAACGACAAGGCAAAGTTGTCGTCTCTGCCAGCTTTGTTTCTGACGAGGAAAAGTCCCTCTTGTCGACCGTTTTGCAGTAAAATTTCTATGGCCTGCTCACGTGTGATTCGTCCATGATACCAAGTACAATCGCTAGCCAAAGTAGACATTTTTGCTACTGTTCCATTCATTTACAAGGGAAGTCATGCTTCGAACACGAATTTCCGGTGTCGCAAATATCGGTACTAACTTCTGCGCTGAATAGTTCTTAAAGCTCATCGGATCAAAGAAATGACATATGATACAGTCAACATAGAAACGAGGTTAAGCCAAAAAAAAACAGTAAAAAACAAAAAACTTTAATTCTAAAAAACTAAAACATATATAGACAGTTTATAATGAAACATAGAATTCTTTTCCCTTACTTTCTGTTTTCATAAGTAAAAATATGAAGAAGGTAAAAAAAAAACAATACATATTTTTTCTATTTTATTTTTTTGGGCACACACTTGTACCCAGGGCATTCGAGTTCTTGATAGCAATCCCTTTGTCAGCAGCCTCTCCAAAGAAGAGGATGCGTAACGTGACTATCGTTACCATGGAAACTGGACGTGATCAAAATGGTGGACATGGTGGACAAACTCCCGTGACAAGTTATCAAAATTTTGTTCTTTTCTTTCGTTGGAAATGTCTGCAACAACAGCAAAGAAGCCAGAGCGAATCATTCGCACGGTTGTGCCAGGAAATCGAACGCTTGAAGAAATTTACGAGGAAGAAGCTCGTGAAATTGTTGACGAAGCCATAGAAAATGCTCGTCGGCGCTTTTCAGTTTATGCTGGTGGCTCTTTAGCAAGAGACGGGGAAGCTCCTGAAGGAAAAGATGATGAACCAACAATAGACCCTGAAACTGGATACGAGATACCCAATATTAAATGGATGACTGCGGATAACTTTACCGTTGCAGGGGGTTTAGAAAAGATTGAAGAATTTATTGAGGTATTAAAGTAAGCTTATAAAGCTCAGCTGTTTTATACAGGTAGTTAGTGAGCGCTAGCTGCTAAAGCAGGAAGTTGGTTTTTCCTTATCTTCTTCCCATTTCTCTGGTGGGATAGGTTTCGCCCCCAATGAAGTTTCCATTGCTGTTCTCCAAAGAAACTGCCAGTAAAAGAATGACAGAAATACAGGCTACAGAGCTTCATTTCTACATTGTACAATACATTACTATTGAGAATATTAGGTGCTCTATGAGTCAATGGGGCTGAGAAAGCTGAAGCTTATTCTGGTTTGTGTCTACAGAGAAAGAAAAGGCTTGAATGTGGGCCTACAGATCCTCATCTTGTCAATGTGCTGTTTGATTGGCAATAAAAACAATGATTCAACATGATATTAACATTATCAGTGAACAATATCTTGCAGACGTGGGAGCGTGATGGCAGCTGGCTTTACTGTATTGACTTTTTAAGAGAGGAAGAACATCCCTACAGTTGGCGATACCGCTATGCTGTTAAGTGGAGTATACCAACCAGAAGAAAGCCTATCCCAAGAGCAACTGCTTCGGTGTACATTACCATTGAAGTTAGCAAATTTAAGCCAAAGGTATGGTAAATACTATGTCCTTATCAACTGAGTGGGAGGGCTGGATGGAAAAATATTTGGTTTGTAGCCAGGACGCACGGACCTTGCACAGTCAAGAAGCATTTTAGCATATGACCATTGTGCTTTTGAATTTTTCTGACGCAGTGAACCTGTATCAATCAGGCCCTATCACTTGATACATATGGTCCTCATACCAGACTTTATTCATATGGTGTTCCAATGAAATTGCATGCAGGGCCATAGGGGGTTCGGGGGGGCTGCTGCCATATATGGGCTATATAGGTATGTGTCTCTGTGAAGTGTATGGTTTTACAAGCAATTTACTCTGGCATAGGGTATATAAATCAGAGAGTTTGGGTCTAGAAGAGGTTATCATTTTCCATTTAAACTGATCAACTGGCTGAAGGTTTTAGTCTAGACTAGGGAAACCAGGAATTGCCACTCAAGAATATAAAAAAATCAAATCGGTTTTTGTTTTGGCTGGACTGTGCAAGTGGCCTCAGTTGTTTCTGGAAAACAGCTACTCTAGGATAGGGGGGGGGGATTTGGGGAGTTTAGTCTAGTATAGGGTAGCAAAATTCACTTGAACTAGCTCTGGTATAGGCTAAGGGTTCAAGGTTTCCTTCTCCTGACTATCAAAGTAAATGTAATAAACCAGCCACTTTTATTATTTTGATCAAGTTTGAATCTGTTTGATTTTAGACTTTTCCTGTTGAAGTGTACTATATTTTTGAGACACATCATTTGGTTCACAGGTATGTTGCCTTTTCTATGTCTGTTTTCATTTCTTTCTTTTTTTTTCTTGTGCGTGGAGTAGTAACTGGGAAAAAATTGCTTTTAAGACTGGTTGGTATAAGAGTCAAGTATCTGATGGCAAGACTCATGCCAGGAGATTGTCCAAAGTTGCCCGTGCATCACCCCCAGTTGATGAATTTAAGGGCAAGGGAATAGAGAGAAGAAGCTTGACGTCTTGTTATAACCAAAATTGCTGCATCACAACAATTGTGAGCTTAAGCAATAACGATGGCAATGGCAACAAGCATGGCAAAAAAGCAAAATGTTTATATTAACAAAATGACAATCAAACAACAAGCAGCCTTTTTTTAAATTTCTTAACCGTCATTGCGTGAATGTGACATGAAACTTCCTCATTTCACGCACCCACTTTATGGAGTAGGTGAACACAACAAAAAAATTTCCTTTTTCTTATTCTAAACTTAGATATGGTCGTTTTGAATTCAAACGCAGAAAATCTTACCAACATTTAAAGGAGTCAGATCAAGAAGTCTGAAACAGTTTAAGTGACGTTTTTTTCGGTATGTTGTCATCCAGACATTTTGCTACTATGGCAACATGAAGTAACAACTTCTCTTCTTTGTTTCCATCTGATTTAAAAAAGACTATAACTCTGAAGGTCAAAAGCCAACTAACATGTGTCTCCATGGCACATGTACATTGATGATTAATATGGTAATGAAGAGTACATGGAAATAGATCATACATTAATTATTATAAAAACTCTGATGTATAAAACACAAAATTCTCTATTTGATTCACAACTATATACCGGGCAAAATGGAAGGAGAATATCGAGTGACATGCATCACCAGTACCATGGGCTTTATTCCAAGAACCCTATCAAATTATGAGCGAAAGTTTTCTTAGATAATGCTCATCATGTAATAGCTCTTTATCATTATTCTAATGGACTAATGGACATGAGAAGGTTTAAGAATAACTAGTGTGACAACAATGTATACAAGTTAGGAGTTTTTAATATAGCGCTAAGAAAAAGATCCTCAACATGAATTTATTAAAGGTAAACATTTGCATATATACTTTTTCGGAATTTCCAGTTTAAGTCATCATTTTCTCTTTAAAATACTTGAATTTTATTTTATCTCAGAAAAAATAGTACTTTTCCAGGAAAATGCCACTAATTACAAGATGATCAAATAATGATAAAATGCCACTAATTATAAGATGATCAAATACAGTAAAAACCTGCATACAAGAACATGTGTATTAAGAACACCCAGGCTAAAATTTGGTAAAAAAGGAGCATATATATAAGAACACATTCAGCCTGAAAATTGAAAATTGTTCTTATATATAAAAACTTTTCCCTTTTCAGTTTAATAGAACAGTGTCTGTAGTTTTACTGTGGTATGGCACTAAGATCTCTGTATAAATGCTAGTAATTTCACTTGCTGTGTGTAGCAAATGTACTTGTAACAACTTACATTTTTTTAGAAGTAAAAAATTAAGAACACTTAAGAACACTTTCAGGCTGATTTCGCCTAAAATACCCGATATATAAGAACCCAATCAGCCTGAACCCCGAAAATGGGTGTTCTCATGTATGCGGGTTTTTACTGTAATGCTTAATGTTTTTTCCTCCCTAAAATACTTGTAAAAAGGAAAAAAAAGCCTATATTTGGGCAGGCATGGACTCCTTAGTTCTATGTCCTATGATAACCCAGTTAAGGGGCCAGTTGTCCTACAAATATAAGGATGACGGACTTGTGGTTTCTGTTGTTACTTTAATTCGTAGGGAATGGCGGAGACCTATTCTGATTCAGTTCTCCTTTACTTTTTAGACCAGGAAAGACCAGGTTCCGAGAGAAGTGGTTAAAGGATATCATTGAGAGTAAAATCCGACTGATGGATATGGTTAAATTCTAATCACAAAAGGAATATTTCACAAGACTTCTGGATATTCTCGATAACTAACAAAAATATGGAGAAATATTGAAACGGTTCTTTCAAAGTTCTGCACAGTGCCTGCCAAGGAAATGGGCATTGAATATGTTTACTGATAAAATAAACGATGTCCCCCAGAGAAGTTACTCAACGTGAGCAAACCTCGTCACCAACAGACACACTAAAGCAACAATAAATAGTTTTGCGATATGACACCATTTCATAAACTTTGTTTAGTTGGACAAATGGCATGATCAAAAGATGACATTGCATTTTAAGTTCAGGCAAGAGGCGTACATCAATTACCCTGATTTATATTTGGCAGCATTACTAAGAATGTCCTCAACAGAAACAAAATCTTCTCTTTTTCTCTTATTTTTTGAACTGCTTGTTGAAAATTTCAAGGTATATTTTTTGCATTAATAATATCATTGTTTGACAATAGTGTACGTAAGCTTTTGAACAAACCATTCCCTTTCTGAATTAACTGTTAATATTTTTTATAGTTAGTGGTACTACTGTAAATATAATTAACATCACAGTATAAAATAAAAGTAAGAAAAGCAATATCATAGCTAGTTGACAGTGTAGTTAATAACTATATACGACTGCTTACATTAAGTCTTGCCACATTTGATAAAATTTATCCTGCAAGCCATAGTTAGTAACTATGTGCGAACAGAGGTTTCTTTATAGCATGGCTTTTAACATTTACAAAGTCGTTCGCGTGGCTTGTCAGTCGCGTAGGTGTTTACGCCGGCGTAAAACAAACTAAATACGCGACTGACATGAAAAATGACGAGGTTCCTTGTTTGATCAATTTAGCGTAGCAGTGCACTCATGTCACGTCATCTGCACGTGAATCTTTTCAGGTTCCGCCACTCCCACGACTTTTTTTAGACAAGTTTGACAAAAGTTTCCTTTGCAGAATTTTTTTGCGGTAATCAGTTTTCAAGCCCTTTCAGTTACATCCAATGTTCGGACCCCAAGAGCTTCGAATACGTCCTCCTCGCGACACGTCCCCAGTGGCTAGGAGCGAGGAGAAACGGGCAGTTTTCGGCAGGCTAAGATTGGAGTAGCTCCGAAGATTTTTTAGGATGTTTTAGGTTCAGTGCACCTGCTGACCGCAAAAGTCCAAATGACCGCCGCCAACGAAAACACATTCCACGCATCAACTAAGAAAAGTTATCCTTGTCCATTAATTTTACTTTAAGATGTGAAAGCAGACCCTCCTGTGATGTAGGCAAGTTTTTCTGGAGTTGAAATCGTAAGGACAACATCCAAGCTCAGAAAAAAAAGGAAAATGGTCGTGTCGTGTTCACGTTCTCCATGAATATTTTGTTCGTCTGACGAAACTTACCGTTAGGTTTAGCCTGGGACCAGCCTAGTCCCAGGCTACAGTAAGCGTAACATTCTCTGAACAAGCTATTAAAATAGCGTAGCAATGTTAGTAATCCCAGAAAATATGAATCTCCTCGAAGTTTTACAAAGAATGTATGACACATTAACGAGTTTTTGCCACCCAACAACCTTTGCAATTTTTGACGTTTTCTATTTCGTTAGATGTTGCTTGCAGAGACCTGAAACCACCTCTACTTTTTGACTAAGTATGTATGGTGACACCTTCTATCCTACAATAGCGTATCAAATTTGTTATAAAAATCCAAAAATACTGTTGATTTCTAAAAAAAGGAATATTATAAAGGAAAAAAATTTCGTCAAAATTCTTAAAATAAATGAATACAACTGAATGGAAATATTAGACTTTTTTAGTAAATCAGTCGGCAGTCTTAAACAAAAGCGTCAAAAAGGAATACACGTACTGGTAGTAGTTCTAAATGACAGCTTTTCCAGGTAACCGGGACACGAAGGATTATATGACTAGATGATACCAGCGTCATGACATTATCTCTGTTTACCCTTAAAAGATAGCAAATAGCTTGACACAGCTTTCGTCTGTGCATGTTCAAGAGAGTCCGGCCTTAATACTCTCTTGCTGTGTCTCAACAACGAAATTATATTACCCACATAACTAGATTTCCTAACTGTGCCTCAAACAACAAATTCTGTTCCGCTCTAATAACAAACTAGTGGTGTATGGAAACGCTACAAAAAACTCACGGGATTTGCTTCAAAGAAGAGAAATCCAAAACAAGATAAGTTTCCTCCCCTGTTGGAGCAACTCCTCGGAACCCAACCCACTGAAGTATTAAATGGAAAGCGATAAACATGATAAAGAATCTTTGTTTACATTTTTTGGGCTCTTCAACACTTCTGATTCTCTGATCAAACAATGACATCTCTGAATATTGCTTAATATTGATAAAACATAGTAACATTAGTGACCTCCGAAAATTATGTGAGCCCCACACTGAACCAATAGTTTCTACACACTGGTAGAATTCCCTTTTTTAAACTAAATAATGAACTTGTTTGCCTCCCAGCAATTTCGCAGTTTTTGATGGCTGCTGCCTTTTTCCTTAAATCATTTCTCGAGGATCTGAAAATTGCACAAGTTGCTCAAGTTATTCTGCTCTTTCACTAACATTTGAAGTTTGTTTGGCATTTGAATAAACCGTATACTGCACACGGCGATGCCCTCAATGGGCCAAAACAAGGGAACGTTGACGTTAACTGAAAGATTCGCCCATGACGAAGCACTTTGAAAACACTGCAAAAAAATATACAAACAAAAAAAGCAAACAACAAAAAACGTACACCTAAAGAAGAAATTGACGAAATGCAAACACTGCGATCTATTTTTAGTCCTACGATTTACATGATCGTTATTTGCTAAATCTGAAAAAAGGGAGAACTTCAACACGTGATCAGTAATATTTTGCAAAATGCCTTTACCTTCGACCGACAATACGGGTGGCATCCACAGAGGTCAATGTTTTATGAATGAAAATCAGGTTTGGGTGTACAGCTTATTAAAGGTTAACTAAACGGTAATTTTTACAATGGTGCGTGCTTTTAAGCACAGATAAACGAAAATACCGGCACACGAAGTCAAGAGTTTCGACAAGCGTCAAACACGAAACCACAACTTCGCAAAGAATTTTGTTTCACCGAAAACTATAGTTTTAAAACAGGAACATCGCAAAAAGTACGGATTGAGATTATCACACGCAATACCACAGGATGGTATTTTATTCACCGAAACTGCCCGCACAAAAAATGAGCAACTCCGCGATACCGCAAAACTAATATTCCCTTCCATAGACAAGTTATCACTAAACTCCCCAAAGCTCTATGCAGTCCTTCTGGAGTACTTGAGCGACGCACATTCTTTGACAACGGAAAATAACATAGCAAAAAACATCTCATCGTTTTTCTTTAAGGAAACGCTTTCGGCTGCTGCTGGTTGTTAGGTTCCTATGGTCTGAAACTGACTTTAATGCGACGATTCTACGCTCGACTGACTTTGGCGTACCCACGTCATAATGAGGTTAAAATTCGTGACTTCCTTGAAGTCACAACACACACCTGCTACAATTTTTAGGAGTAATTAAATAACTGCTGCCCCAAGTTTGGCCGCATTGTATGTGGAAATACTCAGTGTCGGAGCAGATCCAGTCAGTAAAGTCGACCAATTCAATTCAATTCAATTCTTTATTTCACACTATATAATATATTTACATAAGTGTACGCAGGTGGGAAAATAAAGTAGCTGACAAATAATAATTAACTAAAAGACATTAAGTTCATTTGTGTACAGTGTCCAAAGTAGCAAGAGCTTTCTTGTTGGACACCGTCATGTTGAAATAATTGTCAGCAGTAAAGAGAGGAATAAAATCTCAGATAATATCAGCGGTACGTGCGATGGTTATAATTAGGGAGCTTAAGCAACAGCGTTTTTGAGGGACGGACGTCAACCGGAAGTGGACTTTTTGCATCATTGGGGAGCGGTTCGGTTGAAACTCTCGGGTAAATCGTCTTTAAAAGAGAAAAGAAACTCAGCAATACAAGTTTGTTAGCGTCAAGGCATATAAAAAGGGAGAGGGCCTCACTTCCGGTTGACGTGCGTCGCTCAAAAACGTCTTTGCTTAAGGTCCCTATTATCCATGTCTGCCAACTTGACGTTATCTTAACTTAAAAATGAATTAGTTTTTTTGTAAAATGCACAGACCAGCCTTAGGCCCTCAATTACCCTAATCCAGAATCTGAATTGATACAGACACCGATTTTTATTGCAGCTGAATTAAGTTCAAAAGGCGAAAAATGCTCATTTCGGTCAAACCGCTTGCAAAGAATTTATGCATTAGCCTTGCATTAGGTTCCGTACATGAAAAGTTCGGCGTCTAAATCAAAGCCGTTCCAAAGCGCTCCAAACTGAAAGGCGAAATTCCCGGCCTTTCTTTTTCTTTTTTTTTTTTATGGGCTGCCCTTCTTGGAAAGTCAATTCAAGGCTATTATCCTTAACAAAGATTGCCACGATTGCTACTACACGGTCACTAATACTCAGAAAGCAAGAAACGTCCTACTACAACACACTTAGGCGGCTCAGACGTAGTGTGTGTCCATAACATGGACAAAATGGGATGAGTCGTCGAATCTCCCATGAACTATACGATTGAATGTTGCCATGGAGACGCATGTCTTGGTTTGTCAGAGTCGAGGCGATTTGTGGAGCCTTCCCACAGCATTTGACGATCAATCAATGTTTTACTCCGACGATGTTCTCAGCCTACCACAGAGAAGGTTGCAGAGCCAGTATGGAAATCGAAGTAGAAGAGATCATGTTCGATGAAGGGAGTGATGATCAGTGGCATTCCTAGTCTAGAATAAAAGAAGCCTGATACAAAACCTTTACCCTGGGTGCCAGAGAATTTTTATGTGCGTTTTCCGGTTACGGTCAAGCCCTAATAGTGACCCGCGCGAAGGTCTGTCGGCCTCCTGCCAACACCGAAGCATCCAGCTGCACGCGAGAGAAAAAGAACCTCTGGTACCCAGGGTAATAAGCCGTCGGAAATCTGGTTGAAATTCAAATCGCCCTTGTCATTGTTAATTTCCCCTGGGGCCATTATTAAAAGAACAGTGGTACTGGTCGCCTCGTTAAGGAGTCTAAATTGCGGATTCAGGTTCAGCTTAAGGTTTTCAGCACGAAACGCACATTTTAGTTACCCTCGGATGACGGTTTCGCTTACGGTTGTGCGTGAGGAAACTAAAGAACGAAAAAGACGAAAAGAAAAAAGAAACTTAAAGCAGAAGAAAGCATTCAATGACACCTTGTCTTTTCAAATCAATATAATTACAGTTTATCTAGCTTTTGTTTTAGGGCTGTATCTTGTAGAGGTAAAAAAAAAAAAAAAACTGAGCCACGCCCAGTAATTCTAATTTTCCCCGACGAAAAACCCCAACCCCCTTAAAACAGAATCGTACCTAGTCGCTGTTTATGTGTGGTTAAGGCGCGCGAGGACTTAAGGAAGGGGGTAAGAATTTTTTTCCCCTAGTCTCTTTCACCCTCAAAACATGAAAATAGCGACTGGGTACATTGGCATACACCCCGGATTTCTTAGCGAAGTTGCCCTCCCGGGAAAACAGCATAAGAGGGACCTTCTATAGCAACGACGACCGCCAAACGGTAGCGAAATCAAAACTATTTACAGACGGTGTTGTTTTAAACTTTGTCACTATTACTCCTAGTCACTTTTGAAAAATGTCAAATGAAGGTGAATTTCCCTGGAATTGAATTACTGGGAACCGAACCCAAGTTTTGAAGGAAAAAGAAACATTCGTGGTCGTGTGTTAACGAGCTAAGAGATCCATAAAAGAATTTCACGTCGTAGTAGTGCATTGACGGCAAAGGAATGAACAAAAAAGTGTGATGCTGTTTTGCTTATTAAATCTTCTTCTTCTGTCTTGTTGTCGTTCACGCGTCGACGCTAAAGCTCCCTAATGTCGAACCTGCAACGACGGACAGACAAATCCAGCTAGAGTTCTGCGCGGGAAAAGAGCCCAGGACCTTAGGTTTGCGATTTTGTACCTCCTGGAACTAAACGGAGAAGGCAGGAAAGCCGCTTAGTGACAGACAAAGAAATGTACTCTTTGTTACTCTTCGACCGTGGCTGTAATATGTAAATGCATTATTTGTATAAAACATATGTAAAAGTTCGTGTGAATTTATATTTATTTATATTTATAAATTGTAAGAATTCTATAGAAACCTTTCTCCTCTCCCTGTAAGAGTGAGTATATTCAATTCAACCCGCGCATTGTACGTCAATAAATTAATATATGAGAACGAAAAAACGTTGTTCAATGTGTCTGTATTCTCTGAGGTGGTTTTTCTTCCACCTCGGTTTAATAAAGCCTCTCTACTGTTATAGCATGAAACCCGGAGTTGACCAGCTCCTATCGGCTTGATCACTTAATGGCACAATGTAAGGCCTCGTCCACTCGTATCTGGATATTTTTGAAAATTTATTTGAGCAGGAAAAACAGCGACGTAGTGGAAAAGGGAGTAAGAGCGAAAAAACGAAGAGAAGTTTCCTTCTCTCTCCCTTCTTACATTGGCATTACATGTTTCTTGGAAACTGCCCACCTATCCCTCCCCTAAGCCAATGTT
The DNA here is from genome assembly GCA_964035525.1 of Porites cylindrica. Classification (NCBI taxonomy): domain Eukaryota; kingdom Metazoa; phylum Cnidaria; class Anthozoa; order Scleractinia; family Poritidae; genus Porites; species Porites cylindrica. Next base: position 7,973,720 of record OZ037783.1, on the reverse strand, counting down.
AACACTTACAGTACTTCTCACTTAGGGAAAGATGTTGGCTTAGGGGAGGGGTAGGTCGACAGTTTCGCAGAAACGCATAATCCGACTTCGAGCCACACTCCACTATCTGCGTGAGAGGCTAGCATGGAACAGGCTAGTGTTTCTTCTAAGAACAGAGGGTGGTCTGCCTGTGTCTACACCACTTGAAGAGCTCCCGTGCACCTCTCACAGCAGTCATAAGTCACTCTGAAGTTCTTGGTAGCAAACCGGCTTTGATAATCATGACCAATGTACTGCTGAGACATTCTTTTCATAACACCTCTGAGTTGCTGTTGTTCGGCTTGAAGATCCACGTCATCGGATAAGACCTAATGAACAGAAAAAAATGGCTCTGTATTCAGTCAAATCTGTCCTAGGTCCGTTGGGCGGAGGGGACATCTTAACAGCGATGTTCTGCTGAACAGAGTAAGGTTGTCTTACATCCTATACGACAGATCAGTATTACAGCCCATATGACAGATTAGTATACAGTAACTATTTAGATTTAGATTTAGATTTCGGGGTCACAAACAGGGTATACAATTACACTATTCAGGATCTTGAACAGGGTGTCTTGCTGGACCGGAAGCCTTTAACAGGGGTGCGCGATCTTCTACGTGTGGTACCAGACTAAACTTTTACATGAAATTTTCAGAGTTGGTTATGACCATTCAAAATTCAATGAATTCTATGAGATACGCCAAATTTCATGGGCTGAAGTGCTGAAGACAAATATCACTTTGCGAAAAGTACTGCTGAAGAGGTTTCAATTAAGTGGTGATTAATCACAAAACACAGTTTCATCCAATGATAAGTTAGAACTACAATACATTTATTTCTTCGAAGTAATGACTCTAGGGGTAAAAGGCACGAGAAAGGAAAAATGATATTGGAATGGAGAGAAACTACAGTTCACTACACTTATTATAATTCCCTGCTAGCAGATCTCTCAAGAGAATAAGGAGAGGATAGAGGAAGACCTCTGTCGGCCCCCGACGCGTTCTTCCATGCAGTCGCCGACCACATTTGTGGCTGAAACTGACTGGTTTTCAGAACTGGTTTCGTTTATTGTAGAATGCGCGTGTCCTGTTGAGACTCCATGCTGGATATTTCTGAGCCCACAGTTGTTATTATGCAAACTGGTTCTCTAAGTTGTGTCGCACGTGATTAAAACTTTACTGGTTCTAAATGAAACGCCAGTAGACGCCGGCACTGTACATGCGGTACAGTTTTTTTTCATGCCATGAGAGACCTCTGCTAGCAGGGAAATATTATTACAAAGGACAGGGGCGGATCCAGGATGTTTTTTAGGAGGGGGTGCACTCGTCTCTTGCTCTACTTCAACACCAATAAACCACATAGTTTTTTGTTTTTGCAGAATACCAGTTGTATTAGAAAACCGCAGGTCATCTGGGGGGGGTGCGCACCCCCTGCACCCTCCCCCTAGATCCGCCCCTGAAGGAGACAAAAGAAATCACTGCCAACTCTCCCGAATTGTTCGTGTACTGCATAGTTCACCCTGTCCCCCATACAGGTCACCAAATCTCCCGGATAAAACAGAATTTTTAACTTTACTGTTAAGTTTGGAATTTTGCGCCATTTTTCAAAAATTCAAAAATGCTTTCGATCATAGGACAGTTTCCACGGCCTTTTTCATCAGTACTTTTCAGAAAATTTACAAATTTAGAAGACTTCGTTCGATGTCCTGAGTCACTGCAAAAGAGACAGTCTCCAGATTTTATGTCTCCTAAATTACTTCCCAAAAACTTTTATTTGAATTCTACAACTTTTTTTGAGTCTCTCTCCTGAGTATGCAGTGCACTCATAATAACAAGCCAGCCACGTAAAATTCACCTGTAAAGCTAGTTTTTCAGCAGAAGTTGGTCCCATCTTGAGTTTTTCTGTGTTCTCCACTGACTCATGAGTTAACATAAGTGATGTCTCTGAGAGTGACAACGCTGGCAAAACATTCTGAGCAAGATCTAAAGTTTCTTCAGCCAAGGAGTTGTTTAATGAAGCTATTTCTACAATGTTCTGTTCATTTGCAGAGGACAATGAAGGAAAGGATCCTTGAAGAACACCACCTGTGCTTTTCAGCATTGAGTGTAAGGACTGAATACACCTGCAATGTAAAAAACTAAAAAATCAGTGAATTACCTAAGAATTCACTTTATTATGGGCATCTATTAACTATGTTGTGGGTTATACATTATAAAAATTAAAAATTCTCCCAATGAGGTATAGTCTGCTACACAGCTGTCCTTTGTGTCATCACACAACACTCCTCCTCTCAAACAGGAGTGTTGTGTGGTGTGATGACACAAAGAACAACTGTGTAGCACACTAAAAGAAGTGCTACTTTTAAAAACTAGAACCTACTGATAAATTTTTCTAACCGTGTGTCTGTATGTAATTTCACTGACAAGGAAAGAGAACAATATCTCATATCATCTCAGGCTCCCAAGTTGTTTTTGTCCCGTCATGCAATGATGTTCCCGAACAAGGAGCATTCCATGATGACAAAAAAATGGCTGTGAGGGAGACTAATCAATTTAAGCTTACAGGACAAATCGACAGATGACAATAAGGAGTACCTCGCTTTTTTATGTAAAGCCCAGCCCTACCACCCTCCTTCTAGCAGAGACCTCTTTTCCCTGGTATTCGGCGGAAAAGAGGCCTCCCCTAGCAGGGAACCTACCACATTAATTAAAGATGCAAACTAGCTAAATGTTTAAACAATAACTGAGCACATAAGAGCAGCTGGATGCATTTCTATTAAAACTAAAATAACAAAATAGAATAAAATAAAAACATAGGCCAGGACAAATTCTTTTCAGGGCCAAATGTCCAAGTTTTGACAGAAAAGAACTTATTAAAATCCTCACTTAGGATGTCCATCCATTTAAGTGTGGTTTACACTGGCAATGTAAGTATAAGCACAAGTGTAAGAGTCTTGTTTCAAAAGAAAATGAATGCTTCTGATGCATGTGCACAATGTAAAAGCAAACACCATAATAAACGAAAAAAAAAAATTCTCTTTTTTTTCAGATCCTTGTGCTTGTGCCTATTTGTTTAGAGTCAATTTACTAGCAAAGTTATAATAATCATAATATTATTATTGATTACTATTATAATAATAATTATTATTTATAACTGTTTATTATCATAATTTATTATTACTACCATGCTAATAAATATTATCACGGTGATGATGATGATGATGATGATGATGGTGTTAGTGAAGATAAAGAAGATGCTGAAGCAACGATGTAGGTCCCATAAGATTTATGTCAATAGAAGCCAATTAAGCTTGTTACTTGCCTCTTGGTATCAATCAAGTGCTGCTGCAGCTGAGCTCTCTCGTCCAGCAATCTCTGCAAAGCACTCTGTGCTTGTCGGTATCTGGCATAGAGTGCTACCTTCCAACTTGATAGTTCATCAGACATCATTCTTAAGGCAAAAACACTATGTCTTACTCTAACATTTTGGTACCAAAGGGGAGTTAACTTGTGTAGATTTTCATCCTCATGAGAAGCTCTGCAAGTGCCACAATTTTTCGTAGACGATCTCAAAATATTCTTAGGCATCCGATGATTTCTGAAGATGTTCAAAAGAGTTCTGAAGTTCTCCGAATGAGCAACAGTGACCTTCCTACTAACATTGGGAGGTTTTTGGGAAAGTACGATCATTCACTTTGACTTTTATCTTCGTGAAAATTGGTTCACGTTTATTTCATGCTAAAGGGCTGTGACTATTGGCCGGGGGCTAGGGATTTTCCTGGGCGACTAACAAAAATACCCCTGGCTACCGTCAGAGGAAAACAAATGGGAAACAGATCCAATTTAACCTTCTAGCTGTTCAGTTCCCTGCTTTAAATCAGCATACACCTGACAACTTGAAATCTAAAGTTACAGCCCTGGGCCCAGTTGTTCGAAGGCCGGTTAGCGCTTAACCTGGGGTTAAATTTGACTCTAGTTTCTTTTTCTTGTGTTCTAAAGCATTTTCTAGGATAATATTCTCTGTTATTTTTAGAGCTTCCAATCATCATCTTGTAGAGAAAAAGAAGTAAAACTGAAATGCTTTTTAAGCTTTCAAATCTGAATTAAAATCTCGCACTAATCCTGGGTTATCTTAACCCAGCTTTGAACAACTCGGCCCTGATGTTATAATAATTTCTGACATCTTTTTAGAATGCATCATTTAAGACTGTGAAAGCTCACATTTTTTCTGCCAAGCATGAGAAATTGGGCCAAAAGCAATTCAGCTGAGATAAAAAATTTCTACCTGTATGTGGGACACACAACTAAGGTGTAAACGCTGCAGGGATACATTATTATGGAAGAATTTTTTTTTAAAGATTACATACTAGTTAAATGTGTGATTTTCACTGACGATAAAAGAAAGACTGAGTTGATCGCTCCAAGTACCAGTATTTTTTGGTTGACAACTTTTTACTGTTCCTGATGAGCAAGATGCGAAGCTTGCATGTAAGCAATGAGACAGTAAAACACCACTCTTACCTGCTTGCAAGAAATTTTGTTCTCCATACATCACATTCAATCTCAAGCCTGTCTGACTCCTCAGAGTATTCCTCACACATTTTTTTCCAGTGTTTAAGTTCAACAGTTTGCTGGACATTTCTACTGACCAAGTCTTCCAACCTGATTTTGTAAGAACAACAAAATTTTGTAAAATTAGTATTACAGTTTGCAATAGCTGAGGCAGAAAATCCATGTACTCAGTTCTGAGACAGAAATGAAAAATACACTCTTTTTGAAAAAACGTAACACAAACAAAATCGGTAATGAAACCTACAATATATGTTTCCATCTAATTTGTGAATATTTCTTTATGTTTTCCCAACCTACAGAATCAGTTATAGAATTTTGAAATACCTTTGCCCAATATCTTCTCCAACTGATGCTACTAGTAACCTCTTTATCTCTGCATTTACCTGTTCAGAAGAGAGAAAAACAAAGATTTATGACCTATTAACACTTTACTTAAGACTTCCCTTTCATGACCCAGTGGAAGAGGACAAACCTTTCTCTTGTGATGTCATCACAATTTCATTTTGAATTTTTTCCTCCCTTGATGAAAGGCATAAATGAAAGGATGCATGAAAAAAGCTTTACAGGGGTCAGATTCTGATTAACTTCGACTAAACTTTTTGTTCTCTTTCCAATTTGCCTTGTACTTGCTTGAGAAACTAACATTACATTCACAAGGCACAAGACAAATCTTGAACCAGCTGAAAAATTTGACTGGAGAACAGGGTTGTCACTAAGATTTCAAGTTGCTGGGTAAATACAACAAGTAGGTGGGAAATCAAACAGCTATGGGTTATTTCTGGTTCTATTTTTTCTCTATTTTCCTTTGAAAGTAGACGGTGGCCACACTCATATTAACAGGGAAAAACCCCACCTCCCATCTCTTAAAGATAGCCCTGTGACAATATTATTAGTTCACATGGAACAGTTCAATATTTTTGCTCTGTTGAATAGCTAGGCATCTAAATTTTGGTATGGTTAAGGTGGTTCTATGTGAACAGAACACCTAAATGTACAAATTTTCAACTGGTTAAAAATTTGCCAGGCCACTTGAATGTAGACTATGTGAAACTTTGATATTACATGTCAAAATGAATTTGTCAAGTGTAAATTTAAAACATAATATGAAAATAAAGTTTTGCTTACTTGAGAATAAGAAAGTAGCCTGATATCAAAGACTTTGCACTATTGAAACCACTATTTTGAAAAGGAGGAAAAAATGTCTATTGTGTTATCAGTTGTGTTCTATGGTATCATGTTCAGTTTGAATCCAACCCAACTTTGCTGCCAGTCTTGCGTCGCTGTTTTAAGCCCTGTCACCTGTCTTCATTTACCCTGATGGGACCTCACAGTGATGCAAATAATAATTATTACACCTTGTGTTGCAACAAAATTAAAAGTCAGCTACTTACCACAAATGTTTTTTTTGTCACTTTTAACTCTTTGCATGCAAAAAGCGTTTTTGTTATACTCATCAACTGCTACTTCATTGTGCATGTATTTGGCATTTTCTCTTTTATGGAAGAACATTTTTACAATCAAACTGGGAAAACTGTGAACACCAGAAATATTTCTGGAATGTTATTGTGTTGCAGATAAAAGCCAATTGGGCGTGAGAAACTAAACTGCAAGCAAGAATATTAATGATTAGCTTTTGTGGTTTTGTAGCTAGTTGGTGTGCCCTGATCTTTGCTGTGATTGGTCATAACACAATAAACATTCCTGAAATATTTTAAGTGTTCACGGTTTTCTCGGTCGCACTGTAAAATTTGACAAAGAAATTGTACAATAACAAAAAAAGATAAAAAATAAAATGTTCCTTATGTCATCAGAGTGGGGAACAAAAAAGAGTGGCTGATCATGATCTTGGGGTTCAGAAAACATATTTTTTAACTACTGGTAACAATTAGTTATTCTTTTTTGTTCAAACCTTAGTCTGGACCCCAAGCTGCACAGAAAGCTTTGTTTTCTCCTCAATCAACTTAGAGTTTTGTTCCTCAAGGTCATTAATAACTTTCTGACTATCCACAAACTCTGCTGTTTGTTCTACGACAGTAGTCTTCACAGGAAGCTCTTTATAGCTGAGATCTGCGACTGGCAGAGCTAAAGATGGAACTTGATCATCTCCTTTTAATGATATTCCCAACTGTTGGTCTAATCTCGATAACTCAGCACCTTGCAGTAAAATGTTTGTTGAGTTTTGTCGATAAATTGCCGTAGGTTTGGGGTGTTCATCATTTTCTGCATAATGTTTATTTTCAGTTCTAGAGACAGATGTTGGTGAGTAACCATGTCCACTTTGAATCTGGTGGTTAAGTATGTCCTGAGTATTTGTATTCCTCTGTTTTTCTTGACAGTTCTTTGGTTGTGACACGGTTTTTCTCCCAGTAGAGGAACAAACTGCTTTGTTTCCAAACATTTGGCTTTTTGTAGTTGTTGGTAAAGATGTAATTTTTCTTTGCGACAGTTCACTCCCCTCAGAGATACTTCCATCGCTGGAATTACTAGAAGAATACTCCATGCCATCTCCACTTGAACGTGGTACTTTACTGTAATCCACTGTCCAAAAAATATTATCATCATAACAATGAAACTAATGAAGATGATGATAACAAAATGATAACAATAATTGCATAAGGTCATATTTTTATGAACAACGAAATCCACTTGTTACTCTGAAACTGGTTGAACTCTTGTATTTTTACAAGAGCCATTATTTTTGTGCATTCATCATTACTGTAACATTACCATAAAAAAATAAATAGATATAAAAAGGAAAATAACAATACATTCTGAGAAAGTTAGTTGTCAATCATAATCAAAATAAACAACATGGATTGAAATCAACCAATTACAGCCTACAGACCTGACTTTTTGAATCCGCTGAAAAGAAGCTTGTGTTTCCTGAGAGGTCTGTTAGAGTGAATGTAGTGTTATTTTCCTGTAATCTGATTGGTCAACTTTGTCTAAGTGGCCCTGGTTACAGTAGTCGCACTGTAAGCGAGCTTATTGTGAATCTTATTATTCTCACCTAATGTATGCTCGCCATCCTTTTCACGTCTTTGTAGAGAGAATCTGTTTTGTAAAATATCACAACATCACAAACAAATGCATGTTTTTTGTTTTTACAGAAAAGTAGAATCGGAGTAGGCTAAGACAAAACCACATGGTATAATAACTTGATTTTGGAAAATAATTAAAAATAAATCAGTGGTTGACTACCTCTCCATCTCCAGTGGAAGTGGCTCCAACAGCTGTGCCATGTTTAAAATTTAATTGAAGTAATCAATGTTCCTTATACTGTACTATGCTGCTGTGAAGAAAGAAAGCAAGAACACGAGACAATAAATCAAGTAGACAAGACAATAAAATTGACTTCTCATCTGTGTACAGCTGATCTGAGTTGACTTAATAATTAATTTTTCTCAGTTCAGATTTCCGAGAAATCAACAAAGACAAATTTATAATAGAACATAAAAAGGAGATAAAACCAATAACATCTAACTCCTAAGTAGGGAGGGAGTTGATCGTCCAATTATCATGATCAAAGGCTAATCCACGGCCAGTACTAGTGTAATGATGTCAAAACTGCACTGCAAAATTACAAACCAATCGACAGACGCAACACGGCATCAAGGGATGACAAGACCCTGTATTCTAATTCAAATGACCTGCACACATACCAAAGGATCAATATATACCTCAAAAGTCGATAACTTAGCTCTCATATAAGCCAATGTGAACCCAATCACCAAAATTTCCACGTAGCAAAAGTGAAACATTGCGCAACAGTAAAATGATATCTTACTTCCGGGGTGAAAATCAAAAGGATGACACCCGTTTATATGTGCTAAAACTTGTAAAAAATAAAAAATTATGACAAGGCTATGTGACTTCTTCAGCTTTTAAATTAGACCTGACTGCACGCAATCTTAACTTACTTGCCCATAAATCCGCCATGTTTGATTAGACAGTCCCAGCATTCTATGCGGCTTTGTTGGCTACCCTTCTAGGGAGAGGAAGGTAAAATCGAGGTTGTTGCAAAATTTGACTGTCAAAATTTCATATGTTTTATCGTATACTGCCATGAGGATCTTAGGTCTCATTTGGGGAAGATTGTTTGGTACTGAATGAAATAAAGTCTCTGCCATTATATCTTGTTTTTAGCAACAAGGTTGACGTCTCTTCTTACCCCTCCCTAGAAAGTGGAAGCTTTCGTCTGCAGGTGCTCGGATGGTGTTTTGGTTTTGTTCGCGCTTTGTTTGAAAATGTTGAGTTCCACCCGCTGGAAATTAGCTTAAAAATTCGCCTCAAAATACCTTTAAAGAGGCTTGTTTTATGGCGTCCAAGTTCAGAGCAAATGGAAGCAGACCCCGCAGAAGAAATGCGAAAGATTTCGTCGAAGAGGAACGCAAAGATGCATATTTTGACTTTGTGGTGGGCGGTGGAGAAATTGATTGTGATTTTCCCGTCCCCAGCTTTTCGTTTCACGTCGCATCTGTCATCGTATTCTTTGTTTCAATAATTTGTTATTGGAATTCCTGCAACGCAGGATTTGTATTTGACGATTCTGAGGCTATTGTGGGTAACAAGGACCTAAGAGCTGAGGTCCCGCTTGGAAAACTGTTTCTTCATGACTTTTGGGGAACAAACATCTCTTCCAATCTAAGCCACAAAAGTTATCGCCCACTGACTATTTTGACTTTTAGATTTAATTACTGGCTGGCTGGTGGACTAAAACCTTGGGAATTTCATCTCTTCAATGTCATACTTCATGCTGTGGTCTCAGTGTTAACTTTGAAACTTTTTTCAGTTCTCATTAGCGCCAGAAAAAGGACCTCTAACGATAATGAGATAAGCTCAACTGGCGAATCCACAAGCATTCAATTTTCTGCTCCTAAGGCAAGTTTGGTCGGCGCCCTCATTTTTGCGGTGCATCCAATTCACACGGAAAGTGTAAGTATGAGTATCTCTAACTTTAATCTAAAATATTTTTTATATCTTTGACCTCAATTTAAGCTCCTTTGCTTAGTTACCAACTACCTAAGCTTATCTATTTTTTATGCTTGTAAAATTATTTACTTTTTAAGGTTAGCAGGTAGTTACAATTTTCGTTAAATATTTGAGTTGTTACCATAATAACAGTTGAATAAATATTTAATGATATTTTTATTCAAGGTTGGTTCCCCATTTCAAATTATGAGATAGAAAAATTTAGAGTTGATATTGGATGTTTTAAACTTGAAAATTTGTCACAAAGATTTATCGTCAGTAGCACGTTAATTTTTCAAGGGTATCTTTGTGCCTCCAGAGGCCCGTTCTGAAAATGCCTAAGATGAAGTAAAACGGTGCTTACAGTATGATAAGAAAAAAAATAACCTCTGGAACCCAGGCTAAAAGCCACATGCAATTTATACTGAACAACTTTGTCACATGTGATTTGCTTACCACAAGCCTTCTGCATACCACATGCTTGAGATTTTTATAGGTTTGATTTAAACAATACAACATATGTCATAAGCTTATCATAAGCACTTGACATGCAAGACATGCAAAAACCTTGTATGGTGTAAATCAGCCTTAATTTCAGGTTATATCATGCCTGCTCTGACTGTATTACAGAAGGAAATAATAATATTAGCCACCATTTAGACGTGAGGAGGGGATACTTCCATACAACTGTGTAATCTACAATCACATTTTTTCCATTTTGTTCAGGTTGCAAACCGTGTATGGGCTGCAAATCAAAAGTCATTTTGAGAATGTTGTTTGGATGATTTCTCAGTAGTGGGTCAGCCTACACCATTATCTTTTTAAGATATGGGAGCATGCCGCCCCCCCCTCCCCCTCTATTATTCTCAGAAATTTTAAAATGGAAACCTTGCTGGATTTCCTTTCATCAAACTGGACTGGGTACAAGTCTGTATTATGGGATTATTAACACAAGAACCTGGTGAACAGAGAGATAACAACAACATTTGCCAGATACCCATGTTTGGTTAATTTTGATCAGGCTGAAATTACAAGATACAACTATTCAAAAACTTGAAAATTTACTAAGAAATGTGTGGATGGCTGTATCTTGTCCCATATCTGCCCGATAAGTGCCAGACTTGGGGATTCTGTGACCTCTTGCTGAATTTGTTGGTCTTGCATTGATATTATCCCATATTACATGGACTGATACCCAGTCCCCATGATATGAAATTTGGCATTGTCCCACATTTTTGACCCCATTCTCAGGGTCTTTGATTTCCCATCTCAGAAGACCTTAATTTGCAGCATTTTTCTTATATTTTCTAGCAAATTAAGGTGGGAAGAATTTTATATGAAGGCTTCCAGGGTCGCAGTAGCACATCCCCTTCCAAAAAATTTCTAAAGTTTTCACCCCCCTGGCATGGGGCTTTATTCCAGGCACCTCTCACTAATTTAATGCCCTTAATGTTTTTTAGGTTGCAGGCTTAGTTGGTAGAGCAGATCTTCTGAGTGCACTTTTCTTTATCCTTTCCTTTCTGTTTTATGCAAGATGCTGTGACATTGGTAAGTACAGGAAACGTCTAGGTTGATTAAAGTATTACCACACAATATCAGAAGCCCTGATAAATTAAGGTTTGCAATGCACATTCATTTACAAATGACTGGCCAGTAAATTTGTCTGATCTGGCTTGGATCTTTGAATACATTTTCCCAGGGAGATAGGTAATTAAGGTTTTAATGTGGTTAAATGTAATTTAAGCTAAGTTAAATGCGAAACAATGCTGGTCTGGGGTTTCCCTTGTCTCGGTCATGCGCAGTGGTGGGGGATCTGCAGGGGGTCGCGTGGTTTTACAGCTCGGGTTTTGAGGTCAACTCATTTGCACGTGCACTTTTGCCTTTTCGACGGTGCTTGACGACTTTACTCCCTGCCCTTCCCTCCCCCTTTTCCGGTAAGTATGTGGTAAGTATCATGGTTCCACTGTCTTTTGTCAGTGTGACGGTGCCTGGTGGTTGCCGCTCACAGGGTTGTCATGGTTACCCTACGCGCTGGGCTCCGGTGCTCGAGGCCCCACCATCTTTCCAGGCACCTTCCCCAAGCTCATCTATTGTTGATGAGTTTAATGGTCATGCATTGGAATAATGAATTTTTGTCTGTCACGGCAATCATGGAGTGGTATACGTTTTCCCCTTTATGCTATACATCCAGTTGCTGTGTTTATTATACTTTCAAATTATCATTTACAGTGTAGCCTACATCAAAAATCTCTGTCCCGGAAATGTGCTGCCTATAATTTTGTGCATATGCTCTTTTCTCATGTACACAATCTCTGTACATTTCAAAAGTCAACTGCTATTCTCTTGGGGATCACACCTTTGCTCATGTTATGGAACTCACTGCTGTTAACAATGAGAACTAGTAGTAGCCTCATCATTTTTAAAATGTGTTGATATTATGTGCTTTTAAATATTTTTAATAGCATTCATTGGCACTATATAAATTCATTATTAATTAAATTAGCCAAAGGAACAGCAACATTACCACATATAATTTACAAATGTGACATTTTATTGTTTACAGATGCAGAAGATGGGTCTCCTGAATATTTCTCTTGGGCATATCTTGCAATGAGTATGGTGTTTTGTAGTGTCGCAATGCTTTGTAAAGAGCAAGGGATCACAGTCTTGGTAATGTATCAAATTTTAAGTGAATTTCAAATAACATCAGGTTGATATAAGCTGAACCAAAAGATTTACTTTTATCAACTAAATTGATGATGGGAATGATAGGTTTGCCACTGAATTTCAGTTGAGTGCTGATCCTTCATAGTGATGAATCAGAGAGTTGTCAGAAGTATATAGGGGAGAGATTTGTAGTCTGCAACAATTGTGTTTGTGCTACATTTGTAGGCTAGTGTATCTGGATATGGTCCTGGATAGACTGAGTAAAACGTTCCAGGGGCCTATGTAGTGGTACACCACATCCAGAATAAATATCCGCAATTCTCAATAAAACACATTTAAAGCATCATCTATAGTCTCCCACGTCAGGCTTTTCTTGACTCATCATGCAAACAAAAACATTTTTGTCTTTTTAGGGTATTTGTAGTGTTTATGATGTCATTGTTGTGTGTGAGGTAGATCCACTTATGCTTATAATGAGAGCTACACCTACCAAAGGGGACAGAAATGGAACCATTTATTTAAAGGTGACTTTATGATCAAACTAAAAAACTTTTAACCACGATCTCATTTCTTGCCTAATATAGCTTCTTTTTCTCTTTGTTAAACCAGTTTATAATAATGATTGTTACAGCCAAAAAATACCTTGTTTTATTAAACTACCATAGCCTTTTTAATGCAGAAAGAGGGCATGCACCTATATAGGAGGCTACATTAAATTGATTACCATCACTCAAAAAGCAAATAAGTGAATAAGTGAATAATTTTTTGTGCCTCAAATGTGGCACTTCAAATATCAAGGGTGGCTGGCACTTATTTGAGGGCGGCCTTTATTTGAAGGTTCGACGCCACAAATTATTTTAACTGGGATATTAGTATTTTCTGTATTACGCTCACAGAATTAACTTCTTTTGATTTTGATTATATCGTGGCTGGGGTGCTTATTCTGGGACAGCACTTATTAACTCTTTCATCCCATATGCAGTGCTTATTTGAGGGCAGTACATGATCAGGGGTGGTGCTTATTTGGAATAAATACGGTTTGGTGAACATTAATGTCAATGTTGATTAAAATTCTGACTTGTACATTCTTTGTAGGAGAAAAAGGCAGTCACTACATGGATGAAAGGCCTGATTTTTAGACAAGTGGCTTTACTAGTCACTGGTATCCTCCTTCTGCTATGTCGATGGCAAGTCATGGGTTCTTCACCTCCAGTATTTCAGGTCGTTGATAATCCAACATCATTTGAGAAGTCTCTTATTATGAGAGTGAGTACAGAAGAATGCATTCAGAATAAATTTACTGGATGAATCTTTAGTTAATATATCTTCAGTTTATTTATTTTTGTTGCAGAAACTCATTTTGCCAATTGATTATAGCACAGTTATGAAAATATAAAGGCACTAATCCTTTTGATGTACATCCCTCTTAAATACATAGGCCAGAAAGATACAAATTTACTGGTTTAATTTCAGATTTTTTATTGACTCATTAGTTCAATGTTATTATTTCATTTAGATGAATTAACTGCAATGGCTGTTTTTTTTTGTCCCACACACAGATAATTAATTATAACTATCTCTATGCCATTAATGCCTGGCTTCTCCTTGTACCTCAATGGCTTTGTTTTGATTGGTCAATGGGTTGTGTACCAATAATCAACACATATAGTGATCCACGTGTACTCTGCATTGTTGCCCTGTGGACTGTGCTTCTCCTGCTTCTTGCGTACTGTTTATGTGGGAGGAATTTGCAAATAAAACGGTAAGGTTCTTTTAGGGGCTATTCACAGAATACTTTAATTTTGAAATGAGTCCGTCCCATCTCCATAACTGTATTCCTCTGTATATGTTTACTTAATGATACAAAGACAAAGTTTCATTCCTACACAAGTCATTCTGTCCTGAGTTCATTCCAGTTTTGAATACAAATTTAATTCATGTGGTGTGATATTCCATTCTGGTATTGTGTAACCTGAATACAAAGTTAACTTTGTTCTGATTAGAAATGTAATAGCAGACCGTGTAGTTGTGGGCCACCAGAACATATGTATCGCTTTCAAGTTTATCTGGCACAAACACCAAGGGAGGGAGAATGCCTTAATTAAGCTGAGCCAGTCAATTTTCTGATGTGAATGCAAAGTGAATTCTTGGACCAATATATATCAACATCTTGTTTTTTACTTAACTGTTCAACTTGTAGGTTGTTAAGATTCACATGCATATTTTACTCAACAGTACTTTGGTCCTGTGGCTGTTACTTTTTTCCAGTAATAATTGTCTATGTGTTGGAATAATTATTAATAGGCCTCTCAAGCAGATGTTCTTTTGGCTCGTAATGCAGTCCTCCCCAACAGTTATGGGGCAGAACTGTCAATGTGTGATGGAGCCCTAAGAATGTCTGTGTGGGAGAAATGGAAAATAAATTGGTCTAAATTCTACAAACATGATCATACCAACTTTAGATAAACACAATCATGCAAGCATCAATTTTCTGTGCTTGATAACACATGTACATCTGCTACATTGCAGTTGCAGTTCATTGCATGTTGTGTTTGACAAGAGAGATAATCTTCTTTTTTTCAGGATTCTAACCATGGGACTTGCTATCCTTGCTGTCCCATTCCTTCCAGCATCAAATATCTTCTTCACAGTTGGTTTTGTCGTGGCTGAAAGAGTGCTGTATCTCTCTAGTATTGGCTCTTGTCTGATCACTGTTCTTGGATTTGCCGCACTAAGCAAGAAATACTTTGGAAAAAAGGTGAGTAGAATGATGTATATATATTCACTTGCATTGTCATTCTTCAAAGACGTGTAATATGCTGGTTTGAAATGTGTGTTATTTAGGTGCCATATGCTCTTTTTAGAAATGTGGCTTGACCTTGTTGGAGGAAGCAATAAATTGTTTTTCTGCAGGGGAAACACTCAATTAGGCAGATTATTGGTAGTATTTATCCTTTAAATTAAACTCAACAAAAGAGGAGCACAAGGAGGGGAAGTACCTAAGAGGCTGATGGAGCCAAGAACTGCAGCTGAGTGTACCATGTAACCATGACAACCCTGTCAATGGTATCCACCCAGGCACCATCCCATTGCTTACTAATACATGGATTAACCCTCCCAATGGTGACCAACATCAATTTTCCCCTAACGATATCCATACGTTGTCAAGAGAAATGGTTACAAGAATTAATGAAATGATCACCAAAGAGAAAATGCTTTGATCTTTTATTAAACTCTCTCAACTTATCTCTATAAAGGAAATGTATGAAAATCAGTGTGGAAAATTTGTATGTGGATATTGGGGCTTAAATGGTTAAAGGGTGGGCTGGGTACAGTAGGTAAACCGAGGACTCCGAAACCTTCACCAGCATAAGCAGTGTATAAAAATATACATGTGTCAGACCCACAGGGCACAGACGAGTTATTTGTGACCTCAATAATATTGTTGATTGTAGTTAAATTTTACAGTTGATAGCGCACATTGCCTTTGTCTTTATACCGTGGAATCAAGCAAACCGTCATGGGATCGTCTTACAAACCTTATAAAAAATTATCCAATGCTCCGGAAAACCACCGAAGGTAATGTCCTGTGGACGAATAACAGCAGCTACACTGTATGATATAACAAAGAGACAAGTAACTCCTCTGTGCCCTGTGTAACACCCTGACAAGAATTAATTTGATATTTTCTGCTGCCCTGCACCTGTATAGGTATTAGGATTTACTGTTGGTGCACTGATAGCTTTGTACATGGCTCGTACAGTACAGGTAAGAAAAATGACCCTTCAGCTAGTAGAGCCTCAGATAATCACGTCAAAGGGGTGCCTGGAATTAAGCTTGATATCAGGTAATCAAAGAGTGAGGGTGTATTAAATTGTATTGCAGTCTCCCTTTCATCCATGTTTTTACCATCTATATTACCATGTTATATTCTGTACCAAGTTATTACGTAATTTGCTTTGACTTGCTTCCTATGCAGACGTTTCCAGGTTAGGCAAGGGACTTAGTGCAAATTCCTAAAGAAATCTTCATGGGGGCCAGTTCTTGCCCCAGATTTCATGGACTTAAAGTCTTGGTCATACCCTTTCCCCCTCTGATACTACTATGATACAGGCACCCCCTGTCAGAAGATACTGAACTCAGGGTTCTCAGTAAGTTTTAAAGTAGACAGTTGGGATGTAAATGTAGGCGGCTTAGCAATCAAGTACTGTAGTTAATTTCAGGCTTGCATTCGGCCTTGCTTTACCCCTTTTCCCAAAAAATACGTGGCTCAAATCTAGTTGGTTTTTTAGCCAGTTGCCCGCACTTAAAGAGAACCCTGTAGAAAGCTTAAAAAATATAAGCTTCTCCATAATACAGACACATTGATTTGTCCCTCTGGTGTTCGCCTGAAAACGTTCTTGGAGTTGTGGCTGTTTTTATATTGCCTTCTTCCTTTTTTCAGAGATCCGCAGAATGGGTTGATGAAGACACTTTATTCACTTCTGGACTCACTGTTTGTCCACTCAATGCCAAGGTAAATGAAATAGCTGAAGGGATGTTCTCTCACAGTCATGATTGCAGCTAGCAAGACCTCCCATAAGGGACCATTTATCCAAAATACTGTTAGTAATCAGTCTTGCCAGTCAAGGTGGAAAACTCTAGGAAGTGACCTCTTCCAGAAAAAGGGGCTATGTCAGGTGGATATTGTTGGACCTGTTGTGTCAGGACGGAAGGACAATTCTGTGCTTAAGTCACAGGTCGAAGTGATCGTGCCTAACACATCCACTTTCTTGTCTGTTTTTATTCACTTTTTTTGTTAACGTACATCTAGGCTTTGAATTAATTTTTTTCAAGGGTAAAATAAGCTATTCATCAGCATTGTAATTGTAAGTAACAACAGGGCAGTGCCTTGCATGGGTCAAGGGTCCCGTTTGCACTTGCCCTTTTGGGGATCAGCAATTGTTTTTTAATTATTCTTGTGATTATAATTAATTATTTTTATTATATTTCTTTAATCATATATATTCTTGTTAGTCCTTTCATGATTGCAGTTTTGCCCAATAAAGTGCCCCCCCCCCCCCCCCAAAAAAAAAAAAAAAAAAAATTACCTAGTTCCCTTTCCCATACACAAAATGCTTCTTTAAAATTATGACGAGGCACAAGCCGTAGTAATTTGTTTTGGTGATTCTCGCGGGCATGTCATTAAAACTTGAAAACAGACGACAGGAAACAGCTTTGATGCCTAATATAGTCTTAAACAACAAAACGGGACGTAGTTAATTTTGCAATTCAATTGATGCGAAAAACCTTTATTAGCTTTTTTTTTTAAAGAATAGCAAATAGCGTGAACTAGCCCCTGTTCCCTATAACCACCTATTCCTGGCATTTTTACCTGGTTGCGTATGGGAGATTTCGCTGTTGTTCTTTTGGACCTTAGTGTACTTATGATCAATTTTGTCCCCTCAACAGGTTCACTACAACATTGGCAAGCTGAGAGCTGAAAAAGGACAGGCAGTGATTGCTGAGAAGTTTTATAGAGAAGCAATCGGGTACCGTGTACAACTGATAAACACTCATTGTACTGGTTTATTTCTTGATAATTGACCTTTAGTCAAATGATCGTTCTTCCCTGTACTTAAATGAAGTTTCCTTTGAGTGGTTTTAACAATAAAAAAATAGCCTGCAGTTTTATCCAAGCATGAAAAGGTTTCGGGAACGGCCCTTGCCTGCGGAAGTTCCACAGGTAATGTTTTAAAGAAATATTTATTTCAGGCTGGACATATCCTCACGAACCGTATAGAATTGTCCCAATACACAGGATGTACTGTGATTGATTCTTGGAAGAGCTCGTTTTTCTTTTCCTTTCTTTTTGTTTTGTTTTGTTTGCATTTTTTTCATATATTTTCTCTACCCTAATGGCCTTTTTCCCTTAATTTCCCCCCTTGCTGCGCGAGGTTATGCTATTCGCGTATTTCTAGTAAATTTTTGTTGTTCTAAAGTATGCAGGTTCTACGACAGTTAATCACTACCTTCATCAGTGCATGTATGAAAAAAAAAAAGACTAGAATGATATCAACTGATTTTAATTCCCTTAAATGGCAGGTTAAACCCAACATACGATCAAGCTTTAAACAATTTGGGAAACCTTATCAAGGTATGACGTCCTTGTACAGTCTGTTACATATATTTTAATTTTTGACGCACATCATGAGACTTTCAATAACGGAGAGGTAGTAAACATGTGAATACTCCAAAATATGCGTACTTAGTTTTTGTGGCAGTGAACATTTTAATAAAGATTCCTTTCAAAAATGATCCTCTGACGAGAAGCAAGATCACACCAAGCTCATATTTGTCATTGTAATGATCGCTAAAAAGACCCCATGGCGGATTTTTGCATCGCAGATCAAGTCAGTCGTAGGAGGTGACTACAGAATGATTTTTTTGGGATACAAACCCTGCAAAAGGAATGGATTCTCTAGGTTTTGGAATTTTGGCCCCTTCCTATTCGACCAAAATGAAATGAGAATAAAGGGATGGGAAACTCATCTAAAACCCGAAAGCTACAAATGTTCGGAGGTGATCGACTTAACCAAGAAACAGGGTACAACTCGCGAGGTTGTCCTTTTTTAAAAAGTTTTGTCAGGACTTCAACGGGATTTGAACCCGTGACCTTGCGATACTGGTGCGATGTTCTAACCAACTGGAGCTGGTCAATTGTGTGTTCAAGAGTTGAATGTGATAGATGTATATGAAATAAATCATATAAGAACTGCGAAAATGAAATCAAATGAAGAGTGATCCTCGCAGTTGGGAACGCAATTTATGCAATTGCGTAAGAAGCCTGAAAAAAATTCAAGACTTTTGGAACTTTGTAGAGTGCTCCATAATAATCACGGTTTACTCGCGTTGCATTTAGGAGAAGGAGGCTATTTCTTGAATTTATTTTTTTGGTCTTGCAAAACTGTGTGAAGTTGTAATTTATTAGTAGATTTAAAATGGGTTAGTTTTAAAATTTTAGTGTAAAAAAAATGTTTTTTTTTTTAAGGATGATGGAAGATACCTAGAAGCTGAAGCACTGCTAGAAAAAGCTGTTGAAATAAGGTTAGTCTTTTTGCAATATTTTACTTAAGCGTTTTTCTCTCTAATTTGAAGTCATTTGAAGTTGTAAACGCATTAGTGACCTTAACATTTGTACTAACGGGGGAGGAAAGGGGTTGGGAGAATTAGGGGGAGGAAGGGGTACGAGAGGAGGGAGAGGAAAGAGTGGGAAGTGTGAGTTCTAGAGGGCGGGGAGGGGAAAATATGGGGAAATTATGCAACAATACTCAATATTTCGTAATCGAAAAAAGAGCTGGTGGGAGAAAGCCAAGAAAAAAAGTGGGGTGTGAGATAACTTATTAACGCAGCCATTCTTGTGTATAGGAATAACTTTGCGGCGGGCTGGATGAACTTAGGCACCGTAAAGGCAGCATTGCATAAAGAAGATGTGAGTTTGATAGCTTTATTCATGTTTCCACAAATTAATGATTACGATTTGACCTTCCAGCAAGCTTTGTTTTTCTGTGTGTAACAACCGGAGAGCGGCCAGGCGCGCAGGTGGTGGTGAGCCAATCTAGCAGAGAGAGAATTAAGGGTATACTCAAATCGAACTTGTGCCTCGTTTTGTGCCAGTTTTTCCTGTTTCTTTCCTTTGATTTTCTCTGCACGATTATTTCTTTCGCACAACTTCGAACTCTCTGATCCTACAAAATTTGTTTCTTAGGAAGCCGAAAAATGCTACAGCAACGCTATAAAATACAGACCAAGATATCCAGACGCTTTTTTCAACCTTGGAAATCTGGTAAGAAAAAAAGGTCAATAGTTTTTAAACGTTCAAAATGCGTAGTGCAAGCAGTGCAGATACAATGATCCTTTTACGTGAACCCTGGATAGTTTCCCATTCATTGCTTTTCCATGCGTATTTATACTGACCTTAAAATCTTCTCCTCCAGTACATCGATCAAGACAAAACTGTAAAAGCCATTGCCGCATTTAAAACAGCCATCAATTTAAAAAACGATCATGTGGGTGCCTGGATGAATCATGCTCTGCTCTTAGAAAAGTCAGGTAAATGTCTGCAAGGGGCCTTTTAACGGGTGGGGAGGAAGGATTTTACGGTAACTGAGCGATTTTTTGTGCTGATTGGTCGAGAGCTATGGTCGATAACCGTCGATAACGGACGGACCATTAGAATAATTATGAGGTTGGGGAGAGTGGATGGGCAATTTTCGAACCACATCAATTTTTTTTCGTGAACATTTCCCTTTACTTGAATTTTTTTAGGCCAGAGCGGGAATATTTTTTGGGGGTACTCGGCCTGCATGAATTTTTTTTATAAGATTTTCCCTTGCGCAAATATATTTCTATGATGCTTCACCAAAACTTTTCCAGTGGTCCGACGTGATGGAAATTAAGTGACGGTGGCGCAATTTGTATTTCTCTTTCTCTTGCGCGCAGTTTGTGGAGAATTATTTAACGAGTGGACGTCAAAGACTCTTAATGTTATTGTACAAGACAAATCGACAATAAATTTCCATGTTCCATACTCTTATCGATCATAGAAATGACGCGAAAACGTTCAAAAATTTGCAGTGAAACCATTCGCTTGCTTATTGTGGTTTCAATTGAGTGCCGACCATGGAAATTTGTTTCCGATTTGTATAAGGGAAGGGAGAAAAGAACTCACTTTTTTAGGAAAGTGAAAAAGACTTCAGCAAACGTTTATCGAGCGCAGGAGCAAGGATTCAGCTTAGTTCATGCTGGTTAGTACCAGGCCGTCTATGCTAGAAGCCCTGAGTTCGATTCGCTTTTATGACTTCCGAACCTTGTTTGACTGAAATACCCGTAAAACTAGACGTAGCACTGGTGGAGAGAGAGAAGGAGAGAGAGAGAGAGGTGTGGGAGGGGGAATAAAATGAGTGCAACGTCGGCCTCGGGTTTTTTATTCAGATGATGACTATTCCGAGCAACTGACGTAAATTTTGGACCCATTAATTAGGGGCACCCAACGAGAATATAGTTCAAAACCACTTAAACATAGCATTGTTGAACGTATTTTAGTATTTAAACAGTAGATATAGGCATATTTTTATCCCCTAAAAATTTTTCATCTGTTCGCATTTCCTAGCTGAAAGTCTAGTGATCTGAAAATTGTAGGGATCAAAACTTACCTTTTCGAAAATTTCAGGTAGAAAAAAGGCTCCCGAAAGTTCTAGGCGACCTTTTTATGTAAAAATCCGTTAAAAATGGGCAATTATACCACTTTTTGGATGTTCGAAAATCCTAGGAGATGCAGGCGAGCACGAAATTTTGCAAAAAATGTTCCGAAAATTCTAGATCTCAAATCGTCTTCCGAACAGATATTTTCCGAAAATTGACGTTTGGTACCCCTGAGTAATTACCCTCTTAACCCTTAAATAAAACAGTGAAATTATTGTAAGATGTGGGAAAACTTGCAAGGGTTAAACTACAGTCTTGAAAAACGTTTTTTGCATGGTAGGGTATTTTCAGTTAATTACTCTCCTCCTACCCCTACTTAGATCTTCAAATGAGTCAGTCCCATTTCTGGCGGATCCCCAGTAACAAAACTCTCGGAAGCCTCCACCTCACTTAGACAACCACACAATCCTGGCATTTTAGTTGGTCGCTTACAGCTAGGTGTACTCAAAAAAATCTTGTGCGAAGTAACGTCTCTTGACAGACGAGTCAAATTTTAAGGTAACGCCTGGCAGGTTTCCCTTTCCAGGTAACAGAGATGCGGCGATAACAGTGATCAGAGAGGCTGAAAGCCACATTCCTAACGAGCCGTCAGTTCATTTCAACCTTGCTAACATGCTCGGACAGAAAGATGAGTTTGTGGTACGTGTTTCGTTACAGAATTACACTACGATCAGACAAAGACGCCGGTGAAGGGGATTTTAGGTCTGGTTCTGTGTTCCCCGTAGAGGCTTCCACTGGTATTTCAAGAATAAAAGAAACAGCACACGGGTATAATGGGAGGAGAAAATAGGCGGAACATCGTCCCCCGCGCGGTTTCTCCCCCCCCCCCCACCCCCTCCTCAATAAAGTTGCCTCTGCAACGCCTCTCGTGCTTAATGAATTTATGTATAGCATAGGCTGTGAACACGCTCCCGGGCAGGGTGGAGTGGAGAGAGAAAAAGGAAAGAGGGGGGAGGGTGGAGGTCATAGGTTGGCATCTGGTTAGATCGCTGATTATTGACTGCTGCACACGATGAATAATGGACACGTGTCTATTTCTCAATGTTCTCCCCATAAAACTCCCCAAGGAATCGATTCTCTTTTTTTCAACATGTCAAGGAATATTAAATTGTATTTAGTCAGTATAGCCTGGATCGCAGATGTGATCTAACCCCAGTTAGTAACCATACTTAACTAGAGTTAAGTTAGACTGTTCACAGTCCCCTATTTTTCCGTGAGATCGTCGAGATATAGCGCGTCTTACAATTAATGGTGGCCATCTTGATTTGCAAATGTACCGAGGAGGCTGGCGTCAGGGATTATAGCTCTTCCTCCCAAACCGCCCCCGCCCCCTAAGTAGTTTTGAAACTCATGCAAGAATTGCATGCAGCCCGTAACGCAAAGCGCTCGATCTCGACAATCTTACGGGAAAACAGGGGACTGTGAACAATCTAGAGTTAAGTTTCGTCTGTGGCGTAAGCTAAAGTTAGGAACGCGAAACCCAAAGCGTATTCAAGTTCGCTCATCCTGTTAGCCTGCATTTCTTTGCATACTGTACGAATCTTTAATGAGGGAAATTAAAGTAAAGTTGAATAAATATTTGTTCTTTTGTAGGAGGCTGAGAAACACTTTCTAATAGCTTTGAAGCTAAAACCTAATTCTGCGGAAATTTATGGAAATCTTGGTAAGAATTCCTCGAGTTGTTACTCTTTCTGGTTATTTTGCTGTAAAAATGGTTCTAACTGGGAATGAAATCCTACAATGTGACGTGACCATTCAGATAAAAGCTACTGAGCAGTTCTTTGCTGTGGGTGTCTTTATTATGATGTTCAAGATAATACTAACTTCTGAGTCTGTGAGTTAAATCCTAAGGTGTGACCATTCAAATGAAGTTTCTGAGCATTATTTTCCTGTTGTAGTGTTTATTATGCTTTATGATATAGACACGAGTGTTTTACTGGAAAATATACCACTCGTAAAATTCATAAAAACTACATCCCGGACCCGAGTGGTTTATTTTCCATACTCTCACACGTGAGGTTATCGATGACGTAATTTTGGTAATCTCCCTCTATTATTTTTATCGATGTCATTTTGTTTATATTATAATAAAAAGAACATTACACGGCGGCTTGAAGGTATGAATTTTATTTTCTCGTGGCCAAAACAATATTTTACTCACTCGCTGCGCTCGTTCGTAAAATATCGTTTTGCCACTCGAAAATAAAATTCATATCTTCGCGCCACTGTGTAATATCCTCTATGTATAGGTCGATTTAACCTGCGATAAAGCGGTCCTTCTTTTTTTTACTTTTACCTGTCCGCCGAATTTCGCGCCTCCCCGAAAAAAAAAAAGGCCTGATCGCAGCTTAACGTCGATTATAAAGTGTAACCATTGAAGCAAACGCTTCTGAGCATGTTCTTTACTGGACAAAGTTTATTATGCTTTTCTAGTAGTTTACAGTAATAACTAATAGTAATGAAAAAGCTAGTTGTACCTTTCGGATTATCCATTGTTGCTTTTAAGTATCTTGTATCTGTGCCTAAACGCAGTCTCAAATTAATCCCAAGATATAACGCTATCGTTTTTGTTTACTTGATAGGAGTGTTATATCACAGATGGGGGAAACACGAGCAAGCCGGTGTATACTACAGAAAGGCTCTGAAGCTGGATC
>OZ037783.1:7887096-7944596 GCA_964035525.1 Porites cylindrica | reverse complement strand
TCTACCAACATTTGCTTTTATATTTCGCTTCACCTTTTAAAATGCAAATATCTACTGAAAACGGCTTGCAATTTACTTTTCTAACACAGGCATTTTTTTAAAAGGGTGACAAGAAAATTGCCGGGAATAGAAACCCCGAAACTCTCAAATTTAGCAGGCGGACTTTTCATTTTTAAAAAAAATTGGCACAGCCACAGAAAAAAATATAAATTAACGTGAAATATTACAGCATTGGTTTTTTCCTAAAAATTTGAAAAAAAAAGGAAAACGATCGATCATAAAAGAAAACAATGCTTCGCATTTTTGGTAAAACCATCGTTCAGTGTTGCTAAAGATCTTGGCATCTATAGCCCCATTTACACGGCCGAAAATTTTTGGCACGGCTCGGATGAAAAAAGTACGCGTACCAAAAAAATTGGTTCGGCACGGATAGATTTAGTCGTGTAAACGACTTTGGCCCATCCGTGCCGGACCAAAATTTCACCCGTGCTCGGACCATGTCGAGAGGTAGTCCGAGCACGGATAAAACTGGTACGCGATCCTGAAAATCTAGCCCAGCTCGGATAAAGTGTGCGGTGTAAACGATTAGCCGTGCCGAGCTAACTTTTCTCTGATGAGCCTTCGTGGCTTTGGTCAGCACCAATGTGGGAGAGCATGTACAGATGAACTTTTTCGTTACTTCAATATAAACCAAAAGTTCAATAAACACGACAGTAGTTCAATGACCACACGTTAGTTCATTGATGAGCGTTGACAGCATGCAGCTGCGGGGGAAATGGCCACAAATACGATAGAATTTTTAAATATAAATGTTTAGCATTAACCAAATGGTAAATACTTTTTCGTTAGTTCAGTGTGTTCAATAACCACACAATAATTCAATAACCGCACCAGTATTCAATGACCACCCATTTGTTCCTTGTGCGTAGACTACATGCGACTGTGAGATTTTCAACTTTTCGTCCGCCATGTTTTTACAGAGGAAGCAGCATGCGCACTAGGCAAGAATCGAGTACGCTGGCCGAGATGTTGAGCCTTTTACCCGTACCAAATCATAATTTCACATCGTTTAGCAGGGTAGAAAAAAGAACGTGTAAATGAGTAATCAGTACTATTTTTTTGGTACGCGTACTTTTTTCATCCGAGCCGTGCCAAAAATTTTCGGCCGTGTAAATGGGGCTTATATTGACCAGTCCCTTACTTATAATGACCATCATTACTAAAACAGTCTCCACCTGCCTGCTAAAACGTATACAAATAAAAAGAATTAAACATTTAATAGATAGAAGCACATTACTTCTCCTGTTAGTAAGTTCCCTTGTTTTCAGCAAACTTTATTACAGCGCTTCTATCTCGTCGAATACCAGCGAACGCAACATTAAGAAACTACAGTTAATCCAGAACTTTGTCAAACGCACACAACCATTTCCGTAATAGACCAGCTTTATTTCCGGCCCTTTTTTTTCTTGTCAAGGGTGTCCGTTTAAAGGTTTGACTGTTATATAAACAGGTGAATGATAATCATCTCTGCTGCAGCTAGATGACGTTTTCTGCCCGAAGGCAAATAACACGGTGGATCATTCATAAACCGCGCCATTTGCGATCAATTACAGTGTAAACTCTGCTAGCTGTCGGTCTGTTATCCTCGGAGTTGATTCTGTTGGCAGGTAAACGAAACATTATTTTTGTTCTTTTTATTGCTTCTATGTGTAACAAACATGTGTAAATGGCTGCCTGGCAGAGTTAAATTGTAACTTCTTGTAAGAAAGTTCTTCATTTACCAATAATTGGGGTAGCGCCGAAGTAGTCAAATTAAATTCCGTTTGGACAATATAAACCAAATGTGAGCTTCGATAAAACACAGTAGTGAGGGGCCACTGTAGGTTCTGTTTATGTGGTCAAGCCGGTACCCAAGACACAGTCTCCCACGAGTAAATAATTAAGGACTTCTCCTCTGAAAACTCTCATTCAACCATTTCTATGCGAACTATCTTTAAAATCCGGTGAACTTGTCTCGCGGAAGCAAATCAACTCGCGGAGCTGAGGGCAGTTAGGGTAGCCTTAGCAAGCAGGACGAGACCCGTTCGAGTAGCCCATGGCATGCTTTCAATTTGTTGAAGCTTTAAGCTAAAAGAATGTTTAAATCTGAATTGACAGTCTTTATTACTAAAGAAACAAGGCAAGAAGACGTGAGAATATTTTGACGATTATTGAGAATGACACTTTCTCAAAACAGTATAAATACATGAACTCGATGTAGTTGTCTTCAGGGGCACCCAGCTGTAAAATAACTGTTCGAAGGAACAAATATTGCCTTGAAATTGCTAAAGCTTAAGAAAAGCTGAAAATTTTTGGATAACCGTTCCGTTTGTCTTAAAGATTCGGACGTTTTCTAATAGCCTAACTAAGATTTTCGGTGGTTGTGTTATTCACATTGTGATACCAAGATAATGCTATTACTGTTAGAAAAGGTCTCCTAAAAATTTCGGTATAAGGAGAAAACGTCCCCTATAATTTTCTAATGAAAGCAAAGCTAGTTGATGTCCTCAAACTTCGGACCGGACCCATATTAAGGGTAGCTAACACTTTCTGATGAGATGAAAAAGCCACCCAAGACTTTCGTGACAACCAAAGTTCCCCTAAAACATCCGAACAAATAAATAGTTTTTATGGCAACTCCAAATTAACCAAACAGGCTTCTAAAGCATAGAGAAAACCATTTGAGACACTTCTGGCGTATTTGGAAACATTCGGTTGTTGGGTGCTCCTGTGTCTTGGGGCTGCCTAGCGGGCACCAAACACCGCATAAAAGGGCTTCAAATACAAATGGAGTTCCTGTTCTTTATACCCATGAAACAAGTTCCTCAAGATGAGTTGAAACCTCGATCGTTAAGCGAGCAAAGCAGCTGGTTGCTCAAACCTGCGTATAAATATAGGGCTAATTTTGGCAAATGTCAAATGAGGGAGGAAACTGTTTTAACTAACGTCATAATTTTTAGTCTATGGTACTAGACAGAACGTGCATTATTTCAGGTTCGCTTCGTTCTGTATTTTGATAGCCCAGTTGATCGTTCAACCTGACCACTGAGAAGGAGATGTTTTAAATGGATTTGTAGTTATTTTGACTGATCTTTCAAGTGCAAGGCACTATACAGTTGACAGTTGGCAATTACTGTCTGTAAATTTTAGCAGCCTGGCTCTAATTTCAATGTATGTTCTATGTTGAAAGGCAATACAGCACGTTCAACCGGAATATTTTTCAAAGAAAACAACTTGTTTAACCGGGAAGGGAGAAAGGTTCCAATATGAAATGGGCGGTCTAGCCTGGAATCAGGCTCCGTAGTCAGGGAGAAAAGCATAAGAAAGGGTGAAACAGTTAAAGAACAAAGAAAAGAAAAAATGAAAAAGAAAAAATCACGAGCCGAACGGTGGACTCCTTCTCGGTTAGCTTCGCTTAGCGAAAACCTTTTGATCCCCCCTCCCCGCCCCCACTACTGCAGAGCCACTACCTTTGCTGTATTTTGTATTCCTTTGTCGTTTGAAGCGATCTGGTTTTGCTATTCTGTATTAACCTTAAGACAGAACAGCAAAACCAGCCCAAAACGCTTCAAAACGACTCCTAAATTTGTGACATTCAAGCTTTTAATTTATTCTAATGTACCTAAGTGTATCCTCGTCCCATTACAAGTGAGTACCTGTTGGGGTTTGATCCCGAGGGGAGGTACTCCCTATAATGGTCTATACGGAGAGGCTCCGCCCGAAATGGGTACCTTTCTCAGGCTTCAGGTTCAAAGATATGAAAGGGTAGAGTAGTATAGCAACCGCTTGGGCGTGAATAAATGAATATATAATGAAGTCGGTTATCTGGGCGCTGTAGAGGCAACCGCTTGGGCGTGAATAAATAAATATATAATGAGGTCGGTTGCAACCGCTTGGGCATGAATAAATGAATATAGAATGAGGTAGGTTATTGCGGGGGTGGGCGGTGTATTAATAAGAAAATAATGTTTGTTTATTTTTATTTCACGATGGCAGAATACGAGTCGGGTTCTGTTACGGAGAGTTCGGACGAGGAAGAGGAACAATTGTTCGTTCCTCGCAAGAAAGTTTCGAAAGTACAGGAAACTATATACGACGAAGATTGTAGAGAGTATGTGGACGACATCGTCAGTGGAGAAGATTTGGGTGGCGACGAATTTCCCGTGTGTTTCATATTCCGTGTAGATTCCAGATTAGCGGCCGACGAATTAGTTACTGCCATCAAAGACGGCAGTTTTGATCAAAAACTTGCTGTCGTTATTCGACATTTTGTAGATGAAATCGGTCTGCAAAAGCATTGTCCGAGTATTGAGGTTCAGTCATGTGTCAATCAGAGTGACAAAGAGAGATTATTTGCATATTTTGATGCAGTTGGTAAGTAGGAGAGTAAACTAGTTTAAAATTCATTTTCATTCATTTTTCGCTTTTGCATTTTTGTGAATAGTCATGTTTGAAGTACAGCCAGTTAACGACACGTTCGTCGTGGGTTGTAAACCCTATTCTTTTTGTTTTAACGGTTATGTCGGTGAAGGTATCAAAAAACTGAATGATTTTTTGCAGAATCAAAGTCATCCTCCAACAGTGGAAGTAGCAAAAGAGTGGAAGCGCCGTCTGACAGGGGATGATGGTGAGGGTCATGAGAGTCCGTGTGTTTGCAAATTATTGGATAAGGTGGAATTCGTCACGCATCGTCAATTTGGCGCCAGATCTTTATTGACTCATTTTTGTGTGATCAGAAGTGCTTTGAAACAGCGTCTCACGGAGGTATCTGGCTTGATAGATGAGTATATAGAGAGTGGTGGAAAGAGAGATTTTGCAGAAATCATAAAGCATGGTCTCAATGAAGAAGGAAACAAGCAAGTCCAGTATGTGTCATCAGATGGCAAGGCAGTTTTGACAGAACAGATCGTCTACAAACTGGTGAATTTGTTCACATCCACCGAGCTCATCAATTTGGATCCTGTATCTGCAGTGTGGTTTGGTTTTTTGTTCAAAGATCCTGATCTCGAAGAAGATGCCAAACAAGAAGAAGTTGAGGAAGGAGAAGCTACTTGTCGAGAAAGTTGCAGTGACGGAGAAAGCGAAGGAAGCGGTTGCAGCGGGGAACGTTTCCAATGTTCCGTCATATAATCAGCGTTATCATGTGAAACAGGTCTTGGAACGTGTGGATTTGGATCGTGCAGTCCTGAGTAGAACTGACTGTAAATTCATCGTGGAACATTTTGAACGTTGCAAATTGGGACAGTATGTCGATAAGATAGATTCTGATAGAGAAGGTGTTAATGTTTATGTAGATGTGAAAGCTGAACATCGGAAAAGTGGCAATGCGTTTGTTGTCGATGTTAATTATTTTAGAAAAAAACCTTTGAAGGGGGGTGTTCCATATGTTTTTGTAAGGGATACTAAGCAGTTGGCTCCAATGCTTCCCCATCCTTTTTTAGTGAGTGAATATGTGAAAATTTACAAAATGAAAGATGAGGTTGCAGCCGTTAAAGAGCTTGCAAAAATTCAAGTATTTTACTGTTTTCATTATGCTGCGGCAGTGTGTAATCGTGTAGAGGACGAGTTTTATTGGGGTTCGGAAGATGTTGATGAAGATTGGCGTGCAATCATTAGGGAGGCTTTCTTTAGATATATGGCTCATCGATTGCACAAGGTTCCTGCGCACATGAATCAAGAAGATTATGACCGGTTGAAAGAGATTGCAATGTCGGCTAAGAATTCTGAAGAGAGAAAATTTTTAGGGCTTTCTTTCAATCACAAGAAAGAGATGATTTTCGATAAGGATTGCATGTTCGATTTGTTTTGTAATTTTATTTCGGGTGGTTTTATGCGTAAAAAACCACTTCAGAAGTATATTTTTCTTTTCATGAATCTCTTAGGTATGTACGATCTTTATCCATTTTTCAAGTTACTCATTTATCCAGCCTCAACATCTTGGATAGTTACAAAAGGTATTTTAAAGGACGTTGAAATTCAGGAAATGACTATTCCTGCAATCATTGTCGATTGTGCTTATCTTAACCAATGTTTTACTTGTCGATCGACCGTAAGATTTCATTACAAGTATTTTACACGTGTGTGTAGGGCCCATACCACTACAGATTTTGCTCTGTTTTTGAAAGAAGAGTTTCTGTATCCAATGTATTGTTGTCATTTTTTTGCCAAGAGAATAGAAGCTGTGTTTTTACAAAACAAAGAATCTTGGCAAGATGCGTTTCTGCAAAAGGTTCTTGCTGATATGAAAGAGGGACAAGGAGATTTCGCCGTGCTCGATTTGAGTACTGTGGGGGAACAGTTTTCTAAGTTTTTGTCAAATAATTTAGTTTGTGAATGTGATCATGAAGAAGAAGATGATAAAGCACGCGTATCTGACTTAGATTAAGGTATCTGATTTATTGAGATAAACCACTTGTGGATTTTGTACATTTTTTAAATGTTTCATTAAAGATCGATCGTTCATCATAAATTTGCAGTTGGCGTCTACTATTTTGGGTTTGTCTTTTGTGGGTAGTTGCTCGTAGATGGTTTGAATGACCGAAGGTTCAAAGAATGGACCTGTCATAGGGTGTTCCGATATTGTAAATATGTACATCCGCTTTTGTTTCCATTCGATCAAGGCTTTTGTTATGCAATTGACTTCTAACAGTTTCTCGTGAAGTTGGGTAATTAAATCTGTTGCTTTTTGTTTGTCCATTTTTTCTGCATCTAATTCCAATAGCGTCTGTGTTCTCATCCGTAGATTCTGAAAAAGGGTAAGAAAAACGGAACGTTATGGCATTTCATCAAGGTGTCGGGTATGTCTTCGATAGAGATCAGTTTGGTGGTTTCTTAGATATGATTGTCGAAAGAGATGAACGAGTGACTACTTTGGAATTTGATTTGTTTGGATTAGAAGAGGGAGATGATGAAACCGTCCAAGCATTGGAGAACATTTCTCAAGTCGAAAATCAGTTACCTTGTGCTGGGACAAGTGGGCAAGATATGTCGACATCGTGTGTTCCTTCGACTGTTCAGCAGAACGAGAATGTTCGGGTTGATTGTGCGGGCGGGAACGATCCAGCAACCGTGATGGAGCAGAGCACGCAATCGGTGGAGTCGTGTGAACCTTCTACTAAAAAATCGAGAAAAAAGGGAAATGTTGTCAAATCTAAAAAGAAGGCAGGCGGAAAAAAGGTTGCAAATGTGGCTAGACCTTCTAGTAGAAAAGCAGCAGAAACTGCAAAGTTTAACATTGCCTTACAATCTATCCCTGGACACGAAGGAATGCAATTTGCTTCTCCTCTCCAAACTTCAGAGGGTGGAACAACAACAACAACAACAAGTGAACAATTAGTCTCTGAAAATATCACCGTTAATTTTAATCAACCGCAAGATCAGCCGACCGAAACCCCTCAGCAATCGGAACCTGTCATCACTGAACACACATTGGTAACACCTCAACAACCGCAACCCGTCACCACTGAACAAACAATAGCAACACCAGGACAACCGCGCGCGATCATTCCAGTTGATGAATCACAATCGAGTACGTCTGTAGGAACAACTGAAATGGTGGTTGATGATTTGAGAAATCAAATTTCACATGTCGAGAAATTGAGGGAGATCATTCAAGATTGTAGGAGTGGTGTAAATAGGCAGACCTTTAAAATCATTACAAAAGCCTTAACCGGTCATCCCAAACCTTCTTACTATGTGGAATTGTCGAAATTAGAATCTCACATTATATCCCTTTGCGGCAAGATCACTCAAGCGGGTCTTGACCAAGAGCATTATCTCAACGAACTAGAGTCGTTGTTAAAGGGAAGTCTTTTTAAGATCCACCCTCACGTCGTCAAGGTGGATGCTCATCCTAAGAGCGATAATTTCACCGATAAGGTGGTAGAAAATATTTACAAGAGAAAACTAGTCACAGAATCAGCCAATGCATCTGCCGTCGAGAAAGACGACATGATGTCTTTCATAGCTCCCACATATTATCAGAATAGACGCTATAAGAGCTTGAAAGATGCTTCTCTCACCGAGGATCAGGTGGTGGCCATTTATGATGCTTATGTCTGGCTTATGGCCGATAAAGAAGTGGCTAATCGTTTTAATTTCGAGTCTGTAGAAAGTAAGGAAGCGTTTTTGGTCTATCTGAAAAATAAGAAAATGACCCACAGCGAGTTTTTTACATCCGTTGTAAAATTTTTGAAGGGTCTTTCCCAACAGAGAAAAAATGTCTTGCAGAAGTACAAGGAAGGGTACATCGATGCTACGGAAGTAGAAAGGCTCTTTGAATTACAACGACAGGGGGCCCATACCAAAGCAGATAATGTGTTAAAACGTGTTTGAACATGTAAAACAAATGTTTATTGTACACATCACTGTATGTCACAATATTCACATGTAAATTTTTTTCCGTTCACGAAAGTTGAATAAATATTATCATATTGTACATAAACACTGTATGTCACCGAATATGATTTTTTTTTTGTAGAAAATAGAAAAAATTGAAAAAGAAAAACAAATGTTTATTGTGCACGTCACTGTATGTCACAATATTGACATGTAAATGTTTTTTTTTCCGTTCACGAAAGTCGAATAATAATCATCCTATTGTACATAAACACTGTATGTCACGAGATATGATTTTTTGGTAGAAAATAGAAAAAAATTGTCGATGAATAAAAAACCCTTCATGAAAATAAGTGCACGTCATATCCTGTTTTTGAATATGTATGAATATATATATATATATATATATATATATATATCTGTTCTTTAACTTGCATCCATGTGGTCCTTGCGTTTTGGCGGGAAAAGCATCACACCTGTAAACAAAATAAAGTTTAGAAAACTGTGTAAACTCAAAGAAGTTTGGATTTTTTAATGATTCATTTTCTAAAACAAATCATTAACAAAATCCAAAAATCTTCGAGCTCACATAGTTTTCTAAAATGTATTTCATTACCTTTTTTCTGGGAGAACAGCGTTTTTCCGTCTTGGCTGGAGAATCATTGTCGAGTTTTCGTATTCGCAGGGTACGTGGACGTTTTTTCTTTGGTGGTTCTGCTTCTTCTTCTTCTTGGCTTTCACCGACCGTCTCAGTTTCCGGTTCTACACCGCATCGTTCTGCCATTTCGGCATCTTCTTTGGTTTGTCGTTCTGCTTCATCTTGGGGATCTTTCGTTTCCGGATCGTATGCTTCATCGGGGCTGCCAGGATAGTCCGGACCCTCCATTTGATTCTGTGGGAAGAGGGGTGATGGCGGTGGTGATTGCTGTGAAGCAGTTACATCATTATCGTCAGCATCGACAGCAGCAGTATCATCTTCTGTTATAAAATGAAAAATATTTAAAAAATTATCAAAAAATGTTTTTAAAAACAATTTTCTTTCTCTCTTTATCATCTACCTTGGTTTTCGCACATGCAGCATTCGAAATATCCCTTTTGTTTCGTGTGTGATGATATCATCTCGGCAATGTCATCATCTGTGAAAGATTTCGTGTAAGCTTCGTCATGATTAAAGATGTGGCTGGTGTGACAGGTTTGGCATTTCAAACCCACCGTCCCGAAGAAATTCTTCATCGGTAACAGTCGTCTGTGGTGTAAGGGGTCTTTCATCGGTCGTGCAATGTCGTGCATCATGAAGTTTGCCAGTTGATCGACATGTTTGTAGGTGATCCAAATGTTCTTTTCTTGAACGTCTAGGGTGAAATACTTTTCGTCCAGCAGTTCTATGATGCTGTATAGAGAATCTCTATCTGGGCGTATTTCATCAAACGCGAATTGAGATTCCCATAGCTTCTGATTCGTCATGAAGAGGCTTTGTTTGATGATCTTTGCTATCTTGTCATTTGTAACTTCTTCTTCTTTGTAAAATCTCTTCAGTAGGTTCTGAATGTATTGATATTGGCTGGTGCTGTACATATTTTTACCCATCTGGTTCTTTGTTTGTTCTACTCTTTCGGATAGACGGGTTGGGAAAAAGGTGCTCTGGTTTCCCAAGACGATCTCGTGTACAAGTGCTTTTTGCAAATTGCCTTGTTGAAACGCCGTCAGGTTATCCCACGAGGATTGGTTGAGTGT
Organism: Porites cylindrica; assembly: GCA_964035525.1. NCBI lineage: Eukaryota > Metazoa > Cnidaria > Anthozoa > Scleractinia > Poritidae > Porites > Porites cylindrica. The sequence goes on along the minus strand of OZ037783.1, from coordinate 7,934,486 downwards.
GGTTTTCACCAGTTTTAGAATCAACAAGGATTTTTTCTTCTCGGGATGGAATTTGATGACAGGTCTGTATTGGCATAGGAGTTTGCCTATGAATGTGTACGGCTCGTTCAATGCTGTGGAAGGGAATTCTTGGTATTCCAAAACGATATCGCTTTTCATGTCGTCAGCTGGGGCGAAATAGAACCAGCCGTCTTTTACCAGCTGCATAGATCCTGATTCCTTTTCCATGTGGTCTGTTTGGAGGAGGATGAATTTGTCTGGTCTGTTCTTTTGATTATTTCTGGCTCGTAGTCTCATGGCGAATTGCGATTCGTTTAGCGTTCTGGTGAAAGCAGCCACATTTGTGTTTGTGTGTTGCAAGGATTTGCAAGCATCTAGTCTTTGCTTGTAAGCGTCGGCCGTCAACCAAAAAGCCATGGTTGAAAAAAGAGATGTTTTTTTTGTTGTTAACTCAACACAACGTGAAAGAAAAATGCGAGAGAATAGTGAGTGGATGATGTACTTATATAAGTTCTAATTTACATTTAATTAAAAAATGTTCTTTTGTACTTTTTACCTGCTATTGATTGCAGCTGTGTCAACAACTCTTGAATGTTGTTGAGTCGCAGTAAATTATGTTTACCATCCGTTGCTAATTGTTTAGGGTGTAGTTTCATCAGTAGCCTTTTCATGGATTGAACCACAAAGTATTTAAAAATGCTGTTATCGTTTTCTAAAGCGATGGATACTGTTAAATCGCTGCAAGTTTTAAAAAAAGCTATGTAGTCTTCTAAATCGTATTTCAACGAATATTCGTTTGCCCTGGAGATGTAGGTTTCCAATTCCATCATGGTTGCAATGTTTATGTCGCCTTTTTCTATGTAAAATTGTTCGTTTTGAAAATAACAACGTGTTCCAAATAAAAAAATGTTTTCTTCACGTTCTGTTCCACTACGTAATTGTTCCATGAACTTTTCAATTTGAGGGTAAAATTGTACATCGATTTCAAAGGTATCCATAGTTCTTCTAAATTCTACTCACCGTCACTGTCGGAAGTACAATGGAAGCGTTTCAGCGCGTCCAATATGTACATATGTTTTCTCCATTCTTCTTCATTGTCCATGTGATTTTGACACTTGTCATGTTCCGCTTTCATATCACCGTAGACTTTATTCCAAACCCATCGTGACAATGTATGACGGTAATTACATTTTTCTCTTAATGCCTTAAACCATTTTAATACAGACTCTATCCCGTCTTTCATTTCTTGCACGGAATGAAAGTAATAAAAAGGTTTGATTGTGCTTAAACATTGTAGGTCGCCACATTTATTCATGTGATCCAACTGGACGAACAAGAAAGCACAATAATTTCCAATTGTTTCCGCTAATTGTCGCAAACAAGGTTCTTTTATCAAATCTTGTATTATGAAAGGTTCCAGATAGTCTAACATGTTCAGTGTTTCTAAAAGATCCCATTCCAGGAGGTTTGGAACAGCCAATTTGTTGCAAAAATTGCAATCATTAACACCTTTCATTTTTTTATATTCCACCATCACTAAATGTGGATCCTCTTTTCTCAATTCGTCTACCAACAACTTTCCTATCCAACTATCTTTCGGTAGATGTATCTCCATAGTTTTGTTTAAAAGAGGTTTTGGAATTTCGTTCAAATTTGTTATGGAAAGATACATTTTTGTTTTAGAAAAAACAAATAGCACTTACGCGTATTTTTTTTTTTCCTTTTGCCGCTGACTTGCTACCCGCCCCACAGAGAAAAATGAGTACATTTTGGTCATGTTCAAAGGTTTTTATTCTCACACTTTAATTAGATGTACATAAATCATCATGCTTCTGCATCTATTATCTTTTCAAAAACTACTATAACTAGGAAAAAAAAAAATGTTCAGTGTTCTGGAAAAAGAAAATGTTCATCCTCAGGAACGGGGTGTCATACGGCTCATGCTGGAAGTTTTCAAAATTTCCCGTCGTCGTCGTGGCTGCTGTTGATGGTCTTGAGGTTGGTTTCTCGCGTGGTATGTTATCTGGGCTTCTCTGTAACTCGATCTGATGCGGTTCGTTGTTTTTCGCTGCATCTCTTTCTTGGCTATTTTCATACGTTTGAAAGCGTTTTGAAAACCTTGTTGGGCTTTGCTAAAACGATCTTTCTGCATGTAGAGAACATTTTCACATTTTCCGTCCTTCACGTTCTTGGAACATTCCAGCATGAAGTCCCCAATGTATTCTTGGGGTTGGAAATCTTTTGGCACATTGCTCATCTTCATTACCTCGTTGTGTACGTTGCAACGTGCCAGTAGGTTGGGTGCTTTGAAGGTGGGATGGATGTCGTTTTCCATGTTGCAGAGTATAGTTCCTATATCTGCGTTGCAGATGAATTTCACTGCACAGTTGTTGTTGCTGCAGGTTATCCCGTCGTCCCCAGTCTTTGTCTGAAAAACTATCAGATTGTGTTCGCAGATGGGGCAAGGGATGGGCTCATCTCCTTTGTCGAACTCATCACCATTTCCTCCAAATTCGTTCTCGCTTTCGGGACTGTTGGCTGGTTGATGAACGGTAACAGCAAATGCATCGTAGTCATCATCATCATCATCATCATCAACAACCTGTTGGCTGCCCGTTGGCATGTGCAGACTTTTTGGTTCCAGCATTCTCCTTCTTTTGGTTGGGGGAGTCTGATTTGGCTTTACTTCACTATCATCGTCTTCCTCAATGCGCGGGCGTCTCTTGTAACGTCCCACTGGTGGTTCTTGTTTCTTCAGCTGTCGTTCGGCTATGTCCAAAGCTGTCGGAGTAGATTTTATCTTTTTGGGCGTTTCGTCGGGCTCGATGAAATCTTGCAAATCTGCACCATCGTCTGCATCTTCATCGTACTGCTCGTTTGCTGCAGTCTCTGCTTTTTCGACCACGTTGCGCTTGATTGCTTCTATGGAGGTTTCGTCGTCGCTGTCTTGAACAAATTCTGCAGATTTGGGAGGAATCTTTCTTTTTCTCTTTCCTTTTTGTTTATTTGCAAGAGGTCTGTCTCTAGCTTCATCATCAAAGGTTTCATCCACTATTGCTTCATTGTCCATGTAAGATGCCATGGTCTTTTAGGTCTTTTTTTTTTTTTTCAGTTTCTTGTTATCACGTCAAAAAAATATGCGAGTGACAAAGAATGAATTTTTTATTGGTTAAATATATACTCTCCTTTTGGCGCCAAAAACACCACTGTATTTTCATGAATAATAAATGAGGTTATTTTTGAAATCATATCGTGCGTAAAAAAGTAATTGCCTGCCATGAAGTTTGTTTAAAGAAAATGTAAAAAGATGTCGTGCTTGAAAAGTAATTAATTGGCTGCCATGAAGTTTGTTTAAGAAAATTTTTTTAAATTTATTTGTTTACTTGATCTACGCCTTAAAGGTAAATAAAAGTTAATTAACAAATGCTTTGGTTGTGTAAACATTTTTTATGCCGCCTACTTAATTACGTTTTATTTTTGGCATCACACTTTGCGCCATTTTTTGGCGAACACCGGAAGTGGAATTAAATTATTTTTTCCCCTCCCCTTTCTCTTTCCTCTTCCGGTTTGAGGTGGCTGATAGACTGGACTATGTTCCCATCTCGGATGAAAAGAAACTTCACTTCCTTCACTTTCTGGCGGCGTGTATACCAGTGACTGTGGTATAACATTTTCATCTCCAGTTGACCCTTCTTCCGAGTCGCTCCCCCAGGTAGTGCCCCAACTTCCGTCAGATTCTTCATCGCTGTCGTGAGCGGTTGATGTATGAGTTGGATTCGATCCACTTGAAGAACCGGTTGAAGAAACAGAAGGGGCTGCCATCCCATAGCCATATCGTCTCAATTCGTTTTGATCGTTAATATATCTTCTAATATCGTCCAGTCCCATAGATTCAAAAGATCTTTCACTTAGTGCTCGCGAATGTACACTGTCATAACCAGTACTAAGACTTCTAGCAATGCTACCACTACTCGGTAGAGACTGATGTACAGGAATCGCTCTTCCCCCTTCTATTAGGGGCTTGGCAGCATCCACTATTCTCTGCATGCCTGGAAAGATATTGGCGGCATCTGTGATACTTATTCCCAGACCCAGAATCTCTTTTCCGTATTTTTTCGTTAAAGCTCGTATCTGTCGCACTATGTCCGATTGTTTCAGTTTTTCGGGATTGTTTTTTCCCTTTCGAAGGTTTTTGAAATAGACGTTTAGAGTTCTGAGACGATAGATTGCTTTTAATAAGTCGTCTTTTCCCAACCCTCTGTATTTCTTGTGAGCCGCCATTATGGGTGCGTTTTCGTCATCTTCCATGTCCACTCCCGTTATTCCTTGAGTGACTTTGCGAGATCCAACATTTGCATATTTGGTGTCGGCATGATTCATCCCTTTACCACTCTGTTGCATCTTGATAGAACTTTTCAAACGATCCAAATCGTTTCCGTCCAAGTAAACGTACTCCTTGATTTTGTTACTGTTGTACAGATCTATCTTGTCCAATCTTTCTTTATAACTCATCGTCGCTTGCGTCGTCCGGCAGATGAAGAGAAATGAGATACTTTGCCAATTCTCTCGCTTTTTGTTTACACTGTTTCAGCGCTTGTTTCTTCACTTCTAAGTTCGCCTGTTTGGTCGTCTGAGCCAAAAGTTCTATACACTTTTCTTTATCTATGGTCGTCTTCACCACTTTTAAAGTTTTGTAGTTGTAAAAGAGATCGCAGAGTCCTAATAGTGCATCTCCGTCCAAGAGCGTTCCATCGATGACAAATTGTCTAATTTGTTCGTAACTCTCGTAAAACCTATCTTTTTCCGCGTCTGTGGACATGTCTCAGATACATGCGTTCGAAATTGTTGACGGGTATTTTCGTGTGAACGTGTTCTCTCTGGGTGTGGGGTTCTTTCCAGTTTTCCATATAAATGTCGTCTGCATATCCCTTATATAGCCTCCTCAGTCGTGGATCCCTTATGGGTCTGTGAAACCTTTTCTGATTACGAGAAGTATCCGGTCCACTCTTTCGCACGAATTTTCGCGACATGGCGGGAGGAGGTGGTGTAATTCCCACCAACTCGCAAAACCGATATTTATACCCTTCGTTGGGAAATATGTTTGTGCGAATACATTGGTATTCTAATTCTTTTTTCTGTTTTGGGTGTTTGTCCACCACCACAAATCCTCCTTCTCTCGAAACCCACGGCATGTAGATGTGGTTCACGAAATCCATCATCCTGTCTGTGGGAACGAAACCACTGAATCGTAATTTCAAAGATCTTATTTCCATGGAAAATTTGAAAAATACCATCACGTTTATATTCTGTCTGATTTGTCTCGCTCTTTTTCCCAGAGGAAATAGGGATTGATACAATATGATGATGGAAACGTCCATGTGGTGGCTGTTCTTTTTCACACAATCCGCCATCATGGAACTTTTTTCTATGTCCGTCTCGAGATCGTCAAATATCATAATTGCAGGAGTGGGTCTGTCTTGTAACAGATCTTCTATCTTTTCCGGAAGACCCTTGTGCATCAATACTCCCATACTTTCCATTTCGTCGAATATCGGACTTTGCCAAGTCGAACCATAACAGTATATGATCGTCCTCATTTTTTTATCCACCAACAATGCCAAATTTTTTAACAAATTTAACACGAAATTGGTCTTTCCCGTGTTCGTGCTTCCATACAAGGCCATCGTGAAAGGTTGGACGAATTTTGCTCTTTCTGTCAGTGTGGAAAGAGACATGGTGATAGACCGGACAAACAATGAGACAGACAGAAAAGCAACTGGGTGTTTTACTTACAAACGAGTCTTTTTATTTCAATCTAACAACTGTAACACTCTTCTAGGCTTACTACCCTGTTGCCGAGATTTGATGTTTTTCTTAAAATTATCGTAATCTACGTTTAACTCGTGATCTGTATCATTCAAAATCCTAGGAAATTCCTTGTGAATCAAATCGAAGACAAGAACATCGTTTCCTTTCTTATCGTCTTCATCGAAATACTTTACCACTTCTTGTAAGTCGGGCGTGGGCATAGAACACAATTTTTTGAGAACGTACACGCAATAATCTCCGCAAACGTCGCTCGTTTCTTGTTGAAAATCGCCGTTACTACGAATGTAACTCATGAAAGGAGCCCAATGCGAGTTCCAATGGGTGGGAGGCAGACCATAAGAATCGAAATAAAAATTCTTTTTTCCATCTCCTCCCGTAAAAACACACACCCAGTGTTGACCACTCTTGCTTATGGGATCCGTATTGACGATACAACATCCTGTTTTACCTAGAGGTATCTGATCTGCTGCAAACACTCCTAAAAAATGTTTGGATATATGCTTATCTCTTTGTCCGACTTTTTCCAATTGCTGAGTAAAATGCATGTTTCTATCTTTCTTTTTTTTTTTTTAAAGCTGCTGTCCGTGCCTCGTCAGAGTGATGTAGTTGGGTTGGGTGAGAGGTAATTGCATCTCTTGTACAGTTCCCCAACCGTTGTGTGTTGCATCCATCATCGTCATTTGATCTTTTGCCACATAGAAGATGCACAGGTAATGTTCGTCGTTACTGGCTTGAGTGAAGTGTAGATTGGCTCGGAAGGTCTTTTCTATCTTCTGAAGAGCGTTGGCCAAACCTGCTTCGAAATTGGCAGTCGTCTCGTAATACCACAGCCACATGGAACGGGGAAGAGCTTCTGGATCGAGATTGAAGATGTTGTCTCTTATATCGTTGTGATATCGAGCCACTGCATCGCACTGACTCTGATAAAACAACTCCCTCCTCTGTGTGTTATCTCCTCTCCACTCTATCCTGTCTCCTCGGACGATGTTCTTTTCGTCCACAAATACCTGCACATAATCGCAGTTGAAGGGCTGAAATTGAAACATGTCTGTTCCAAAAGCACCATCTATTAGACTTGCTCTGCTGATGATTCCTATGAAGCCTCTGTTGGGAATTCTGTAGTCCAGCGTGTGCCAGCGTTGAATGAGATTATCGCCCACAACTGGACGAAAAGGGGGACTCACCATCAGGTGAAACTTGTCCGTGCCAGTGAACGTCTGAGCGCCGTGATTTATCATGGCATCTTGAATGTCTGCATTTTCGTTTGGATCTGCTTTTTGCATGTACAATATTTCCAGATAACAGTTGGCACGATCCAACCGATAATGGCCTTGCTCTACCGTTCCCAACCCAGTATCGTCACCTTGTCTGGCAATAATCATTTGCTGATTTGAAGCAAATTCTATTTCTATTGTGCCATTAAAAAAACTTGTTGTTGCACTGTTTATCTGACAAAATTCTCCAGGAAGAGGAGAAAAATCCATGTGTATGGGATCTTCATCAAAACATCTCTTTTCCAACCTTCTCATGGCATCCAATCCTTTCTTGTCATTAGTGACTGCCCTGATCTGTGCATCTGTCAGAGTGACTCCCACTGCATTTTCCCAGTGAGAACCCACCAAATCTGGTTCGAAGAAATCATTTCTCCGTTTTGCCTTATTTTTCTTCTCGTACTTGTTGTAGAAAGCCAGGAAATTCAGCCACTCTTTACAATTCAAATGGTCACCGACTTGTTCTATGTCTTGAAGACCTCCCGGTTTCACTCGGATTTTCTTGATTGCCTTGTACTTCAATCCATTCACAAATCGGCCGTAATGATCTGCACCGTTGGCACGACCGTTAGCGTGAGGATCGTCAAATCTAGCACCTGCCCCATCTCTGTCTAGTATGAAAGCAGCGTGTAGACGGATGTGTTTGGCCGGTATTAGAAACGTGTCACCTCTCGATTTGACTTCAAATCGCAATATCTTGGCATTTTCGCCAGCAGCTAAAGGTTCTGGATTGATGCGAACGGGAAAATAATCTCCCCAAGTCTCATCTAGAGTTTTGGTTTCTTCGCCAGATTTGAAAAGTTTTTCTTCTACTACTTCTAAGTCTTCCTCCACGGCAGCAGCATGCACACGTTTTTCAGGCATGATAAAAAAAATAAAGTTGAGGTCTAATTATTTTGCTTCTTTCGTTTTCTATTCTTCTTCTTCTCTAATTTTGCCAGAGCGTCCGCCAATAACGTGTCCTGATTCTCTTCTTCCAGTTCTTCACTCTTTGATGCCTTGGATGGTTTTGATTTTGTTTTCTTTGCCGCCTCTTTTTTATCCTTTGTTTTCTCCGTAGAGACGCCTCTGTCACCCAACATGGACTTCATGACCGCTTTGAATTGGTCGTGTTGTTTTAATTCATCCTCCAATTCGCTCACCCTCTTGAGTGTATTGAAAGCTCTTTCCGCTGCAGCATTACGTTTTCGTTGGGCCTCTTCATCCGCTTGTAATAATTCTTCGCTTCTATTTTCCATCTCTTCGTCCACATTGATATTAAAAAGAGTTTTAAACATCTTCTCTTGTGCTTTGATGTTGGCATTGGCCTGGTTTATCCCATCCTCCAAATAACCGATGTAATCCGCAATATTTTCCATTTCGTCACCTTGTTCTTCTTCTTCTTCTTCTTCTTCTGTCGATGATGAAGAAGAAGAAGGGTCGTATTCTTTTTCATCTTCATCGCTTAGAGAATTTTGTTTTTTTTTAGACTTGAAAAGTTTTGTTTTCATGGCTGTCAAACGCTTTTTCTGTTCCAAAAGCATTTTCTTCTTTGTCTGCAGTGTTTCTCTGTCCTTTTTCATGTTCGATTTCTTTCTGGCTGCCAAATCTCTTTTTTTGGTCTTCTTTAGTCTTTTCACCATTTTCACCATTTCATCGTCTGCTTCGTTTTCCGTCGTGTCGTCGACATGATCTTCTCTCTTGCGTTTTTTGTTACTGTTAGGTTTGTTCAAGTTTTTCACCAAATCGGTTTCTAATTTCTTTTTTTGTTGAATCTTGTCGTAATCTTTCTGAAGATAAGCAAAAGCCGACATGTTTTTTTTTCCCGTTCTCCACAGAACAAGAGTATGTCTAAAATGATGCTTTTATCTCCGACGTCTAATCTTTTTATGCACTCTTCTTGCCAATTGTTTTTCCACATTTTTAGACAATACTTTTCTCAAAAACGCCGAATTTCTCTTCATTCCACCAAATTGTTTTTTTACTGCCTTGAAGATAGCCAGGTCCGTCTTGGGATCAAATCTCCTTTTACCTCTTCCCATGATAGTGTTCGACAACGAAATGACACGGTTTTACATTTTCAATACATTTTATTGGTTATACAATATAAAAAAAAGAGACAAAAATAAGATTAAAATATCTCGTCTAAAAAAAAGTGGGTGAAAAATTGTAGATGTTAATATGGCCAATCCGACATTCCTTCCTCTCTGTCCCACTTTTACGACCCTAAACTGTTCTTTTTTCTTTCTTTCTTTCTTTTTTTTTTTCATCTTCAAAAAAGATTAAAATATCTTGTCTAACAGAGAGGGTAAAATTGCCGATGCTAACATGGCCAGTCCGGCACCTCCTCCTTTCTGTCCTCTTCTTCTTTTTCTTTTTCGCCTTCCAGCACCCGACATTTTCTTTTGCAGCATGGATGCAAATCGACCTCCCAAATTAGCTTGCTTCGCAATGTTCTCGATGAGACTCAACCCTTTTGCTCGTTTTGGAAATCTTTTTTTTCCATAAGCAAAAGCTTTTGACACGGCCGCGTCAATTCCCTTGCTGATTAGAGGAGTCACTGAAGGTGCCAGCGATTTGGCCAGACCTCTGAAATCGATCTTTCCACCACTCTGCAAACGTTTCAATCCGTTGCGGCGTCCGGCTCCCGACATTTTCTTTTTCAGCAAGTTGCCCACTCTGTCGCCCACGGCCGCTTTGGCCAAAAGATTTTCCGCCATGGCCAGTTTGTCTGCATGTTTCGGAAACTTCTTCTTTCCAAACGTCAACGCCTTAGACAGTCCGTAATCTATCCCTTTGCTCACTAGCGGTACGACGGACGGTCCCAATTTAGAAGCTATAGGACCCACGATTTTCTTCAACTTTCCAAACGACAATTTTCCTCCTCTCTGATATCGTCCCCTTTTTCTGTATGGCAACATCTGCTTGTAAAACCGCATAGGATCCGAAACGTGATAGTATCTCTTTCGCACCATCTTTGAAATGAACAACTACTCTTAACTCCCACTGTATTTTATGTTCTACAGTCACGTAAAGTCTATACGCATCAAAAGTCCCAAATGGTTCTTGGATTTCTCACGATGCCTCCGACTTGATCGTGTAAACGTTTCCAAAACATAATCCTATCATGCAAACCTCTTCCACTTTGCCGCCCACCGACAAATTTGCTAACTCGAGTACCACATCTATGACAATTTCCCGTCATTCTCTTTCTACCATTTCTAGTTGTGATTACCCTAACATTTCGAGTAGACGACCGACGTTTGCATCGAAGACAATAAGCAGAAGCCATTTTCAATCAAAACCCAATAGCTTTTGCACCAGTGCTAAACAGGTTTCCAATAGCTTTTCCACCATTTACAATTAAGTCTAAAAGAAAACCACCTTTCTGACCGCGACCTCTCTGCCCTCTGGCGTTGCCGTAAATCTCTTTCATGTACGCCGTACCTCTCTTGTTTTTATAGTAATCCAACATCATCTTCGTCGCCTCTCGAATCATTGCAGCTTTTACGCCGGGCCGAGGCATTCCTGCATTTTTACCGTGCATGTACCAACCCGTGGTGTGCGTGTGTAAAAGTGTGGGATCCTTTCGGCGAAGAGTCCCAAAACGTTGCATGACTTTGTAGAGATGAGTATCTTGTCTTGATCTGGTTCGCTTGTTGTTCGGACGGATGCTGTTGAGAAAAGCAGTCAAACCGGCTCTATCTTTAGGCAATGTCTTACCAGATTTGGCTCTTTTGAGTCTAAAGTTAAATTCATGAGGTTCCGGATTCGGCATGTTCAGATATCGCAAATCTATTGCTCTTGGACCAGTTTTCTTTGTTTTCGTTTTTCTCTGTTTTTTAGGCAGAATGCGTTGAGGAAAAGCAGCTTTCGATTTCGTAGGACTTTCCAACAACTGGTCCAATTCTTCGGCTTCTTTTTTCAAATTAACTGCTGTGGGGTCGACACCCATTCGTTCCAACATAACTTGGTTAGAAAGCTTTTTTTTCTTCTGTCGAGACCAATTGTTACCTCTCTTTCGTTTTCTCGCACCACCTTCTTGATAGACCTCGCCACCGGCCGTGTAATGCCCCGATCCTCCTTCTTGATAGGGTTGGTTACCGGCCGTATAGTGCGAACCACCTTTTTGAGCATAATAAAACCTACTTTTCATAGTAGTCAAACGACCCATTTTTTTTTTTTCAATTTAGATGTCTTCTTCTCAATTTCAATTCAACTGTTGCTTTGACACCTGTTAACAATGCACCGCTCGACGATGCCAATCGCACATATATATGATGGAATCGGGGTTGATACAATCGGTGATATAGCAATTTCATAGGTACGTGATGTAAGATGGACGCGTAAGGATCCATGGGTATCACCGCAATGTTTTGTGTTTTTTGACTTCCCACAAAATTGAACTCTCCCATGTTGGAATCTACAAATATCGTCTGAAAGGAGTACTTGGAAATATCTGCCCACACGGACTCCTGCAGAGATTTTGGAAATTGTACAATGTTTTGTGACTGTTTCGAATTTGTACCATCTAATTCGACATTTCCGTTAGATCGATTTATAATGGTCGTTTGAGAATTTAATAAACGAAAGAAATCTGAAATTTTTCCTTTTTTGTCCAACATTCCCAACGATTTTGCTATTCTTTTCGATATCATCAGTGTTCCAAACTTTAAGTCCAACTGTAGAATATTGTCACTGCTCTTGGAAAAGAAAACAAACTTGTTCTTAGAATGTGCATTTATATGGGTTATCAAGTCTTGCACCGTGGCTATCTTTGCTTTTAAGTAAACAGCTTTTTCCAAATTTCCCAAAGTATCTTTGAATTGAAAATAAGCTTGATCTTCTCGCACATTTTCCACCGTATTTACTTGCAATCCCAAAGAAGCGAGTGCCACTTCGTAATTAAACGAATATTTGGCATGTCGAGATTTGAAATCTAAGACCAATTTCCCTTCTTCATTGGTGGTTCCATCGAACACGAGAGAGAGCGGAGTCACAGTCGACGGATCGTACGAACTACCATCATTCATCGTCGGGTCTCCAATCTGCGTCGTCTTTCACCATGTACAAACAGAGAAATGTTGCTCCTCTCCAAAACGGAACGGTCTGACCCGTGTTCACGTCTGTAATTTTTACGACGATGGAATCGGCCGTGAATGGTAACAATTCTTTTTTTTCTCTGTCTCTGTAACTTTCCACAAACACCAGAGGATTTTGAACTGTTCTCGTCAAGGGAACGTTCTTTAAAAACATGTGTTGTTCTTCGCCACGCCTGGATGCATCGTGGTACTTACAGAACATGTTGAGAAGTTCAATGTTCACGTGCGTGGGGCGTAATTCACGCATCGCGTCCCCCAGTTCGAATATGTCTTGTAACATGGTGCGACGGTCATAATCGATCGATCTGGGCAAAACAAGCTGAAAATCTTCATAACGTCGTGATTTTACAATCACATCCACATCCGATTGAACGCGTAAGACGTCTGTCGCTTCGAAGACACGACTTCTCCACAAAACTGTAGACGAAGCGAAAAGTTGATTTTTCCACGTTGCAGACTTTAACGTGAAAAAAAATGTGTTTCGCCATCCGGATTGTTGGTAATAAAATGTAAAAATTTTCTTGGCAGGATCTCTTTGTTGCTGTTGCAAATAACCCGTCCAACGAATCCCCGGCCCAGACGAACCAATATAGTTGGATGCAAAACTTCGTAACAGTATTTTCAATTTGTCAGATACTGCGAAAAAAAATTGATCAAACTTTGCCCCATATGTGGACGCGAAAAAGGTGACCATCCTGAAAGGAGAACTATCATCAGCCGTAGCAATGTCTCCTCTATATGGTAAAACAGTACTGTTACTAAATGCGTCTTTCCACACGCTGTCTGACAAACCAGCTTTTTCACCAGCCAACTCATGGACAACATATTTATCTCTAAAAATGTTATGACCGGTTTTTTTCAAATCGTATCTTCTCAGATATTTTTTACCGTCTTTTCCGACGAAAAAAACCTTATCATTGTAAGCCTTAACAATTTTTTGCCAGAGTGTGCAATAATCTTCATCCCCATGCAATTTCAGCATTATCGATCCTCGATTAAAACACCATTGCTTATCGTTGAAACCGAAGAAAACTCCAAATTTGTATTGATCCTCTTTATGCAACTTTAAAGGATCGACAAACGATCTATTTCTCAAGAGAGTATCCACCTCTTGAACAATCTCGAACGAATTGGTATAGTGCCCTCCTGGTAAATCGATGCTTCTTTCAAATCCACCATTGGGATCTTCCAATTTGACGTAAAGTCGGTCATCCTGTTCGTTATTCAAGATGACTTTGTCCACACAGAGTTTCCACTTGTTTTCCGTCAAATTCAGAACACGTTCCAATCGGGCTTCGAAAAAACTTCGAACACTATCGATCTTTGATTTTCTCTGTACTCTTTGATCGTTCGATAAGATCCATATTCTCAAATCGTCATCTAGGATGTCTCTATCGATGTCTTGCAAACTCATTTTTGTTCAACCACAGAAAATGTTTTTTAGGATGATCCAAGAAACTGACAAACACGTTTCCCTTCTTGTCCCTCTTCCAAACTTTTTCTACCGTCTTCCGCATAGGTAACACCACTTTGTACAGTTGTTGTTCGTAAAACACGCCTTTTAAAGACTCTCCTGTAAGATCTTTCAAACGGTAAAGATTGACGGGCACATTATACCATCTTCTGCGGCGCTCCCTCACTACAAACACTTCTTCGGAAAACGTACCTCTGTAAGCTTTGTGGAAAGGCGTCTTTTGTCTCGTTATGCGAACATGATCTCCTATCTTGAATCGAAAACCACTTTTTCTTCCCAAATTCATGTTTTTTCTATGTTGATTTTGGAGAGGAAGTAATTTTCCAGACACGACAGGCGTGATGTCTTTCGGAGCTATGCCGGTGGCAGAATGTTTCAAGGCATTATGATCTTTTATGACCCTTTCCAAGATAATAGCTAGAGACTCTCTCACACCTTTGGATTTGTTGTACATGATTATCCTGTACAATTTCGTTTGAAGAGAACGATTGAATCTCTCCACCATGGCAGCTTTCATTTCTGAATCCGTCTTGTAATGATGGATTCTGTTTTCCCGACAAAAAGTACTGAAAAGAGAATTAAAAAATTCTTTTCCCTCGTCCGTGTGTACTTTGTGGGGTTTGACTCCGACATTATCCAAGATTTTTTTAAAACCACGCAAAACGGCAGAAGCACTCTTGTTTGCGAGCAATACAGCATCCGCTTGTCTAGAAAAAACGTCTATTTTGCTCAAAATGAACTTGTTGTACCTGCTATTGGGATGGGCATGTAAATCCACCAGGTCCAATTGCCATATGTGATTGAGACCGTTTGCAAATGTTCTCAATCTCGGAAACCTATCGATGCCATTGCGGATGATTTGATTGGGACGAACATGTGTTCTTTCAAACCTTCTAACGTAGCGTAAAGAAATGTCAAAAATTCCCAGTACATGGCGAAGATATTCGTAAACTTTGGTTGCGGACGTAAAAGCTACTGGACTGTCTTTGGATAGAAACAAATGCTTCAATAATTCTTGTCGCTTTTTTGCATCCCCCATGACAAAACACCACAAACAAAATGACGCATTTTACGAGTGAAAATCCTCTTTTATTTTGTCAACACACAAAACAATTCTAAACTAATTATTTCAAAAAAAATGACAAAAAAAAGTCTATGTGTGAAATCAAACAACAAGAAAGGAAACAACTCCTTTGTAGCATCAGCTTTACTGGGCTTCATCTTTCTCTTTCTTGCCCTTGAATAATTTCTTCCACGACTTCACTGGCCGTTTAACTTGAGTGAACATCACAGCATCGGAAGATTGTACTACTGGAACTGTATCACCATTCTTGATACTAGTTTCGCCACACACATCAGCTTGAGAAGGACTCACAGGATAATCAACACCATCCCACTCCATGTCTGGTTCATCTACTTTTTCAACACTTTTCTGCCTCTCTAACTCTTTCTTCACTCTCTCTTCCGAAGGTAAAACTAGCTGAACTACTCCAGTGACTGTCTTATTGGTAGAAGAACAACCATCCCAATCTCCCTCAGTATCACTCTTGCCACCGCCATCATCATCATCATCATCATCATCATCATCATCATTACCATTTGGAACCAACTCTGATTCTGACAATATTTCTTCCACTATGGAAGAAATGATATCTGAAGCATTTTCTTCAAACCTTTGAACAAGTGAAGTCAGAATTTCCATACCAGAATGGAAGATTTCAAACTTCTTTTCCAAATCCTGTATATCTTCCTCCACAAAAGCCCACTGCTTCACTTTCCTATCCACATGTTCTCGGAGAACACTCATCTCTTTGGTAAATGTAGTTTCCATGTCAGCCTGGCAACGAGTTTTTCTTTCAAGTTTCTTTACCCTGGTCTCTAATTCCAACATTTCTTTTTCAATTTTCTTTCTGAATTCCATGTTGGCAAAAACTTCATCAAACAACGGTCGTGCCCTTACGTCGAAAGGACGATCTTCCTTTTTTTGTTTCTTCGGAAAACTCGCCATCTTTTTCTTCAACCGCACTGCAGATAGGTTTACAAGATGATGATGGTTCCGCTCTTGCGACAACCGTTTTAAAATATTCATCACTATCCCCAGGGCCCCTATTGTCTGCATGGCAACAGACTATATTGCAAGTCACATTTGCATTGGTAGCGATGTAACTACCATCTTCTTCATCCGAAGTCATTTCTTTAACGCAAGGAACACATCAACGAAAAAACTTCAAAACTGAACTACCAGCGGCAGCAGCAGCAGCAGCAGCAGCAACAGCCATTGATTACAAACAACGACGATGGTCTAGCGGACGAAAAATACAATTTGTTTCACACACGACTCAAAGACCAAACGACTGATTCTTTTAACCGTCATTATTTTATTGTTTTGAAAATTTTTATTTACAAAGAGTACATGAATAAAATTATGACAGAATAATAAATGAGTCACACTTCAGTAACCAAAAGGATAAGTCACGAAATCTTCGGAATCGAAATCTATTCTACGCTTATCAAAGACTAGACGATATTTCTTTTCCAACACTTCACTTGCAACATCAAACATACCATTTTTGAGACCTCGCTTGATGTTGAACTTTTCCACAGTGACAGAATTAGGCGTTAATTCTTTTTTTTCAAAACTCTCTAATACAAATTGTTTAAGTTTATCAAAATTTACAATTTCTTCCGTCTTCTTATTTAAAGTGATACCTCTCACTTTGAAATAAGCTTTATGCTTTGAAACATCATCTTCTTCTCCTTTCTTACAATATTTCAAACCGTAATTTTTAGGCCCCCCAGCAACAAATTCAATACCGACATGTTCTTTGGAGGGCATAACGGGGGTTAACTGTCCCAAATAATCTCCTAGAGGAAGTGTTGCATGACCTTCAGACAAACGATAAAATACACTGTCCGTATCCGCATAGAGCACTCGCATGTCCACCGCTCGCATGATATCGAGCAATTCCAAACGCGCATACGCAGTGACAAAACAAGAAACAACAACATTACCCTTTTTATCGGGAAAAACACTCTCCTCATTTTGTTTTCCTTTGACTATGACGGTGGTGTCGTTTATGAGTTTGAAAGATTTGTCGTGAAGAGTATCGTCGGAACAGAAAGCAAAAAATTGATCTGCATCATGATAAATGCTAGTTTTGGGTTTGTCCAAACGTCTACAAAAAAAACCCCACAGGCTATTCAAAAGAATTTTGGCACAAAATCGTTTGCCAGGATTGTTTTCGATCTTATCGGGATCCAATTCCACTCCCTCGTGTTGTGCAAATTCTCTCAAAAACCGTTCTTTCTGCTCTATCGAATCACACCCTTCGGGCCAACCGCTGCACTCGGTTTTAATCTTATAAAAGGCATTCACAAATTCGGTAAAAATACTAGGCGAAACACTGACATAGTGCCACACTTCGTAAATCTCGACGAGTCGATAACCGTCACGCACGGCTCGATACACTTCCACACTACACCACGCACCTTCCAGTGCCCTTTCCTCATCCGAATGATGGCAATCTTCTTGTTGTAACGTTTTGGCACACGTCGAACACAAACAAAACATCAATTTGGTACTACCATTGCGAAGAGGACACCTGAAGGGTAGTGTGGGAATGAAAAGTCCTCTGGGAGGAATCAATTTACAATACATCAAACCGAAATACTTATCCAGATCGTAACAAAATTTATCGGGAGAACCTCGAATGACGCTGGGATGAGCGCAAGGAAACAACTTATTCTTCATGACATGCGGATAAAGACTGGTGACATCTGCAGCTTGAATATATTCATCCGAATCATCTCCACCCGCATACATGGCAAAAGCTTCCGTTCGGCCACCGTACAAAGCATCCCTCGGATTCATGAACGGTTTATTAAAAGCTAACTCTTCACGAATTTCTCCCAGTTGGCGACGTACTTCTTGATCGCTATTTTTGAGCGCTTTCCAATCGCACTCCCAAATGACAACACATTCAAAACCTTCAGATTGTAAATCAGCTAATCGAGCTGATGTCTCGAGTTGCATAACACGAGCAGTCTTGCCTGTAAACACAGACACATAGTCGTTATCGAAACAACGAGGACATCCATGAAAAGCACAACCGAAAAATTCTAGAACTGACTTGGAAGGTTCGTGATACCCATCCACCCTATATTTCTTCCTACCCACCCTGATCACCTTCTCTCCTGCCTCTTTTCCGCTGTAACGCAATTCTCCGGCATAATAAAACACATCATTCCAAACCAACCATTCTTTTCCGACTTTAGACTGAATGTGGTTTTTGAAATACTTACCTTTTGGAATCAAACCGATCGTATTAGGTTTCAACATTGTCCTAAAGACCATGTTAGTAAAACTGGCTCCGGTACAGTTGCCTATGCCTATCCACAACTTGCTGAGGTCGTACATCTCTTTCGCCATGGTCAACCAACATCGCCTTAAGACCCTGACGTCATCCACACAATACTTGACAAGCTCTTCTTGCAAGTCCCAGTGTGTAATTCGACCTGCACGATATTCGACCCACCACTCCTCGTACCAATCCTCGAACTCTTTTAGTTCTTTACTTTTCATGAATCTCGTACCGAAAAACTCTTTATCGGGAATGACGCCTCTATAATGTTGGTTATGTTTCGTATTAAAATCGTGCGGAAATTTTCCTTTGCAGACATCCGTGATTCCGAACATGGCAGGTAACTTGGCAAGAGGTGCCATGAAATATCGAAACGAATCGATAATTTGGACCTTACCGAATTGTATCTTCAAAGGAGACTTACCGTCGAACAACACTTTGGGGTCATCGGTCGCGATGTTATCGCAAAATGCCTTCAAAACATAAAAACAATCAAAACGAGCTCCATTATGAAATAACACGGTGTAATTCTTGTCGTGCGATACAAGGGAATCGGGACCACAAAACAAATACTCTGCAAACTTTTGCAGACTATCTCGCCCAGAAAAAACGAATTCTTGCCCTCCCTCGGTAATGACAACTACCAAATTGCACGTGAGAACACTCTCCCCATCCCGCTCTTCCTTCATGGTTTCTATATCGGCAAAAATGTACTCACCTCGCTTCTTGTCGTGTTGTTTCTTAAATTTTTCATCATCGGGACGAATCGGTTGCACGTAACATTGATGATCCAACATGTCGACCCGCCGATTGCAACAAAAGCATTTGCCGGTGAAACAAACGTGTCTGCGGCCGGTATATGCCTCTATATCGCGCGCGACGCCGTTTTTAGCTTTCAGATCGAGATCGCAAGTGGTACATGCAACAACGGCTTGACATACAGAGGTCTTGGGATACATACGCGACAAACCGCGAATGGTGTGATTTTGTAAACACCGAGGCGAAAAAAACAACCGTCTACACGCATCACACCGATACGTCCGACAGGCAGTAGCAACACTTTCTCTGGAGCCACACTCTGTCTTACAAGCAAGACAGAGACCGTTGTCGCACTTGTGCCCCTTCCCCTTCTTTCCCTGAAAAAATTTTTCACAGATAGGACAAAATGAACCATGTTTGCCCATGAGAGAATTCAAAGACTTGATGAAATAATAATGTCCATCGTCCAAAAATAAATAGATTGTAAATTCGGTTATGTCCAAAGGGGAATCTTTATACGTAAAAACTACACTATTATAATGTTGTTTACTAACCACAAAAACAGAATGATCTCTAAAAAAAACTTTACAGATTTTCTCCAAATCTTTCAATTCCAATCCTTGTCGAGAAGGAGTTATCCCACATCTTCTGCACATTCTTCTAGCCTGTTCTATCATTTCTCTCTCCCTTGCGAGAGTTGTTCGTCTGCGCATTCTTCCACCATGTCGAAGATATTCGTCGGCAAAAATCAAGCAAACGACGGCACAATAAGGATGACAACCCGCTGGTGGACAGTACAGAGCCCGCGTATTTTTCAAAATGTCGTGTGTCTTTTGACCAAACGAATGCAACAAATGGCGAGACTCGTATCCTCCACCCCTGGGCATGTTCACCAAGACAACTTCCACGGTAAAGCTCTCGTCGTCGAGGCCGAGACCCTCGTTGGACTGGGACACTTTTTCAACTTCCATGAACAAAGTGTCCATGTTCAAATCTTCCACGCGGTGAAGTGGAACGGATACACCGTCGTTAGAAAATTCATTGGAATTTACAAACAACTCTACCATATCGTGACGATGATGATTGGTGCGTACAAAGTGTTCTATATCTTCTAGCATTTCGCTAAACCCATCCAAAAAATCCATCCCTCGAGTATTGTCGCCGGGAACAAAACGATACGCGTGATGTGTGACACCAAAATAATCATTTTGTCCTTGAAGAACGCGTCTAATTTCGATGTTGTTATACGAACCCTCTGCTTCTCTTGCATTTCTACGCATTTGGGCATACACATCATCATCATCGCTGGACAAACGATCATCGGCACCGCCATATTGATTTTCACTTTCCCCATCGGATGGAACTGCAAAACCTTCATCCACATCTCCTTCATCAGACAAATCATCGAACTCGGAACTAAGGCTGCTACAATGCGACTCTGCATCTTCCAAGAAAATATCCTCGTCAAGTGGAAACGATGAACCATCTAATTCGACAAGATAATTTTCCAAATCTCTTTCAAACTCATCCATTTGAAAATTAAAACACGAAATATATGTACATAATATTACCAGACAAAAAAAATCATTGATATTTTCCCGCTCTTTTTTTATTGACACAGATTTCAAAATCACAAACATGACAGCATCAAAACCTATTCTCCTTCTCTGGAAAGATTGGGGTGTACAAAACGCCATCTGCAACTGTATACAGCAATATAGTGAACAACCGAGTGAAGACATTGAAAAACATCAATACTTTTGCATATACAGAACCCTCTTTGGAAAGATGTGTGACGGCAAGAATCCCACGAGTCTTCAATCCATGAAGACCCAACTTGAACAGTACCAAACTACCAAATTCAAGAACGAAAGGAACGTACAAGCCCTATTAACAAGAACCATCGACGAGCTTGACTACTTCTTTAGAGATTTCATCAATCCCGATGCGGACCTAACAAAATCTTCATTTATCCGCACGTTAAGAAGCGCGAACCTTCCTCCAAGATACAAGAAGACCCTCAGATACCCAAAAGAAAAAATCTTAAAAGACCTGGTGAAAAAAATTAAATCCATCACACAGATTTATCATCATTTTGTCGACTTGAATAACTCATTGACAGAAAAAAGAAAAAGAAATGAAAATGAGAAGAATTGGATGATCTATCACGCAACAACAGACATTTCAGAATCCATTCAACAGGACTTCCGCGAATTTTAATAAAGCAAACATGTGTTCAAACAGGACTCTCGTGTAAAGCAAACATGTATTCATTTCCGCTTTTTCATTATAATAGATTTAATTTCACCCTCTTAGACGGGGGTGGGTTTGTGTGGTAGAGTGGTCAGAGGTTCTGTAAACTTGATTTCAATGACAATAAACAGAGACTTAAAACCTAACCACTTGTTTCTCTTGATTCCTTTCAGCTTATATTTCGAGTGTAAACTTGTTATTAACAACGACGAGGAAGCAGAGTGAAAAAAAATAGAAATGTACCACTTCCTAAAATGTAAGTTAAAAAAACTCTACCACTCAATATCCCCAAACCCCCATTTTTTCTTTCTTCCAATAAAAAACAAAAAACTCTTTCAACTTTCAGTTATCTTTTTATTACAAAAAACCAAAATTGAAATCATTACAAAAATCATTTCTCTTGCTATCTTCATGCTTGACTAACAATCTTCTGTTTCCCACGGAATATCTCTGATCTCTGAGTATTTCACATCATCGGCAACATCAGGCATCAAAGGAAGCTTATTTTTCTAAAAAATAATAAACATTACTAATTTTTAACTAAAAATACTATAAAACGGTGAGCTAAAAGTTAAATAAACAAACACAAAATTACAATAACTTCGAATAGAAATAAACTCGCCAGTGTACACAAAACGCAAAACAAAAAGTACATGCCTGCACGCAACACAAAAACTCAATAAGTAATACATTAACATTACAATAAAAAATATCAAACACATGAAAGGTGAAAAAAAACTTTTTTAATTTATACGTAATTAACAAACTCACCAAACCAATGACCATGCTCGTCAAAACAATTATGGGGAGTCAAACAACCACACTGCTCCGCAACAGATTTCCACAACATGTAAGCATCTACGGCCTGACACCATGCTTCACCATGCCTAGACTCAAAATCTTCCGAAGGATTAAAACCCTCCGGAACACCAAACTGTTCCATGTACCTCTTTTGTACTTTTTGCAGATGCTTTATCTCCCCTTCACAAGGATATATACGCGAGGAAAGCATCGCATACGGATGCTTTGCCCAAAGAGTGTTTTCATCGAGACAAGGATTGTCCGGACAAACTTCTCTGCACACAGATTGACATTGCACTTTTTTAATTTTACAACATTCAAACTTCCTTCCACCGAACAAACCAAATCCACCACCAACCTCCCTATTTTGTAAAAAATTCAACAAATTACCACAATTCCTTCTCTTAACAGCCAAAACCATCCTACAATTTTTTGAAAAAACATTTTCATCAAACACACGAGGCTCCAACGTAACACTATACCATCTCTTAAAACATTTGCCACATACACCTACTTTACCATATCTCCTATTAAAGAACCTATCAAAAACCAATCTCCGGACCCTTCCAAGTTTATCGTCATTCCCCGGGCTACAAAAATCACAAGGACAATTCGAATTTTGACCTGACCCGACCTGCACCTCTTTCAACCATTCATCCGTATCGACTTCGAAAACGGTCACCAACACATCATCCTCGAACCTACGTGCCATCTTTACACAGCAACAAAGAAAAAAAACTTTTTCAAAACATTCGCAGCACAAGACATTTAAAAAATATGTGTACATTAGTTAGCTTGGAATTCGTGCAAACAACCTTTGATGTTCCCTTACAAAACCCTCTCAAAACATTCACAACACAAGACATTTTGAAAAAATTTTTATGTACGTAAGTTACCTTGGAATTCGCAAACAACCTGTCATGTTCCCTGACGTATCTTTTCACCTCGGCCGCAGCAACAAATGACTCGTATGTCTGCACAAAATCGTGGAATGCACAAATCAAAGGCATCGTCTCTTTGGCTTCTTTTATCGTATCCGTGCTAATGCGATACGACAGTCCACATTTCATAAACTGTTTGTATTCGGCTATATTAAACCTTGGAGAGTCCATCGTCTTTCTCATGACAAACAAATCTGAATTAACGTAACATTGCAATACATCGGGGTGTACAATCCAATGATTTAACTCGCACAAATCTCTACATTCTATCCACACATGATGGCCATAATAGTTCAATACCTTCTCTTCCAAATTTTTATCTAAACCAGAAAATTTTCTATCCAACTTCAAAATAAACCTTCGAATATTTAGATGCGATAAATCATTCTCATCAACAAATCGACAATGCACACTGGCTTGACCATTGTCTCCCATGATTACACAACTCGAAAAATTACCTAGCTTTCTGTAATGAAATATCCTGTAAGCAACACACCAAATTATAAAGCAAACACCATCAGCATAACAAAGACATATCGCGTAACACAACAAACAAACTAAAAGTTTTCCCGCGCCGATTTACACCACACGCCCATTTACACCACATGGTAAAAGATGACTGCACAAACCATGACGACGAAATACTACGAAATATGTCTCATTTACGAAATTCGATGGGAATGTGAAGAGGAAAAATATTTCCACGAAAACTGCAAGAAAGACTTCCCGTTGATGAAAAACCTGTCGGACTGGTTGTGCGACTTAGCATCGACCAACATAGATGGTGACGGTATAGCAACAGTGGAGCGCGAATGGCATATACTCCACAGAACACCCGGTCATATCTTCGTATTTCTGAGCCTCTTTTCCGAAGATTTGTCAAAGAGGATAAAATACCCTTTCAAGGAGCCGGAGAACTGGGAAAACAGGCCGTTGCCACTTGCAAACTGGAAGGAAACATGGATACCTATGTACGACGAACTGGTTATAAAGAGACAAGAACTGGAGGCGCAAGGATTGTACTCAAAGACACGTGTAAAGACACGTTAACTCTCGCAAAAAAAAAAAAAACTGTTTTTAACATTGTAAAACACAATCATACAAGCTAAGATTCGATTGATTTGTAACTTTATTTACATTAAACATTAGTTATAATGAGACAAGAACTGGAGGCGCAAGGATTGTACTCAAAGACACGTGTAAAGACTTATTAACTCTCGCAAAAAACTGTTTTTAACATTGTAAAACACAATCATACCAGCTAAGATTCGATTAATTTGTAACTTTATTTACATTAAACATTCATAACATTGCAATACTTCGGGGTGTACAATCCAATGATTTAACTCGCACAAATCTCTACATTCTATCCACACATGATGGCCATAATAGTTCAATACCTTCTCTTCCAAATTTTTATCTAAACCAGAAAACTTTCTATCCAACTTCAAAATAAACCTTCGAATGTTTAGATGCGATAAATCATTCTCATCAACAAATCGACAATGCACACTGGCTTGACCATTGTCTCCCATGATTACACAACTTTCTGTAATGAAATATCCTGTAAGCAACACACCAAATTATAAAGCAAACACCATCAGCATAACAAAGACATATCGCGTAACACAACAAACAAACTAAAAGTTTTCCCGCGCCGATTTACACCACACGCCCATTTTACACCACATGGTAAAGATGACTGCACAAACCATGACGACGAAATACGACTGGGTATGTCTCATTTACGAAATTCGATGGGAATGTGAAGAAGAAAAATATTTCCACGAAAGCTACAATAAAGACTTCCCGTTGATCAAAAACCTGTCGGACTGGTTGTGCGACTTGGCATCGACCAACATAGATGGTGACGGTGACGGTGTAACAACAGTGGAGCGCGAATTCCATATACTCCACAGAACACCCGGTCATATCTTCGTATTTCTGAGCCTCTTTTCCGAAGATTTGTCAAAGAGGATACAATACCCTTTCAAGGAGCCGGAGAACTGGGAAAACAGGCCGTTGCCACTTGCAAACTGGAAGGAAACATGGATACCTATGTACGACGAACTGATTATAAAAAAACAAGAACTGGAGGCGCAAGGATTGTACTCAAAGACACGTGTAACGACTTATTAACTCTCGCAAAAAAACTGTTTTTAACATTGTAAAACACAATCATACAAGCTAATATTCGATTAATTTGTAACTTTATTTACATTAAACATTAGTTATAAAGAGACAAGAACTGGAGGCGCAAGGATTGTACTCAAAGACACGTGTAAAGACTCGTCAACTCTCGCAAAAAAAACTGTTTTTAACATTGTAAAACACAATCATACAAGCTAAGATTCGATTGATTTGTAACTTTATTTACATTAAACATGGATCGCAGAATGACGGCTGTTCAGGGCTTTTTTATCGATTAGTTAACGAGCCAATAATAAAATAATATAAAGAACACGTGGCCAATATCGATTTAGTGACGTCAACACACCGCCATAACCTCATTATATATGAATTTATTCACAATTTACGCACTACACCGCCCACCCCCGCAATAACCTACCTCATTCTATATTCATTTATTCATGCCCAAGCGGTTGCAACCGACCTCATTATATATTTATTTATTCACGCCCAAGCGGTTGCCTCTACAGCGCCCAGATAACCGACTTCATTATATATTCATTTATTCACGCCCAAGCGGTTGCTATACTACTGGTAGGGATTTCACTTGTTGAAGTATGTGAAAGGGTAGGGAGATCGGTCATTTCGGTCGGTAAAAAGCGGGTCCAGAAGGGCCAACAGATGCATTTTGTGGCTGTGAAAACTTTCTGGTTTTGTGATTTATTCAACGGCATTTTAGAGAAAGTGCAATTACAGCAGTAAAAGCTATGCAAAGTTCTAAACTAGGTATATAAAAGGGGTACCTTAAATCAATAGAAAGTATCCGAAAGGGGTACATTTTCTGTCAAAAATGGTATATTATAAGAAAGTAAGGGGTTGGACCTTGGGCGAAGCCTTCCCGCACAAAACTTTTTTGAGTACCTTACACCCCCCCCCCCCCCCTCTTGGGGGTTTTAAATAACTCCTGAGTTAAGAGCACCATAGCTAAAAACGTGAAACACGGTCCTTCCTAACAAAAATTGTTAATCAAAACAGCTCTTCTAAACGGAGTTCTTTATAACCTGTTTTTGTTGTAGGAATTACAGTAACACTTTGTAATTACAGTTTGGTGCGTACAGCATTGTCTTGTAATACCAGTTTGTAATCTCAAAGTCAAACTCCTTGATTAAAATGTTTCTCATAATTCAATTTTAACCCACATATAAGAACCTGCTTGATTTTGATTGGCTTTTGGTTGTTATATTTTTGGGCATTTAAGTGGCAAGTTTCTGCCAGCAGGTTCTTAAACCACTAGGATCTTACACGCGGGTTTTTACAGTATCTCACATTGATTATCATGACATTGATTATCATTAGGTTTTATGAAGAAACGCAGTGCATTGAGATAATTGAGAAAGCTGATTATCAACACCAAAACACATGCTTGTCGCTCACGAACGAATGGGACAGCAGACATGAAGAAATACTGCGTGAAAAGAGATTCCAAACTTTGTTTCCTTAAGTTCTATATGCTATGTTCCTTGACGATTCTTTGGATTCAAGGTACGTTATCTTTGTAAGTAACCTGAAGTAAGCAATCCTGTCAGATACTTTATAAGTGTCAGTTAAATTGTTTCCCTTCAAGCCTTACTCTTTGAGAAGGTAATGAAAATCTCCGTTACTTTATCTTTATTAAAATTTAGAAATAAACTTAATAAATCCGGGCTCCACAGCAAGTATGAAGAAAACAAGGGTAGTCAGTTATCAAGTGACTGCGGGCAAGAGAGGATACAGCTCTTGCAGCCAAGAGAGGATATCCTCTCTTGCAGCAGATGAAAAAGAAACTGCAGATAAATAGTTCGGTGTTTTCGATCTGAACACTTTAAACCCACAACTTTTATTTTCAATAAATGTATTACTGGCAATAAAAAAGTAGGCTCGATTAATAGTGCCGTTCAAAAAATGAGTCCGCACCCCTCTTCCTCCTTCCTCTTCTCGGGGACGAAAAAGAGCTGCGGAAGTCGCGCCTAAACTAAAAAAAAATACTAGGATGAGAAAGATGTTTATTCAGTCAGTGACACAGGTGGCTCGGAAGAAAAAACTCCGAATACTTGCAATAGGAGTCCTTAGTTATTACCTTCTTTTACTAGTAAGTTTAGATTTCTACCACTAATTAAGCTATTTGAGACTCGTGGGAGCTAAGACCATTAAACTAGGGTCAATATAACACAAGGATGTCGAATCGATCCAGGCAAGTGACAAAGATAGTCCAGGGGTCAGTTGTTGGATAGCATAGCTAATAAAGAAATTACATAGCCAAAGTATAAATGGTTTAGCTAAACATTTAAACTAAGTCTATCTTGGACCGAAGTCTATCTATCTATTCTCTGTTTTACTTTAAGAAAATAAATGCTTTTCTTGTCTAGTCTGTATGTTTTCAAGAAATTGCATGGTGTTTAGATAAAGGCCTTGGGCAAACTGAGCATGTCTTAGAACGCAGTTCAGTTATTGAATGGCTAAACTCCGTTTAAATAAACGGCCCAAATAGTTTAGCCGGCCACATAGTGAACGAGCTAGCGGCCTATGTCGAGTTAGAACATGAAATTATTGTAAAATGGTCTTGTCCGAATGTGTATAGCCTACCTCTCATTTACAATACATCATAAAACAAAACGAACTGATGCCGACAAACAGAAAATGGGTTTAAGTTCTCTAAGAATTCCGTCATTTGTCCAGTAACAGTTATTGGGCTAAAGAGGTCAGTTGCATGGTGCACGCAAAAATGGTTGCGATATTTGAAATGACGAAACAGCCAAATTTAAAAGATCTGCCGGGCAAGAGTACACAAAGAAGGATTATCTCGCATGCCAACTTCGTCTTGACGATCTGCGAAAAAAAACTCGTTCACATCATGAAACACAGAGAAACTCAGAGAAATAGAGAGAAGCGTGACGTCAAGTTACCATGGTAACTTGACGTCACTAAAACTAACTGGATCTAACTTAACTTAACTAACTTTCTGGGTCTCAACTATTGTTCTTGACATAGACGTTCATTTGCATTGACGAACGATAGAAGAAAACTGTGGGCTATCGTTTTGTTCCTGAGTGCAATCAGGCACCGGAAAGTCATACATGTCAATTTATTCGTTTTTTCTGCTATATTGGAAGGACCGGGACGGTTTTTGATGAGATCCAGAAAGGTTGCTACCATGTTCTCATCAGAGCGGGTGACTAATGTGGGATGGTTACATATCGAAATTTCTACAGAGGCTTTTCGGCTTTTGGTTGTCCCTTGTTTTAAAAGAAATCATGGTACCTGGAAGGTCCTTTAACTTGGCTGCATCCAAATGTATTTACAAGTCAGTGGCAGATCCAGGGGAGGGGCCCGGGGGGGCCGCCCCCCGTATTTTTGGACCAAACTGTGGCCCGAGAGGCCGAAAAAAATTTTTTTTCGACCGCCCCACTCCAATAATCTCAGGGTCTGGATGACCGCCCCCCCCCCCCCCCCCTTATCTGAAGGTCTGGATCCGCCGATGCAGGTACATTACAACGACCAAGTAACTTTCCTATCACCATTGTTGCCTCGGTCGCCTCGGGCATCAGTGGTCTCAACCAGCCCACTTACATCATTCTGGCCCTAAGGTTTAACTCCTCAAACTGATTCTGTTTGAGAGTGATGCCCTTTTCTAGTGCAGTTCCAATTGGACTCAAGTTGAATACTAGTTAAAACGTATAACTATTATTGGTGTCGAATAAAGATAGTAGAATTAGCGGCGTTCAGAGTTGGTGTTCGGAAACTGTGCCTGAGCACGGTACTCTCAGGACACTAACATGATCACACTCTTTTTCTGATATACCCACGCTAAGAATTCGGGCAGGGTGCCAGTGCCCACGGCATACAAGGTCGTGACTTAGTTCTCGGGCCTAGTAATGGGCACCGGGTCCACATCTTTTCTTTCGCTCCGAGACAATACTGTTTTGTATCCTCTGCTACACTCCTTTTCGAATGATGTCTCATTGGGCGAAACTGAGCAAATATGTACACAATGATATGGGGTACCCAAGGTCTGAACAATGCCATTTAAGGCCGGTAGCTCAACACAGTCTAGTTCTCGGGTACCAAGTTTGAATATCCCCTTAGACATTGAACCTAATAATTAACCGCATATAAAATTTATTGCTGAAATATAGTAGCCAGAAAAACGTTTTTCTAGGTACGCATATCCCAGCAGAGGAAAAAAAACAGAATTAATCCTAAATGTGCGCACTCACTTCAAACCAAACCAACAAACACTTTACCATACGTGCATTTCTCTTCATACCACCCTCCAGCATAGAAGAGAGAATTTACATAGGGCAATGTTCCACAGTTACTAAGAGCACACTCTTCTGAGAAAACATTTGAAAAGAATATCAACAATCCAATCGAAATTCAAAGTGAAGTTTTATCCCAACGCGAGTCGTGTATCGTATACAATCTATCATTACTGATTTTTTCCCTTCACTCTTTCTAGATTGCGAATTCCCTCTCCCCTATTATGTAGGTTTTTCCTTCATCCTCCCTCTTATTATTTGGTCGTTTCTTCTTCTCCTTTAACATAAGATTTAAAGTCACGAACAGCGGATTTAAGCTAATATTACACTAACAAAACGGATTCCTCAGGTATGTTCAAGTTATTGATTTATAGCTTTGGAAAAAAAGTTGAGCGCGTAAATAGTTTAGGGGTTATACTCTTAAACTCTTGAAAGAGACAGCCGTTTATACTGGGACGCAGTCATTCAGGCATAGGGGGTAATTAGGAGACAAAACAATGAACAAAAACTGACGTGTGGCTTTCGGGCGGCATTCCCTGTCGAGCAGATCGAGGGCGCGTACAATTGAGCGAATTAGAGTTCCACAGTTTACGCTTCATCTCTAATATGAGAAATCTACAATTCTTGCCCCACTGTAAGTGTAATGTCACTGTAATGTGTAAATTTGGCCATGCCATTTCTTTATTAGCTAATAGTATGTTATCCTGCAACTAACCCGTAATTCGTGTTTGCTAATCTATTTGACATCCTTGTATTCTTCGTAATTGCTTTCCATACAATTCGAAGAGTCATTTGAAGTGATGTTTGTACCGGAGGAAGAAATCCAACAAGTAAACTAGGTATGAGGGAATCAGTGGGAGGAGACTTTTTTCAAGGGGGGAGGGGGAGGGGGGGTCAGCCTTAATATTATCATTATGTGAGGGGGGGATTGAAATTAATTTTTGCTTAATGAGAAGGGGGAATGACTTAGTTTTGGGGCATATTTCACCCATTTCCCAACCCCCCTTCAGGTAATTATTGCACAGTCCTTAAGTTGTAAACAGTTCTCTCTCGAGAGAATTTGCACTTTGTCTCGTTAGCGAGAACAAACGAAAGGTTCTTCATGGCGAGCCGCCAGGCTGGTATGAAAATTTATACATGCGCATTAGAACCCAATTCCAAGTGAAAAAAAGCGAAATATTCATTCCTCCACTAACTAAATTATCAAGGCTCTGCCCAAATAATCAGTGTCTGGCCTTAAAACTAATTTCCGCTTTTGATTGCTCCTCATTGCCCAACAAATAAGTCATAAGTTAAATAGTCGGTAAATTATACTCTGCGGATCAATTTGTCAGTCTACTGATGGTCACTCAGGTGTCTGATTGCCGTTATAACGTTTTCATAGTTTACCCAAGGATTCTAGATTCCCTTCAAGATCTGCCGGACAAGAGTAGACAAAAAAGGGTTGTCTCGCATGCCCACTGCTTGACGGTCTGCGAAAAAACTCGCTCGCATCATGAAACTCAGCCAAGAATTAGGGGTAAACGTGACGTCAAGTTACCATGGTAGCAAAATTTCGGGATCTCAACAATCTTTCTTGAGGAAGACGTTCATTTGCATTGTCGAACGATAGAGGAAAAGTATGGGCTACCGTTTTGTTCCTGAGTACAATCATGCACCGGAAATTCATACATGTCAATTTTTTCGTTTTTTTCTCCTATATTAGCAGAACCGGGTCCGTTTGTTGAGATCCAGAAATGTTGCTACCATATATGGCAGCTTGACGTAACGACTTCTCCTCTCTATTGGCAATGTTTTGAAGACTTTCTTGGCGGCGGAGCGTCGAGTGTCGACTGCACTTACGGACTAGCCACTAAGCGATACTGAACGCAACATTTCAATGGCAAGTTCCTGGTTCTCATTAGATTCCCAGTCATAAGCAGGTGACATATGTGGGATGTCTACACAGAAATTTCTGTGCAGGCCTTTCGGCTTTTAATTGTCCCTTGTTTAAAAGAAATAATGGTACCTGGAAGGTCCTTTAACTTGCCTGCATCCAAATGTCTTTACAGGTACATTACAACGACCAAGTAACTTTTCCTAAGTTTATCATTACCTTTACTATTACCATTGTTGCCTCGGTCGCCTCGGGCATCAGTCCTCTCAATCAGCCCACTTACATCATTTCCCCTACGTTTTAACTCCTCAAACTGATTCTGTTTGAGAGTGATGCCCTTTTCTACATATACATATACAATGCCGTTTCGGGCCGGTAGCTCTCAGCACAGTCTAGTTCCCGGGTCCAGGATAGAAGAAAGAATTTACATAGGGCAATGTTATACACTTATTAAGAAGAAACTCCTCTGAGAAAACATTATAAAAGTATGTAAACAATGCAATCGAAATTCAAAGTGAAGTTTTATCCAGATGCGAGTCGTGTATCATATACAATCTATCATTGATGATTTTTGCCCTTCTCTCTTTCCAGATTGCGTCTTCGCTCTCCCCTATTTTGAAGGTTTTTCCTTCCTTCTCCCTCTTATTATTTGGTCGTTTCTCCTTCTCCTTTAACATAAGATTTAAAATCACGACCAGCGGATTTAAACTAAATAAATATTACAATTATAACAAAATGGATTCCTCAATTATGTTCAAATTATTGCTTTATGGCTTTGGAAAAAAAAGTTGAGCGCGTAAACAGGTTAGGGTTAGTCTGCTAAACTATTGAAAGACCCGGCCGTTTATACTGGGACGCAGTCATTTAGGCATGAACTGTGAAACAACCGCGCCGACTTGTCAACCCCCCTTTCAGACGATAAAAGTAACGCTGAAAGACTCTAAAGTGAGTCTAAGACTGGTGGAAATGTGCAAGATTTGACGTGGCAGGGCCTTGAAAGAAACCTCCGGGCCAGTAAAGGTCTATACTTACTACAAAACTATTCGACGGATGTAAATCAGTCACGTGGATGTTTTTTCTATAAAATACGCTAGTGAGCACTTTCTCCTTTTTCCTTTTTTTGTAATTCATGGTTTATATAAAAACATCATGATGGATAATTTTTGGTCTTCTTTTTACATGTATTATGAATGATCCCTGAAGACCTCGTAGGTGGCTGACGGAGATTTAATTTCATGGTAACGCCAGCCCTTACGGTTAGAGTAATATCATAAAGCGGTTGAAGTTTCGTCCGGCTGAATCACCTTCAACGTTAACAAACGCACTTTACTGAGTCCCTAATTTAAAATCAACGTATGAACTGCAGTAAAGCTTTAACGAGTTTGTTTTTAGAAAAGTGTCACTTGAAAACGAGAGATCACTCTATCTTCAAACTAACTGAGTGGATGACTTATCAGTTTGGAAAGTAAGACGAAAAACTACTTTTCAGTTCCAGTTCAGAGAGTATTTAAGACAAATTCTCCGGTGGATTACTATCATGATACGACGGTAATGGAACTTCAGTGTACCTTTAAGGGATGGCCTCGTCCTCGTGTTGCTTGGCACAATCCAGATAGTAAACTAATCATCAACGGATTTGAAAGCTTTCATCTCTACGAGCAGCTGGTTGGAGAGGACACCTTATCTTCTGTTCTTCGAAATCCTAATATCCAAGAAAAACACGCAGGGGCTTATAAATGAACAGGAATGAACAACATTACTGGATGGTTGATTGAAAACACTGGGATAATTGAAATATGTTATATTTGTAAGTGATCTGATTGCTTTAAGAGTGAGTCCATGGGTGCACCAGGCAGGTGTGCTACATGCTATCTCTCCGATTTCAATGAAACTTGGTCAGTGTAAAGGGTCTACCCCAAAACTCAAAATGACAAACTGGTTCATAGTTTGGATCTTTATGGTGGGAGATAGCCCACCCAACTGGTTTAACTACATTTTTTACCAATAAAAGTACATTAATAACAAGCAAAAGTAGGAAGCTCTCAGGACAACAGTTTTTAACCTTTTACCTTGAGGGTTCGTATATATGTTGATACATCTTTGACAAATGCAACGATGTAAGTTTCAGTCAATTTGATTGACAGCTTGTCAATCACCGGCCTTGAATATGAGACCACCTTTTTAGCTATTCAAATATTTGCTGATTTTGAGATCAAATATTTCTCCTTGCCAGAAAGCTATAACAATAATTTGCTACTCCCTGTTTACCAACCCTTTAGTCTATAATAAACATAAAAAACATTTCTGGGCTCTGCCTTTTTTGGACGTCAGATGCCACTTGAAAACTGCAACTAAAACAAGCCTATTTCCACTTCTCCTGCCCTATAATTCAGCAATTAGCGGCCGTTGAAGTTACTAAACCGACACGTTCAGGCCCGTTATACAAGAATAATAATTGAGGAGTCTAATGCATGCTTAAAACGTTCATGATTTTGCGAGAAAATTAAAGATTTCACGCTGATTAGTAATGCATGCCACCAAAATATCGAAGGCAAAATCGTAATGTTTGTGACCTCGTTTTGATTTTCTTGCAAAATCAGAGATTATTCTTCTTACGAGTCAAACTATACAGAAGTCCTTCATTCAAGTGTTAATGATCTTTACTGTGACCAGACTAAGCTGTTTTTCATTTCCTGGGAAGATTTCAAGGCCACATGGCGCACGGTTGTTGACAAGCTTTATATCACGCCAGTATATGCCAGTCATAAAGCAATGTCAACTTGTACATCTAAAAACAACATTCAATGATGAGAAATTCTTCCTTCTAGCGATAAATAAATTACGCCCTTAAAAAGTTCATTAAGTTTTGGCTACAACCTCAGAAAAAGAATAGTATTACAAAGACGAATGGTGTTAGTTCCACTTACCGCCGTCGACCTACGCCGAACTATTATGTATTCTGCGTGACCGGACAATATTTGTTTAGAATCCACTTCTTTGCCTCCAAAAGGCTTTCTGAATGTCCTTCTTATTTATCTCCTCCTATCTTCATTTTTCTTTTAAAATGCAAGTTGTTCGAAGATCTCCGTCACTCTCAATCACCAAGTATTACGTGACAAAAAAGAGCCTGCAATGTTTTGATCAGCGAATTTCCCGCGCCTTCCCCGGCAATTTACAAAAATCTAAACAATTTTTGGTTGTCTAGAGAATGAATAAAAATAAACGAAACAAAACGTAACTAAAAAATAGGTATTCACATTTTTGTTTTCGTCTCCCTAAGGTCAAAACTGAGAAACACTAACCTCAGTATACAGAGCCCCCCCCCCCCCAATTGAAACCCGTGATCTTTTTTTACTTAATATTCCGTGTTTACTTCCTGTTTTAAAGCCACAACATTTAGTGTCGATTGTTCGTTAAAAAAGGCGTTTATTGTCATTACAATGATAAAAACAATAAATAACATTAAAAGATATATCCTAAATAAAATACACGGTCTATTAAAAAACTATGGCCAGCTAATTAAAATGTTGTCTACTAAAACTACTGTAAAAAAAACATACTAAAACTAATTTTAAAAATGTCTGGATTCCTGGTATTAACACTAAAATCATCTAGAAAGTCAGCATCCTTGAGAAAAGGGGATCGGGACCCTTGTACATATGTGTGGACGGATCGTAAAAATTTCAAAAGATATGCTTGTTTTAAACTCACTGGCGTATGACTCGCCGTTTTTTTTTTTTTTTGGGGGGGGGGGGAAGTTTGTCCGCTAGGTTGCTCAGAAAAAGTTTGCATTCCAAATCGATTCTGTGGATTTGTTCTGGTTACACGTTGAGTTCACATGTGTTAGACATACATGAAAGAATGCTGTTTCTTCTCGTGACCAGAAACTTCCTGCCTTAATGCCCAGTATAGCCTCAGGGCTATACCAGTCTAGCTGTCTTATGCGGTGCTCTTATTAACTTTGAGGCAGTGTATTGCTATGAGGTTTCAGCTTTCAGGTATGGTATACCGAGAGCGCCTTGTGCTGGCGCAGTGGGGAATGGTTCTCTCAACTCATCAGGGAGCGGTTCCATCTGACAAAAAAGAACTGGAATAAACATATCGTTGATCACTTCATCAATTGTTTCCACATAGTCTTCAAAAAGAGTCAATTGTACGCATAAAATATGCAAATTTCGATTTGTAGCCCTTTGTGAAGGAGACGTAGGAGGCATGGGTTGAATCATTACGATCTCAGCCAGCAACTCGGTGTTTTCCCACCATCCTCTACTTTTCCACTACATTATTGGTCTTTGTATTCCTGGGATCCAATGACTGCTCCCAGGTGTCGTTGACCTCCCGTTGTTATTCTGACCTCCTCTCCTGACACCAACTTGGCCTTGTCTGCGAGATCTTGTGTCTTCAGGCTACCTGGGCCTTACTAGCAGTCAACTTTTGGAGCCATTGACTAGGTAGCCAAATTTCTTTCCTTCTTGACTAAAAAGCTTATACCAGTTGTATAACACTGAGTTGATGGATGTGTTGATCGCATACCAGCATGGCATGTCTAGAGGGTCATTGGATCCCACATGTGGAGACCGATTCACAGTAAGCCGCGTCCTGTTGTGTAAGGGGGATTTTGTTGCACAAAGACATAATGGCATCCAGAACCTTCTCACATCTCTGCTCAGCAAAGTCTGCAAGGATGTCGATGTAAAGCCCTACCTCCTACCGATCGACAGTGAGGTATTCAACTTAAGATCCACCGTCACAAGCCCTGAGGCTAGACTGGACATAAACGCAGGAAGTTTCTGGTCACGAGGAGAAACTGCATTCTTCGATGTATGTCGAACGCATGTAAACTCAACGTGCAACCAGAACAAATCCACAGAATCGATCTTCGTGGAGCATGAGAAAGACAAGAAAAGGAATTACCAATAAAGAGTCGTTGACGTGGAAATGGGATCTTTTACCCCCCTGGTTTTTTGGCACGAAAGGGGGAATGGGTTAGGAATGCAAGCTTTTTCTAAGCAACCTAGGGGACAAACTTTCCCCCCCAAAACGGCAAGTCGTATGCCAGTGCCATATCTTGCCAGTGCCATATCATATCCCAGCGGCTGTAAAATTGTAAAAATGGACGTATAGTAAAAAAGGAAAACGGTCGAAGGACGGCCTTCTGAGTTCGACTTCATCCAACTTCATTTTTTTCACGGTGACATACGAGACTCACGGAAATATGACACTTTTCGCGGGAAACAAGCCGTTCTATGTATAAATCTACTCGGGAAAGGGTTGACTCAAGAACTTAATGGAGATGGAGGCTCCATTTGATGGGCTCCTTACTGAGGCTAGTGTTTCTCAGTTTTGACCTTAGGCAGACGAAAACAAAAATGTAAATACCTATTTTTTAGTTACGTTTTGTTTTGTTTATTTTTATTCATTCTCTAGGCAACCAAAAATTGTTTAGATTTATGTAAATTGCCGGGGAAGGCGCGTGAAATTCGCTGATCAAAACATTGCAGGCTCTTTTTTGTCACGTAATACTTGGTTGTAAATAAATCTTGATTGAGAGGGACAGAGATCTTCGAACAACTTGCATTTTAAAAGAAAATGAAGCGAGGAGGAGATAAATATAGTTATGGAGATAAGCAGGATATTCAGAAAGCCTTTTGGAGGCAAAGAAGTGGATTCTAAACAAATATTGTCCGGTCACGCAGCATACATGATAGTTCAGGTCGACGGCGGTAAGTAGAACTAACGCCATTCTTCTTAGTACTACTATTCTTTTTCTGAGGTTGTAGCCAAAACTTAATGAACTTTTTAAGGGCGTAATTTACTTATCGTCAGAAGGAAGAATTTCTCATCATTGAATGTTGTTTTTAGATGTACAAGTTGACATTGCTTTATGACTGGCATATACTGGCGTGATTCAAAGCTTGTCAACAACCGTGCGCCATGTGGCCTTGAAATCTTCCCAGGAAATGAAAAACAGCTCGGTCTTGTCACAGTAAAGATCATTAACACTTGAATGAAGGACTGCTGTATAGTTTAACTCGTAAGAAGAATAATCTCTGATTTTGCAAGAAAATCAAAACGAGGTCACAAACATTACGATTTTGCCTTCGATATTTTGGTGGCATGCATTACTAATCAGTGTGAAATCTTTAATTTTCTCGCAAAATCATGAACGTTTTAAGCATGCATTAGACTCCTCAATTATTATTCTTGTACAACGGGCCTGAACGTGTCGGTTTAGTAACTTCAACGGCCGCTAATTGCTGAATTATAGGGCAGGAGAAGTGGAAATAGGCTTGTTTTAGTTGCAGTTTTCAAGTGGCATCTGACGTCCAAAAAAGGCAGAGCCCAGAAATGTTTTTTATGTTTATTATAGACCAAAGGGTTGGTAAACAGGGAGTAGCAAAATTATTGTTATAGCTTTCTGGCAAGGAGAAATATTTGATCTCAAAATCAGCAAATATTTGAATAGCTAAAAAGGTGGTCTCATATTCAAGGCCGGTGATTGACAAGCTGTCAATCAAATTGACTGAAACTTACATCGTTGCATTTGTCAAAGATGTATCAACATATATACAAACCCTCAAGGTAAAAGGTTAAAAACTGTTGTCCTGAGAGCTTCCTACTTTTGCTTGTTATTAATGCACTTTTATTGGTAAAAAATGTAATTAAACCATAAAGATCCAAACAATGAACCAGTTTGTCATTTTGAGTTTTGGGGTAGACCCTTTAAACTGGCCAAGTTTCATCGAAATCGGAGAGATAGCATGTAGCACACCTGCCTGGTGCACCCATGGACTCACTCTTAAATAAAGCCACTAATAAACCGGGGTGAGTAACACCAGCTAAATTGCTGTACCAGTTTAAACTCCCAAGTAGACCCCTTTTTTCAATCAGGGCCGGTTTGTTCAAAACCACCGGGTTAGAGCAAAATTTAATTTCGGATGTTAAAGCTTTAGAAAGCAAAGTCGGTTTAATTATTCTTTTTTCTACAATTTGATGAATGGACGCTTTAAAAATTAGAGAAACCTTATCTGAGTGTGAAAGTGTTTTTGAACAGAAGAAATATCAGTCGTTGGCGCTAATCGGCCCTCGAACAACTAGATCCAGGTTCATAAATGGGTACCAGAAAGATAACGTTGGGGTTGTCGTGTTGCAATGAACAGACATCCCATCCAGATGGAATTAAATATTGGGTGCTTCATGTTTTAAAAACCAGCTTCTGACTTCCACTAATACGAGACATCCAGATTGAAATGATTTGAAAGGATAAGCCAGTCGGTCACCTGAGGCAGATGTATACTAGCTACATCAATGATATACTTGCCAAATACTATTACGTGTTCTAGGTAAGAGCGATTGTCCGGCCAGATACGAAAAACCACTAAACAAAACTACCTTTAAAAAGTGGACAAAAAATGTGTGGAAACTATTCCCCTACGAATGCAGTGACACGAAGCCTGAGGAAAGAGATCAATCTACCGTGGTTCAATCATTCCTTGAAACGTCTAGCCAGGCGTAAACAAAGGCTTTATAACAAAGCAAAAACTTCTGGAAAACAAAATGCTTGGAAGGGATTCCTTGTAGCTAGAAAACAAATGCATAAAAGGCTTAAAGAAGCAAGGGAGGCATATATTTCTGATTACTTAGGGGAAGCTATTGAAGAAAACCCTAAGCGATTCTGGTCATATATCAAACAACTGAATAAAGAAGAGCTGGGGATTGCAGATTTCGAAATTAATGGCTCCATAATCAGCGATAATAAATCCAAGTGTCTTTACTCAAGAAGACTTATCAAACATCCCTGATATTGGGTACGACAGAATACCAGCCATTGACAGTCTGTCTATCACCATTAATGGAGTTGCAAAGCAGTTATCGCTATTGAAGGCAAATAAAGCTTCTGGGCCTGATGCCATTCCACCGTGGTTTCTAAAAGAATATGCAGCTGAGATTGCTCCTATCCTAACTAATATCTTCCAAGATTCTATCGAAAGTGGTACCGTACCCAGGAGATGGCAATCGGCAAATGTATGTGGTGTCTTTAAAAAAGGGGAAAAGTCTGATCCTTCAAACTACAGCCCCATTTCTCTAACCTGCATAGCATCGAAAATTCTTGAACACATTGTACATAGCCATGTGATGAAACATTTTGAACATTATCACATACTAACAGATTGTCAGCACGGCTTCAGATAAAAAAGATCGACAGAACTTCAGTTAATACTTACTATTCATTACATTGCAAGTTCTCTACAACAAAACAAATCTATTCATGCGGCTGTGTTGGATTTTTCTAAAGCCTTTGATAAAGTCCCACATCGACGACTACTAATGAAGCTGGAGCGTTACGGTATCCATGGAAACCTCTTGTCCTGGATGGAATCCTTTCTCACCAAGAGGGTCCAAACTGTCATCTGTGAGGGTGCAACATCTACCTCTTCCCCAGTGACCTCTGGTGTACCACAAGGGTCAGTACTAGGCCCGCTGTTGTTCCTAACATACATTAATGACCTGCCAAACGGTCTAACCTCTACAGTTAAGCTGTTTGCCGACGACACTCTCTTGTACGGAGTGGTGGTTGAAGACTCAGATTGCGATAATCTCCAAGACGGTCTCAACAAACTAGAAATCTGGCAAAATGAGTGGCAGATGCAATTTAACCCTTCTAAATGCAACATCATCGGCATTTCAAATAAGCAAAGACCTCCTCAACGACAATATTTTTACTGTGGGTCCAAACTCGAACAAGTAGACTCTGCATCGTACCTAGGAATTACTGTTAACAGTAAATTAAAGTGGTCTGAACACATCTCATCTATCTCAAGCAAGGCGAGTCGATCCTTGGGGTTGATCAAGAGAAATCTCTGGAACTGCCCCAGGAAAGTATGTGAAACGGCCTATACCAGCATTGTCCGACCCAAACTGGAGTACGCAAGTGCCTCGTTGGACCCACACTACAAAAAAGATATTTCAACCTTGGAGAGAGTTCAAAGAAAAGCTGCTCGTTTTTGCCTTCAAAACTTCACCAAAACAGCAAGCGTGACAGACATGTTATCTGATCTGAAATGGGACACATTAGAAACAAGACGAAAGAAAAACAGATTGACTTTAATGTACAAACTAAGTAAACACAGAAGAACACTTAATACCAAACAGTGAATTAAGAACACGCAACAGCCATGCTTTTAAGTATAGAATGCCAAAAGTTTCTAAGGACGTCTTTAAGTTTTCCTTTTTTCCTAGATCAATAACAGAGTGGAACTCACTGCCCGCTGACTTAGTAAATTGCAAGTTATTATCTGATTTTAAGTTAAATTTAGGAAAGCACGTGAAATAAGTGAAGTAAATTACAATTTTGAATTATCATCTATTTATTTTGTTATTTGACATATTTACTTTTATTCAACTTATGCATATGTACATTTATGTATATATATATATATATATATATATATATATATATATATATATATATATTTTATTTTAGCTTTTATTACAGTTGATGTGATGTCTTACAACATTTTATCAACTTAGATGAAAATAGAACACGGAATACCTTGTTACATAGAAGACTCCAAAAAAGCAGTAGATCTGCACCGTTCTAAACCTCTTATTTCACTGATCCCCTTTAATCTGCACCCCCATTGTTTTCAGGGATAATGACATTTTTATGTGACAATCCGTATTGTTTTCCCAGCTAATCAAAAACAATCTTTCAAATTGGTGCGGGATCAAAAACGATAAAATTTGAGAGGATGTAGGTGTAAATACCTAAATACATATATACCGTTAATGACCTAACAAACGCCCACTTCTAAATAAAAGCCTCTTATAATGAACGCCCCCTCTCTCTACGCTGTAAAAATTACATTAGACGCCCATCTTTCTCAATAATAAAATTGGAAGTTGCAAATGTTGGTCTTAAAGGAGAGAAAGTAAGGAGAGATAAGCCTCTTGGAGCAAGGGCGAGACAACAGCAAAATAAACTGACATATGGTGAAGCCTCCGGAAATCGAGCACAGGCCACACGAGAGCTGTTGCCACTGAGCCACCCTTGCGTTCTTAACCTGTTTAGCAGACGCAATCAGTTAAAAGAGTGCTATATAAAACACCCCA
This sequence comes from Porites cylindrica, assembly GCA_964035525.1. Taxonomy (NCBI): domain Eukaryota; kingdom Metazoa; phylum Cnidaria; class Anthozoa; order Scleractinia; family Poritidae; genus Porites; species Porites cylindrica. Next base: position 7,893,302 of record OZ037783.1, on the reverse strand, counting down.
CGGTTGCTAAAGGATTGTTTTCATTCACTCCCTAAGGGGTCGTTAAGGACGGCGTTTTACTGACGAGAATAGGAGAGAAGGCGTAAAAGAGAAAACGTAAAAGACGGACAGCTACAATCGAAAAGTAAAAAAGCATGATCATCGTGATGCCCCATTTGCCATTTGCCATATTTATATTGTCACAAATGCTCAAGACTCAGTATAGGAGGGACTGGAAATAGGGCTGTACTGACGCTGCACAAGTGCAACGAAGCAATGGTTTGTTTAAAAATATTATTTGTTTATAATGTTTTTCACATTTTCGAATATAGGTGTGTGTGGTCAATTCCCGCCTGTTGCTGGTCCGTTTTTGACTCCTTACGACGTTGTGGTGACAGGCTTTAACAACGTCAGCTTCGATTGCCAGGTTCATGCATCCGTGTACACCTGTTTCAGGAACGGCGAATTTCAGTGGCTTTTCCGCGACAAGCTCTTCTACAAGCCCGTCTACAAGCCCTTATTTTCCGGTGAGAAGTATGAAATTCAAGAAAGGAGAGTAGGAGGGAGAGTCATGCATTCAAAGATAACCATTTTTAACATTGATTATCTTGATGAGGGGATTTATTGCTGTCGCTATTCCTGCACTGACCGGTACGCCCCTGTTACGGGCTTCAGTTCTATGAAAGTACTATCAGGTATGAATAATTGTGTGATAATTAGCAGTGCATTTTCAAAAGGTGAAATTTTTCGTTACAAAGAAGAGGGGGGCAAAAAGATAAATGCTGAGAAAATGTAAATTAATGACAGATGCAATTTTGCAACTTGAGCCTATCCAGTGTGTGCCGGTTACAAGAAATCTTTCTCTTCATTTTGAGTTATTATTTTGCAAGGAAACGATCGTGCAATGTGTAGTTCCAGAAAATATCCATACCCCTCACGGAGGGCAATTAGGGTTTGATAGATTTTGCTGGCATAATTTTTTTTAATTCGTCATTACGAGCATAACTTTCAATGCATGTATTTCCCGAAAAAAGCACTGCTAGCATAATTTGCACTTGTGGCTAGTTTTGCAGCACAAAATTGTCATGCAACCAATTTTTTTTTGACCCGTGATAAGTGTGACGGGCAAATTTAAGTAACAAAATCAATTTTTTGTCCGCTTATTGTCGCATTCACGGGACCTGGCTCCCAAATGTAATGACTTAGGATCTTTCCACAGGACCCAAGACATGCGCATAACTGACAAGCTCTGTTATTCAAGATAGCGTCCATGTGCTGGTATTTTCTTTGAATTTTTATAGTTTTCAGAGACTGAATTATGCACACTTAAGGTTACTACATGTACATAGGGTAAATGCGTCTCCCATTTACTTGTTTGTTGCATTGTTATTGAGGTATTTTTACCAAATTTGAAGAAAAAGGTAGAAGCATAATTTGAGCATATTTAGCTAAAATTAACCATAGTTTACAAAAATAAGCTTAATTTTTGGCATAATTTTAGAAAGATAGGAACACTGCTAGTAGCATATTATGCCACTTTTTCGAGTACAATCTCAAAGCCTAAGGGCAAGGGAAATTACGAGGGGAGGGGGGAAGGCGGTTCAAAAATGAGGCAATTTCCGAGGAGGTGGGAGTGGCTTTTCGAGGTGTTTTTCCGGAGTGAGTTATTAAAAAGCGACAGCTGCTCTGTTGAGCAAGCTGTCAGTTATTTCCGATGATCTTTTATTCATGGACGGCTGAATGTGTTTTGAAACAATACCAATTTAAGCACTAAAGTACACGTACCAACTCCGGCGAAAAATGTCTGATTGGTCTTCGTGCGACCACGCGACATTGCCAAGTTCAAAATGTCGGCAATACCTCCACAGTTTGTTTATTCCAGTGGAAAGAAGATTAATTGCCGCTTAATATGAGTTGCAAATGCATATCGGGTATTTTTAGAATAGCCTAGACTTTTTATTATCCTTTTCCACCTATTCCTGTGGGATTCGTTTCCTGCGATGCTCGCGATTTCGCCGGTTTACAGGATTCAACTTTGGATCACGAAGGACAACAATGTTTCTGAAAAAAGCAGGGTCACTAGAAAGAACGGCCTTTGTTCACAGCTGAATGCAGCAGATAAAGACACTATGGGTCTTTTGACATTGCTTAGACACCTGGTAGTTATTTTATTATTAGTTCTTTTTTTTACCGAAAAGCTAAAGCAAAAAGATACTCCAGCAACACTTTCCAATTTATAAAAAAAGCTTGAACATGAGCTAAATGAACTGTAGTGTCTGCATTCAGTCTTTTCATTGAGAACGGGTGCAATTTTAATATCAAAACTTTAGAGCCGTCTTTGACCGAGCAAGGTTTTTTTTCTTTTTCCTTTTCAGTGGTTACTGTGCTTGATCTGAATAACATAATGAAATTTTGAAAATTAGGGGAATACTATATTTGAAAGAAGAGAACTTTGATTCAAGTGTTAGTAGGAAAAAATACTGATTATATTTTTTAGTACATAAAGGTTAAAAAAGTGATGCATATAGTCTAAAGTGCCGCAAAGGAGTAAAAACCCAAATCTTTCCATTAATGAATTTTATTGACACTGTCAGCAGAGACATATGCTTTCCTTGAGTACACATTTGTTCGTCAAAAAAATCTTGTTTGTAAGGCTGCACATTGTTTGATTCAGGATCAATCAATCTTTTCTGAAGAGAAATGAAAAGTAAAGTATGTTAACATGTCAGATACTTCAACACTGTCTTTAGTCCGGTGGCTTAGTGCAAAATTTTGGCGAGATCTATACAGAGCGGACAAAAGCACCAAACTTTGCATGGTTGTAGCTTAGGGTATGTTAGTCAATATTAGGATTGGTGCCCACAGCTACCTCTTCAGGATTTGCAGCAACTGCTCGCTGAAGTTCTTCAACAACCTTCCATGATGGGTTCCCTGTGCTGAAAATTGCAATCCTTTTTTTTTGCCATTTTTTGATGAAAATCACATAAAAAGGGAAGTATATGGAAAAAGAAACTATATTAATACTATTATTATTGAAACCAATGACTAAAACAAGTCAACTTAATGATATAGCAATTATGATGTACCATGGTGGGTACCCTGTGCTTAAAAAATATCAATTCCATTTTTTTTGCCATTATTTTGATGAAAATCACATGAAGGACATGAAAATAAAAAAATAAATTGTATTGTTATTGAAACCAATGAAAAAAACATGCCAACTAAATGGAAAATCCAAGGAAGATGTTTTCAGACGCGTACTCAGTACCAAATAGCCTTTCAAGGTGGCGGCTGTGTCTTTTCATGGACTGTAAGCATCTACTAGAATAAATTGCCGTTTTTAAGGGGAAATTGTGTACAATTTGAATCATGACAGGTTAAAGTGAATTTTAAGTTCTTCTTGGTGATAAATTTGTAATCGAAAGCCACATTTTCTCTTCACATTTTGTGCCGATTATGAATGACTATACTGAGTTTATTTTCGTAGTGGTTAAAATTAATAATAGTTAAAAATAGCTTCTTTCTATAGCGCTCACATCCTGAGGATATGGTGCTTTACAATGTTAAAGAGGACAAAATATATATATCTCCAGCATGAAATAACATATATCAAAATCTATTTGCAATTCACAAAGAACAAGAGAAGGAAACAAGAATTAATCTGTTTTAAAATTATTTTGCCTTTAAAGTTTATATATAATGATAATAAGTCATGCAAAAAACTAAATATACATTCTATAAGTATAAGTATATGATCTGCAGATATTAAAGACGTTTTACAAAAGTATTGACTTACTCTCTAAATATTGCGTAAAAAGACATGTTCTCAGTCCCTTCTTTCAACTGCCTAAAAATGGTGACTTGTGAAAATCTCGCTAATGGTAGTGAGTTCCAAAGTTTAGGGGGGCACACTAAAACAGTCTTTTCCCCGTGAGTTTTCGAGGTTGTTCTAAGAGCTGTTGAGATGCGGACCACAAGTTCCTGGAAGGCCTTCGATAACTGTCCGCTGGATAGCTAGGTGGAAGGTCATTAAGTGATTTGAAAACTGACAAAATAAGTTTAAAAACAACATGATAACTAACAGGAAGCCAGTGAAGGTCAAATAAATGATGTGTTCGCAAGGTTTGCGAGTCCGAGTAACGATCCTGGGGGCAGTGTTATGAACATATTATTAAAAGTTCCTTCAAGTGCATTTTCCTACAACCATAGAGCAAGGAATTGCAATTAATAGTCTGTTTTAGATGTAATAAAAGCATGCACTGCAATTTCGCTAGACTCCTGTGTGAGACACAATCTTATCTTTGACAAGTTCCTGGGTTGGTGAAACGATAATCTGCAAAAGAATGCTGAGACGTGTGCGTCAAACAGCACGTTGTCATCGAATACTACCGCCAGGCTTTGTTGGTGGTGGTTCTTAGCCTTGAATTACCCATAATGACGTCGCTAAAGGGTGGACGAGTACGGTACATCGACAAGATAAGCATGGTTTCAGTCTTATCATGATTGAGTTGAAACTCGTTTCTACACACCAAGACGGAAATCAGTTGGGATCGTTGTCATATTTACCTAGGGTGAGAATCGAAAAGAGAGGATCTGAGAAACCCATTAATTTAACGGAACAATTATTTATAGAACGCTCCTTGACAATTTACTACAATTCAAAAAAGAGGACTGTGCCGTCTTGTTGCAATTAAGTTTCACATTGAAATCACTGCAGCAGTAAACTCTTTACTGAAGTGCAAAGTGGCATCAATCCTGTCACCTTACGTCCAAGTTATAAAAAGTAAACTAGAAAAGAGAAAAAAACATGTTGAAGCAGATCAGAAACAGCAAGTTGGAGAGAGCTTGTAAGACTGACACTATAGCGGGTCTGCAAAGTGTGTGCCTTTGTTTGTAACGGAATACAGATTAATATGAAGTTCGGCAAGTATAAAGAAAGTTGTATCATTGTCCACTGCATTGGCTATGTACTCAGTGAGTTCAACAAATGCCCTTGATTTATTTAATTTCTCGTCTTCCTCGGCCTTCCAAGCTGCTCCACTTTTCTTCTTGCGTTCCTCTGACATGTCAGCCTTTTTAGTACATTTTCAAGGAGCGTTCTATAAATTAATGTTTGTACCGTTAAACTATTGGGCTTCTCAAATCTTCTTTTGTTGATTCTTGGCAAATATAACAACGATCCCAGTTAATATCCATCCTGGTGTGTAGAAAACATCTCAGCTACAGAAACATTTAACTAACCAGTAAGTTAATAAACTCAGTATAGTCATTCATAATCGGCACAAAATATGAAGAGAAAATGTGGCTTTCGATAACGAATTTATCACCAAGAAGAGCTGAAAACTTCACTTAAACCTGTCGTGATTCAAATTGTGCACAATTTCCTCTAAAAAACGGCAATTTATTCTAGCAGATACTTACAGTCCAAGAAAAGACACCTTCAAGCCGCCATCTTGAAAGGCTATTTGGGACTGAGTACGCAACTGAAAACATCTTCCTTGGATTTTCCATTTAGTTGACTTGTTTTTGTCATTGGTTTCAATAATAATACAGCTTCTTTTTTTATTTTCTTGCCTTTCATGTGATTTTCATCAAAATAATGGCAAACATCAAGGAACTGATATTTTTAGCACAGGATACCCACCATGGTATATCATAATTGCTGTATCATTAAGTTGACTTATTTTAGTCATTGGTTTCAATAATAATAGTATTAATACAGTTTCTCTTTTTATCTACTTCCCTTTTTATGTGATTTTCATCAAAAAATGGCAAAAAAGAAGTGATTGCAATTTTCAGCACAGGGCACCCATCATGGAAGGTTGTTGAAGAACTTCAGCGAGCAGTTGCTGCAAATCCTGAAGAGGTAGCTGTGGGCACCGATCCTAACATTGACTAACATACCCTAAGCTACAACCATGCAAAGTTTGGTGCTTTTGTCCACTCTGTATAGATCTGAGCCTTTAGCCACCTGACTAATTTGACCGGGCAGGGCCTTGAAAGAAACCTCGGGGACAGTAAAGGTCTATACTTACTACAAAACTATTCGACGGATGTAAATCAGTCACGTGGATGTTTTTCTACAAAATACGCTAGTGAGCATTTTCTCCTTTTTCCTCTTTTGTAATTCATGGTTTCTACAAAAACATCGTGATGGATAATTTTTTGTCTTCTTTTTACATATTGTATAATTAATGATCCCTGAAGACCTCGTAGGTGGCTGACGG
>OZ037783.1:7854596-7884596 GCA_964035525.1 Porites cylindrica | reverse complement strand
AGTTAGACGCGTATATCTAATAAACGCCCGCTTTCTCAATAATAAAATTGGAAGTTGCAAATGTTGGTCTTAAAGGAGAGAGAGTGACAAGAGTTAAACCTCTTGGAGCAAGGACGAGACAACAGCAAAATAAACTGACATAATTATGGTGTAGCCTCCGGACATCGAGCACGGGCCACATTGGTGGGAGGCGAGAGCTGTTACCACTGAGCCACCCTTGCGTTCTTAACCTGTTTAGCAGACACAATCAGTTAAAAGAGAGCTATATAAAACACCCCAGGGTTGATAAAGGATTGTTTTCATCCACATGCTAAGGGGTCATTAAGGACGGCGTGTTACTGAAGAGAATAGGAGAGAAGACGCAAAAGAGAAAAGTAGACGGACAACTACAATCGAACAGTAAAGAAGCATGATCATCGTGATGGCCCATTTTCCATTTGCCATATTTATATTGTCACAAATACTCAGGACTCAGTATGGGAGGGACTGGAAATAGGGCTGTACTGACGCTGCACAAGGGCAACATAGCAATAATTTGTTTAAAAATATTACTTGTTTACAATATTTTTCAAATTTTCGAATATAGGTTTGTGGCCTGGAGCCCCGTATATCTCTTCTTCCGAAGTTTCGGTGACAGCCTTTAACAACGTCAGCTTAAAATGCCTGGCTGGAGTAAGACCAAGCAACTGTTACGACAACGAATTACAGTGGCGTTTTAGCAAGAGCTCGAGGCCCTTAAAATCCGGTGAGAAGTATGAAATTCAAGAAAGGAAAACCAAGTCAAAATGCAGAACAGATTTCATGATCACTATTTTTAACGTTACTTATGCTGATGAGGGGAAGTATAGCTGTGACTGGTTCTGCGAGAAAGACGATCCCTGGAGTGTCTTCAGGAGTTCTACAATCCAGTTGAAAGTAGTATCAGGTATGAATAATTGTGTAATAGTTAGCAGTGCATTTTCAAAAGGTGTTATAGTAGGTGAAATTTTCGTTACAAAGAAGAGGGGGGAAAAAGGATAAATGCTGAGAAACTTAGTGTAAATTAATGACAGATGAAATTTGCAACTTGAGCCTATCCAGTGTGTGCCGGTTACAAGAAATCTTTCTCTTCATTTTGAGTTATTATTTTGCAAGGAAACGATCGTGCAATGTGTAGTTGCAGAAAATATCCATACCCCTCACGGAGAGCAACTAGGGTTCGATAGATGTTGCTAGCATAATTTTTGGCATAATTCGTCATTACGAGCATACCTTTCAATGCATGTATTTCCCGAAAAAAGCACTGCTAGCATAATTTGCACTTTTGGCTAGCTTTGGAGCCCAAAATTTTCATTTATTGATCATGCAACCAAATTGTTTTTGACCCGAGATAAGCGTTACGGGAGAATTCAAGTGAGAAAATCAACTTTTTGTCTGCTTATTGTCGCATTCATCGGACTTGTGTCCCAAAGGTAAATGACTTAGGATCTATCCACAGGACCCAAGACATGCGCATAACTGACTAGCTCTGTTATCGAAGAAAGCGTCTGTGTGCTTGTATTTTCTCTGAATTTTTATAGTTTTCAGAGACTGAATTATGCACTCGTAAGGTTACTACACGTAAATAGGGTAAATGTTTCTCCCATTTACTTGTTTGTTGCATTGTTATTGAGGTATTCTTACCAAATTTGAAGAAAAAGGTAGAAGAATAATTTCTGCATATTTAGCTAAAATTAAGCAGAATTTACAAAAATAAGCTTGATTATTGGCATAATTTTAGAAATATTGGAGCACTGCAAGTCGCATCCTATGCCACTTTTTCGAGTACAATCTCAAAGCCTAAGGGCAAGGGAAATTCCGAGGGGAGGGAGGGGGGGGAAAGCAGTTCAAAAACGAGACAATTTCCGAGGGGGTGGGGGTGGCTTTTCGAGGTGTTTTTCCAGAGGCTCTGTGCAAGATTGGTGAGTTATCGGTTCCCTCTTAAAACAGTGCATACTTTTCAAAATTTTCTTACAGTTCTCCCTCCCCCCCACACTATACAAAGTTGAAACTCGGCAAAAATTCTGGATACACGCGTGCAACACCGTTTCTGGGGTTAGGAGAGGGGTTGGACCTGTGTGAATTGGAAAACGCCCCAGAAACGCGAAAGTGTCCCAAGACTTTTGTCCATGATTGTAGGTTCAGAATTCAAAACATATCGCAGACGCTGTCATAAGTTCTTGGGGAAACCATGGCCCGCAATGAAAGAATATCATTTCCTTAAACCAATTTTCCACCATTTCCATGCAATGAAGAGATAGAAAAAATTGATATTAAAAAAATTAGGGAAAAAAAAGAAGAAGAAGAGAAAAAGATCCCATACAGCTTTACGCCCACGTGCTTGTTAATCCGAAACTGTTATAATTGAGCAGGCGTTTATGGTTTGGATTCATCGGACGGCTTTCTACTATACGTACGCGTGCAGACAAGAAATCGGAGAAATACCCGGCTGAAAATACAGATCGTTCATAGTCAGCGATTAATGAACATGTAAAGCTGGTTAAAGTGGCTCATTTCTGGCCATAACGTTTTTCTATGAATAATCACTGCTATTGAACATATGTCACAGTTTTTTTAAAGCCTAATTTTATAAGCCGTGCTTTTTTGTACTTTTTATTGGATTATTTCAGTTGTACATTATCCAGGTCTGTCACCCTTGTCATAAGCGACTTTAAGATCCAACGACGCGACGGTAATGAGAATGTCGCTTAAAAAGTGAATTTGCGTTCTTTCAGTCTTCATCGCAATTATTCCTACCCACTTTCTTTGTCAAATGTTGGTGAGCCCTCCTGGAGTTGAATTCCTAGGGACCATATCCAAGTAAAGAAAGAGAAATTGACTTTCGTCGTCGCTTGATACGTCCTCCACAAAACGCGAAATTAGGCATTTTCACGTTGTGGTCGTTCAAAAACGGGAAAAGAAATGTACAAAAAGCGCGGTGCATACGCAAAGTTGTTGTTTTGCTTATGAAACTTATTCTTTATTTGACGTTCTCGTTGCTGTCCGCGTCGTTGGAAGTTCCTATTTTTCCTTGTAACCTTCTTGAGGGCAGTTTCGTTGTCAGCTTTTATTCGTAATCTGAATTAGTAATTGAATTGACGGAGGTAGTCCGAGTACATAATATAAAAAAGTGTTCCTAGTAGTATAACCATGATAACGTTTCTTGATGAATAGACCTATTCGGCTAACTCAATGTTGTACCCAATTCAAATCTCCCGGGGTTCAGATTCTTTGTGTACTGCTGTATTTGCATTACAATGTGGCATTCAAATTTAAATGATTTGGAAAATCCAGAAACAAAGCGTTTTTGTCCCAAAGGGTTTGAATTGGGTACAACATTGAGTTAGCCGAATTGGTCTATTGTCGTTTCATAAACATACTACAGTTCTATTGTCTTTTCAAAGCTTTAAATTTGATTTTTATCGCACTATAGTTTGAAGTTTTTATAGCATCTCGGCATTGTACATTATTAATGGTTGAAAGCTGACAGCCACAAAAAAGAAAGAGTATAGGTCTCCCGTGTAACTTTTTTTAGGGCAATTTCGCTATCGCCTTTTGTAAGCTGAGTACATAATTTGAATTCGTGAGAGCTTAGAGTAGTCTATTATGTTGGAAATGACGCCTCGTTGGTGGATAGGTAAGGATAGTTTAGGGATAGTCTATGACGTCACCCATTGTTATAACCTAGGGAAAAAATGCCTTCCTCCATACTAATAACTGTCTTCCTGCATACTAATTCGGTACAGGTTTACTAATGAGCCTCTCTCTACTCAATAAGCACAATAGGCTTGCCTCGGCTTGCCCGTTAAGTAACTTGAGCCCGGTTTTCAGACCGTCTATTAAAAGGAAAATAGGAATAAGAGAAGCGATCACCTAGCAACGCGAAAAACGGCTTCCTATATCTTATTTAGCGCTAAAACTCAGATATATAGGCAAAACACATACAGAAAGTGGAGTTGAAAAGTCTTTATTTCTATTTAGTTTGTGTCTTCTTATTTAGCGCTAAAACTCGGTTATATAAACAAAACAAACACACATATTCACAATGTGGAGCTGAAAACTCTCTATTTCAAATTTGTCTGACTATTTCAGAACCGTTTTCTCCGTTCTATCTCGAGGAAATGAAAAACTATTAAAGTCTCTCAGAGTTTCACGCACCGTTAGTCAGTTAATTATGCGAGTTCACGAGCCTAAAGTTGAATACAAATTAGCTCTACAGGAAAGACCCAAGGGAGAGAATCTTGACGTATTATTATATAAACAATTTGAAATAACTTAACAAGGATCAATTAAAACACGCGATTAATAATTGCTGGCAATAAAACCACAAGAGAGATACCGTTTAAAAAACTTTATTAAAAACAATGACAAAAAGAGTCAAATTCACAGCGATTTGTAACGAATGGAAATTAATTAATCTTCATCTTCGTTCTCCTCTTTAGAAGGGGAATAGAAATTGGTTTCCAAAGTCTTCATGTTTTTGTGTGTAACTGCTCCGCAATCGTGACACCGAAGAAAGCCCTCTTTCATGTAATTTCTCCCCTCGGCAATCTGGTGATCGCATATAGGACAAATCTTGTAGTGATCGTGCCAAAAGCATTTAGGACATTTCATGATCAATGTCCAGTACACATTAGAGTACATTTAGTCACAGGGGCGTTTAGAGTGAAAGGTGGTGGACGTTTCAGGGCTACTACTTTCTGTTTCCTGACTGTCGTTTTCAGTGTCGTTGTCGCTCTCTTGGGTGACTTCAGCTTCAACGCCATTCTCAGAAGCCACTTCCTCCTCCTCCTCCTCCTGATTTTCAATATCCGATGAACTCTCCTCATTATTACTCTCGTCATCGGAAGTATTTTCTACATTTTGGTAGCCGTTTTCTTTTTCTATTAAATCACTTAACAACTTTTTGTTCTTGATTAAACCTTTATCGATTCCTAACTGTGCAAGTCCATCTAGAAACGTGTTCAGCGCACGAGGCTTGGTAACCTCATTTTTATGAGGGAGTAACACATTCTCAACTAGCTCAGCGATGTTTGTGACGGGAATAGTGCGTTTATTTCGAAGTAATTGTTAGCTCGGAGTCCAAAAAAGAATATCTTTGGACGCGGCCATACTATGCAGCAAATCAGAAGCACGCTTTTCCGGCACTGCGCGGGAAAGATGATTCAAAACAGCTTTTATTCTTGGTTCTTCTTTTATTCCCGGTTCTTCATCCTCGCTTTCATCACCAGAACTTTCGCTTTCTTCATGTTCACTCTCGTGTTCTTCTTCAACTAAATGTGTCTTTGTCTTCATTTTTGATGAGTACCCGTGACAGACTTAGCTTCGAATGATCAACCTAGCGATGCGTCACCTCTTTTATAGCATTAGAAATCATAAGCATAGCATTAGAAATCATAAGCTTCAAACAACAGGCGCTAATACATCTTCAATAAAACCACTACCCTCTTGTACAAGGACTCGCTTCTTTGTTTTGTAAGGGACATTTGGACTGGCCAGGCCAAGTAAAGCATCCTTATATGGCAGCAATATCCGCTTATTTTCTTCGGAGATAGGAATGTGTCTTATGAGTACATTGTATAAGACTTGGACTAGTGCATGTAGTTGTTGTGGAGTAGCTGTCTTTAAAAGAAACTGGCGCTGATAAGCAGGGCAATCAGCTAACGGCTGAAGAAAACCACGATTGTTGTTCACTACACAAGACATTGCTTCAAAATGAACTAAAGGTGGCAGTTGGCAGTCTTTTATAGAATCTCGTGGAGAAAAAAAAATGAAATTAAAACGAGTGGGCCAAGGATGGAAAACAATAGAATGGGGAGGAGGAAGAGGAGGGAAAAACAATAGAAATGAGGAGGGAAAAGAATGAAAACCTGTATAAATGCGCAACATTCTAACTTATTCTCAGTCTCCATTTTGCTCCTGAGGAGTTGACATGAGTTGGTTCTGTTCTGTCTGCGAAAAACCCTTTAGTAGAAAAGATAATATGCAAAGGCACGTGATGTCTAAACACCGCAATGCTGGTCTCACCCCATTTCAAACAGTTCCAATGTTTTCACAGAAATGTCAGCGGATTCTCTTCCAGCATCCTTTCACCTCCATGATTGCCAGAATGATCGGGTCCGGAAAAACGACCTGGGTTCGATCTCTATCGTAACAAGCTTCAGAGACCATTTAACTTTCCCCAGAGAGGATCGTTTGTTCTTGTGGCTGGCCTCCCGTAGTACATACAACAAGAGGAGTTGCTAACAATCAACACGAACGTCCCAAACGTAGTTTATTCACAGGTCCTCGGTACAACACATTCTTTTTACTCCTTAGTTCTTGGATCCTGAGTCCCGAGATAACAATCTGACATGACAAATACATGATAGGCTAAATACGTGATTCGTAAGTACTAAACTTCAAAATGTCGTGTGAAATACTCTCTTGGGATTTTCCGTAAAATGTTCTTTTAACAGTTCTTACCGTTTAGGCCGTATAATGTCCGATGGATGGCGATAACTATCCAAAAACTTGAACAACACGAGAAAGGGCTAACATGGCGGCCGCTTACTAAAATCTGGTGCGGCTGCTAAGCTTTTACAACATACCGCTGACTGCGCAGCGCTGCAGTCACATGGCTCCCCTAATTGTTGCCTAACAATTACTTAAGTTAATGTCCATACTAGACAGTTAAACAAAACAAATGTTCATAAAGGCGGTCACTTGTGTCTTCTACACCTGTCGGGGCGACTTCACTGAGTAGTTGGCTCCTCGTTGGGGAATTCCTCGGTCTCCCTGCTGCTATCACCAACATCCGCTTCATCTGCAGAGGGTACCAGTAAGACTAATTTGTGGATTGGTCTATCCAGGAACGTAGATGGCTTTCGACGTCTGCCTTGGTTGTCAAGTTCTCCATCAGCTTTCACAATTTTGACTTTTCTGATACATCCGTCTTCGCTAGGGTAGACTTCTACGACTCTAGCGAGTGGCCATTGGTTACGTGGTCCTTCGTCTTCCTTGGATACGATTACATCTCCAACTGATAGATTTCGCTTTGGATACATCCACTTGTTACCAGCCTGCAGGCTATGAAGATACTCACGGCGCCATCTAAGCCAAAATTCGTTCGCGAGATATTGTACTCGGCGCCACCACTTGCGGGAATATAGATCTGCTCGCTGGAACCTTCCAGGCGGTGGAAGTACAACTTTAGCTTTCAAGGTAAGTAAATGACTGGGCGTAAGTGGTTCTGGTGCCTCTGGGTCATTTAAGTCGTTCGTAGACAAGGGTCTGGAATTAACAATACACTCTGCTTCAGTCATGAAGGTTCTGAACGCTTCGTCGTCCAACTGTGTGCCAGCGCTCAGAAGTAACGTCTCCAGTGCACTACGAACAGTTCGGATTAACCTTTCCCATGTGCCACCCATGTGGCTGGCATGAGGTACATTCATCTGAAATGGTATCCAATCACATCCGTTCTCCACTAAGTACTCTTGCACCCGGTTCTGATCCAGTTCTTCTAAGGCAGCTTTTAGCTCATTCTTCGCTCCTACAAAGTTTGTACCCTGATCACAGCGGAGCTGTCTGACTGGACCGCGTCGGTTGAGGAAGCGACTAAGTGCGTTGATGAAGGAACTGGTACTTAACGAGTTGGCTGTCTCCAAGTGAACACCTCTGCTGGCCATACAGGTAAAAATAACTCCGTAACGTTTAACTTCACTCCTCTTTTCCTTGACCGGGAAAGGTCCAAAGAAATCTACAGCACAATACGAGAAGGGGGCCGAAGGTTCAACTCGATCCACAGGCAAATCGGCCATCTTCTGAATTTGCAGGGGGCCGCGCATTTTTCTGCATGTAACACACTTGGAAATACAATTTGACACTGCTGACGATCCACCAACAACCCAGTAGCCTCTCTGGCGCAACTCATTTTGGGTGATACCTCGTCCCATGTGGTTCACTTTGGCATGCCAGAATCGAATCGGCAAATCTGTAATATGACTTTTACGAGGAAGTATCACAGGATGCTTCGTTGCAAATGGAAGGTTAGCTCGTCTCACGCGGCCACCAACGCGGATAACACCGTTTTCATCGAGAAATGGATCCAAACGATATAAGCAACTAGACTTCTTGACGGCTAGATTTCTTTCTCTTGCGATCTTTCTAGTAGTAAGCTCTCCAACTTCCTTAAGTTCCTTTAAAACTTGCATCTCGTCATGGAAATGTTCACGTTGAACAACCTTAAGAACTTCCCTCTCTGCTGCGTGAAGTTCTGTAAGTGTGACTGATACCTTCGGTAATGGTCTGATGCTCTCACCACCCGTTTGTCTCGTCAACTTCACTTCTCTACTTGCCAGTTTGCTCTTCAGTCGTAGACACAAAGCTATTGCCTTCAGCACATGCTGCCAGCTTGACATGTGGCGCAAACGGCTTGACGTTAACGGTTCAGGGGCTTGAGTAGCTCTGCTCTCTACACGAGATGTGAAAACGGCTGCTTTCCTTACTTCAGGATCACTTTCGGTCACTTGAAATTCTTCTATCTTCTCAGGCAGGAAAGTTCCACTCTTCCAAAGAAATAAGGGTCCAGTTAGCCAGTTGGTTCCTTGTAATAACTGTGACGCTGTAAGGCCTCGCGAGGCATGGTCAGCAGGATTAAGTTCAGTGCTGACATACAACCAAGAACTCGGGTTAGTGACGTCACGAATCTGCTGCACACGATTTGCCACATACACATGAAACCTCTTAGCTTCGTTGTTAACATAACCAAGGACGATTTTGCTGTCTGTCCAGAAATGTTCCTTAATGTCCGTGTAAGACAATTCTCGACGAAGAAATTCACTCACGTTTGCTGAAACAGTAGCTGCAGCCAATTCTAGCCTCGGCACAGTGATTTGCTTTAACGGGGCCACTCTAGATTTCCCAATGACAAGGGAACAGTACGCCTTGTCCTCCACATTGATTAGTCGAAGGTACGAGCACTGTCCATAACCCTCTACACTAGCATCTGAGAAATGATGCAACTCGCTGGCTTTGACCTGCCCAAAGTTCTCCGGCTTAAAACAACGTTGAATTTGCAGCTGATCGAGATTCAGAACATCCTGACGCCATTTCTCCCAATGAGTATACAAACTCTCTGGAATTGGGCTGTCCCAATCAAGCTTGTCTCGGCACATTTGCTGCAAAACTTGTTTTCCTTTCAAGGTAACTGGGGCAACGAAACCACTAGGATCGTAGATTGAACTGATTGTGGAAAGTACGCCACGTCGCGTTAGGGGACGGTCACGCAGCTCGATGCGGAATTGAAAACTGTCATTCTCAATGCACCACACTACTCCTAAGGCACGTTCTAAGGGCAGTGGATCAACCTTCAAGTCTAGCTCCTTTAATCCTTTGGCGCGATCTTCGGCCGGAATCTGTTCAAGAACTTCTCTTTTGTTTGATGAAATTTTGTGCAGTCTCAGGCCGGCCTTGGCGCAAATGCCTTGACTTGCTTTTATCAGTGTAACAGCTCGCTCCACGGTAGGGACTGATTTTAGTCCATCATCCACATAAAAGTCCTGTCGTATAAACTCAGCAGCTTCTTCACCAAACTCTTTCTCCCCATCATCTGCTGCTCTCTTTAGACCAAAATTTGCGCAGCCAGGTGAACTACCAGCACCGAAAAGATGAACCTTCATCCTATACTCAGTCACTTCATTTGCAGGATTCCCATCCTTCCACCACAAAAAGCGCAGGAGATCTCTGTGTTCCTCTGACACCATAAACTGATGAAACATACTCTTAATGTCAGTCATAAACGCAACATTTTCTTGTCTGAATCTGCACAGGATCCCCAGAAGAGTGTTCATGAGGTCGGGTCCTTGTAACAAGTGATCGTTCAGGGACACCCCTTCATACTGGGCCGAACAATCAAAAACAACCCTGATCTGGTCTGGTTTTTTTGGGTGGTAAACACCGGTGTGTGGTACATAGTTAACCATTCCATCCTGAACTCCATGGCGGTCCGGTGGTACCTCTTCTGCACACAAAGCAATCACATCTTTCATGAATAAGCGATAATCTTCCAGAAACTTGGGGTTTCTCTTAAACCTTGCTAAAAGTTGGTGCCATCTCTTGACAGCTAGTTCGCGGTTGAAGGGTAGAGACGGTTTGTCTGTCTTCAAAGGGAGAGGCATCTCGTAGTGCCCATCCGATCTCTTCACAATACCATTCTCAAGGATGTTGAGGAATCTCCTGTCTTCAGCTGAACAGGGCTTGGTATTTGCAGAACTTTCTGTAAAGTCTGACTCAAGAATCTTAATAATCTTCTGTGGGTTGATAATCTCTTTCACCTTTGTCGTAAAGGCAAAGTGTTCATGGGTTTCTTTGACCATCACCTTGTTGCACACTCCTTCCTTATGGTTGGCTTCACCTGTAGATTTGCACACCTTGCCGATTATACCCCACCCCATTAAAGATCTTTGGCCGTAAGGGTCGTCTTCACCTCCCACTAGGACTTCTCTGGGTCTGACGATACTAGGGCAATTATTGCCAATCAGCAAGGAGATTTCCACACTTGGATTGTAGGGCATGAGCTCGTCAGCAATAGGACACAGATGTTCCCATTTCCGGGCAACACTGGCTTTTGGAATCTGCGACCGACTGGCTGGGATGATATCTCGCTTGAACATCATGGGTAGCTTCACAGCATGCTCCCTTCTAAAATCCAACACCTCAACTCCACAAATACGGTTGCTTGGTACATGTACATTTCTCTCTTGCACTGTTGTCAGCAGCAAGTCGGTTGGTGGGCCTTGCAAGTCCAATTTTTCACACAAACTTTGCGACACAAAACTCACATTGGACTGGTCATCTAGCACTGCATATTGTAAGACTTCTTTACTGGGTTGGCTAACTTGTCTAACCCAAACAGGTACAATCATGGCATGATCCGAGCCGCCCTCTTGCTCTGGGATGGTACAAACATTTGTACAGTTCGTAATACTTTCCTTGGGAGTTTTCTGAATATGGAGACATGTAGGGTGATTTCCAGAACACGTGCGACATTTAAGTCTGTTCTTACAGGAGGATACTTGATGTTGACTGCTAGAGGCACATCCAAGACAAAGAAATTTCTTATAGAAGAAGTCCTTCCTTTCCTTGTGCGGCTTCTCTGCAAACCTTTTACACTCGTCTAGCTGATGTTCTTCCTTGCAAAACAGACATACTTCGGTCTTTTTCTTCTCGCTCCTCCCTTGCGAACAGGTTGGGGGTCTCTCCTTTTCACCTTGACCCTGGGCAGTCACGTTCTTGCTTGGATCCAATACATGAGTTTCGAAGGAAAAGGCCTCCTCGCCTTTTGGTGAGCGTCTGAATGGTCCTCTAGGCCTAACAAACTCTTTGGTTTTGGACAGCTCCTCAAGTTCGGGAATGTTCGCTCTCTCTGCACACTCTTTCACAAATGAAGCAAATTCAGAGAAGGTAGGGTAAGTACCATTTCCTTTTGAGACTCTACACTGTTGTACTATTCCTCTCCACTTATTCTGAATTTGAAATGGCAACTTGTTTAGAGTTTTAACGTTCTCCTTCGCAAAGTCTAAGACAGCAAGACTAGGAGTAGTTTCTCTGGCGGCAATTATCTTTTGCAGGAAGTCAGAAAGATCTCTTAGGGCCTCCGCATCTCTTACGCCAATCTTAGGCCAGTTCTCCAGTTTGTTCATAAAGGCTGTCCCTACTACATTGCAGTTACCATACCTTTCCTTTAACAACTTTCTCGCAGACTGATAGGCATCTTCAGTACCAATTAACATATACTGATCAACAACTTGTTTGGGCTTTCCTGAGATGTACTGATGTAGGAAGTTCAATTTTGTCTGCGCGTCCATTGGTTTGGAATCAATAAGGGCACTGAAGGAACTGTTCCATGTAGGATACTCCAAAGGATCTCCACTAAAAACTGGGATTGAAATCTTAGGCAGTTGCCCTGAGATTGCTAGTTGCCTGTTCACTAGGTTCTGCTCCATAGTAGCTGCCACCAACATACTACTTGTTTCCACTAATTTGTCCATACACTTTTCTAAGACGACAGAGTGTGGTTGAAAGGGTGTGGCACTGGGGCTTAACGTACTGTGCACTCCATTTTCTACACGCGGAAGACTGAAAGTGGGTTGGGCCCCATTTAACTGAGTTGAAGAGTAGATAGGTTCTTGCTGACCAGGAGAGAGATCACTCTTACTTGTGACTGGAATTGAATTAAGGAATTTGTCCATGTCCTTGACTTTATCAGCGGGGGGAATCGAGTTTAGATCCTGATCATCAAACAGTTCTACTTTATCTGCTGACATGCATACATTAAGCTTTGCTTGATTCTGAGCAAGTTCACTTTGTAATCTTAGCTCTTCCAACTTTCTTTCTTGTTCTAATTTGGTCAACTCAGTCTTTCTGTGTTCTAATCTCAGTAACCGTTCCTTCTCTATATAGGCCAGTTTAGCCTTTAAGGCAGCTTCCTCCTTTTGTAACTGAAACCTATCTTCTTCAACATTATCATTGGAACTTATTTTTGACCTACTACTTTTCTTGGATGCTCGACTGGACCTTTTGGATGCTTCAGAGATTGAATCATCCACGTGGTGTTCGACAAATTCCAGAAACTTTATCTCTGATCTAATGTCACACTCAAAATTTGACCATTCTCTGCCAACTTGATCAACCATTCTTTCAATATTTTCCACATTCTCATCTGGGTTCGCAAAAACCTTAATCTCTTCAACCATGTCTTGAAATTCGCAATACAAAATCTGAGCTTCGCTGAATTCTTTCTTAAATTCTACTAGTTTAGTTGACTGACCTCGCTTCAGTAGAGTACCTCTCATTCGCTTCACCAGTTCACATTTCTTAGTTT
The DNA here is from genome assembly GCA_964035525.1 of Porites cylindrica. NCBI lineage: Eukaryota > Metazoa > Cnidaria > Anthozoa > Scleractinia > Poritidae > Porites > Porites cylindrica. Next base: position 7,871,716 of record OZ037783.1, on the reverse strand, counting down.
TCAAGTTACTTGTTTTCAAGTTGAGTTGATACGTATACCCTTTCTCCGTCAGGAAACGCTTCCTTGATTCATCAGTTTCTTCTTCCAGCGCCACATTGACCTGGTCTTCGGGTCTTGCTTCTTTGTTGACGGACATGACTGCTACACGAAGATCGTCTAACGATTGTTATTGTGGCTGGCCTCCCGTAGTACATACAACAAGAGGAGTTGCTAACAATCAACACGAACGTCCCAAACGTAGTTTATTCACAGGTCCTCGGTACAACACATTCTTTTTACTCCTTAGTTCTTGGATCCTGAGTCCCGAGATAACAATCTGACATGACAAATACATGATAGGCTAAATACGTGATTCGTAAGTACTAAACTTCAAAATGTCGTGTGAAATACTCTCTTGGGATTTTCCGTAAAATGTTCTTTTAACAGTTCTTACCGTTTAGGCCGTATAATGTCCGATGGATGGCGATAACTATCCAAAAACTTGAACAACACGAGAAAGGGCTAACATGGCGGCCGCTTACTAAAATCTGGTGCGGCTGCTAAGCTTTTACAACATACCGCTGACTGCGCAGCGCTGCAGTCACAGTTCTTATTCACAATGCCAGCCTGCGTATACACAAATGTTAGTCGCCATGCCACACATTGAATTCGTCAAGGGAATTCCTACGGCTTTGGAGAAGGATTCCTATTTTGATGTGAACAAACGGAATTTGATCGTGCTTGATGATCAGATGATTGACGCCAGTAAAGACAAGCGAATTGTGAACCTTTTTACTCGTGGTTCTCATCATCGCAATCTGAGCGTGATTTATATCGTGCAGAATCTATTTCATCAGGGGAAAGGTAGCCGCAACATAAGCCTAAACAGCCATTATCTGGTGTTATTCAAGAATCCACGAGACAAATTGCAAATCTTGACTCTGGCGAAGCAAATGTATCCCGGGCAGATGGATTTCTTTTCAAATCAGTACGAAGAAGCCGTAAAAACACCTTTTGGTTATCTTCTAATTGATCTGAAAACTACTACCCAAGATAATTGTCGTTTGCCAACAAACGTCCTGCACAGTGAAGAAGGCTTTAACCAAGCAGAGTTTCAAGAAAATATCCTCAAGAGCTTCTAAAATATCTGAAGCAGCAAACTCTTTCGCCTGTCCCGCTTCTTCCAGCTATGCAAGAAATACAAGGCAACATGGATGACGTGCTTTCTCGAAACGATCTTCGGGACGATGAAAAAGGTAAACGATACTTTCAGTTGCAAAACAGATACCTGGCTTTTAAAGAACAATTAAATACAAGAACACGGCCGGAAGAAATAATCAGTACTGTTCCAGACTTAACATCAAGGACACAAGATTCTTCGACAGCAACGACAGCATTCTCCACTCCCCTCAACCCCTTTAATGTAACACCTGAATTAACACTAGCGGCTATCTCTCAAAAACCTGACAAAGAAAGCCTCACCCCTCCACCACCCTTAAATCCTGCTTTCCTGACCCCTTCTCCCACAGTAGAAACCCCATCACAACAAGGCGCGAAGCGCAAAAGGCGTCGGATTCAGTTTGTAAATTATTTGGATGATCTTAAAGCTCATGCCAAACAGCTGGGGAAACGTCGGCATAAGAAATTCAAACCTTACAAGTACTCCATGGGCGAAGAAGATGAAGATTAACTAATTTCCATTCGTTACAAATCGCTGCGTATTTGACTCTTTTTGTCATTGTTTTTCATAACGTTTTTAAAACGGTATCTCTCTTGCGGTTTTATTGCTAGCAATTATTAGTCGCGTGTTTTAATTGATCCTTGTTAAGTTATTTCAAATTGTTTATATAATAATACGTCAAGATTCTCTCCCTTGGGTCTTTCCTGTAGAGCTAATTTGTATTCAACTTTGGGCTCGCATAATTAACTGACTAACGGTGCGTGAAACTCTGAGAGACTTTAATAGTTTTTCATTTCCTCGAGATAGAACGGAGAAAACGGTTCTGAAATAGTCAGACAAATTTGAAATAGAGAGTTTTCAGCTCCACATTGTGAATATGTGTGTTTGTTTTGTTTATATAACCGAGTTTTAGCGCTAAATAAGAAGACACAAACTAAATAGAAATAAAGACTTTTCAACTCCACTTTCTGTATGTGTTTTGCCTATATATCTGAGTTTTAGCGCTAAATAAGATATAGGAAGCCGTTTTTCGCGTTGCTAGGTGATCGCTTCTCTTATTCCTATTTTCCTTTTAATAGACGGTCTGAAAACCGGGCTCAAGTTACTTAACGGGCAAGCCGAGGCAAGCCTATTGTGCTTATTGAGTAGAGAGAGGCTCATTAGTAAACCTATACCGAATTAGTATGCAGGAAGACAGTTATTAGTTTGGAGGAAGGCAATTTTTCCCTAGGTTATAACAATGGGTGACGTCATAGACTATCCCTAAACTATCCTTACCTATCCCTAAACATCCTTACCTATCCACCAACGAGGCTTAACTTCCAACATACCTATCTCTAAGGTGTCTCCACCCGCTCTTATTGAACAAGATCTAAGACCTATATCTCTTACCTGTTCTTTGGCAAAAGTTATGGAGGGCTTTACCTGTTCCAGACTCCTGCCCCAGTTGGAACGTAAGATCGACCCTTGTCAGTTCTCCCGCAAGGGGCATTGTACGACAGATGCCCTTATATATATGCTTCAAACGATCTACGAGGCAGTTGATAGTGGTGAGGCGTCGGCTCGGATTTTCTTCGCAGATTTTTCTAAGGTGTTTGATTTAATTGATCATTCAATATTGATGCAAGAACTGGCAGATCTTGAAGTTCATCCAGTCATTTTATCTTGGATTGCGGCATTCTTGACATCCCGGAAGCAAGCAGTTAGAATCGGAAGAACTCTGTCAGATTGGTTAACACTAAAAGGAAGAGTGCCCCAAGGAAGTAAACTGGGTGTGATCCTCTTTGCTGTAATGACAAACAAACTGTTGTCTGACTGGCGGCTGCGCATCAAATACGTCGATGATACCAGTGCAAGTGCAGTCCAAGGAACTCCCCTAGCTTACTTAATGTAGTGGCCGCAGACATTCACAATTTTGCCATTGCTCATAATATGAGACTTAATCCAACCAAGTGTAAAGAAATGCATATTAATTTCCTACGCAAATCTAATTGTCTCATTAACCCGATAATAATTGGCGGCAATGTCATCAAGCGTGCCAATACCTATAAGATATTAGGAGTTATTTTGGACAATGACCTGAAGTGGAACTGTCATGTTGATTTCATTGTTAAGAAAGCTTGTAAGAAGTTATACTTCCTTAGAGCTCTCCGTAGAGCCAGGGTGAGCCAACCCAACACCTTGAGGATATACCTTAACACAGTCCGGCCAGTTTTAGAGTATGCTGTACCAGTCTGGTAGAACATCCCTGCTTAATTATCTGTCCGAAGCCATAGAGCGAGTGCAAAAAAGGGCGCTTAACATATCTACCCCGAGGCAGAGTCATATGCTCATGCCTTACAGTTAGGTAAACTACCGGTAGATAGGTTAGATGATAGAAGAGTACTCTTGTGCTACAAATATATTGCGAAAACTAAGTCCCCCAGCCACCCTCTGCACCACCTACTTCCCAGTCCACTTCTGGACGCGCCTAACTACACCTTAAGGCAGAAAACACAAAAGTATTGTCTTTTCCGGAACATGCAGGTCCGTAGGACAAAGAGAGTGGAGGACTTCTTTACATTTATTTTTTTTAAGTGATTCAATTGTTATTTTCATTGTTATAACTGTAAATTACTATACTCTACATAATAGTTGCCTTATGATTGTAAAATGTACTCGATAATTCAGTTCTTTTTACTGCAAGAGAGTTTTAATACACTATTCTATATATTCTATAACGTAGTAGACTACTGCTTGGCGTTAAACAACAAGTTATCTTGCTACACGAACAGTTGCTTTGATTGATTTTGGTTAATGTTGTAAACGAAGAGCCATAAATGTCATTGAATAAACAACTTGTTAAAGTTTATCTTTTTTGACAGCCGATATAAGATCATTGTTGCTTTCAAATCAAACAATTGTAATCATTTTAATACCCCTTCTCAGCTGGTACGTACTGCTTTCCCTTTTCAGACAACATGGATGTTTTCAAGGAATTTGTCTTTTGTCTTTTTATATACACGTGAACAAGGCGGAATGTGAAAGAAAACTCTCTCTAGGGTAACACCACGTGGCCTAAGTAGGAAAACAAAATCTAAAATCTAAAAAGGGCTATTCAATCCATATTTCTCCTGTAGTCGGAAATGCGTTTGCACGACCAAGATAGAGTGGGTAAGTGGGGCGCGCCCGCATCTTTTTCTCTGTCTTATATTTTGTTTCAGTTTTCTCCAATTTTTTCATTACGCGAAAATGGTTGGAATTTGGCTTACAGAAATTTGTTTGATCCAGCTTCGTAACGTGATAGGGTGCGCAGACTGTCAACCAACGTGCTTTCATTCATTCATACTTTCTCTCTTTCTCTGATTCTTGTGTTGGTGGTCCTCTTCCTTGTATGCCTGGTGTCCCTGCTTCGAGTCTTACTTTTTTACTTTTTTTACTTTAAAACCAGTATGTATTCGTATGTTACCCGTATGTCCCTTGTGTGTGCTCTTATGTGACTCGTATGTTACCCGTATGTACTCGTATGTATTCGTATGTCATCGGTGTGTACCCGTATGTACTCGTATATTACTCGTATGTACTCGTGTGGTACAAAGTAAACTTCTTCCTTGTGGCTTAGTAAACTTTTAGGTTGTTTAATTTTCTCCAAAGTGTCTCCTGGATCTCAATAACTAAAAGCGATTTACTTTTGTCCGTGAATGTGAAGGTTTCCTGCAATGTTTTGTCACGCTGGGCCCAGCTCGTTAGTAGTTTTTGCAGGATGTTTTAAAATTCTCCTTAGTGATTTTCGGATCCAAATTTTGAAAAATGGATTGCAGCTTAAACTGAAGCTACATAAATTATGGAGAAGTGCACTGTGACAGGATTAGCAATGATTTTAAACTCCACCTGGTTTTCTGAAGATAATGTGACTCTATGGGCTAGAGCGCGTCGTTCCTCCTTTGATAATTACTTTTGAGTTAACTTAGTAAACAGTATCGCTAGCACCGGTTTGATTGACAGATTAGAAACAAGGTCAAGGTCCATCTAGCAGGGTAAATCAAGGCGCTCTACGCCAGAAGTTTTTTCTCGCGGCTTCGCCGCTCATGTCTTCGGCCTTCGGCCGAACACGTGTCGGTTTTGTGCAAATGCCTTCTCATCACGACTGGACCTTATAATTACAGAGGACACTAGTGTAAAAGCTCATTTAGCCAGCTAAGACCCGCTTTTGTCCTCGCCGAAGCGTAGTGGACAAGTTCCACTGTCAGCAAGTGACAGTGTAGCAAGAGAAGAGGTTTTAACACTATATAAGCTTTAAAATGCCTTTAACCCTTTTAATCTGACCGCATATTATTGGAAAAAAATTCCCCACTTCAATTTATAGTACAGTACCTTTGATCACAATTTGATATATTTATTTTGTTTGCAGTCATAGAAACCACGACTCCGGCATCTGCACCAAACAATTCCACTGACATTAACAAAGTTATTTACATTTCACTTGGTGTCACGTCCGCTATTTTGCTGTTGTCGGTCGCTATTTTTGTCTGGTGCTACAGAAGAAATAAGCTAAAGACTATTGAAAGGTTTGTGGAGCTCTTCTAATGCGTGGCTGGCGGTTTTTCTGTTTGCTTCTTTTTTCTTTTCAGTGGTTTGTAAAGTAAGAGATTCAGCCGGGCGAAAGCTAAACCGAGGACGAAAAAGAAATGATAGGGAAGGGGGCGAGGGGAGAGGAATGTCTGCGACTCAGCGACAGAAATTCCATACTGATAAGGCAAATCAATGTTTACATAATAAATCCCATAGTCATGGGGTTCCAAATATAAATTTGTCTATTTTTATGTGTCTTATGGTCGATTTTGGTAAAGTGTTGTGCTCATCTGCCGACGAGCTCCAGCAAAACTCAAATGCTTCTTCTATTCCACAAATATTGACTGTTTTGTTAGAGATTCTTCGCGTTTACATTTGACCTTTGTGGCCTTTTGTCTTTTGTCTGTCATTCGTAAACAATAGCTAAAACAATGTAACTACTCCCTCGACCAATCAGCGCTTCTGACCGGATTCCGGACAGATTTTACGTCATCAGTATGGAGTTTCTGTCGCTGAGTCGCAGACGTTCCTCCGCGCGAAACGTCCCCAGTGGCGAAGAGCGAGGAGAAACGTATGTTTTCGCAGGCTAAGTATCTTATGAAGAATTATGGAGATTGAGGAGGGTGTTATCCGTGGAGGCCGACGTAGTGCAGCTGCCAAGATGACAGATAACATTAACCAGAAGTCAAAACCATTACTTAATTTGCAGTTCTTATGAAAAATAATCAAAGAACGTTTTCATTGTCGAAAGATGCATGGAAAAAAAAAAGGAAAAATCCTACGAATAGTCTGATGAAGACGAACTTTGGTTTTAGATTCGCCTAAAGTGAATTAGAATTGAATAATTTTTTTTTGTAGTCATTGTTTGTAAAGGATGGTGCCCTTGACTGAATCGTCCTTTTAAAGAAAAAAATCAGTTTATGTTATGTCCACTCGGCTATTCTGATCTGGCTTTTTTTCTCGAGGGGAACATCTCAGCCTCGGACATTATCCTCTGATGCACCAGTAGCCAGGTGCAATAATTTTTGTTGTTGGTAAAGTTTACAGATATGCGAGTATATGTTACTCATGATATTGTGCTCAGCGGAATAATCCAGCATTTTTTTTTCCCTTTTTCTAGGTCACCTTATTCACAAGACGAGATCACTCCTCCTGACAAGTGGGAAATTCTGCCTGAACAGATAGACTTTGAGGAAGAGCTGGGGAGAGGAGGATTTGGTGTTGTTTACAAAGCAAAATTTAGACAGAGAGATGAGATTGAGGTGTTGGACAATGCGGAGACTTCAAAATGGCCTGTATCATCCGCAAAGAAGGCAGCACAGGTGGTGGCTGTCAAAGTTTTACATGGTAAGAAATACTGACTGTTATCTTCATAGACAAAGGCATAAAGTCTTAACTGCCTTTCAGTCCTCTTCAGACTACTGTAAGAACCCTTTTGGATTTAAGTTACTCTCTGGGAACTTTAAGAACTCAAAGAAAATTTAGCAGAAAAAAAAAAACTCGGCCCTTTTCGAAGACGTGATCGCATGATATTAAAACAAATTACACTGACCACCTAAAGACATAACGTTTTTAAAATCGGGATTGTCTTTCGTTAGTGAAGAGCACGGAAAAGTTGGAAGTGTAAGTAATTTGTGGTTTCTTTATTCACTGTGTAAGTGTGAAAAAATAAATTAATGCTGTTAATTTCCAAAAAAGTAGGTTTTTAAAGCCTATTAGCTCTAAACAAATGCATCTCTTACGAATTTACATCTCCCAAAACCAAAAAAAAGTAAATTGATCTACAGAGCCTGAATTAAAGCCAATAATGAAAATAAATTTAAAAAATGCAGCCTGTAGTCAACACATGTATGAGAACTCTTTCTGAAGGATCGGATGCATTTGATGATTTGTCTCCCCTTTTTGTGATCCATGTTGCCCAGGTTACACCCCAAATCATTTGATAATGAGGAGAAGGGAAAAAAAATTATGAAACTGAGCTACGACATCACCATGCTGAAGGCTAGACCCAGGGGGTACTCTCTTATAGAAGTTATACAATTGTGAGCGGGGCCGTAGGACATGGTTGTTGACCCTTTTATTTATGAAATTGGGAAAAGATTTCCAAGATTTGGGAAAAACAGAAACAGTTAAAACGTGAAACAGGATTAGGTTTTGCTCTGTCCTGTACCAGGTCTTTCTGATTTATTTTATTCTATTTTATTGTTGATTTATTATTTATTTATTTTTCTATCTATCTATTTTTTCTTTTTTCATTCACCTTTTATGAACAGCGGTTTAGGTAGTGAGGGAAACCACTAGCCACCATCACACCACCACCCGAATATTCCAGGAGTACCTCCCGGGGCTGGGAGGGTGCAGTGGTAAACTAAAAATAATAACAAATGTCTGAATATTTCTCGATATTCTATTACACGATAGAATACATCTATCTATACCCTTGTGCATTAGAGGATGAGTGGGAAGCGGTAAAAATGGACGAATATGTTTTTCAAATGAAATTTTGCATTGAATAATGCTGAAAAATAACGATAATAAAATCAATGTCATTTTATTTAATTATCTTTAGATAATCCATCTGAAGCACAGAAAGCAGAGTTCACGTTTGAGATTGAACAGATGAAGCTGTTGGGTTCACATAAGAACGTTGTATCCATGGTTGGATGCTGCAAGCTTCAGGAGAAAATGTTCCTGGTTATGGAATACGTTCCGTGTGGTGACCTGCTGACGTGGCTACGCCGCAGAAGAAAAATGGTAAGGAGATGAACAATTATACAATTAGTTAATAGCGAAATTATCAACAAACAGATATAGGGAGACAACATTACGAATATATTTTTGTACTATCAGAACATTTTGTACATTTTATTTAAGCAACTGCAGTTACTTCAGAATTATAAAAGCATTTAATGATAATACTAACAATAATAATTATTTAATATTTACTATTATTGTTATTATTTTAAAAGTATTTTATCCGTGGGTGTAACAACATAGGGATGGTATTAAAGCCCTCCTTACGAATCTTAGTCCATAAAACCTGGTGTGCCGCGAATTAGGGGCCGTAATCTACAGTAGTATGGAGATAATAAGTTTTTGACTATAGGATCGCTTGAAGCCATGCATAAAGTACCGTTTTTGTTACTTGCTTGATGTTTAGATCAAAGAACTTCAAGCTACCGAGAGATCTTATGCCGACAAAGAGGTTCTGAAAGATCAGGGAGAGACCAGAGATCATGTAGGCTTGTATATAAACTGTAGTTTAACTTTCCATACTAGCTCTGTCCTAAAACGTTTATTATCCAGACTGCTTGTTTGTTTTATGTCTGGTTGACGCTAAGCTATCTAATCTACCCATCCGATTGTTGTTGAATGGTTTGCACGTAACGTAATCATAATTCAAAAGAATTATTTATCCTTCTGAGTTTCAATTTAGTGAACTATTAGAGCGACTGAACAGGTGTATTTCTACAAAGTTTCAGTTCGAAAGGTTTCTTCATTTTGTCACAGAACACGTTTGATTATTCTAATATATTGCTTGACGCGACAATAATGGGCAACAAAAGCTGTCACGAAACTGTAAGTTAAAGAGTGACATATCTTTTCTTTTAGATTTTGCTATCTGAACAGTCCTTTTTTTCTGAATAAGTATTAAGTTTAATGTTTGTGAGCTCTCCAGAGATGAGTACTCGCTTTATGGCAATGTTTCTGTTAGTTTCCGGCCGCCATATCTGTGTTCCTCAGAGGGACGCCAACATGGCTGGCGTGTCAAATTTCTCCGAATACCTCGCAAAAGAAAAAAACGCACAGACCTGATTCTTAGCAAGACTTTTTGCATATCCCTTAGATTCCTGATCGAATTTATTCATTTCCACACAGGTCAGTAAACTTGCTAAGAAACAGATAAAGCAAGCGGAGACAATACAATTGAGCATGGAAATGACCCCATTACTTTTTACCGTGATGATAAGAAGTCGACACTGTGCCGTCGCTGTTATCTTAAAAGATAACAGCGACGGCACAGTGTCGACTTCTTATCATCACGGTGACGAAGTATGAAAGAAGTCAGCCAGGAGGGCTAAAAGATTTTAGATGACGTTTATTTCTACTATATATGGAAAAACTGCTTAACTCAACTTAAACGTGGTTAAGGCTTGTAGTTCATGAAAGGAACTCTCGTGTAATCCTGACTAGTGCAATCGATAGAGTGGATAATTAACAATTAATGAATGAGGCTGAGTATCTTATGAAGAATTAAAAACATGGCTAACTCATGCTTACCTCCATCGATCCATCGATGTTAAGTTTATCTTCGATAGTGCACTAAACGTGCACTATCGAAGATAAACTTAACATCGATGGTTGTTCAGCTCCGAAAATATTCTCCAAATAGCAGATGTGGCCCTTCGAGTTGTCTTCTTGCTGTTCTTGCCATGTTTTTAGTCATTTTTTTGCCTAGTTCTTACTCTTGAAACGAGTGAAATATCCGCCATTTTTCAAGTTCACAACCAAAACAACTCAACCTCGTTGCCAGGTCTTCTCGGTTAACGGTGCATTAACCTGCAAGAACGCTGCATTTTTGACGTCATTTCCTTGCTAAACACAAAATTCTTCCAAATTTGGTCATCAGTAACTGGTTATGGTGAATTAAATGTGTGCTTTTAGCCAATCAGAATCGGGGAAATATTTTGAATGAATAAAAATCGATAATAATGGATCACTCTCGATAAAGAGTGATTGATTAAATTGATTTTGATTGGTTATCATCTGCCATGTAGTGAAATTTCATTGGCTAGTGGCATTTGCTACTTGATTTTCATTGGTTCTTTAACTGTCCGATTTGACCTGTCCGATTACAAGCTTCTGGTAATCGGACAGGTCAAATCGGACAGTTTTGGAGTTACATAGCAAAATTAAGCTATAAATATGGGCTGTTAAGAACCAATCATATTCAAGCATTTTGTTATTGGCACAATTAAATTGAAAATCGATAAAAATTAATGGAGGAAAAAGTTGTTGCTAATCGATAATTAATCGACTTTTATCGAAGTTGTCGATTTTAATCGGTCGCTTACTTAATTAGGTTAACATTGGGAAAGAACGTTGTTCCCGAACATAAGTACATTATTTATGTGGCTTTGGACGGTTAAATTTGTAGCGAAATTTATTTCACCAATTACAATCAATATTCTTACGAAGCATTTTCGGCCAATCGACAGGATAGAAAAGAGTTATAAACAACTGATTCAGCATGCTTACAATGGAAACTGTTCAAGTTGAACCCTACAATGTATATAGTTCAAGTGGTGAGGCAAGACCGTTAAATTGCTTCTTCAAAAAGCATATTGGAAAGGATCATTTAAATCGTTCTGTGAATATGAAAAACAAAGTAGATAATAAACTCCGCAACTAAATGGAAAGAGAAGTTGCATGACCATAAAACATGCGATAAAATATGAGAGAAAATCATCATTTAAAGGAGAAAACATCCGCATATTGCTAATATAATTTGCTGTAAAATAATGCATTATTGGATTTTGAACCTGGGAGGCAATCGATAATATCGTTAAAATAGTTAAAAACGATAGCGCTGACAATTGATTTTCTGACATCGGTTTTCATCGATTGCGCTAGTCAGGTGTGATATGCAGAAGTTGTCTCTTTATTTAATGATCCGGGAACCGAGATGCACCTCTTTATGAAAGAATTAGTTAACTATAAAGACATTTAGGAAAATCAGAAAGAGGGTTGGGGATCAAGTATAGGCCTATCACAAAACTAAATTTGGTATTGAAGATTTTACTGATCCAAGTCTACTAAAGATCCAGCTGCTTCACTGGTTTGTACTTGTGGTTGTGCCTTTACAAGTGTTTCTTATACCACAAATTAATGTAATCATGAGTTAATCGTCAAATTTATTTATTTCGGACTAAGTACGCTTTACCTGGATTTTAAAATTCTCCCATATCTTTTTGTCCTGGCAGCTGTAGGTCATCTGGTTGTTGTTGAACTTAAGTCTTTAATTCACCCAACTTCTAAATGACCATTGCATAGAGTAACAACTTGGTGTAAATTTGAGGTATACTTGAACGGTTAGAATACAAGATTCCACGACTGATATTGTATTTAACAATTATAATGGTTAAACGGAGAAAATGGCCAGTACTGGACCAATAAATTACGGTTTTTGTTTTGTTTTTTGCAAAGGAAAGTAAAACTGCTAAAGATCGGACAAAGCGGGAGCAGCAGACGAACGAGAACATGGAATTGACTTCGTTATCAGAAAAAAGCATTAATGATGAGGTCCGACAGGACCTGGCGTCGACTCTTCAAGGCCATCTTGTATGAAGGAACTACTTAAACATTTCAATTTATTTTTCTTTTATTTATTTTATTTTACTGTGCTCCAAAATGATCTAACGGAAAAAACTCTAGGAATCACTTGCTGAGCCATTGACACCATCCACAATACCACCCTCGATCTGTCTTATGTAAAGAATTTTCAGTTGTATGTTAATGTAGCTCTATTACTGGTGGCGATGGAAGGTTCTTAGAGAAATCTTTCCGGGTCACGCCAATACCAGAATACGATCAATCGAAGCACCCACGCGTGCATTCGATAACTCTTTGCAGGTATGGCAAATGAATCTACATGTATATTTTGTTATCTAAGGGACCGGTCATTATTTATCGCCGAGGGGGAATGGGTGGGGGGGGGGGGGGGGAAGAACATTTTAGGTGGGATCTCTTGATTTTTGGGAGAACAAAAGGGGGATCAGTTGTAACTGAGAACCCATAAGGGGGGATCACTGAAAACTTTGGAAGGATTCAGAGGGGGGGACCACTCAAATTTTCTTGGAAAATGAAGACATGGAGGGGGGCGGGGGGGACGCGAAAAACATCAAAAGTTATTTGGGGGACCGGATCACTTCAGTGAAGTAACATTCAAAGGAGAGATCGGCTAAATTTCACCTTGTTTAGCCCCAAATCCTCCCCCCAGGCGATAAATAATGACCAGTCCCTAATTTAAATATTAGTTTCGCGCACTTTTCAAAAACCTGGGAGAATTTTCCACCCAGTGGCAGGGTCCCGTTCTTGCTGAGATTCTGGGTACTTCAATTGAGGCTCAACAAGCATGACTGCTTTAAGATGTTTCATGGTGTTGTTGTCAATCTTTGTTTTACGTCATTTGGTGATTTTTCACCAATCCGAAACACCAAGAAACAACCGCTTTTACGCATGTTCTTCCTGACGAACACTTTCATTGATAGGATGGGAGGATTAATCTGTCTTTTCTTCACGCACAGGAAGGACAAGAAAGCAAAATTTCGACTAAGGCAAAGGAAAAGAAGACACAAGTGACCATGGAAATGGCTTTATTGCGCCAGGATGACGTGGCACAGGACATGGCTTCGGCCACTAACGATCCGTCTGATGTAAGAAGGAAGTATCTAAGGCCACAACCACACGAATCCGGATACGGCGAAACCGAATACTTCATTTTACGTCAACATAAATTCGGAGTGGTGTATCCGGTTTCACGCATTCACACGAATACGCTACTGCGGTTTGCAATTGCAATTGCAATCGGGCCAGCGGTGTCATTTCACTGTCCGTATATCCTTCCCAGGTCCAGTGCTTTAAGGTAGCATTTCATGCACTTCTTAAGTCGGAATGTCAAAGAGAAATAACTAGGCAAAGGCCGATTCATTCGTTTGGAGCGAAAGTAGACAGAGGGTTTTTGGCCTCTACTTTATTTAAGCCTGGACCCGAGTTTATGACGTAGCTGATTTAAAAATGTCCGGTTTCACTCGTCTTTACGAACTCGCCAAACCCGACGAATTAACAAAAAATTCCACTCTGTAGAGGGGTTTCAATGCGGTCTCGATGAGCGGGTTTACCGTTTTCGTGTAGATGGAAGGCTGACTCGTAATAAAAAGCGTACGGTTTAAAAAATATCCGGATTCGTGTGGACGGGGCCTAAACCTTACACGTTTCCTTTTTCACGTAACGAAGGATGTAATGTAACACCCTTCTTCTTTACGTGCGTTGGATAACGTTAAACGTGACCTTTAAGTGCAAAGATAGCGCGTTACAAGCGACCGTGACTAAGAAGTGGAACATTGTGATTTGCGAACGTTAAAACTTTTATGCCCTTAAATTCTTGTACTGAAGTCTTGTTCTTGTGCCCGTGAAATCTCATCGTTTTTGCATAGGTACCCCAAGCTCACGAGTAAGAATCATTCATGCGTAACATTTTATGAAGGCTTGCATGTAGTTTCTAGCGAATCGCAATTTGGGGTCACAAATAGAAATATCAGCTCAGTAGTCTGTCTAACCTCAGTTGACTGCAAGTTTTCATTATTGAGTTATAGGCGAGATTGCGTCACATATTTAAATAATGCTGGTTTACACATTACGTCATCAAAAATCAAAGGAAAAAAATATCGATCCTCCTGAGTTCTTACTTTCATGAATTATTAGAGCCGCTAAAAACTAATATTCAGAAAAATTTTCACTGCGAAAAGGTTCTTCCTTTGTGATACAGTACGCTTAAATTTCTAACACTAAGCTTTTGTGTGACGCTGCATTTACATGATAGCCTGGGAGCAAACTCTCCGGGGCGCTCTGGCGGCTGGCGGGAAAAGAAGGAGAGCTTGCCACTACGTCTCTGGAATTTGAATTCTACTTCCAATTCGCCTGTGGCTCCCCGTCGACTGAGCTGTCAGATTTCCGCCTATCAGCTCGAAGCGGAAACGAGCGCGATTGTAAACAAACATTGAAAACACGTGCCAAGGGTAATGGCGTCATTACTAACGTCATCTCCGCCAATCAGCATTTCGCATCGACTTATTCATTTCCCGGAGACGTAGCTGCAAGCTCTCCTTCTTTTTGCCGCCCAGCCGCCAGAGCGCCCCGAAGAGCTTGCTCGCAGGCTATTCACATGGCGGACGAGAGAGCTGCCATGAAGGCTGAAAAAGTGACTCTGTTGGGAGGATTTTGCTATCTGAATGGTCATTGTATTAATGTCAGTGTTAATGAGTTCCTCAAGAGATGAATTCTCCCTTAAGTAGCACAACTCCGTGACACATGTTTCTGTTGGTTTCCGGCCGCCATGTTAGTGACCATCCGGATGGGCACCAACATTGCGTCTTCCATTTAAAGCTCTATAAATGTAGGCAAAAAAAATCTCCGAATTTCTCTTGCATGAAAAATTGCACCGACCTGAATCTTGGTGGGGGCCTTTGTATATTTACCTTCTTTCATTTCCCAGATTCTAGATTCTATTACACGCTTTTGATTTTTATTTTTAATAGCGTGACAGTGAAAACCTGCAATATCGTTACATTTTTTCTACATGTAAATGTCATCGCCATTTTCTTTAATCATTTAGCAAAGTTTGGCTGATGAGTATGAAGTTAAGGAGGATCAACATTCTATACACCAAGACCAAGAAGACATTGCAGTGTCTCCGCAACAAAGCAACAAAGATGCCGTTCTTGAAGTGATTCCATCGACTTCCACCGAAGTAGGTGTAAGACGAGAATAAAAACACCATAATAATTACTTATTCACTAATAAAGAAGAATTTGCCTCTAGGGCGCCTTATTTTTCTTACGTTTCACGTTAGAAGGACACAACATGATCTTGGTTTTCCTATGCCACTAATGTGAAATCTTTCTGGGTCACGCCAATACCAGAATACGATCAATCGAAGCACCCACGCGTGCATTCGATAACTCTTTGCAGGTATGGCAAATGAATCTACATGTATATTTTGTTATCTAAGGGACCGGTCATTATTTATCGCCGAGGGGGAATGGGTGGGGGGGGGGGAGAGAAAATTTTAGGTGGGATCACTTGATTTTTGGGAGAACAAAAGGGGGGATCAGTTGTAACTGAGAACCCACAAGGGGGGATCACTGAAAACTTTGGAAGGATTCAGAGGGGGGGACCACTCAAATTTTCTTGGAAAATGAAGACATGGAGGGGGGGGGGGGGGACGCGAAAAACATCAAAAGTTATTTGGGGGGCCGGATCACTTCAATGAAGTAACATTCAAAGGAGAGATCGGCTAAATTTCACCTTGTTTAGCCCCAAATCCTCCCCCCCTGGCGATAAATAATGACCAGTCCCTAATTTAAATATTAGTTTCGCGCACTTTTCAAAAACCTGGGAGAATTTTCCACCCAGTGGCAGGGTCCCGTTCTTGCTGAGATTCTGGGTACTTCAATTGAGGCTCAACAAGCATGACTGCTTTAAGATGTTTCATGGTGTTGTTGTCAATCTTTGTTTTACGTCATTTGGTGATTTTTCACCAATCCGAAACACCAAGAAACAACCGCTTTTACGCATGTTCTTCCTGACGAACACTTTCATTGATAGGACGGGAGGATTAATCTGTCTTTTCTTCACGCACAGGAAGGACAAGAAAGCAAAATTTCGACTAAGGCAAAGGAAAAGAAGACACAAGTGACCATGGAAATGGCTTTATTGCGCCAGGATGACGTGGCACAGGACATGGCTTCGGCCACTAACGATCCGTCTGATGTAAGAAGGAAGTATCTAAGGCCACAACCACACGAATCCGGATACGGCGAAACCGAATACTTCATTTTACGTCAACATAAATTCGGAGTGGTGTATCCGGTTTCACGCATTCACACGAATACGCTACTGCGGTTTGCAGTTGCAATTGCAATCGGGCCAGCGGTGTCATTTCACTGTCCGTATATCCTTCCCAGGTCCAGTGCTTTAAGGTAGCATTTCATGCACTTCTTAAGTCGGAATGTCAAAGAGAAATAACTAGGCAAAGGCCGATTCATTCGTTTGGAGCGAAAGTAGACAGAGGGTTTTTGGCCTCTACTTTATTTAAGCATGGACCCGAGTTTATGATGTAGCTGATTTAAAAATGTCCGGTTTCACTCGTCTTTACGAACTCGCCAAACCCGACGAATTAACAAAAAATTCCACTCTGTAGAGGGGTTTCAATGCGGTCTCGATGAGCGGATTTACCGTTTTCGTGTAGGTGGAAGGCTGACTCGTAATAAAAAGCGTACGGTTTAAAAAATACCCGGATTCGTGTGGACGGGGCCTAAACCTTACACGTTTCCTTTTTTCACGTAACGAAGGATGTAATGTAACACCCTTCTTCTTTACGTGCGTTGGATAACGTTAAACGTGACCTTTAAGTGCAAAGATAGCGCGAAAAGGTTCTTCCTTTGTGATACAGTACGCTTAAATTTCTAACACTAAGCTTTTGTGTGACGCCGCATTTACATGATAGCCTGCGAGCAAACTCTCCAGGGCGCTCTGGCGGCTGGCGGGAAAAGAAGGAGAGCTTGCCACTACGTCTCTGGAGTTTGAATTCTACTTCCAATTCGCCTGTGGCTCCCCGTCGACTGAGCTG
>OZ037783.1:7809596-7847096 GCA_964035525.1 Porites cylindrica | reverse complement strand
GTCTGGCTTAAGAAAATTATGTTATTTTTATATTTTTATCCTTTAGTTACTTATTTACTGACAAGGAAAATAATTACTTGAAAGCTGTGCTGTTTCAGGCTAAACCAAAAATTTGATAGTTTTTTTTTTATCAATTTAATTAGGATGAGGAATTCAAAGTAACTGACAAAGAACTTCTAACCAGGCGATCGGCATCACTAGGAAATAATCAAGCCTCTGCAATGCCACTTTCAATTGAAAACCTAGAGGAGTCGGACGAGGATTCTTGTGACGTAGAGGAGAACTTTTCTACCAAACAACTGTTTTCATTTGCCTGGCAAATAGCTAAAGGAATGGTAATTATCTTTGTTTTCTGGATAATGTTGCTGGGATTCTGATTCTGAGTATAACTTGGAAAGAAGAATTCAGAAGTCCATATTTTATAAACATGAAATAGATGGGATAAATGTATTGGCTGTTTTTCTAGATATGAGTACATTAAAATGGCTTATATGGAATTTCTTTTCGGTGGACCCAGTTTTGGCTAAATTCGTTTCGTTATGAATCTAAACGTAAATATTTTGGATCAGATCAGTGCCGATATTTACTTTTCATTTGTATTTTTTCATCTATACTTAACTACTTGGTGTTCGGCGTACCCCCGTTATTATGTTTTGAGATAATTTTAATCGTTTTTTCGTTGCTTATTTGTTATTAGAATCATCTCGCAGAAAACAATCTTGTTCACAGAGACCTTGCTGCCCGTAATGTTCTTGTTGGCCATGACAACCAGATCAAAGTGTCAGATTTTGGGTTGATGAGACAAGTCTATGAAGATGTGAGCAGCTCAGCGGAGTCCAGAAAACTTCCTGTAAAGTGGATGGCCCCAGAATCACTTTATCAAGGGGTTTACACGACCAAAAGTGATGTGTGAGTGATGAGTTTTCCCGCTCCCTTGACAAGGGAACTATTGAAACTTTTCTACTGAATCACTTCTCAAAATTGTAGTTGCCGTCAAAAATTACAGAAGCATATAACTCTGAAGCACCTAAATCCCCTTATTTTTTTACAACCATGCTAGGGTTTTTAGCCATCCAATTAGAAGCACGGAAAATTGTTTGCCCAAATATGGAATCATAGTATTGAAGACATCTCTGTCGAAATATATAGCTGCTAAAAACGGATCCTTCCAGTCCTTAACAGTTGTCCAATTACATCCAAAACTCAAGAGTACACGCATTTTTGGGCTCCTTCGTGGGCAGTAAACAATCTAAATGCCGTGAATCTGTACATATTTATAACCTCTTTGGTTTTTCTCATAGTTGGTCTTTTGGTGTTGTTCTTTGGGAAATGGCTACCTTGGGTGAGTGGACAGTAATTTTGTAGTTTATAGTTGTTATGTTAAATTTGAGGTGACGACTGACAAATCAAAAAAACATTTTTCATGGTCTATGACTCTTATAGACCGTAGAAATGATGTCAAAATGTTGAAAAACTCATGCACGACCCGCAGGACAATGGTTTTACAATGCAAAGTTTTGAGCTCTCCAAGGGAATTAAGGGAACCGTGCCTTAACCCACCTTCCCCGTTTCCCATGGTGGGATGTGGCTTATAACTGTTACGATTGTTATCAAGGTTACTGCTACCAGGAAGGGCGAAAACAATGTTTTATAATGCTTCATTTGCGGCAAGTTTGAATTTTCTTGTTTGATCTGGGCTCTGTTTTAATTAAGTGCTCTGAGTAGATCTCCTAGATGATAACCGTATGTGACAATACATATTTTAATAATGTCAAATTAAAAAATTTGCGAGCATTTGATGACTGGAAACGAGAAGCCTTATTGTTAATCACCCTGCCTTCTTTCATTACACATTTTACTGCATTGGCAATATATCAGACCTCCATTCAATCAACCGTTTTTGCAAAATGGCCTTATTGAGTTTATATGAGCAGAAGTGACAATCGACTGAGGCATCTTTAATAGAAATCTATATAATGGAAAATTGCATGTATTCAGTTGCTGATATGTAATCATTTGTTTTCTTTCTCGCAATCGTCAGGAGGCGTACCATACCCCACGCTGACAAACTCAGAGTTGTATCGACTGCTCGATACTGGTTATCGCATGGAAAGGCCTGACATGTGCTCCGAAGACGTGTACGTTTCTTGATTAGAGTAGTCTTAGATTTAACAAACAGATTCGATTTTTCTGTGCGTCTGCTCAGTTACATTTCACACCGAACGGTGCAGCATACGAATTCGTCAAATATTTTAACACCTTCTTTGATCATATTAAATACTGACCAGACGGACGGCAGGGGAAAACTTTTGATGGGATCCTCACTCTTAAAACAAAAAGGAAACCCTCAGTCCATTAGCTTTATGGTCAATAAAGGCATCATTATTAGTGACTAGGTTAATCTCTTTCCTGGGGCCGGGGGAAGTACTACCTGTACTGGGGAGGCACCCCCCCAAAAGGGGTACCTCTCTCAGTCTTCTGGTGTAGGAATTTTGCTAGTCGAAGTGTATGAAAGGGTAGGGAAATCTGTCATTTCGGTCTGTAAAATGACTTAAGAGGACCAGATAAGATTTTTTGGCTGTGAAAAAGTCGAGAAAATGTTCTAATTTGTTATTTATTCATATTTAAAAGGAAGTGCATTTTTCAGCAATTAAAGGGGATAAAGTTGAAGTTCTTTTCTGTCAAAAATGATACTCAAAATGATAAGGGGTTGGACCTCGGGGCAGAGCTTTACATAATAATGGCTGGATAAAGGAATGGGGAATCACATGATAACCCAAACGTTCCAAGAGCCCATTTTAATTGGCTTTACGTGGAAGCTTCATCCAAAAGGAGTACCTTTTTAGGCCGCATGTATATGGAAAGGTAGGAATTTCACGAGCTAAAATGTTTGAAATGGTAGGAAATTTTGTAACTTCGGTAATTTACTTTAAAAGATATTTTAAACAGATGTACCTGTATTGTATGCTTGATGTTAAGGGCTTAATGGCTTTAAAAGTGACGTAGTCGTACCATTTTTCAGGGTAGGCAGGAAAGGAATGTATACGAAAGAGGTACCTTTTCTGTCAAAAATGCTGTATGAAAGGGGTTGGGCCTCAGGGTGGAGCCTCCCTGTAAACTCATGAAGCTAAGAAACCTATATATTCTACTAAAAAATTTTCTTTTATTCCAATAGACCTCTTTCGCGTGAATGTTTTGTTTTCCCAATACGGATCACGTCTAACGGTCAAATTCCCCTGGGACCTCTTTTGGGAAACCAAAACATACAAGCTGTAAAGAGGTCTATTGACACTATCTAATAATTGACTGGAGCTCTTCTAAGCATTGAATGGTTCTTTTTTTTTTCAATTCATAACAGATATGAGCTGATTACTGAATGTTGGAACGAAGACCCTTACATTCGTCCCAGTTTCTACCGTTTGATCGAAAAAATGGAGGTGATAATGGAAAGGGACGCACCATATTTGAATGTAAACAAACACAATGAATATCATCCGTATTACAACGTGCCACCTGAAGCTAGTTCTGATTAATATGGAGAAGAAGGAGCATCCCCAATAATCGGACAGTTTAAGACGGAACGAGTATAAACAGTAAATGCATACTTATTGACTTACATACTAAGCTAAGAAAATACTGAAAGAATTATAACAATCATAAAAAGAGCTTTAACTGTAAAAAAAAAAAAAAAAAGTGTAACAGTAAGGCCCTCCAGATCTAATCAGGAGCCCATCATCCAGGAATGTTAATCTCCCTTATAGCGTGTTAAGATTTTTACTAGGCTAGTATAGACTAATCTTTCACGCAGAAAAAAAAGCTGGACTGAGTAGGATTTCCAGCAATCAGCATATGCGATCAAAGAAGTATAGAGCTATTAACGTAAAGCTATTAACAGTGATTAAGGTTAACTGAATGACGAGCCTTAAAAGTTAGCCACTAACTGAGAAGATAGCTGAAGATCAACCGTTATGTTGGATTTCACCTAAGTTGTTTTTAGTGCAGGCGAATTTTTCGTAAACGGTTGTATTTATTATTGTCAGTAGTGTAAATTATAAACGGAGAGGTTTAAATAAGAATCTAGGGATTACATATTTAACTATTGTTTTAATGCTTTGCAAAATGCTTATTAGATATAGACTGGCTGAAAAACATGTAACACTATCAGTATTATTAAAATAACATTGTTCCGCACTAGACTTGGTTTATACTTTGGCATTTCTCATTTCAAATTAGTAATCATGTAAATGGTTTGACCAATGAATGACTGCATGACCTGATAAGTCATTAACGTCGCGGTACTCCTTTGTTTGTCCGTCAGTTTAAGCTATGGTGCCTCAGGGTCATTTAAAAACAACAACAACAACAACAACAACAATACAAACAAAACTTCCTTTGTCATAGTTATATCTCAGACTCGTACCCAACGCTATTTATGTGTTTTGGGGGTGAGAGAACTGAGATTGGGGGTTAGGTTAAGGCGCGCGCGGGGTCTCATGGGAAGGGGCGAAGAAAAAATTGCGGCGCTATTTTTCCTTCGTGCGAAGTGCTAAAGTGCTGGTCCTAGTTGTTCAAAACGTGGATAAAGCTATCCACTGGTTATAAATCTCTATCTAGTGGATAACGCAATCAGTTTCCCTAACACTTATCCACTGGATAGTGATTTATCCGGTGGATAGCGCTATCCATCGTTTGAACAACCGGAGCCTTGTCGGCGAGAGAGAATTTTTTTCTCGCAGCTTGGCGCGTTCGCGGGTTCCAATGGGAAAAAAAACACCTCTGGCACCCTGTGTGCTGAAAGACCAAATGACGTTTTGCCAAGGCTTTTCTGGGTTAATGGCTGGAAGAAGGCGTTCTAACACGTTAACTATATTTACCTCCTGATTTACCTCTTTAAACTATTATTTTTAATAAGTAATTTTCCACTTCTCAGCCCTAATTCCCCGGCAATGCACATATGACTATATTTTGGCTGTCTTATGGTATTAGGGAAACTCCAAGGATTCAGCGTAGTCTAAGAAAATAGACTCAACGGAAACCTTCATTTTCCCAATTTTTTTTGCTTGTTGAAAGGTGGGTTAAGCGAACCCAGGGTTATTGCGAAATTTGAATTCAGGTATGAAAGCTTTAAAAGTAATTCAGTTTAACCCTTTTTGCATGTGATTTTTTAATTGGATGCTCTAAAAAAAATAGACTGAGGAAATTAACTCGTAAAATACTTTTATGACTTTCAGAAAAGTCCTTTGTCCTCTCGTGACTTCGTCGCTCGCTTGGCCGCTTCGCGGCCTAAAATTAAGCTCGGTCCGCTCGCTAAGAAACTCATGAGGTTGACTTGTAGCAAGTCTAAATGCTTTCGAACAAAAGGAAAAGAAACGCGGATTAAAAATGAACCCCGGATTAGCACTAATCGGCCTTCGAAGAACTGGGCCCAGAAAATTAGTGACGGTTGTTTTTATTGAAGAAGGTTAAGAGTCCTTTTCCAATTGTCGTTGCTTGTCAGTACGTCCTCCATAACACGTGGAATTAGCATGAATTTCTTTTAAAAGGTGGTTGACTGTCAATGTCTATTACGTCAACTTTATTCGCAACGCAATGAAAATTGTCAACCAAGGTCCCAGGCCTCCACCTCCCAAACTTGGGTATCCTTCCACTCTTGAAGTTAAGACTGAGTAAAATTGTGTCGGTGGATGGAGGTCGTACCATATTAGACGAAGACTGTGGAAGTTCTCTTTTGACAGCTTTAGATTTGGCCAGAAAAAAGCTCGGTTGTTCATTTTCAGGGATGGATGGACTGGACTTTGCAGAGGATATACGGGATAAAGTCGTGGAAACAAGTGTTGGATCCGGCAGCCTAGAAGTTACAGGTCAGTTTCTTAGGTTGTACAATTTTTCAAAGTGACCCTCTGACAAGAACATCTAAGAACCTCGCTCCCATGGCTTTTACCTTAGAAAATAGGAGATGGAGAGAGAAGGGAAGGAAACAAAGCCTGGGGAGAGGTTGGAACACCCAGTACAATCTATCAAGTGAACGCTCCTCCACAGAGGAACTCTATTCTTGAAAGAAATCTCTCTATTTATTTTTTGTTACTTAGTAACTTTTTTTCTTATTTATTCCTATTACCCGATTCCTTCTCACGCACGTGATATCGCCGTGCAGTGAGGGTCTCTTGGTTCGGACCTCCTACATTAGCCTGCGTAGCAGGCGCCGGTTTGTTTTCTAGGGCGAAGGAAGAAATCTGGAGGACGCGCGAGGGGAGAAAAAGATAGGAGGCCTCCTCTCCCCTTCGCGTGTTGCCCTCGCGCGGCCTTTAAATAAATAGGGACTTTTAGCATCGACAACGGCGACGGCAGCGAAAACGTCAATTTTAGAATGAATTGGCGTTTTTTTCAACTTTGTCGCGTTTATTCAAATTCGCTGAAAATATCTAATGGAGGCAAATTTCCCTGGAGTTGATTTCTTGGGGACCGCACTCAAGTTTAGAAAAAGAAAGAAAATCTCGTCGTCCCTTGTTTAAGTCTTCTGTAAAACGTGAAATTAGGCATTTTCACGTCTTTTTTGACGTTCTCGTTGCGGTCGCCATCGTTGTTGCTAAAACTCCCTAATAACGGGCACCTGCTACGCAGGGTACCCCTAAATCCACCCATCAGTTTTGAAACGTTTGTAGAATAAGTGAATGATTGCGCTAAAATCTGGGGTCGCAAGTTTAATATAGCTAGAAATTAGCTTGTAACGATTGGAAATCATAAGCTGCGGTAAACAGGCTGGCTCGACAGAGCGAGTTCAAACCGAATCGCTCTCCGTATAAACTAATTAAGGTCAACTTTACACCTTTAATACGCATATAGGTTCAAAGTGCATTATTATGACAAAAGTACCAACGGAGACGGGAAGACTAAGGTTGCTGAAGGTGAAATACTCTACATAAAGCCCAGACATCCTGATAAAGGTGTAACAACCATACGATGCGAGACGTGGATGCGTTGACATCGAGAGGAGTCTGTGAGGAAATGGGCCTGAGTTATCCGCGGAGGAAGCTGATCGATTGACGTTTTGTTGCTGTGAATGTTGCCATGGAGACGCATGTCGTAGTTTGTCACAGGCGATTTGTGGAGCCTTCCCACAGCATTTGACGATCAATCAGTGTTTTACTCCGACGATGTTCTCAGCCTACCATAGAGAAGGTTACAGAGCCAGTATGGAAGCCGAAGTAGAAGCGTTTATGTCCGATGAAGGGAGTGATGCCACATCAGTGGCATTCCTAGTCTAGAATGAAAGAAGTACATACAACCTTTACCCTGGGTGCCAGAGACATTTTATGCGCGTTTTCCGGTTGCGGTTAAGTCCTACTAGTGACACCGAAACATCCAGCTGAACGCCAGAGAAAAAGAACATCTGGTACCCAGGCTAACAAGCCGTCGGAAATCTGATTGAAATTCAAATCGCCCTGGTCATTGCTAATTTGTCTCTTTGATTTTAAATAGATTGTAATTTAGTATTTATTGATTTTTATTAATATTTTTTTAGACTCGCACAGTTTTATCTTCATTTTATAATAGAACTTGTAAGTTTTAACGTTTGTTTAAAACCTTGAATAAAGACCTTTATTATCATCATCATCATCATCATCATCATCATCATCATCGTCATCATCATCATCATCATCATCATCATCATCATCATCATCACTATTATTATTATTATTATTATTATTATTATTAATTTCCCCCGGGGAAATAGTTCCGTTATTAAAAGAGCGGTGATACTGGTCGTCTCGTCAAGGAGTCTAAATTGCGGATACAGGTTCAGCTTGAGGTTTTCAGCACGAAACGCACATTTCAGTTACCTTCGGATGATGGTTTCGCTTACGGTTGTACGTGAAGAAATAAAGAACGAAACAGACGAAAAGAAAAAAGAAACTTAACGCAGAAGAAAGCATTCAATGACATCTCCTCTATTCAAATTCATATGATAACAATTTATCTTGCTTTTGTTTCAGAGCTCTATCTTTTAGGGGTCAAATAAAGATCGAGCCACGCCCAGTAATTCTAATTTCCCCGACGATAAACCCCAACCCCCTTAAAACAGACTCGTACCTAGTAGCTATTTATGTGCTTTGGGTGTGAGGAAAATAGGTAAGAGAGGGTGCCGGGGTTAGGTTGAGGCGCGTGGAGACTTATGGGAAGGGGGCGACAATTTTTCCCTCGTCTCTTTCACCCCTAAAACACAAATAACGACTGGGTACGAGTCTGCCCTTAGTATGGGAGTACACCCCGGATCGTTTCCTTACGAAGTTGCCGTCCCGGGAAAACAACGTAATAAGAACTTTTTACAGCAACGACGACGGCCAAACGGTAGCAAAATCAAGACTATTTACAGACTTACTGTTGCTGCAAACTTTGTCGCTATTACTCAGTCACTTTTGGAAAATGTCAAATGAAGGTGAATTTCCCAGGAATTGAATTACTCAGGACCGAACCCAAGTTTTGGAGGAAAAAGAAAGATTCGTGGCCGTGTGTTTACGTGCTCCATAAAACGCCGCATAAGAGAACTTCACGTCGTAGTCGTGCATTGACGGCAAGGAAATGAACAAAAAAGTGTGATGCTGTTTTGCTTATTAAATCTTTTTCTTCCGTTTTCTTGGCGTTCACGTTGCCTTCGCCGTCGTCGACGCTAAAGCTTCCTAATGTCGAACCCGGAACGACGGGGGGACAAATTCAGCTAGATTTCTAAGCGGGAAACAAGCCCAGGACCTTAGGTTTGCGATTCTGTATCTCCTAGAACTAAACGGAGAAGGCAGGAAAGCCGCTTAGTGACAGACAAAGAAATGTACTCTTTGTTACTCTTCGACCGTGGCTGTAATATGCCAGTGCATTATTTGTATAAAACATATGTAAAAGTCCGTGTGAATTTATATGTATTTATATTTATAATTTGTCAGAATTCTATAGAAACCTTTCTTCTTTTCATGTACGAGTGAGTATATTCAATTCAACCCGCGGATTGTACGTCAATAAATTAATATATGAGAACGAAAGAACGTTGTTCAATGTGTCTGTATTCTCTGAGGTGGTTTTTCTTCCACCTCGGTTTAATAAAGCCTCTCTACCGTTATAGCAGTAAACCAGGAGTTGACCAGCTCCTATTGGCTTGATCACTTAATGGCACAATGTAAGGCCTCGTCCACTCGTATCTGGATATTTTTGAAAATTTATTTGAGCACGAAAAACAGCGAGGCAGCGGAAAAGGGAGTAAGAGCGAAGGAACGAAGAGAAGTTTCCTCCTCTCAACCCCCTTGCATTTTTTTGGATCATTATAAGTTTCTGGGAAACTGCCCACCCACCCCTCCCTTAAGCCAACATTAACACTTCCTTCTCACTTAGGGCAACAAGTTGGCTTAGGGCAGGGGTAGGTTGACAGTTTCCCAGAAACGTAAAATGATCCTCTCTGATTTCGAGCCACACTCCACTATCTGCGTGAGATGGCTAGCCTGTAACAGGCTAGTGTTTCTTGTAAGAACAGACGGTGGTCTGCCTGTGTCTACACCACTTGAAGAGCTCCCGTGCACCTCTCATAGCAGTCATAAGTTACTCTGAAGTTCTTGGTAGCAAACCGGCTTTGATAATCATGACCAATGTACTGCTGAGACATTCTTTTCACAACACCTCTGAGTTGCTGTTGTTCGGCTTGAAGATCCACGTCATCGGATAAGACCCAATGAACAGAAAAAAATGGCTCTGTATTCAGTCAAATCTGTCCTAGGCCCGTTGGGCGGAGGGGACATCTTAACAGGGATGTTCCGCTGAACAGAGTAAGGTTATCTTACATCCTATATGACAGATTAGTATTACATCCCATATGACAGATTAGTATACAGTAATTATTTAGATTTAGATTTAGATTTCGGGGTCATAAACAGGGTATACAATTGCACTATTCAGGGTCTTGAACAACGTGCCTTGCTGGACCGGAAGCCTTTAACAAAGGTGCGCGATCTTCCACGTGTGTGGTACCAGACCAAACCTTTACACGAAATTTTAAGAGTTGGTTACGACCATTCAAAATTCAAGGAATTCTATGGGATACGCCTACCCTGGCTCCAGAGGTCCGTTCTCAAAATACCTAATATGAAATAAACCGTGCTTACGGTTTGATAAGGCTCCCGAGATATTTTTCTCTCGACTCTTTGCGCCTCGTTGACGCGGCTTCGCCGCGAATCATCAGTATCGATAAGAAAAAAATATCCTCTGGAACCTAGGGTAGGATACGCCAAATTTCATGGGGTGAAGTGCTGAAGACAAATATCACTTTGTGAAAAGTACTGCTGAAGAGGTTTCAATTGAATGGTGATTGATCACAAAACAGAGTTTCATCCACTGATAAGTTAGAACTACAATACATTTATTTCTTCGAAGTAATGACTCTAGGGGTAAAAGGTACAAGAAAGGAAGAATGATATTGGAATGGAGAGAAACTACAGTTCACTACACTTATAATAATTCCCTGCTAGCAGGTCTCTCGCAACAAGAGAATAAGGAGAGGATAGCAAGGCTGCAAATATATTTTTTTTCATAAGCAGGTCATTTGTCAGGTCAGAGACCAGACCTGACCTGACAAGGAAACAGTCTGGTCGGACAAAAGAAATTCCAAGTGAAAGAGCAAAATTAAGAATTCAACAAAACAACCTATTTCACTGCTTTAATTGCGCAATACTAATCACAGACAGGAGCTGTAACAGTTGTATCAGTTCACTGATCAGTCGTCACTGACTTCGCACTTAAAAAGACTCTCCTCAGAATTTCTCGCGCACATGGAACAAACAGCTGTAATGGGATATGCCGGGAAAAAACCGACTCAGACGTTTAGATCATGCAGATTTGTCACAAATATCCAAAACAACGTAAAAACTCACCCTGTTACTAGGCTGTAATAGTTTGTATATGCCCTTGGCGAACGAAATCTTCAGAGTTTTGGCTTTGTAGGGTTGGAATGTCTGTTTTACGATTGAAACTGTAAACTTGGGACAGAAGTGAACGGTGATGCAATCGTGACCACGAAGTGTCTAATTGTCGTTCGTGTTTTGACAAAAATGATTGTCTGTTTAGGTGGAAGCAATATTATTTCAAAGCCTCATGAGCGCTCTGAACTGCTGTTCAGGTTAAAATATACTTTGGAATCTTTTATAATCTTTTTGTCTTAGAAATCTGCAACATTGGGCGTCTTTATATACACATTATGTAAACGGGACTGATTCGCGAATGCAGTTAATTCTGAAAAAAACTTGCTGATTATTGCTCTGAATGGGTCTTGTAGTCAAAGGAACAAAATGAAACAAAATAAATGAGAATATTAAACCTGAGTCGGGTTTCGTTTAATGAAGTTCATAAATTTGGAGTCTTGATAGTTTTTCAGAAATGTGACTTCATAGAAACCAGAGCGCCCGAGCCGGCATGTCTACAATTCGTCGCCGCGAAAATATGCGATAGGCGTTAAGCCGAATTCTTTTATACCAGTACAATTAAACACAAATTTAATTCTGATTTACTTTTCGATAGCAGATTATTATTTTTTGATTATCAATGTGTGTGTTTAGCCAAATAACGGAACACTGTTTTGCCACAAGCGTAATTGAAGTATGATAATTAAAAGTTTAATTTGGATCAAAAGTGCCTGGTCAGAGTGACATACCAGACTAATATTTCGCCGGTCAAAACGTCAAATTTGCCGGACAATTGTCCGATGACCGACTGTTATTTGCAGCTTTGGATAGAGAAAGACCTCTGTCGGCTCCCGACGCGTTCTTCCATGCAGCCGCCGACCACATTTGTGGCCGAAAATGACTGGTTTTCAGAACTGGTTTCGGTTATTGTAGAATGCGCGTGTCCTGTTGAGACTCCATGCTGGATATTTCGGAGCCCACAGTTGTTATTATGGAAACTGGTTCTGTAAGTTGTGTCGCACGTGATTAAAACTTTACTGGTTGTAAAGGAAACGCCAGTAGACGCCAGTACTGTACAGGCGGCACATTTTTTTTTTCACGCTATGAGAGACCTCTGCTAGCAGGGAAATATTTTTGCAGAGGAGACAAAAGAAATCACTGCCTACTCTCCCGAATTTTTCGTGTTCTGCATAGTTCACCCTGTCCCCCGTACAGGTCACCAAATCTCCCGGATAAAATAGCATTTTTCACTTTACTGTTTAAGTTTGGAATTTTGCGCCATTTTTCAAAAATTCAAAAATGCTTTCGATCATAGGACAGTTTCCACGGCCTCTTTCATCAGTACTTTTAAGAAAATTTACAAATTTAGAACACTTCGTTTGATGTCCTGAGTCACACGGGTGGAGAGAGGTGCTTGGGGGGGGGGGGGGGGGAGGGGGTGTACTGCAAAAGAGACAGTCTCCAGATTTTATGTCTCCTGAATTACTGACCAAAAGCTTTTATTTGAATTCTACAACTTTTTTTGGAGTCTCTCTCCTGAGTATGCAGTGCACCCATAATCACAAGCCAGCCACGTAAAATTCACCTGTAAAGCTAGTTTTTTCAGCAGAATTGGTCCCATCTTGAGTTTTTGTGTGTTCTCCATTGACTCATGAGTTAACATAAGTCATGTCTCTGAGAGTGACAACGCTGGCAAAACATTCTGAGCAAGATCTAAAGTTTCTTCAGCCAAGGAGTTGTTTAATGAAGCTATTTCTACAATGTTCTGTTCGTTTGCGGAGGACAATGAAGGAAAGGATCCTTGAAGAATACCATCTGTGCTTTTCAGCATTGAGTACAAAGTGTAAGGACTGAATACACCTACAATGTAAAAAACTAAAAAATCAGTGAATTTCTTAAGAGTTCACTTTATTATGGGAATCTACTATGTTATGGGTTATACATTGAAAAAATTAAAAATTCTCCCAACGAGGTATAGTCTGCTACACAGCTGTGTTTTGTGTCATCACACAACGCTCCTCCTCACAAACAGGAGCGTTGTGTGATGACACAAAGAACAACTGTGTAGCAGACTAAAAGAAGTGCTTCAATTAAAACTTGAACCCACCGATAAATTTTTCTAACCGTGTGTCTGTATGTAATTTCACTGACAAGGAAAGAGAACAATATCTCATATCATCTAAGGCTCCCAAGCTGTTTTTGTCCCATCACGCAATGATGTTCCCCAACAAGGAGCATTGTATGATGACAAAAAAATGGCTGCGAGGGAGACTAATCAACTTAAGCTTACAGGACAAATCGACAGATGACAATAAGGAGTAGCTCACTTTTTTATGTAAAGCCCAGCCCTACCACCCTCCCTCTAGCAGAGACCTCTTTTCCCTGGTATTCGGCGGAAAAGAGGCCTCCCCTAGCAGGGAACCTACCACATTAATTAAAGATACAAACTAGCTAAATGTTTAAACAATAACTAAGCACATAATTAAGAGCAGCTCGATGCATTTCTATTAAAAATAAAATAACAAAATAGAATAAAATAAAAACATAGGCTAGGACAAATTCTTTTCAGGGCCAAATGTCCAAGTTTTGACTGAAAAGAACTCATTAAAATCCTCACTTAGGATGTCCATCCATTTAAGTCTGGTTTACACTGACAATGTAAGTATAAGCGCAAGTGTAAGAGTCTTGTTTCAAAAGAAAATGAATGCTTTTGATGCATGTGCACAATTTAAAAGCAAACACCATAACAAACGAAAAAAATTTTCTCTTTTTTTCCAGATCCTTGTGCTTGTGCTTATTTTTTTAAAGCCAATTTACTAGCAAAGTTATAATAATCATATTGTTATTATTGATTACTATTATAATAATTATTATTATTTATAACTGTTTATTATCATAAAATTAGTATCATCATGGTGATGATGATGATGATGATGTCAGTGAAGATAAAGAAGATGCTAAAGCAAGGATGTAGGTCCCATACGATTTATGTCAATAGAAGCCAATTAAGCTTTTTTAATTGTTACTTGCCTCTTGGTATCAATCAAGTACTGCTGCAGCTGAGCTCTCTCGTCCAGCAATCTCTGCAAAGCACTCTGTGCTTGTCGGTATCTGGCATAGAGTGCTACCTTCCAACTTGATAGTTCATCAGACATCATTCTTAAGGCAAAAACACTACGTTTTACTTTAACATTTTGGTACCAAAGGGGAGTTAACTTGTCTAGATTTTCATCCTCATGAGAAGCTCTGCAGGTTCCTCAATTTTTCGTAGATGATCTCAATATATTCTTTAATAGGCATCCGATGATTTCTGAAGACGTTCAAAAGAGTTCTGAAGTTCTCGGAATGAGCAACAGTGACTTTCCTACTAACATTCGGAGGTTTTGGGAAAGTGCGATCATTCACTTGACCCTTCTTTTCTTGAAGATTGGTTAAGGTTTATTTCATGTTAAAGGGCTGTGACTATTGGCCGGGGGCTGGGGATTTTCCTGGGCTACTAAGAAAAAGACCCCTGGCTACCTTCAGAGGAAAACAAATGGGAAACAGATCCAATCTAACCTTCTAGCTGTTCAATTCCCTACTTTAAATCAGCATACACCTGACAACTTGAAATCTAAAGTTACAGCCCTGGGCCCAGTTGCTCGAAGCATGGTTAGCGTTAACCAGTGTTTAATACCTTGACAACGTATTGGTTTTGATACTGCTTAACCAATGGTTAAAGCTAACCATGCTTTGAGCAACTCAGCCCCGATGTCATAATAATTCTTTTTAGATTGTATCATTTAAGGCTGCGATAGCTCACATTTTTTCTGCCAAGCATGAGAAATTGGGCCAAAAGCATTGAGCTGAGATAAAAAACTTCCACCTGTATGTGGGACCCACAACTAAGGTGTAAACGCTGCAGGGATACAATATTACTATGGAAGAATTTTTTTAAAGATTACACACTAGGTAAAATAATGTGTGATTTTCACTGGCGATAAAAAAAGGACTGAGTTGATCACTCCAAGTACCAGTATTTTTTGGTTGACAACTTTTTACTGTTCCTGATGAGCAAGATGCGAAGCTTGCATGTAAGCAATGAAACGGTAAAACACCACTCTTACCTGCTTGCAAGAAATTTTGTTCTCCATACATCACATTCAATCTCAAGCCTGTCTGACTCCTCAGAGTTTTCTTCACACATTTTTTTCCAGTGTTTGAGTTCAACAGTTTGCTGGACATTTCTATTGACCAAGTCTTCCAACCTGAGTTTGTAAGAACAACAAAATTTTGTAAAATTAGTATTACAGTTTGCAATAGCTGAGGCAGAAAATCCATGTACTCAGTTCTGAGACAAAAATGAAAAATAAACTCTTTTTGAAAAAACGTAACACAAACAAATGAAACCTACAATGTATGTTTCCATCTAATTTGTGAATATTTCTTTATGTTTTTCCCAACCGACAGAATCAGTTATAGAATTTTGAAATACCTTTGCCCAATATCTTCTCCAACTGATGCTACTAGTAACCTCTTTATCTCTGCATTTACCTGTTCAGAAGAGAGGAAAAAAAAAAAGATTTATGACCTATTAACACTTTCCTTAAGACTTTCCTCTCATTACCCAGTGTAAGAAGACAAACCTTTCTCTTGTGATGTCATCACAATTTCTTTTTGAATTTTTTCCTCCCTTGATGAAAGGCATAAATGAAAGGATGCATGAAAAAAGCTTTAAAGGGGTCAGCTTCTGATTAACTTCTACCAAACTTTTTGTTCTCTTTCCAATTTGCCTTGTATTTGCTTGAGAAACTAATGCTACATTCACATGGCACAAGATGAATTTTCAACCAGCTGAAAAATATGACTGGACAACAGGGTTGTCACTAAGATTTCAAGTTGCTGGGTAAATACAACAAGTAGGTGGGAGATCAAACAGCTACAGGTTTTTTCTGGTTCTATTTTTCTTCTATTTTCATTTGAAAGTAGATGGGGGCCATGCTCATAGTAGCTGGGGAAATCCCTGCCCCCCATCTCTTAAAGACAACCCTGGGACGATATTATTAGTTCACACGTGACAGTTCAATATTTTTGCTCTGTTCACACTGAGCTTTGAATGGCTAGGCATCTAGATTTTGGTATGGTTAAATAAGGTGGTTCTATGTGAACAGAACACCTAAATGCACAAATTTTCAACTGGTTAAAAATTTGCCCAGTGCCATGTGAATGTAGACTATAAAGTGAGACTTTGATATTGCATGTCAAAACGAATTTGTCAAGAGTAAATTTAAAACATTCCATATGAAAATGAAGTTTTGCTTACTTGAGAATAAAACAGTAGCTTGATATCAAAGACTTTGCACTATTGAAACCACTATTTTGAAAAGGAGGAAAAAATGTCTATTGTATTATCATTTGTGTTCCATGGTATCATGTTCAGTTTGAATCCAACTTTGTTGCCAGTCTTGTGTCGCTGTTTCAAGCCCTGTGACACCAGTCTTCATTTATCCTGATCGGACCTCACAGTGATGCAAATAATTACACCTTGCGTTGCAACAAAATTAAAAGTCTGCTACTTACTACAAATGCTTTTTTTTGTCACTTTTAACTCTTTGCTTGCTAAAAACGTTTTGGTTATACTCATCAACTGCTACTTCACAAGTGCATGTACTTGGCATTTTCTCTTTTATGGTAGAACATTTTTACAATCAAACTGGGAAAACTGTGAACACCAAAAATATTTCTGGAATGTTATTGTGTTGCAAGATAAAAGCCGGTTGGGCATGAGAAACTAAACTGCAAGCAAGAATATTAATTAGTTTTTGTGGTTTTGTAGCTAGTTGGCGTACCCTGATCTTTGCTGTGATTGGTCGTAACACAATAAACATTCCTGAAATATTTCAAGTGTTCACGGTTTTCTTGGTCACACTGTAAAATTTGACAAAGAAATTGTACAATAACAAATAAAGATAAAAAATAAAATATGTTCCTTATGTCATCAGAGTAGGGAACAAAAAAGAGTGGCCTGATCATGATCTTGGGGTTCAGAAAACATATTTTTTAACTACTGGTAACAATTAGTTATTATTTTTTTGTTCAAACCTTAGTCTGGACACCAAGCTGCACAGAAAGCGTTGTTTTCTCCTCAACCAAGTTAGAGTTTTGTTCCTCAAGGTCATTAATAACTTTCTGACTATCCACAAACTCTGCTGTGTGTTCCACGACAGTGGTCTTCAGAGCAAGCTCTTTATAGCTGAGATCTGCGACTGGCGGAGCTAAAGATGGAACTTGATCATTTCCTTTTAATGATATTCCCAACTGATGGTCTAATCTCGGTAACTCAGCCCCTTGAAGTAAAATATTTGTTGAGTTTTGTCGATAAATTGCCGCAGGTTTGGGGTGTTCATCATTTTCTGCATAATGTTTATTTTCAGTTTTAAAGACAGATGTTGGTGAGTACACCATGTCCACTTTTAATCTGGTGGTTAAGTATCTCCTGAGTATTTGTATTCCTCTGTTTTTCTTGATAGCTCTTTGGTTGTGGCATGGTTTTTCTCCCAGTAGAGGAATAAGCTGCTTTGTCTCCAAACATTTGGCTTTTTGTAGTTGTTGGTAAAGATGTAATATTTCTTTGCGGCAGTTCACTATCATCACTCCCCTTAGAGATACTCCCATCGCTGGAATTACTAGAAGAATACTCCATGCCATCTCCACTTGAACATGGTACTTTACTGTAATCCACTGTCAAAAAGTATTATCATCATAACAATGAAAATAATGAAGATGATGTTAACAAAACAATAACAATAATCGAATAAGGTCATAAAATACTGTATATTTTAAGACAACAAAATCCACTTGTTACTCTGAAACTGGTTGAAACTCTTGTAGTTTTACAAGAGCCATTATTTTTGTGTATTTATCATTACTGTAACATTACCATAACAAAATAAATAGATATTAAGTATAGAAGGAACAGAATTAATGAATTTCAATAAAAAAATTAAATAAAACACAAAAACACAAAAACACAGTCAACATTGTCATGTAATGCTATATAAATATGTACTGTTCCCATCACCATGACAACAGTACAGCTTTTATCAAAGAGTTACTATTTTGTTTCAGGAACCATCACTAATTTTTTTCTGTTCTGCTTTTTTTTTAAACATACTTTTTCTCCTTGGCTTGTTCCCTTTCATTCTTACTGCTGGCCCTTTACAGCTTCGCGAGGTTTTTCAAATAAACCTATTTCTAGTTATACATCAATACCAGCTATAAGATTGTAAGGTACATGGGTGTATCATATCTTTAGACTCCTCCAGGTTCACAGGTCTGGTAATTGGCACTACAGTTGATAGTTTTACATAGGAATGATCCTTGTAAGCGGCCTCTTATGACTAGGTTTTATTCAGGTGGCCATAATATTCAAGCTACCTGCTTAGAAGATGTTACAGATGAGTGCGAGTATGACCGGGGTTACCGAGACAAAGTTGACCAATTGGATTGCAGGAAAATAACAATACATTAAGAGAAAGTTAGTTGTCAATCATAATCAAAATAAACAACATGGATCGAAATCAACCAATTACAGCCTACAGACCTGACCTTTTGAACCCGTTATAAAAAAGCTTGTGTTTCCTGAGAGGTCTGTTAGAGCGAATGTAGTGTTATTTTCCTGTAATCTGATTGGTCAACTTTGTCTAAGTGGCCCCGGTTACAGTAGTCGCACTGTAAGAGAGCTTATTGTGAATCTTATTATTCTCACCTAATGACTTTGTATGCTCGCCATCCTTTTCACGTCTTTGTAGAGAGAATCTGTTTTGCAAAATAACACACCATCACAAACAAATGTATGTTTTTTGTTTTTACAGAAAAGTAGAATCGGAGTAGGCTAAGACAAAACCACATGGTATAATAACTTGATTTTGGAAAATAATTAAAAATAAATCAGTGGTTAACTACCTCTCCATCTCCAATGGAAGTGGCTCCAACAGCTGTGCCATGTTTTTAAAAATTTAATTGAAGTAATCAATGTTCCTTATACTGTACTATGCTGCTGTAAAGAAAGAAAGCAAGAACATGAGACAATAAATCAAGTAGACAAGACAATAACATTGACTTCTCATCTGTCAACAGTACAGCTGATCTGAGTTGACTTAATAATTAATTTTTCTCAGTTCAGATTTCCGAGAAATCAACAAAGACAAATTTAATAGAACATAAAAAAGAGATAAAACCAATAGCATCTAACTCCTAAGTAGGGAGGGAGTTCATAAACCAGTTATCATGATCAAAGGCTAATCCACGGCCAGTACTAGTGTGATGATGTCAAAACTGCACTGCAAAATTACAAAGCAATAGACAGACGCAAGACCACGTCAAGCGATGACAAGACCCTGTATTCTAATTCAAATGACATGCACACACACCAAAGGATCAATATATACCTTAAAAGTCGAGAACTTAGCTCTCATATAATAAGCTAATGCAGAGATTCCAACCCTCCCGATTTGATCGGGAGTCTCCCGATTTGATGTCTTGCCTCCCGCTCTCCCGATTTTTACCAAATTCTCCCGATTTATTATAAAATTTTGAAAACCAGGGAAAAATTGCTAATCTTTAGAATTTTTGGCGATCTGTCACTGTGAAATACTCATGTTATACTTACTTTCTTCGCGAAGAGCATTATTGTATGTTATAACTCAGGCCGGAATGATGTCAAAGTTCAGGAAATGGCACTTGAGAGAACCTAAATTTGCAAAATTTCCCGGGGGAGCATGCCCCCGGACCCCCCTAGAAGCTCGCGCCTTCGGCGCTAATAATTACTCCCTATTTTCCATCACATTGGGTTGGAATCTCTGCTAATGTGAACCCAATCACCAAAATTTCCACGTAGCAAAAGTGAAACATTGCGCAACAGTAAAATGATACCTTACTTCCGGGGTGAAAATCAAAAGGATGACGCCCGTCTATATGTGCAAAAAACTTGTAAAAAATAACAAATTATGACAAGGCTATGTGACCTCGTCAGCTTTTAAATTAGATCTGATTGCACGCCATATTAACATCAATCTTAACTTACTTGCCCATAAATCCGCCATGTTTGATTAGTCAGTCCCAGCATTCTATGCGGCTTTGTTGGCTAACCTTCTAGGGAGAGGAAGGTAAAATCGAGGTTGTTCCAAATTTGACTGTCAAAATTGCATATGTTTTATCGTATACTGTCCATGAGAATCTCAGGTCTCATTTGGGGAAAATTGTTTGGTGCTCAATTAAATAAGGTCTCTATCATTATATGTTGCTTTTAGCAACAAGTTTGACTTCTCTTCTTACCCCTCCCTAGAAAGTGGAAGCTTTCGTCTGCAGGTGCTCGGATGATGTTTTGGTTTTGTTCGCGCTTTGTTTGAAAATGTTGAGTTCCACCCGCTGGAAATTAGCTTAAAAATTCGCCTCAAATTACCTTTAAAGAGGCTTGTTTTATGGCGTCCAAGCTCAGAGCAAATGGAAGCAGACCCCGCAGAAGAAATGGGAAAGATTTCGTCGAAGAGGAACGCAAAGATGCAGATTTTGACTTTGTGGTGGGCGGTGGAGAAATTGATTGTGATTTTGCCGTTCCCAGCTTTTCGTTTTACGTTGCATCTGTCATCGTATTCTTGTTTCAATAATTTGTTATTGGAATTCCTGCAATGCAGGATTTGTATTCGACGATTCTGAGGCTATTGTGGGTAACAAGGACGTAACAGCTGAGGTCCCGCTTGGAAAACTGTTTCTTCATGACTTTTGGGGAACAAACATCTCTTCAAATCTAAGCCACAAAAGTTATCGCCCACTGACTATTTTGACTTTTAGATTTAATTACTGGCTGGCTGGTGGACTAAAACCTTGGGAATTTCATCTCTTCAATGTCATACGTCATGCTGTGGTTTCAGTGTTAACTTTGAAACTTTTTTCAGTTCTCATTAGCGCCAGAAAAAGGACCTCTAACGAGAATGAGATAAGCTTAACTGGCGAATCCACAAGCATTCAATTTTCTGCTCCTAAGGCAAGTTTGGTCGGCGCCCTCATTTTTGCTGTGCATCCAATTCACACGGAAAGTGTAAGTTAAGTATGAGTATCTCTAACTTTAATCTAAAATATTTTTTATATCGCTGACCTCAATTTAAGCTCCGTTGCTTAGTTATCAACTACCTAAGCCACAGGCGGCCCAGACGTAGTATGTGTCACTGAATGAATATATGAATATCCACATGGACAAATTATTGCGATGAGTCGTCGAAACTCCCATGGACTAAAATAGTCTAAAAGTCAAAATATAACAAAACAAAGCTAAGATACCTTTAACTGAACGACTCCTTGTCTTTCCTGGCCGGTTTAAGCGGCATTTTGTTGAGTTTTGAAATTGTAGGTACTATCCACTAAAGAAGAATTAAAGGCTGGCTACAAAACAAACAGACCATCTCCACGCGCCTTCACACGAAGCGCTATAAATTCGAGAATAATCGACAAATCTGCTCCAAATAACCATCGGCTAATCTGCAGGTAACGTGTGCTCCTGCTTCTGGCTCGCTTGCTCCACAAAACCCATCGCAACTGTACAATAATTGCTCGCTCATCAACAACCACTGTTGACCTTTACGCTTCGATATGACCGCAAACGACCAGGTTTAATACGCGACGTGACGCGACGTGAATATTCAAGCTTAGCGACCGCGTTCGCGCAACAATGCAGCACTTGCTATGGGAGGGATGGTACTATTGCTTCTAGGTCAATCGACTGACCGAAGGTTAGCTGCGTTAGTTTTGACCAGAAAACAAAAGGCGATTGCGGGACCGTCCGTAAGTTTTCAACAGGGCAGCCCTGGTTTTCAAGTTCGAATTCTTCTAACGTTCGCTGTCTCAGCTGCTGTCACATTGTTCGTCCAGCCGCTTGCATAGGTTCTTGACTCTACCAGACTTATTTGCTTAGCTTAACAACGTCTTACTCCATAATATGTTGTCCAAACTGGTGAAGGAGGACGAGAATTTTCCGCCCAGGAAAAAGGCAAAATCTGGCCCCCGCTATGCAGCTGAATAGAAGATACAGCTGAAGATATCGTAAAGTAAAATTTATGTGCGCGATATCTTTTTTTATTATTATTATTATTATTATTCTCAAAACTCAGGGGCACCCAACGATGATTTCCCCCTAAAGGCATTGAAAACACATTTAAGGCTGTCCAGAGTACTTTTGCATGCATTCTAAACAGCGCTTACATAAATTTAGTCAGGAAGGCTAAAAGCGAAGCTAATGATTTATAGTTTGCTCATACTAAATATAAAATATATCGTGTAATGCTAAGCGGAGAAGGCAACGAGACAGGGCCACCCAACGACTGTTTCCTCAAATACTTTCAATTGAAAACACTTCTGTAGCTATTCATAAAGTACTTTTAGCTCTATAGAAATGCATTCTAAGTGGCGCTATAAAATTTGCATCTCAGTGTTCGGCCATTCTAGAGGAACTTGAGTCTTTTCAAAATTACGAGGAATTCAGAATTATTTTCCCGAAAATTTTAGATGCAATTTAACGTATTACGAAGGAGATAATTTTTCAGATACCTTCTTTCATCACATTTTTGAATCCGAAAATTTTAGGATTCCATTTTACTCTCTACGAAAAATAGCCTAACCCGGTGAGTGAAATGTGAAAAATTAAAAGTTGGATGCCCTTGACCAGAACTGTGAAAAACAACAATAGGTCTAATTGCAGCACACTTTCTTGTACATTTCCTTGCCGTTGATTTGCATGACTTCAACGTGAAACGTCCAGAAAACTTCCTGGTTTTCACTTTTTATGGAGAAAATGTGGTATATGTTCTTGTTCACTTTTTCCACTGCCGCTCATTTTTTTTAGGTCCGCTATAAGATTCGTATCTGTTCGATGCTCCTTGGGCAAATTGGATCTTTTTAAAAATTACATGGGCTTCAATATTATTTTCCCGATTGATTGACCTGGAAGCAATAGTACCATCCCTCCCATAGCAAGTGCTGCATTGTTGCGCGAACGCGGTCGCTAAGCTTGAATATTCACGTCGCGTCACGACGCGTATTAAACCTGGTCGTTTGCGGTCATATCGAAGCGTAAAGGTCAACAGTGGTTGTTGATGAGCGAGCAATTATTGTGCAGTTGCGATGGGTTTTGTGGAGCAAGCGAGCCAGAAGCAGGAGCACACGTTACCTGCAAATTAGCCGATGGTTATTTGGAGCAGATTCGTCGATTATTCTCGAATTTATAGCGCTTCGTGTGAAGGCGCGTGGAGATGGTCTGTTTGTTTTGTAGCCAGCCTTTAATTCTTCTTTAGTGGATAGTACCTACAATTTCAAAACTCAACAAAATGCCGCTTAAACCGGCCAGGAAAGACAAGGATACGTTCAGTTAAAGGTATCTTAGCTTTGTTTTGTTATATTTTGACTTTTAGACTATTTTAGTCCATGGGAGTTTCGACGACTCATCGCAATAATTTGTCCATGTGGATATTCATATATTCATTCAGTGACACATACTACGTCTGGGCCGCCTGTGCCTAAGCTTATCTATTTTTTATGCTTGTAAAATTATTTACTTTTTAAGGTTAGCAGGTAGTTACAATTTTCGTTAAATATTTGAGTTGTTACCATATTAACAGTTCAATAAATATTTAATGATATTTTTATTCAAGGTTGGTTCACCATTTCAAACTATGAGAAAAAAATTTGGAGTTGATATTGGCTGTTTTAAAATTGAAAAATTGCCACAAAGACTTATCGTCAGTAGCACATAATTTTTCAAGGGTATCTTTATGGCTCCAGAGGCCCGTTCTCAAAATGGCTAAGATGAAGTAAAACGGTGCTTAGAGTACGGTAAGAAAAAAAAATAACCTCTGGAACCCAGGCTAAAAGCCACATGTAATTTACACTGAACAACTTTGTCACATGTGATTTGCTTACCACAAGCCTTCCGCACACAAGTTGTAATATTGGTGTAAATCAAACCTACCACATACTTGAGATTTTTTATAGGTTTGATTTAAACAATACAAAATGTGTCGTAAGTTTATCATAAGCACTTGACATGCAAGACGTGCAAAAACCTGTATGGTGTAAATCAGCCTTAATTTCAGGTTATATCATGCTTGCTCTGACTGTATTACAGAAGGAAATAATAATATTAGCCACCATTTAGACATAAGCAGGGGATACTCCCGTACAACTGCGTAATCTACAATCACATTTTTTTCCATTTTGTTCAGGTTGCAAACAGTGTATGGGCTGCAAGTGAAAAGTCATTTTGAGAACGTTGTTTGGATGATTTCTCAATAGTGGGTCAGCCTACACCATTATCTTTTTGAGATATGGGAGCATGCTGGCCTCACCACCCCCCCCCCCCCCCCCTCTATTATTCTCAGAAATTTTAAAATGGGAACATTGCTGGATTTCATATCATCAAACTGGACTGGGTACAAGTCTGTATTATGGGATTATTAACACAAGAACCTGGTGAACAGAGAGATAGCAACAACATTTGCCAGATACCCATGTTTGGTTAATTTTGATCAGGCTGAAATTACAAGATACAACTATTCAAAAACTTGAAAATTTACTAAGAAATGTGTGGATGGCTGTATCTTGTCCCATATCTGCCCGATAAGTGCCAGACTTGGGGATTCTGTGACCTCTTGCTGAATTTGTTGGTCTTGCATTGATATTATCCCATATTACATGGACTGATACCCAGTCCCCATGATATGAAATTTGGCATTGTCCCACATTTTTGACCCCATTCTCAGGGTCTTTGATTTCCCATCTCAGAAGACCTTAATTTGCAGCATTTTTCTTATATTTTCTAGCAAATTAAGGTGGGAAGAATTTTATATGAAGGCTTCCAGGGTCGCAGTAGCACATCCCCTTCCAAAAAATTTCTAAAGTTTTCACCCCCCTGGCATGGGGCTTTATTCCAGGCACCTCTCACTAATTTAATGCCCTTAATGTTTTTTAGGTTGCAGGCTTAGTTGGTAGAGCAGATCTTCTGAGTGCACTTTTCTTTATCCTTTCCTTTCTGTTTTATGCAAGATGCTGTGACATTGGTAAGTACAGGAAATGTCTAGGTTGATTAAAGTATTACCACACAATATCAGAAGCCCTGATAAATTAAGGTTTGCAATGCACATTCATTTACAAATGACTGGCCAGTAAATTTGTCTGATCTGGCTTGGATCTTTGAATACATTTTCCCAGGGAGATAGGTAATTAAGGTTTTAATGTGGTTAAATGTAATTTAAGCTAAGTTAAACGCGAAACAATGCTGGTCTGGGGTTTCCCTTGTCTCGGTCATGCGCAGTGGTGGGGGATCTGCAGGGGGTCGCGTGGTTTTACAGCTCGGGTTTTGAGGTCAACTCATTTGCACGTGCACTTTTGCCTTTTCGACGGTGCTTGACGACTTTACTCCCCGCCCTTCCCTCCCCCTTTTCCGGTAAGTATGTGGTAAGTATCATGGTTCCACTGTCTTTTGTCAGTGTGACGGTGCCTGGTGGTTGCCGCTCACAGGGTTGTCATGGTTACCCTACGCGCTCGGCTCCGGTGCTCGAGGCCCCACCATCTTTCCAGGCACCTTCCCCAAGCTCATCTATTGTTGATGAGTTTAATGGTCATGCATTGGAATAATGAATTTTTGTCTGTCACGGCAATCATGGAGTGGTATACGTTCTCCCATGCTATACATCCAGTTGCTGTGTTTATTATACTTTCAAATTATCATTTACAGTGTAGCCTACATCAAAAATCTCTGTCCCGGAAATGTGCTGCCTATAATTTTGTGCATATGCTCTTTTCTCATGTACACAATCTCTGTACATTTCAAAAGTCAACTGCTATTCTCTTGGGGATCACACCTTTGCTCATGTTATGGAACTCTCTGCTGTTAACAATGAGAACTAGTAGTAGCCTCATCATTTTTAAAATGTGTTGATATTATATGCTTTTAAATATTTTTAATAGCATTCATTGGCACTATATAAATTCATTATTAATTAATTAAATTAGCCAAAGGAACAGCAACATTACCACATATAATTTACAAATGTGACGTTTTATTGTTTACAGATGCAGAAGATGGGTCTCCTGAATATTTCTCTTGGGCATATCTTGCAATGAGTATGGTGTTTTGTAGTGTCGCAATGCTTTGTAAAGAGCAAGGGATCACAGTCTTGGTAATGTATCAAATTTTAAGTGAATTTCAAATAACATCAGGTTGATATACGCTGAACCAAAAGATTTACTTTTATCAACTAAATTGATGATGGGAATGATAGGTTTGCCACTGAATTTCAGTTGAGTGCTGATCCTTCATAGTGATGAATCAGAGAGTTGTCA
Source organism: Porites cylindrica (assembly GCA_964035525.1). Classification (NCBI taxonomy): domain Eukaryota; kingdom Metazoa; phylum Cnidaria; class Anthozoa; order Scleractinia; family Poritidae; genus Porites; species Porites cylindrica. Next base: position 7,820,793 of record OZ037783.1, on the reverse strand, counting down.
GAAGTATATAGGGGAGAGATTTGTAGTCTGCAACAATTGTGTTTGTGCTACATTTGTAGGCTAGTGTATCTGGATATGGTCCTGGATAGACTGAGTAAAACGTTCCAGGGGCCTATGTAGTGGTACACCACATCCAGAATAAATATCCGCAATTCTCAATAAAACACATTTAAAGCATCATCTATAGTCTCCCACGTCAGGCTTTTCTTGACTCATCATGCAAACAAAAACATTTTTGTCTTTTTAGGGTATTTGTAGTGTTTATGATGTCATTGTTGTGTGTGAGGTAGATCCACTTATGCTTATAATGAGAGCTACACCTACCAAAGGGGACAGAAATGGAACCATTTATTTAAAGGTGACTTTATGATCAAACTAAAAAACTTTTAACCACGATCTCATTTCTTGCCTAATATAGCTTCTTTTTCTCTTCGTTAAACCAGTTTATAATAATGATTGTTACAGCCAAAAAATACCTTGTTTTATTAAACTACCGTAGCCTTTTTAATGCAGAAAGAGGGCATGCACCTATATAGGAGGCTACATTAAATTGATTACCATCACTCAAAAAGCAAATAAGTGAATAAGAGAATAATTTTTTGTGCCTCAAATGTGGCACTTCAAATATCAAGGGTGGCTGGCACTTATTTGAGGGCGGCCTTTATTTGAAGGTTCGACGCCACAAATTATTTTAACTGGGATATTAGTATTTTCTGTATTACGCTCACAGAATTAACTTCTTTTGATTTTGATTATATCGTGGCTGGGGTGCTTATTCTGGGACAGCACTTATTAACTCTTTCATCCCATATGCAGTGCTTATTTGAGGGCAGTACATGATCAGGGGTGGTGCTTATTTGGAATAAATACGGTTTGGTGAACATTAATATCAATGTTGATTAAAATTCTGACTTGTACATTCTTTGTAGGAGAAAAAGGCAGTCACTACATGGCTGAAAGGCCTGATTTTTAGACAAGTGGCTTTACTAGTCACTGGTATCCTCCTTCTGCTATGTCGATGGCAAGTCATGGGTTCTTCACCTCCAGTATTTCAGGTCGTTGATAATCCAACATCATTTGAGAAGTCTCTTATTATGAGAGTGAGTACAGAAGAATGCATTCAGAATAAATTTACTGGATTAATCTTTAGTTAATATATCTTCAGTTTATTTATTTTTGTTGCAGAAACTCATTTTGCCAATTGATTATAGCACAGTTATGAAAATATAAAGGCACTAATCCTTTTGATGTACATCCCTCTTAAATACATAGGCCAGAAAGATACAAATTTACTGGTTTAATTTCAGATTTTTTATTGACTCATTAGTTCAATGTTATTATTTCATTTAGATGAATTAACTGCAATGGCTGTTTTTTTTTGTCCCACACACAGATAATTAATTATAACTATCTCTATGCCATTAATGCCTGGCTTCTCATTGTACCTCAATGGCTTTGTTTTGATTGGTCAATGGGTTGTGTACCAATAATCAACACATATAGTGATCCACGTGTACTCTGCATTGTTGCCCTGTGGACTGTGCTTCTCCTGCTTCTTGTGTACTGTTTATGTGGGAGGAATTTGCAAATAAAACGGTAAGGTTCTTTTAGGGGCTATTCACAGAATACTTTAATTTTGAAATGAGTCCGTCCCATCTCCATAACTTTATTCCTCTGTATATGTTTACTTAATGATACAAAGACAAAGTTTCATTCCTACACAAGTCATTCTGGAATGAGTTCATTCCAGTTTTGAATACAAATTTAATTCATGTGGTGTGATATTCCATTCTGGTATTGTGTAACCTGAATACAAAGTTAACTTTGTTCTGATTAGAAATGTAATAGCAGACCGTGTAGTTGTGGGCCACCAGAACATATGTATAGCTTTCAAGTTTATCTGGCACAAACACCAAGGGAGGGAGAATGCCTTAATTAAGCTGAGCCAGTCAATTTTCTGATGTGAATGCAAAGTGAATTCTTGGACCAATATATATCAACATCTTGTTTTTTACTTAACTGTTCAACTTGTAGGTTGTTAAGATTCACATGCATTTACTCAACAGTACTTTGGTCCTGTGGCTGTTACTTTTTTTCCAGTAATAATTGTCTATGTGTTGGAATAATTATTAATAGGCCTCCCAAGCAGATGTTCTTTTGGCTCGTAATGCAGTCCTCCCCAACAGTTATGGGGCAGAACTGTCAATGTGTGATGGAGCCCTAAGAATGTCTGTGTGGGAGAAATGGAAAAATAAATTGGTCTAAATTCTACAAACATGATCATACCAACTTTAGATAAACACAATCATGCAAGCATCAATTTTCTGTGCTTGATAACACATGTACATCTGCTACATTGCAGTTGCAGTTCATTGCATGTTGTGTTTGACAAGAGAGATAATCTTCTTTTTTTCAGGATTCTAACCATGGGACTTGCTATCCTTGCTGTCCCATTCCTTCCAGCATCAAATATCTTCTTCACAGTTGGTTTTGTCGTGGCTGAAAGAGTGCTGTATCTCTCTAGTATTGGCTCTTGTCTGATCACTGTTCTTGGATTTGCCGCACTAAGCAAGAAATACTTTGGAAAAAAGGTGAGTAGAATGATGTATATATATTCACTTGAATTGTCATTCTTCAAAGACGTGTAATATGCTGGTTTGAAATGTGTGTTATTTAGATGCCATATGCTCTTTTTAGAAATGTGGCTTGACCTTGTTGGAGGAAGCAATAAATTGTTTTTCTGCAGGGGAAACACTCAATTAGGCAGATTATTGGTAGTATTTATCCTTTAAATTAAACTCAACAAAAGAGGAGCACAAGGAGGGGAAGTACCTAAGAGGCTGATGGAGCCAAGAACTGCAGCTGAGTGTACCATGTAACCATGACAACCCTGTCAATGGTATCCACCCAGGCACCATCCCATTGCTTACTAATACATGGATTAACCCTCCCAATGGTGACCAACATCAATTTTCCCCTAACGATATCCATACGTTGTCAAGAGAAATGGTTACAAGAATTAATGAAATGATCACCAAAGAGAAAATGCTTTGATCTTTTATTAAACTCTCTCAACTTATCTCTAAGGAAATGTATGAAAATCAGTGTGGAAAATTTGTATGTGGATATTGGGGCTTAAATGGTTAAAGGGTGGGCTGGGTACAGTAGGTAAACCGAGGACACCGAAACCTTCACCAGCATAAGCAGTGTATAAAAATATACATGTGTCAGACCCACAGGGCACAGACGAGTTATTTGTGACCTCAATAATATTGTTGATTGTAGTTAAATTTTACAGTTGATAGTGCACATTGCCTTTGTCTTTATACCGTGGAATCAAGCAAACCGTCATGGGATCGTCTTACAAACCTGATAAAAAATTATCCAATGCTCCGGAAAACCACCGAAGGTAATGTCCTGTGGACGAATAACAGCAGCTACACTGTATGATATAACAAAGAGACAAGTAACTCCTCTGTGCCCTGTGTAACACCCTGACAAGAATTAATTTGATATTTTCTGCTGCCCTGCACCTGTATAGGTATTAGGATTTACTGTTGGTGCACTGATAGCTTTGTACATGGCTCGTACAGTACAGGTAAGAAAAATGACCCTTCAGCTAGTAGAGCCTCAGATAATCACGTCAAAGGGGTGCCTGGAATTAAGCTTGATGTCAGGTAATCAAAGAGTGAGGGTGTATTAAATTGTATTGCAGTCTCCCTTTCATCCATGTTTTTACCATCTATATCACCATGTTATATTCTGTACCAAGTTATTACGTAATTTGCTTTGACTTGCTTCCTATGCAGACGTTTCCAGGTTAGGCAAGGGACTTAGTGCAAATTCCTAAAGAAATCTTCATGGGGGCCAGTTCTTGCCCCAGATTTCATGGACTTAAAGTCTTGGTCATACCCTTTCCCCCTCTGATACTACTATGATACAGGCACCCCCTGTCAGAAGATACTGAACTCAGGGTTCTCAGTAAGTTTTAAAGTAGACAGCTAGGATGTAAATGTAGGCGGCTTAGCAATCAAGTACTGTAGTTAATTTCAGGCTTGCATTCGGCCTTGCTTTACCCCTTTTCCCAAAAAGTACGTGGCTCAAATCTAGTTGGTTTTTTAGCCAGTTGCCCGCACTTAAAGAGAACCCTGTAGAAAGCTTTAAAAATATAAGCTTCTCCATAATACAGACACATTGATTTGTCCCTCTGGTGTTCGCCTGAAAACGTTCTTGGAGTTGTGGCTGTTTTTATATTGCCTTCTTCCTTTTTTCAGAGATCCGCAGAGTGGGTTGATGAAGACACTTTATTCACTTCTGGACTCACTGTTTGTCCACTCAATGCCAAGGTAAATGAAATAGCTGAAGGGATGTTCTCACAGTCATGATTGCAGCTAGCAAGACCTCCCATAAGGGACCATTTATCCAAAATACTGTTAGTAATCAGTCTTGCCAGTCAAGGTGGAAAACTCTAGGAAGTGACCTCTTCCAGAAAAAGGGGCTATGTCAGGTGGATATTGTTGGACCTGTTGTGTCAGGACGGAAGGACAATTCTGTGCTTAAGTCACAGGTCGAAGTGACTGTGCCTAACACATCCACTTTCTTGTCTGTTTTTATTCACTTTTTTTGTTAACGTACATCTAGGCTTTGAATTAATTTTTTTCAAGGGTAAAATAAGCTATTCATCAGCATTGTAATTGTAAGTAACAACAGGGCAGTGCCTTGCATGGGTCAAGGGTCCCGTTTGCACTTGCCCTTTTGGGGATCAGCAATTGTTTTTTAATTATTCTTGTGATTATAATTAATTATTTTTATTATATTTCTTTAATCATATATATTCTTGTTAGTCCTTTCATGATTGCAGTTTTGCCCAATAAAGTGCGCCCCCCCCCCCAAAAAAAAAAAAAAAAAAAAATTACCTAGTTCCCTTTCCCATACACAAAATGCTTCTTTAAAATTATGACGAGGCACAAGCCGTAGTAATTTGTTTTGGTGATTCTCGCGGGCATGTCATTAAAACTTGAAAACAGACGACAGGAAACAGCTTTGATGCCTAATATAGTCTTAAACAACAAAACGGGACGTAGTTAATTTTGCAATTCAATTGATGCGAAAAACCTTTATTAGCTTTTTTTTTTAAAGAATAGCAAATAGCGTGAACTAGCCCCTGTTCCCTATAACCACCTATTCCTGGCATTTTTACCTGGTTGCGTATGGGAGATTTCGCTGTTGTTCTTTTGGACCTTAGTGTACTTATGATCAATTTTGTCCCCTCAACAGGTTCACTACAACATTGGCAAGCTGAGAGCTGAAAAAGGACAGGCAGTGATTGCTGAGAAGTTTTATAGAGAAGCAATCGGGTACCGTGTACAACTGATAAACACTCATTGTACTGGTTTATTTCTTGATAATTGACCTTTAGTCAAATGATCGTTCTTCCCTGTACTTAAATGAAGTTTCCTTTGAGTGGTTTTAACAATAAAAAAATAGCCTGCAGTTTTATCCAAGCATGAAAAGGTTTCGGGAACGGCCCTTGCCTGCGGAAGTTCCACAGGTAATGTTTTAAAGAAATATTTATTTCAGGCTGGACATATCCTCACGAACCGTATAGAATTGTCCCAATACACAGGATGTACTGTGATTGATTCTTGGAAGAGCTCGTTTTTCTTTTCCTTTCTTTTTGTTTTGTTTTGTTTGCATTTTTTTCATATATTTTCTCTACCCTAATGGCCTTTTTCCCTTAATTCCCCCCCTTGCTGCGCGAGGTTATGCTATTCGCGTATTTCTAGTAAATTTTTGTTGTTCTAAAGTATGCAGGTTCTACGACAGTTAATCACTACCTTCATCAGTGCATGTATGAAAAAAAAAAAGACTAGAATGATATCAACTGATTTTAATTCCCTTAAATGGCAGGTTAAACCCAACATACGATCAAGCTTTAAACAATTTGGGAAACCTTATCAAGGTATGACGTCCTTGTACAGTCTGTTACATATATTTTAATTTTTGACGCACATCATGAGACTTTCAATAACGGAGAGGTAGTAAACATGTGAATACTCCAAAATATGCGTACTTAGTTTTTGTGGCAGTGAACATTTTAATAAAGATTCCTTTCAAAAATGATCCTCTGACGAGAAGCAAGATCACACCAAGCTCATATTTGTCATTGTAATGATCGCTAAAAAGACCCCATGGCGGATTTTTGCATCGCAGATCAAGTCAGTCGTAGGAGGTGACTACAGAATGATTTTTTTGGGATACAAACCCTGCAAAAGGAATGGATTCTCTAGGTTTTGGAATTTTGGCCCCTTCCTATTCGACCAAAATGAAATGAGAATAAAGGGATGGGAAACTCATCTAAAACCCGAAAGCTACAAATGTTCGAGGTGATCGACTTAACCAAGAAACAGGGTACAACTCGCGAGGTTGTCCTTTTTTAAAAAGTTTTGTCAGGACTTCAACGGGATTTGAACCCGTGACCTTGCGATACTGGTGCGATGTTCTAACCAACTGGAGCTGGTCAATTGTGTGTTCAAGAGTTGAATGTGATAGATGTATATGAAATAAATCATATAAGAACTGCGAAAATGAAATCAAATGAAGAGTGATCCTCGCAGTTGGGAACGCAATTTATGCAATTGCGTAAGAAGCCTGAAAAAAATTCAAGACTTTTGGAACTTTGTAGAGTGCTCCATAATAATCACGGTTTACTCGCGTTGCATTTAGGAGAAGGAGGCTATTTCTTGAATTTATTTTTTTGGTCTTGCAAAACTGTGTGAAGTTGTAATTTATTAGTAGATTTAAAATGGGTTAGTTTTAAAATTTTAGTGTAAAAAAAATGTTTTTTTTTTTAAGGATGATGGAAGATACCTAGAAGCTGAAGCACTGCTAGAAAAAGCTGTTGAAATAAGGTTAGTCTTTTTGCAATATTTTACTTAAGCGTTTTTCTCTCTAATTTGAAGTCATTTGAAGTTGTAAACGCATTAGTGACCTTAACATTTGTACTAACGGGGGAGGAAAGGGGTTGGGAGAATTAGGGGGAGGAAGGGGTACGAGAGGAGGGAGAGGAAAGAGTGGGAAGTGTGAGTTCTAGAGGGCGGGGAGGGGAAAATATGGGGAAATTATGCAACAATACTCAATATTTCGTAATCGAAAAAAGAGCTGGTGGGAGAAAGCCAAGAAAAAAAGTGGGGTGTGAGATAACTTATTAACGCAGCCATTCTTGTGTATAGGAATAACTTTGCGGCGGGCTGGATGAACTTAGGCACCGTAAAGGCAGCATTGCATAAAGAAGATGTGAGTTTGATAGCTTTATTCATGTTTCCACAAATTAATGATTACGATTTGACCTTCCAGCAAGCTTTGTTTTTCTGTGTGTAACAACCGGAGAGCGGCCAGGCGCGCAGGTGGTGGTGAGCCAATCTAGCAGAGAGAGAATTAAGGGTATACTCAAATCGAACTTGTGCCTCGTTTTGTGCCAGTTTTTCCTGTTTCTTTCCTTTGATTTTCTCTGCACGATTATTTCTTTCGCACAACTTCGAACTCTCTGATCCTACAAAATTTGTTTCTTAGGAAGCCGAAAAATGCTACAGCAACGCTATAAAATACAGACCAAGATATCCAGACGCTTTTTTCAACCTTGGAAATCTGGTAAGAAAAAAAGGTCAATAGTTTTTAAACGTTCAAAATGCGTAGTGCAAGCAGTGCAGATACAATGATCCTTTTACGTGAACCCTGGATAGTTTCCCATTCATTGCTTTTCCATGCGTATTTATACTGACCTTAAAATCTTCTCCTCCAGTACATCGATCAAGACAAAACTGTAAAAGCCATTGCCGCATTTAAAACAGCCATCAATTTAAAAAACGATCATGTGGGTGCCTGGATGAATCATGCTCTGCTCTTAGAAAAGTCAGGTAAATGTCTGCAAGGGGCCTTTTAACGGGTGGGGAGGAAGGATTTTACGGTAACTGAGCGATTTTTTGTGCTGATTGGTCGAGAGCTATGGTCGATAACCGTCGATAACGGACGGACCATTAGAATAATTATGAGGTTGGGGAGAGTGGATGGGCAATTTTCGAACCACATCAATTTTTTTTCGTGAACATTTCCCTTTACTTGAATTTTTTTAGGCCAGAGCGGGAATATTTTTTGGGGGTACTCGGCCTGCATGAATTTTTTTTATAAGATTTTCCCTTGCGCAAATATATTTCTATGATGCTTCACCAAAACTTTTCCAGTGGTCCGACGTGATGGAAATTAAGTGACGGTGGCGCAATTTGTATTTCTCTTTCTCTTGCGCGCAGTTTGTGGAGAATTATTTAACGAGTGGACGTCAAAGACTCTTAATGTTATTGTACAAGACAAATCGACAATAAATTTCCATGTTCCATACTCTTATCGATCATAGAAATGACGCGAAAACGTTCAAAAATTTGCAGTGAAACCATTCGCTTGCTTATTGTGGTTTCAATTGAGTGCCGACCATGGAAATTTGTTTCCGATTTGTATAAGGGAAGGGAGAAAAGAACTCACTTTTTTAGGAAAGTGAAAAAGACTTCAGCAAACGTTTATCGAGCGCAGGAGCAAGGATTCAGCTTAGTTCATGCTGGTTAGTACCAGGCCGTCTATGCTAGAAGCCCTGAGTTCGATTCGCTTTTATGACTTCCGAACCTTGTTTGACTGAAATACCCGTAAAACTAGACGTAGCACTGGTGGAGAGAGAGAAGGAGAGAGAGAGAGAGGTGTGGGAGGGGGAATAAAATGAGTGCAACGTCGGCCTCGGGTTTTTTATTCAGATGATGACTATTCCGAGCAACTGACGTAAATTTTGGACCCATTAATTAGGGGCACCCAACGAGAATATAGTTCAAAACCACTTAAACATAGCATTGTTGAACGTATTTTAGTATTTAAACAGTAGATATAGGCATATTTTTATCCCCTAAAAATTTTTCATCTGTTCGCATTTCCTAGCTGAAAGTCTAGTGATCTGAAAATTGTAGGGATCAAAACTTACCTTTTCGAAAATTTCAGGTAGAAAAAAGGCTCCCGAAAGTTCTAGGCGACCTTTTTATGTAAAAATCCGTTAAAAATGGGCAATTATACCACTTTTTGGATGTTCGAAAATCCTAGGAGATGCAGGCGAGCACGAAATTTTGCAAAAAATGTTCCGAAAATTCTAGATCTCAAATCGTCTTCCGAACAGATATTTTCCGAAAATTGACGTTTGGTACCCCTGAGTAATTACCCTCTTAACCCTTAAATAAAACAGTGAAATTATTGTAAGATGTGGGAAAACTTGCAAGGGTTAAACTACAGTCTTGAAAAACGTTTTTTGCATGGTAGGGTATTTTCAGTTAATTACTCTCCTCCTACCCCTACTTAGATCTTCAAATGAGTCAGTCCCATTTCTGGCGGATCCCCAGTAACAAAACTCTCGGAAGCCTCCACCTCACTTAGACAACCACACAATCCTGGCATTTTAGTTGGTCGCTTACAGCTAGGTGTACTCAAAAAAATCTTGTGCGAAGTAACGTCTCTTGACAGACGAGTCAAATTTTAAGGTAACGCCTGGCAGGTTTCCCTTTCCAGGTAACAGAGATGCGGCGATAACAGTGATCAGAGAGGCTGAAAGCCACATTCCTAACGAGCCGTCAGTTCATTTCAACCTTGCTAACATGCTCGGACAGAAAGATGAGTTTGTGGTACGTGTTTCGTTACAGAATTACACTACGATCAGACAAAGACGCCGGTGAAGGGGATTTTAGGTCTGGTTCTGTGTTCCCCGTAGAGGCTTCCACTGGTATTTCAAGAATAAAAGAAACAGCACACGGGTATAATGGGAGGAGAAAATAGGCGGAACATCGTCCCCCGCGCGGTTTCTCCCCCCCCCCCCCCCACCCCCTCCTCAATAAAGTTGCCTCTGCAACGCCTCTCGTGCTTAATGAATTTATGTATAGCATAGGCTGTGAACACGCTCCCGGGCAGGGTGGAGTGGAGAGAGAAAAAGGAAAGAGGGGGGAGGGTGGAGGTCATAGGTTGGCATCTGGTTAGATCGCTGATTATTGACTGCTGCACACGATGAATAATGGACACGTGTCTATTTCTCAATGTTCTCCCCATAAAACTCCCCAAGGAATCGATTCTCTTTTTTTCAACATGTCAAGGAATATTAAATTGTATTTAGTCAGTATAGCCTGGATCGCAGATGTGATCTAACCCCAGTTAGTAACCATACTTAACTAGAGTTAAGTTAGACTGTTCACAGTCCCCTATTTTTCCGTGAGATCGTCGAGATATAGCGCGTCTTACAATTAATGGTGGCCATCTTGATTTGCAAATGTACCGAGGAGGCTGGCGTCAGGGATTATAGCTCTTCCTCCCAAACCGCCCCCGCCCCCTAAGTAGTTTTGAAACTCATGCAAGAATTGCATGCAGCCCGTAACGCAAAGCGCTCGATCTCGACAATCTTACGGGAAAACAGGGGACTGTGAACAATCTAGAGTTAAGTTTCGTCTGTGGCGCAAGCTAAAGTTAGGAACGCGAAACCCAAAGCGTATTCAAGTTCGCTCATCCTGTTAGCCTGCATTTCTTTGCATACTGTACGAATCTTTAATGAGGGAAATTAAAGTAAAGTTGAATAAATATTTGTTCTTTTGTAGGAGGCTGAGAAACACTTTCTAATAGCTTTGAAGCTAAAACCTAATTCTGCGGAAATTTATGGAAATCTTGGTAAGAATTCCTCGAGTTGTTACTCTTTCTGGTTATTTTGCTGTAAAAATGGTTCTAACTGGGAATGAAATCCTACAATGTGACGTGACCATTCAGATAAAAGCTACTGAGCAGTTCTTTGCTGTGGGTGTCTTTATTATGATGTTCAAGATAATACTAACTTCTGAGTCTGTGAGTTAAATCCTAAGGTGTGACCATTCAAATGAAGTTTCTGAGCATTATTTTCCTGTTGTAGTGTTTATTATGCTTTATGATATAGACACGAGTGTTTTACTGGAAAATATACCACTCGTAAAATTCATAAAAACTACATCCCGGACCCGAGTGGTTTATTTTCCATACTCTCACACGTGAGGTTATCGATGACGTAATTTTGGTAATCTCCCTCTATTATTTTTATCGATGTCATTTTGTTTATATTATAATAAAAAGAACATTACACGGCGGCTTGAAGGTATGAATT
>OZ037783.1:7779596-7804596 GCA_964035525.1 Porites cylindrica | reverse complement strand
CACTATTTGCTGGAATATCTGACTGATCACTTAGTTGACTCTCTGGATCGCTTGCCATTGTTTCGCGACTGGCACGAAAGTGGCCGTAATATTGGTAAGGAGGTCAACCAAGCTGACTACTCCCACAAGGTCCATGAGGTCATAAATAATGCGACATGTTTACGTATCATTGGATAAAAAAGTTAATGTCGTTACTCATATCAAGTATTAACTGAAATTACAAGCCATACGATTTGTCTGGACTGTTTGCGCAATATACGATCCCCGACTGTGCAACTATAGGAAGACACGCAGGTCACGCAGCCTAGCAAGGGAGACCTTTTAGGATTTGTATCCTCTTGGCATGAAAAAGAAGCAGATCACCGCGACACAACGATTTTTTCACCGACTACCGCGACATAAAATTTAAACTCACCGCACACCGCTTGGTCTCTGAAAACCGCAATACCGTACTTTGAAATAAAAATTACCGCAACACCGCACCCAAAATAACCCAATACCGCAATACCGCAAACCCTTACGCCCCCCTCTACCAACATTTGCTTTTATATTCCGCTTCACCTTTTAAAATGCAAATATCTACTGAAAACGGCTTGCAATTTACTTTTCTAACACAGGCATTTTTTTAAAAGGGTGACAAGAAAATTGCCGGGAATAGAAACCCCGAAACTCTCAAATTTAGCAGGCGGACTTTTCATTTTTAAAAAAAATTGGCACAGCCACAGAAAAAAATATAAATTAACGTGAAATATTACAGCATTGGTTTTTTCCTAAAAATTTGAAAAAAAAAGGAAAACGATCGATCATAAAAGAAAACAATGCTTCGCATTTTTGGTAAAACCATCGTTCAGTGTTGCTAAAGATCTTGGCATCTATAGCCCCATTTACACGGCCGAAAATTTTTGGCACGGCTCGGATGAAAAAAGTACGCGTACCAAAAAAATTGGTTCGGCACGGATAGATTTAGTCGTGTAAACGACTTTGGCCCATCCGTGCCGGACCAAAATTTCACCCGTGCTCGGACCATGTCGAGAGGTAGTCCGAGCACGGATAAAACTGGTACGCGATCCTGAAAATCTAGCCCAGCTCGGATAAAGTGTGCGGTGTAAACGATTAGCCGTGCCGAGCTAACTTTTCTCTGATGAGCCTTCGTGGCTTTGGTCAGCACCAATGTGGGAGAGCATGTACAGATGAACTTTTTCGTTACTTCAATATAAACCAAAAGTTCAATAAACACGACAGTAGTTCAATGACCACACGTTAGTTCATTGATGAGCGTTGACAGCATGCAGCTGCGGGGGAAATGGCCACAAATACGATAGAATTTTTAAATATAAATGTTTAGCATTAACCAAATGGTAAATACTTTTTCGTTAGTTCAGTGTGTTCAATAACCACACAATAATTCAATAACCGCACCAGTATTCAATGACCACCCATTTGTTCCTTGTGCGTAGACTACATGCGACTGTGAGATTTTCAACTTTTCGTCCGCCATGTTTTTACAGAGGAAGCAGCATGCGCACTAGGCAAGAATCGAGTACGCTGGCCGAGATGTTGAGCCTTTTACCCGTACCAAATCATAATTTCACATCGTTTAGCAGGGTAGAAAAAAGAACGTGTAAATGAGTAATCAGTACTATTTTTTTGGTACGCGTACTTTTTTCATCCGAGCCGTGCCAAAAATTTTCGGCCGTGTAAATGGGGCTTATATTGACCAGTCCCTTACTTATAATGACCATCATTACTAAAACAGTCTCCACCTGCCTGCTAAAACGTATACAAATAAAAAGAATTAAACATTTAATAGATAGAAGCACATTACTTCTCCTGTTAGTAAGTTCCCTTGTTTTCAGCAAACTTTATTACAGCGCTTCTATCTCGTCGAATACCAGCGAACGCAACATTAAGAAACTACAGTTAATCCAGAACTTTGTCAAACGCACACAACCATTTCCGTAATAGACCAGCTTTATTTCCGGCCCTTTTTTTTCTTGTCAAGGGTGTCCGTTTAAAGGTTTGACTGTTATATAAACAGGTGAATGATAATCATCTCTGCTGCAGCTAGATGACGTTTTCTGCCCGAAGGCAAATAACACGGTGGATCATTCATAAACCGCGCCATTTGCGATCAATTACAGTGTAAACTCTGCTAGCTGTCGGTCTGTTATCCTCGGAGTTGATTCTGTTGGCAGGTAAACGAAACATTATTTTTGTTCTTTTTATTGCTTCTATGTGTAACAAACATGTGTAAATGGCTGCCTGGCAGAGTTAAATTGTAACTTCTTGTAAGAAAGTTCTTCATTTACCAATAATTGGGGTAGCGCCGAAGTAGTCAAATTAAATTCCGTTTGGACAATATAAACCAAATGTGAGCTTCGATAAAACACAGTAGTGAGGGGCCACTGTAGGTTCTGTTTATGTGGTCAAGCCGGTACCCAAGACACAGTCTCCCACGAGTAAATAATTAAGGACTTCTCCTCTGAAAACTCTCATTCAACCATTTCTATGCGAACTATCTTTAAAATCCGGTGAACTCGTCTCGCGGAAGCAAATCAACTCGCGGAGCTGAGGGCAGTTAGGGTAGCCTTAGCAAGCAGGACGAGACCCGTTCGAGTAGCCCATGGCATGCTTTCAATTTGTTGAAGCTTTAAGCTAAAAGAATGTTTAAATCTGAATTGACAGTCTTTATTACTAAAGAAACAAGGCAAGAAGACGTGAGAATATTTTGACGATTATTGAGAATGACACTTTCTCAAAACAGTATAAATACATGAACTCGATGTAGTTGTCTTCAGGGGCACCCAGCTGTAAAATAACTGTTCGAAGGAACAAATATTGCCTTGAAATTGCTAAAGCTTAAGAAAAGCTGAAAATTTTTGGATAACCGTTCCGTTTGTCTTAAAGATTCGGACGTTTTCTAATAGCCTAACTAAGATTTTCGGTGGTTGTGTTATTCACATTGTGATACCAAGATAATGCTATTACTGTTAGAAAAGGTCTCCTAAAAATTTCGGTATAAGGAGAAAACGTCCCCTATAATTTTCTAATGAAAGCAAAGCTAGTTGATGTCCTCAAACTTCGGACCGGACCCATATTAAGGGTAGCTAACACTTTCTGATGAGATGAAAAAGCCACCCAAGACTTTCGTGACAACCAAAGTTCCCCTAAAACATCCGAACAAATAAATAGTTTTTATGGCAACTCCAAATTAACCAAACAGGCTTCTAAAGCATAGAGAAAACCATTTGAGACACTTCTGGCGTATTTGGAAACATTCGGTTGTTGGGTGCTCCTGTGTCTTGGGGCTGCCTAGCGGGCACCAAACACCGCATAAAAGGGCTTCAAATACAAATGGAGTTCCTGTTCTTTATACCCATGAAACAAGTTCCTCAAGATGAGTTGAAACCTCGATCGTTAAGCGAGCAAAGCAGCTGGTTGCTCAAACCTGCGTATAAATATAGGGCTAATTTTGGCAAATGTCAAATGAGGGAGGAAACTGTTTTAACTAACGTCATAATTTTTAGTCTATGGTACTAGACAGAACGTGCATTATTTCAGGTTCGCTTCGTTCTGTATTTTGATAGCCCAGTTGATCGTTCAACCTGACCACTGAGAAGGAGATGTTTTAAATGGATTTGTAGTTATTTTGACTGATCTTTCAAGTGCAAGGCACTATACAGTTGACAGTTGGCAATTACTGTCTGTAAATTTTAGCAGCCTGGCTCTAATTTCAATGTATGTTCTATGTTGAAAGGCAATACAGCACGTTCAACCGGAATATTTTTCAAAGAAAACAACTTGTTTAACCGGGAAGGGAGAAAGGTTCCAATATGAAATGGGCGGTCTAGCCTGGAATCAGGCTCCGTAGTCAGGGAGAAAAGCATAAGAAAGGGTGAAACAGTTAAAGAACAAAGAAAAGAAAAAATGAAAAAGAAAAAATCACGAGCCGAACGGTGGACTCCTTCTCGGTTAGCTTCGCTTAGCGAAAACCTTTTGATCCCCCCTCCCCGCCCCCACTACTGCAGAGCCACTACCTTTGCTGTATTTTGTATTCCTTTGTCGTTTGAAGCGATCTGGTTTTGCTATTCTGTATTAACCTTAAGACAGAACAGCAAAACCAGCCCAAAACGCTTCAAAACGACTCCTAAATTTGTGACATTCAAGCTTTTAATTTATTCTAATGTACCTAAGTGTATCCTCGTCCCATTACAAGTGAGTACCTGTTGGGGTTTGATCCCGAGGGGAGGTACTCCCTATAATGGTCTATACGGAGAGGCTCCGCCCGAAATGGGTACCTTTCTCAGGCTTCAGGTTCAAAGATATGAAAGGGTAGGGATTTCACTTGTTGAAGTATGTGAAAGGGTAGGGAGATCGGTCATTTCGGTCGGTAAAAAGCGGGTCCAGAAGGGCCAACAGATGCATTTTGTGGCTGTGAAAACTTTCTGGTTTTGTGATTTATTCAACGGCATTTTAGAGAAAGTGCAATTACAGCAGTAAAAGCTATGCAAAGTTCTAAACTAGGTATATAAAAGGGGTACCTTAAATCAATAGAAAGTATCCGAAAGGGGTACATTTTCTGTCAAAAATGGTATATTATAAGAAAGTAAGGGGTTGGACCTTGGGCGAAGCCTTCCCGCACAAAACTTTTTTGAGTACCTTACACCCCCCCCCCCCCCCCCTCTTGGGGGTTTTAAATAACTCCTGAGTTAAGAGCACCATAGCTAAAAACGTGAAACACGGTCCTTCCTAACAAAAATTGTTAATCAAAACAGCTCTTCTAAACGGAGTTCTTTATAACCTGTTTTTGTTGTAGGAATTACAGTAACACTTTGTAATTACAGTTTGGTGCGTACAGCATTGTCTTGTAATACCAGTTTGTAATCTCAAAGTCAAACTCCTTGATTAAAATGTTTCTCATAATTCAATTTTAACCCACATATAAGAACCTGCTTGATTTTGATTGGCTTTTGGTTGTTATATTTTTGGGCATTTAAGTGGCAAGTTTCTGCCAGCAGGTTCTTAAACCACTAGGATCTTACACGCGGGTTTTTACAGTATCTCACATTGATTATCATGACATTGATTATCATTAGGTTTTATGAAGAAACGCAGTGCATTGAGATAATTGAGAAAGCTGATTATCAACACCAAAACACATGCTTGTCGCTCACGAACGAATGGGACAGCAGACATGAAGAAATACTGCGTGAAAAGAGATTCCAAACTTTGTTTCCTTAAGTTCTATATGCTATGTTCCTTGACGATTCTTTGGATTCAAGGTACGTTATCTTTGTAAGTAACCTGAAGTAAGCAATCCTGTCAGATACTTTATAAGTGTCAGTTAAATTGTTTCCCTTCAAGCCTTACTCTTTGAGAAGGTAATGAAAATCTCCGTTACTTTATCTTTATTAAAATTTAGAAATAAACTTAATAAATCCGGGCTCCACAGCAAGTATGAAGAAAACAAGGGTAGTCAGTTATCAAGTGACTGCGGGCAAGAGAGGATACAGCTCTTGCAGCCAAGAGAGGATATCCTCTCTTGCAGCAGATGAAAAAGAAACTGCAGATAAATAGTTCGGTGTTTTCGATCTGAACACTTTAAACCCACAACTTTTATTTTCAATAAATGTATTACTGGCAATAAAAAAGTAGGCTCGATTAATAGTGCCGTTCAAAAAATGAGTCCGCACCCCTCTTCCTCCTTCCTCTTCTCGGGGACGAAAAAGAGCTGCGGAAGTCGCGCCTAAACTAAAAAAAAATACTAGGATGAGAAAGATGTTTATTCAGTCAGTGACACAGGTGGCTCGGAAGAAAAAACTCCGAATACTTGCAATAGGAGTCCTTAGTTATTACCTTCTTTTACTAGTAAGTTTAGATTTCTACCACTAATTAAGCTATTTGAGACTCGTGGGAGCTAAGACCATTAAACTAGGGTCAATATAACACAAGGATGTCGAATCGATCCAGGCAAGTGACAAAGATAGTCCAGGGGTCAGTTGTTGGATAGCATAGCTAATAAAGAAATTACATAGCCAAAGTATAAATGGTTTAGCTAAACATTTAAACTAAGTCTATCTTGGACCGAAGTCTATCTATCTATTCTCTGTTTTACTTTAAGAAAATAAATGCTTTTCTTGTCTAGTCTGTATGTTTTCAAGAAATTGCATGGTGTTTAGATAAAGGCCTTGGGCAAACTGAGCATGTCTTAGAACGCAGTTCAGTTATTGAATGGCTAAACTCCGTTTAAATAAACGGCCCAAATAGTTTAGCCGGCCACATAGTGAACGAGCTAGCGGCCTATGTCGAGTTAGAACATGAAATTATTGTAAAATGGTCTTGTCCGAATGTGTATAGCCTACCTCTCATTTACAATACATCATAAAACAAAACGAACTGATGCCGACAAACAGAAAATGGGTTTAAGTTCTCTAAGAATTCCGTCATTTGTCCAGTAACAGTTATTGGGCTAAAGAGGTCAGTTGCATGGTGCACGCAAAAATGGTTGCGATATTTGAAATGACGAAACAGCCAAATTTAAAAGATCTGCCGGGCAAGAGTACACAAAGAAGGATTATCTCGCATGCCAACTTCGTCTTGACGATCTGCGAAAAAAAACTCGTTCACATCATGAAACACAGAGAAACTCAGAGAAATAGAGAGAAGCGTGACGTCAAGTTACCATGGTAACTTGACGTCACTAAAACTAACTGGATCTAACTTAACTTAACTAACTTTCTGGGTCTCAACTATTGTTCTTGACATAGACGTTCATTTGCATTGACGAACGATAGAAGAAAACTGTGGGCTATCGTTTTGTTCCTGAGTGCAATCAGGCACCGGAAAGTCATACATGTCAATTTATTCGTTTTTTCTGCTATATTGGAAGGACCGGGACGGTTTTTGATGAGATCCAGAAAGGTTGCTACCATGTTCTCATCAGAGCGGGTGACTAATGTGGGATGGTTACATATCGAAATTTCTACAGAGGCTTTTCGGCTTTTGGTTGTCCCTTGTTTTAAAAGAAATCATGGTACCTGGAAGGTCCTTTAACTTGGCTGCATCCAAATGTATTTACAAGTCAGTGGCAGATCCAGGGGAGGGGCCCGGGGGGGCCGCCCCCCGTATTTTTGGACCAAACTGTGGCCCGAGAGGCCGAAAAAAATTTTTTTTCGACCGCCCCACTCCAATAATCTCAGGGTCTGGATGACCGCCCCCCCCCCCCCCCCCCCTTATCTGAAGGTCTGGATCCGCCGATGCAGGTACATTACAACGACCAAGTAACTTTCCTATCACCATTGTTGCCTCGGTCGCCTCGGGCATCAGTGGTCTCAACCAGCCCACTTACATCATTCTGGCCCTAAGGTTTAACTCCTCAAACTGATTCTGTTTGAGAGTGATGCCCTTTTCTAGTGCAGTTCCAATTGGACTCAAGTTGAATACTAGTTAAAACGTATAACTATTATTGGTGTCGAATAAAGATAGTAGAATTAGCGGCGTTCAGAGTTGGTGTTCGGAAACTGTGCCTGAGCACGGTACTCTCAGGACACTAACATGATCACACTCTTTTTCTGATATACCCACGCTAAGAATTCGGGCAGGGTGCCAGTGCCCACGGCATACAAGGTCGTGACTTAGTTCTCGGGCCTAGTAATGGGCACCGGGTCCACATCTTTTCTTTCGCTCCGAGACAATACTGTTTTGTATCCTCTGCTACACTCCTTTTCGAATGATGTCTCATTGGGCGAAACTGAGCAAATATGTACACAATGATATGGGGTACCCAAGGTCTGAACAATGCCATTTAAGGCCGGTAGCTCAACACAGTCTAGTTCTCGGGTACCAAGTTTGAATATCCCCTTAGACATTGAACCTAATAATTAACCGCATATAAAATTTATTGCTGAAATATAGTAGCCAGAAAAACGTTTTTCTAGGTACGCATATCCCAGCAGAGGAAAAAAAACAGAATTAATCCTAAATGTGCGCACTCACTTCAAACCAAACCAACAAACACTTTACCATACGTGCATTTCTCTTCATACCACCCTCCAGCATAGAAGAGAGAATTTACATAGGGCAATGTTCCACAGTTACTAAGAGCACACTCTTCTGAGAAAACATTTGAAAAGAATATCAACAATCCAATCGAAATTCAAAGTGAAGTTTTATCCCAACGCGAGTCGTGTATCGTATACAATCTATCATTACTGATTTTTTCCCTTCACTCTTTCTAGATTGCGAATTCCCTCTCCCCTATTATGTAGGTTTTTCCTTCATCCTCCCTCTTATTATTTGGTCGTTTCTTCTTCTCCTTTAACATAAGATTTAAAGTCACGAACAGCGGATTTAAGCTAATATTACACTAACAAAACGGATTCCTCAGGTATGTTCAAGTTATTGTTTTATAGCTTTGGAAAAAAAGTTGAGCGCGTAAATAGTTTAGGGGTTATACTCTTAAACTCTTGAAAGAGACAGCCGTTTATACTGGGACGCAGTCATTCAGGCATAGGGGGTAATTAGGAGACAAAACAATGAACAAAAACTGACGTGTGGCTTTCGGGCGGCATTCCCTGTCGAGCAGATCGAGGGCGCGTACAATTGAGCGAATTAGAGTTCCACAGTTTACGCTTCATCTCTAATATGAGAAATCTACAATTCTTGCCCCACTGTAAGTGTAATGTCACTGTAATGTGTAAATTTGGCCATGCCATTTCTTTATTAGCTAATAGTATGTTATCCTGCAACTAACCCGTAATTCGTGTTTGCTAATCTATTTGACATCCTTGTATTCTTCGTAATTGCTTTCCATACAATTCGAAGAGTCATTTGAAGTGATGTTTGTACCGGAGGAAGAAATCCAACAAGTAAACTAGGTATGAGGGAATCAGTGGGAGGAGACTTTTTTCAAGGGGGGAGGGGGAGGGGGGGTCAGCCTTAATATTATCATTATGTGAGGGGGGGATTGAAATTAATTTTTGCTTAATGAGAAGGGGGAATGACTTAGTTTTGGGGCATATTTCACCCATTTCCCAACCCCCCTTCAGGTAATTATTGCACAGTCCTTAAGTTGTAAACAGTTCTCTCTCGAGAGAATTTGCACTTTGTCTCGTTAGCGAGAACAAACGAAAGGTTCTTCATGGCGAGCCGCCAGGCTGGTATGAAAATTTATACATGCGCATTAGAACCCAATTCCAAGTGAAAAAAAGCGAAATATTCATTCCTCCACTAACTAAATTATCAAGGCTCTGCCCAAATAATCAGTGTCTGGCCTTAAAACTAATTTCCGCTTTTGATTGCTCCTCATTGCCCAACAAATAAGTCATAAGTTAAATAGTCGGTAAATTATACTCTGCGGATCAATTTGTCAGTCTACTGATGGTCACTCAGGTGTCTGATTGCCGTTATAACGTTTTCATAGTTTACCCAAGGATTCTAGATTCCCTTCAAGATCTGCCGGACAAGAGTAGACAAAAAAGGGTTGTCTCGCATGCCCACTGCTTGACGGTCTGCGAAAAAACTCGCTCGCATCATGAAACTCAGCCAAGAATTAGGGGTAAACGTGACGTCAAGTTACCATGGTAGCAAAATTTCGGGATCTCAACAATCTTTCTTGAGGAAGACGTTCATTTGCATTGTCGAACGATAGAGGAAAAGTATGGGCTACCGTTTTGTTCCTGAGTACAATCATGCACCGGAAATTCATACATGTCAATTTTTTCGTTTTTTTCTCCTATATTAGCAGAACCGGGTCCGTTTGTTGAGATCCAGAAATGTTGCTACCATATATGGCAGCTTGACGTAACGACTTCTCCTCTCTATTGGCAATGTTTTGAAGACTTTCTTGGCGGCGGAGCGTCGAGTGTCGACTGCACTTACGGACTAGCCACTAAGCGATACTGAACGCAACATTTCAATGGCAAGTTCCTGGTTCTCATTAGATTCCCAGTCATAAGCAGGTGACATATGTGGGATGTCTACACAGAAATTTCTGTGCAGGCCTTTCGGCTTTTAATTGTCCCTTGTTTAAAAGAAATAATGGTACCTGGAAGGTCCTTTAACTTGCCTGCATCCAAATGTCTTTACAGGTACATTACAACGACCAAGTAACTTTTCCTAAGTTTATCATTACCTTTACTATTACCATTGTTGCCTCGGTCGCCTCGGGCATCAGTCCTCTCAATCAGCCCACTTACATCATTTCCCCTACGTTTTAACTCCTCAAACTGATTCTGTTTGAGAGTGATGCCCTTTTCTACATATACATATACAATGCCGTTTCGGGCCGGTAGCTCTCAGCACAGTCTAGTTCCCGGGTCCAGGATAGAAGAAAGAATTTACATAGGGCAATGTTATACACTTATTAAGAAGAAACTCCTCTGAGAAAACATTATAAAAGTATGTAAACAATGCAATCGAAATTCAAAGTGAAGTTTTATCCAGATGCGAGTCGTGTATCATATACAATCTATCATTGATGATTTTTGCCCTTCTCTCTTTCCAGATTGCGTCTTCGCTCTCCCCTATTTTGAAGGTTTTTCCTTCCTTCTCCCTCTTATTATTTGGTCGTTTCTCCTTCTCCTTTAACATAAGATTTAAAATCACGACCAGCGGATTTAAACTAAATAAATATTACAATTATAACAAAATGGATTCCTCAATTATGTTCAAATTATTGCTTTATGGCTTTGGAAAAAAAAGTTGAGCGCGTAAACAGGTTAGGGTTAGTCTGCTAAACTATTGAAAGACCCGGCCGTTTATACTGGGACGCAGTCATTTAGGCATGAACTGTGAAACAACCGCGCCGACTTGTCAACCCCCCTTTCAGACGATAAAAGTAACGCTGAAAGACTCTAAAGTGAGTCTAAGACTGGTGGAAATGTGCAAGATTTGACGTGGCAGGGCCTTGAAAGAAACCTCCGGGCCAGTAAAGGTCTATACTTACTACAAAACTATTCGACGGATGTAAATCAGTCACGTGGATGTTTTTTCTATAAAATACGCTAGTGAGCACTTTCTCCTTTTTCCTTTTTTTGTAATTCATGGTTTATATAAAAACATCATGATGGATAATTTTTGGTCTTCTTTTTACATGTATTATGAATGATCCCTGAAGACCTCGTAGGTGGCTGACGGAGATTTAATTTCATGGTAACGCCAGCCCTTACGGTTAGAGTAATATCATAAAGCGGTTGAAGTTTCGTCCGGCTGAATCACCTTCAACGTTAACAAACGCACTTTACTGAGTCCCTAATTTAAAATCAACGTATGAACTGCAGTAAAGCTTTAACGAGTTTGTTTTTAGAAAAGTGTCACTTGAAAACGAGAGATCACTCTATCTTCAAACTAACTGAGTGGATGACTTATCAGTTTGGAAAGTAAGACGAAAAACTACTTTTCAGTTCCAGTTCAGAGAGTATTTAAGACAAATTCTCCGGTGGATTACTATCATGATACGACGGTAATGGAACTTCAGTGTACCTTTAAGGGATGGCCTCGTCCTCGTGTTGCTTGGCACAATCCAGATAGTAAACTAATCATCAACGGATTTGAAAGCTTTCATCTCTACGAGCAGCTGGTTGGAGAGGACACCTTATCTTCTGTTCTTCGAAATCCTAATATCCAAGAAAAACACGCAGGGGCTTATAAATGAACAGGAATGAACAACATTACTGGATGGTTGATTGAAAACACTGGGATAATTGAAATATGTTATATTTGTAAGTGATCTGATTGCTTTAAGAGTGAGTCCATGGGTGCACCAGGCAGGTGTGCTACATGCTATCTCTCCGATTTCAATGAAACTTGGTCAGTGTAAAGGGTCTACCCCAAAACTCAAAATGACAAACTGGTTCATAGTTTGGATCTTTATGGTGGGAGATAGCCCACCCAACTGGTTTAACTACATTTTTTACCAATAAAAGTACATTAATAACAAGCAAAAGTAGGAAGCTCTCAGGACAACAGTTTTTAACCTTTTACCTTGAGGGTTCGTATATATGTTGATACATCTTTGACAAATGCAACGATGTAAGTTTCAGTCAATTTGATTGACAGCTTGTCAATCACCGGCCTTGAATATGAGACCACCTTTTTAGCTATTCAAATATTTGCTGATTTTGAGATCAAATATTTCTCCTTGCCAGAAAGCTATAACAATAATTTGCTACTCCCTGTTTACCAACCCTTTAGTCTATAATAAACATAAAAAACATTTCTGGGCTCTGCCTTTTTTGGACGTCAGATGCCACTTGAAAACTGCAACTAAAACAAGCCTATTTCCACTTCTCCTGCCCTATAATTCAGCAATTAGCGGCCGTTGAAGTTACTAAACCGACACGTTCAGGCCCGTTATACAAGAATAATAATTGAGGAGTCTAATGCATGCTTAAAACGTTCATGATTTTGCGAGAAAATTAAAGATTTCACACTGATTAGTAATGCATGCCACCAAAATATCGAAGGCAAAATCGTAATGTTTGTGACCTCGTTTTGATTTTCTTGCAAAATCAGAGATTATTCTTCTTACGAGTCAAACTATACAGAAGTCCTTCATTCAAGTGTTAATGATCTTTACTGTGACCAGACTAAGCTGTTTTTCATTTCCTGGGAAGATTTCAAGGCCACATGGCGCACGGTTGTTGACAAGCTTTATATCACGCCAGTATATGCCAGTCATAAAGCAATGTCAACTTGTACATCTAAAAACAACATTCAATGATGAGAAATTCTTCCTTCTAGCGATAAATAAATTACGCCCTTAAAAAGTTCATTAAGTTTTGGCTACAACCTCAGAAAAAGAATAGTATTACAAAGACGAATGGTGTTAGTTCCACTTACCGCCGTCGACCTACGCCGAACTATTATGTATTCTGCGTGACCGGACAATATTTGTTTAGAATCCACTTCTTTGCCTCCAAAAGGCTTTCTGAATGTCCTTCTTATTTATCTCCTCCTATCTTCATTTTTCTTTTAAAATGCAAGTTGTTCGAAGATCTCCGTCACTCTCAATCACCAAGTATTACGTGACAAAAAAGAGCCTGCAATGTTTTGATCAGCGAATTTCCCGCGCCTTCCCCGGCAATTTACAAAAATCTAAACAATTTTTGGTTGTCTAGAGAATGAATAAAAATAAACGAAACAAAACGTAACTAAAAAATAGGTATTCACATTTTTGTTTTCGTCTCCCTAAGGTCAAAACTGAGAAACACTAACCTCAGTATACAGAGCCCCCCCCCCCCCAATTGAAACCCGTGATCTTTTTTTACTTAATATTCCGTGTTTACTTCCTGTTTTAAAGCCACAACATTTAGTGTCGATTGTTCGTTAAAAAAGGCGTTTATTGTCATTACAATGATAAAAACAATAAATAACATTAAAAGATATATCCTAAATAAAATACACGGTCTATTAAAAAACTATGGCCAGCTAATTAAAATGTTGTCTACTAAAACTACTGTAAAAAAAACATACTAAAACTAATTTTAAAAATGTCTGGATTCCTGGTATTAACACTAAAATCATCTAGAAAGTCAGCATCCTTGAGAAAAGGGGATCGGGACCCTTGTACATATGTGTGGACGGATCGTAAAAATTTCAAAAGATATGCTTGTTTTAAACTCACTGGCGTATGACTCGCCGTTTTTTTTTTTGGGGGGGGGGGGGGGGGGAAGTTTGTCCGCTAGGTTGCTCAGAAAAAGTTTGCATTCCAAATCGATTCTGTGGATTTGTTCTGGTTACACGTTGAGTTCACATGTGTTAGACATACATGAAAGAATGCTGTTTCTTCTCGTGACCAGAAACTTCCTGCCTTAATGCCCAGTATAGCCTCAGGGCTATACCAGTCTAGCTGTCTTATGCGGTGCTCTTATTAACTTTGAGGCAGTGTATTGCTATGAGGTTTCAGCTTTCAGGTATGGTATACCGAGAGCGCCTTGTGCTGGCGCAGTGGGGAATGGTTCTCTCAACTCATCAGGGAGCGGTTCCATCTGACAAAAAAGAACTGGAATAAACATATCGTTGATCACTTCATCAATTGTTTCCACATAGTCTTCAAAAAGAGTCAATTGTACGCATAAAATATGCAAATTTCGATTTGTAGCCCTTTGTGAAGGAGACGTAGGAGGCATGGGTTGAATCATTACGATCTCAGCCAGCAACTCGGTGTTTTCCCACCATCCTCTACTTTTCCACTACATTATTGGTCTTTGTATTCCTGGGATCCAATGACTGCTCCCAGGTGTCGTTGACCCCCCGTTGTTATTCTGACCTCCTCTCCTGACACCAACTTGGCCTTGTCTGCGAGATCTTGTGTCTTCAGGCTACCTGGGCCTTACTAGCAGTCAACTTTTGGAGCCATTGACTAGGTAGCCAAATTTCTTTCCTTCTTGACTAAAAAGCTTATACCAGTTGTATAACACTGAGTTGATGGATGTGTTGATCGCATACCAGCATGGCATGTCTAGAGGGTCATTGGATCCCACATGTGGAGACCGATTCACAGTAAGCCGCGTCCTGTTGTGTAAGGGGGATTTTGTTGCACAAAGACATAATGGCATCCAGAACCTTCTCACATCTCTGCTCAGCAAAGTCTGCAAGGATGTCGATGTAAAGCCCTACCTCCTACCGATCGACAGTGAGGTATTCAACTTAAGATCCACCGTCACAAGCCCTGAGGCTAGACTGGACATAAACGCAGGAAGTTTCTGGTCACGAGGAGAAACTGCATTCTTCGATGTATGTCGAACGCATGTAAACTCAACGTGCAACCAGAACAAATCCACAGAATCGATCTTCGTGGAGCATGAGAAAGACAAGAAAAGGAATTACCAATAAAGAGTCGTTGACGTGGAAATGGGATCTTTTACCCCCCTGGTTTTTTGGCACGAAAGGGGGAATGGGTTAGGAATGCAAGCTTTTTCTAAGCAACCTAGGGGACAAACTTTCCCCCCCAAAACGGCAAGTCGTATGCCAGTGCCATATCTTGCCAGTGCCATATCATATCCCAGCGGCTGTAAAATTGTAAAAATGGACGTATAGTAAAAAAGGAAAACGGTCGAAGGACGGCCTTCTGAGTTCGACTTCATCCAACTTCATTTTTTTCACGGTGACATACGAGACTCACGGAAATATGACACTTTTCGCGGGAAACAAGCCGTTCTATGTATAAATCTACTCGGGAAAGGGTTGACTCAAGAACTTAATGGAGATGGAGGCTCCATTTGATGGGCTCCTTACTGAGGCTAGTGTTTCTCAGTTTTGACCTTAGGCAGACGAAAACAAAAATGTAAATACCTATTTTTTAGTTACGTTTTGTTTTGTTTATTTTTATTCATTCTCTAGGCAACCAAAAATTGTTTAGATTTATGTAAATTGCCGGGGAAGGCGCGTGAAATTCGCTGATCAAAACATTGCAGGCTCTTTTTTGTCACGTAATACTTGGTTGTAAATAAATCTTGATTGAGAGGGACAGAGATCTTCGAACAACTTGCATTTTAAAAGAAAATGAAGCGAGGAGGAGATAAATATAGTTATGGAGATAAGCAGGATATTCAGAAAGCCTTTTGGAGGCAAAGAAGTGGATTCTAAACAAATATTGTCCGGTCACGCAGCATACATGATACTTCAGGTCGACGGCGGTAAGTAGAACTAACGCCATTCTTCTTAGTACTACTATTCTTTTTCTGAGGTTGTAGCCAAAACTTAATGAACTTTTTAAGGGCGTAATTTACTTATCGTCAGAAGGAAGAATTTCTCATCATTGAATGTTGTTTTTAGATGTACAAGTTGACATTGCTTTATGACTGGCATATACTGGCGTGATTCAAAGCTTGTCAACAACCGTGCGCCATGTGGCCTTGAAATCTTCCCAGGAAATGAAAAACAGCTCGGTCTTGTCACAGTAAAGATCATTAACACTTGAATGAAGGACTGCTGTATAGTTTAACTCGTAAGAAGAATAATCTCTGATTTTGCAAGAAAATCAAAACGAGGTCACAAACATTACGATTTTGCCTTCGATATTTTGGTGGCATGCATTACTAATCAGTGTGAAATCTTTAATTTTCTCGCAAAATCATGAACGTTTTAAGCATGCATTAGACTCCTCAATTATTATTCTTGTACAACGGGCCTGAACGTGTCGGTTTAGTAACTTCAACGGCCGCTAATTGCTGAATTATAGGGCAGGAGAAGTGGAAATAGGCTTGTTTTAGTTGCAGTTTTCAAGTGGCATCTGACGTCCAAAAAAGGCAGAGCCCAGAAATGTTTTTTATGTTTATTATAGACCAAAGGGTTGGTAAACAGGGAGTAGCAAAATTATTGTTATAGCTTTCTGGCAAGGAGAAATATTTGATCTCAAAATCAGCAAATATTTGAATAGCTAAAAAGGTGGTCTCATATTCAAGGCCGGTGATTGACAAGCTGTCAATCAAATTGACTGAAACTTACATCGTTGCATTTGTCAAAGATGTATCAACATATATACAAACCCTCAAGGTAAAAGGTTAAAAACTGTTGTCCTGAGAGCTTCCTACTTTTGCTTGTTATTAATGCACTTTTATTGGTAAAAAATGTAATTAAACCATAAAGATCCAAACAATGAACCAGTTTGTCATTTTGAGTTTTGGGGTAGACCCTTTAAACTGGCCAAGTTTCATCGAAATCGGAGAGATAGCATGTAGCACACCTGCCTGGTGCACCCATGGACTCACTCTTAAATAAAGCCACTAATAAACCGGGGTGAGTAACACCAGCTAAATTGCTGTACCAGTTTAAACTCCCAAGTAGACCCCTTTTTTCAATCAGGGCCGGTTTGTTCAAAACCACCGGGTTAGAGCAAAATTTAATTTCGGATGTTAAAGCTTTAGAAAGCAAAGTCGGTTTAATTATTCTTTTTTCTACAATTTGATGAATGGACGCTTTAAAAATTAGAGAAACCTTATCTGAGTGTGAAAGTGTTTTTGAACAGAAGAAATATCAGTCGTTGGCGCTAATCGGCCCTCGAACAACTAGATCCAGGTTCATAAATGGGTACCAGAAAGATAACGTTGGGGTTGTCGTGTTGCAATGAACAGACATCCCATCCAGATGGAATTAAATATTGGGTGCTTCATGTTTTAAAAACCAGCTTCTGACTTCCACTAATACGAGACATCCAGATTGAAATGATTTGAAAGGATAAGCCAGTCGGTCACCTGAGGCAGATGTATACTAGCTACATCAATGATATACTTGCCAAATACTATTACGTGTTCTAGGTAAGAGCGATTGTCCGGCCAGATACGAAAAACCACTAAACAAAACTACCTTTAAAAAGTGGACAAAAAATGTGTGGAAACTATTCCCCTACGAATGCAGTGACACGAAGCCTGAGGAAAGAGATCAATCTACCGTGGTTCAATCATTCCTTGAAACGTCTAGCCAGGCGTAAACAAAGGCTTTATAACAAAGCAAAAACTTCTGGAAAACAAAATGCTTGGAAGGGATTCCTTGTAGCTAGAAAACAAATGCATAAAAGGCTTAAAGAAGCAAGGGAGGCATATATTTCTGATTACTTAGGGGAAGCTATTGAAGAAAACCCTAAGCGATTCTGGTCATATATCAAACAACTGAATAAAGAAGAGCTGGGGATTGCAGATTTCGAAATTAATGGCTCCATAATCAGCGATAATAAATCCAAGTGTCTTTACTCAAGAAGACTTATCAAACATCCCTGATATTGGGTACGACAGAATACCAGCCATTGACAGTCTGTCTATCACCATTAATGGAGTTGCAAAGCAGTTATCGCTATTGAAGGCAAATAAAGCTTCTGGGCCTGATGCCATTCCACCGTGGTTTCTAAAAGAATATGCAGCTGAGATTGCTCCTATCCTAACTAATATCTTCCAAGATTCTATCGAAAGTGGTACCGTACCCAGGAGATGGCAATCGGCAAATGTATGTGGTGTCTTTAAAAAAGGGGAAAAGTCTGATCCTTCAAACTACAGCCCCATTTCTCTAACCTGCATAGCATCGAAAATTCTTGAACACATTGTACATAGCCATGTGATGAAACATTTTGAACATTATCACATACTAACAGATTGTCAGCACGGCTTCAGATAAAAAAGATCGACAGAACTTCAGTTAATACTTACTATTCATTACATTGCAAGTTCTCTACAACAAAACAAATCTATTCATGCGGCTGTGTTGGATTTTTCTAAAGCCTTTGATAAAGTCCCACATCGACGACTACTAATGAAGCTGGAGCGTTACGGTATCCATGGAAACCTCTTGTCCTGGATGGAATCCTTTCTCACCAAGAGGGTCCAAACTGTCATCTGTGAGGGTGCAACATCTACCTCTTCCCCAGTGACCTCTGGTGTACCACAAGGGTCAGTACTAGGCCCGCTGTTGTTCCTAACATACATTAATGACCTGCCAAACGGTCTAACCTCTACAGTTAAGCTGTTTGCCGACGACACTCTCTTGTACGGAGTGGTGGTTGAAGACTCAGATTGCGATAATCTCCAAGACGGTCTCAACAAACTAGAAATCTGGCAAAATGAGTGGCAGATGCAATTTAACCCTTCTAAATGCAACATCATCGGCATTTCAAATAAGCAAAGACCTCCTCAACGACAATATTTTTACTGTGGGTCCAAACTCGAACAAGTAGACTCTGCATCGTACCTAGGAATTACTGTTAACAGTAAATTAAAGTGGTCTGAACACATCTCATCTATCTCAAGCAAGGCGAGTCGATCCTTGGGGTTGATCAAGAGAAATCTCTGGAACTGCCCCAGGAAAGTATGTGAAACGGCCTATACCAGCATTGTCCGACCCAAACTGGAGTACGCAAGTGCCTCGTTGGACCCACACTACAAAAAAGATATTTCAACCTTGGAGAGAGTTCAAAGAAAAGCTGCTCGTTTTTGCCTTCAAAACTTCACCAAAACAGCAAGCGTGACAGACATGTTATCTGATCTGAAATGGGACACATTAGAAACAAGACGAAAGAAAAACAGATTGACTTTAATGTACAAACTAAGTAAACACAGAAGAACACTTAATACCAAACAGTGAATTAAGAACACGCAACAGCCATGCTTTTAAGTATAGAATGCCAAAAGTTTCTAAGGACGTCTTTAAGTTTTCCTTTTTTCCTAGATCAATAACAGAGTGGAACTCACTGCCCGCTGACTTAGTAAATTGCAAGTTATTATCTGATTTTAAGTTAAATTTAGGAAAGCACGTGAAATAAGTGAAGTAAATTACAATTTTGAATTATCATCTATTTATTTTGTTATTTGACATATTTACTTTTATTCAACTTATGCATATGTACATTTATGTATATATATATATATATATATATATATATATATATATATATATATATATATATATTTTATTTTAGCTTTTATTACAGTTGATGTGATGTCTTACAACATTTTATCAACTTAGATGAAAATAGAACACGGAATACCTTGTTACATAGAAGACTCCAAAAAAGCAGTAGATCTGCACCGTTCTAAACCTCTTATTTCACTGATCCCCTTTAATCTGCACCCCCATTGTTTTCAGGGATAATGACATTTTTATGTGACAATCCGTATTGTTTTCCCAGCTAATCAAAAACAATCTTTCAAATTGGTGCGGGATCAAAAACGATAAAATTTGAGAGGATGTAGGTGTAAATACCTAAATACATATATACCGTTAATGACCTAACAAACGCCCACTTCTAAATAAAAGCCTCTTATAATGAACGCCCCCTCTCTCTACGCTGTAAAAATTACATTAGACGCCCATCTTTCTCAATAATAAAATTGGAAGTTGCAAATGTTGGTCTTAAAGGAGAGAAAGTAAGGAGAGATAAGCCTCTTGGAGCAAGGGCGAGACAACAGCAAAATAAACTGACATATGGTGAAGCCTCCGGAAATCGAGCACAGGCCACACGAGAGCTGTTGCCACTGAGCCACCCTTGCGTTCTTAACCTGTTTAGCAGACGCAATCAGTTAAAAGAGTGCTATATAAAACACCCCACGGTTGCTAAAGGATTGTTTTCATTCACTCCCTAAGGGGTCGTTAAGGACGGCGTTTTACTGACGAGAATAGGAGAGAAGGCGTAAAAGAGAAAACGTAAAAGACGGACAGCTACAATCGAAAAGTAAAAAAGCATGATCATCGTGATGCCCCATTTGCCATTTGCCATATTTATATTGTCACAAATGCTCAAGACTCAGTATAGGAGGGACTGGAAATAGGGCTGTACTGACGCTGCACAAGTGCAACGAAGCAATGGTTTGTTTAAAAATATTATTTGTTTATAATGTTTTTCACATTTTCGAATATAGGTGTGTGTGGTCAATTCCCGCCTGTTGCTGGTCCGTTTTTGACTCCTTACGACGTTGTGGTGACAGGCTTTAACAACGTCAGCTTCGATTGCCAGGTTCATGCATCCGTGTACACCTGTTTCAGGAACGGCGAATTTCAGTGGCTTTTCCGCGACAAGCTCTTCTACAAGCCCGTCTACAAGCCCTTATTTTCCGGTGAGAAGTATGAAATTCAAGAAAGGAGAGTAGGAGGGAGAGTCATGCATTCAAAGATAACCATTTTTAACATTGATTATCTTGATGAGGGGATTTATTGCTGTCGCTATTCCTGCACTGACCGGTACGCCCCTGTTACGGGCTTCAGTTCTATGAAAGTACTATCAGGTATGAATAATTGTGTGATAATTAGCAGTGCATTTTCAAAAGGTGAAATTTTTCGTTACAAAGAAGAGGGGGGCAAAAAGATAAATGCTGAGAAAATGTAAATTAATGACAGATGCAATTTTGCAACTTGAGCCTATCCAGTGTGTGCCGGTTACAAGAAATCTTTCTCTTCATTTTGAGTTATTATTTTGCAAGGAAACGATCGTGCAATGTGTAGTTCCAGAAAATATCCATACCCCTCACGGAGGGCAATTAGGGTTTGATAGATTTTGCTGGCATAATTTTTTTTAATTCGTCATTACGAGCATAACTTTCAATGCATGTATTTCCCGAAAAAAGCACTGCTAGCATAATTTGCACTTGTGGCTAGTTTTGCAGCACAAAATTGTCATGCAACCAATTTTTTTTTGACCCGTGATAAGTGTGACGGGCAAATTTAAGTAACAAAATCAATTTTTTGTCCGCTTATTGTCGCATTCACGGGACCTGGCTCCCAAATGTAATGACTTAGGATCTTTCCACAGGACCCAAGACATGCGCATAACTGACAAGCTCTGTTATTCAAGATAGCGTCCATGTGCTGGTATTTTCTTTGAATTTTTATAGTTTTCAGAGACTGAATTATGCACACTTAAGGTTACTACATGTACATAGGGTAAATGCGTCTCCCATTTACTTGTTTGTTGCATTGTTATTGAGGTATTTTTACCAAATTTGAAGAAAAAGGTAGAAGCATAATTTGAGCATATTTAGCTAAAATTAACCATAGTTTACAAAAATAAGCTTAATTTTTGGCATAATTTTAGAAAGATAGGAACACTGCTAGTAGCATATTATGCCACTTTTTCGAGTACAATCTCAAAGCCTAAGGGCAAGGGAAATTACGAGGGGAGGGGGGAAGGCGGTTCAAAAATGAGGCAATTTCCGAGGAGGTGGGAGTGGCTTTTCGAGGTGTTTTTCCGGAGTGAGTTATTAAAAAGCGACAGCTGCTCTGTTGAGCAAGCTGTCAGTTATTTCCGATGATCTTTTATTCATGGACGGCTGAATGTGTTTTGAAACAATACCAATTTAAGCACTAAAGTACACGTACCAACTCCGGCGAAAAATGTCTGATTGGTCTTCGTGCGACCACGCGACATTGCCAAGTTCAAAATGTCGGCAATACCTCCACAGTTTGTTTATTCCAGTGGAAAGAAGATTAATTGCCGCTTAATATGAGTTGCAAATGCATATCGGGTATTTTTAGAATAGCCTAGACTTTTTATTATCCTTTTCCACCTATTCCTGTGGGATTCGTTTCCTGCGATGCTCGCGATTTCGCCGGTTTACAGGATTCAACTTTGGATCACGAAGGACAACAATGTTTCTGAAAAAAGCAGGGTCACTAGAAAGAACGGCCTTTGTTCACAGCTGAATGCAGCAGATAAAGACACTATGGGTCTTTTGACATTGCTTAGACACCTGGTAGTTATTTTATTATTAGTTCTTTTTTTTACCGAAAAGCTAAAGCAAAAAGATACTCCAGCAACACTTTCCAATTTATAAAAAAAGCTTGAACATGAGCTAAATGAACTGTAGTGTCTGCATTCAGTCTTTTCATTGAGAACGGGTGCAATTTTAATATCAAAACTTTAGAGCCGTCTTTGACCGAGCAAGGTTTTTTTTCTTTTTCCTTTTCAGTGGTTACTGTGCTTGATCTGAATAACATAATGAAATTTTGAAAATTAGGGGAATACTATATTTGAAAGAAGAGAACTTTGATTCAAGTGTTAGTAGGAAAAAATACTGATTATATTTTTTAGTACATAAAGGTTAAAAAAGTGATGCATATAGTCTAAAGTGCCGCAAAGGAGTAAAAACCCAAATCTTTCCATTAATGAATTTTATTGACACTGTCAGCAGAGACATATGCTTTCCTTGAGTACACATTTGTTCGTCAAAAAAATCTTGTTTGTAAGGCTGCACATTGTTTGATTCAGGATCAATCAATCTTTTCTGAAGAGAAATGAAAAGTAAAGTATGTTAACATGTCAGATACTTCAACACTGTCTTTAGTCCGGTGGCTTAGTGCAAAATTTTGGCGAGATCTATACAGAGCGGACAAAAGCACCAAACTTTGCATGGTTGTAGCTTAGGGTATGTTAGTCAATATTAGGATTGGTGCCCACAGCTACCTCTTCAGGATTTGCAGCAACTGCTCGCTGAAGTTCTTCAACAACCTTCCATGATGGGTTCCCTGTGCTGAAAATTGCAATCCTTTTTTTTTGCCATTTTTTGATGAAAATCACATAAAAAGGGAAGTATATGGAAAAAGAAACTATATTAATACTATTATTATTGAAACCAATGACTAAAACAAGTCAACTTAATGATATAGCAATTATGATGTACCATGGTGGGTACCCTGTGCTTAAAAAATATCAATTCCATTTTTTTTGCCATTATTTTGATGAAAATCACATGAAGGACATGAAAATAAAAAAATAAATTGTATTGTTATTGAAACCAATGAAAAAAACATGCCAACTAAATGGAAAATCCAAGGAAGATGTTTTCAGACGCGTACTCAGTACCAAATAGCCTTTCAAGGTGGCGGCTGTGTCTTTTCATGGACTGTAAGCATCTACTAGAATAAATTGCCGTTTTTAAGGGGAAATTGTGTACAATTTGAATCATGACAGGTTAAAGTGAATTTTAAGTTCTTCTTGGTGATAAATTTGTAATCGAAAGCCACATTTTCTCTTCACATTTTGTGCCGATTATGAATGACTATACTGAGTTTATTTTCGTAGTGGTTAAAATTAATAATAGTTAAAAATAGCTTCTTTCTATAGCGCTCACATCCTGAGGATATGGTGCTTTACAATGTTAAAGAGGACAAAATATATATATCTCCAGCATGAAATAACATATATCAAAATCTATTTGCAATTCACAAAGAACAAGAGAAGGAAACAAGAATTAATCTGTTTTAAAATTATTTTGCCTTTAAAGTTTATATATAATGATAATAAGTCATGCAAAAAACTAAATATACATTCTATAAGTATAAGTATATGATCTGCAGATATTAAAGACGTTTTACAAAAGTATTGACTTACTCTCTAAATATTGCGTAAAAAGACATGTTCTCAGTCCCTTCTTTCAACTGCCTAAAAATGGTGACTTGTGAAAATCTCGCTAATGGTAGTGAGTTCCAAAGTTTAGGGGGGCACACTAAAACAGTCTTTTCCCCGTGAGTTTTCGAGGTTGTTCTAAGAGCTGTTGAGATGCGGACCACAAGTTCCTGGAAGGCCTTCGATAACTGTCCGCTGGATAGCTAGGTGGAAGGTCATTAAGTGATTTGAAAACTGACAAAATAAGTTTAAAAACAACATGATAACTAACAGGAAGCCAGTGAAGGTCAAATAAATGATGTGTTCGCAAGGTTTGCGAGTCCGAGTAACGATCCTGGGGGCAGTGTTATGAACATATTATTAAAAGTTCCTTCAAGTGCATTTTCCTACAACCATAGAGCAAGGAATTGCAATTAATAGTCTGTTTTAGATGTAATAAAAGCATGCACTGCAATTTCGCTAGACTCCTGTGTGAGACACAATCTTATCTTTGACAAGTTCCTGGGTTGGTGAAACGATAATCTGCAAAAGAATGCTGAGACGTGTGCGTCAAACAGCACGTTGTCATCGAATACTACCGCCAGGCTTTGTTGGTGGTGGTTCTTAGCCTTGAATTACCCATAATGACGTCGCTAAAGGGTGGACGAGTACGGTACATCGACAAGATAAGCATGGTTTCAGTCTTATCATGATTGAGTTGAAACTCGTTTCTACACACCAAGACGGAAATCAGTTGGGATCGTTGTCATATTTACCTAGGGTGAGAATCGAAAAGAGAGGATCTGAGAAACCCATTAATTTAACGGAACAATTATTTATAGAACGCTCCTTGACAATTTACTACAATTCAAAAAAGAGGACTGTGCCGTCTTGTTGCAATTAAGTTTCACATTGAAATCACTGCAGCAGTAAACTCTTTACTGAAGTGCAAAGTGGCATCAATCCTGTCACCTTACGTCCAAGTTATAAAAAGTAAACTAGAAAAGAGAAAAAAACATGTTGAAGCAGATCAGAAACAGCAAGTTGGAGAGAGCTTGTAAGACTGACACTATAGCGGGTCTGCAAAGTGTGTGCCTTTGTTTGTAACGGAATACAGATTAATATGAAGTTCGGCAAGTATAAAGAAAGTTGTATCATTGTCCACTGCATTGGCTATGTACTCAGTGAGTTCAACAA
>OZ037783.1:7702096-7774596 GCA_964035525.1 Porites cylindrica | reverse complement strand
CATGTATTTCCCGAAAAAAGCACTACTAGCATAATTTGCACTTTTGGCTAGCTTTGCAGCCCAAAATTGTCATTTATTGATCATGCAACCAAATTGTTTTTGACCCGAGATAAGCGTTACGGGAGAATTCAAGTTTTTGTCTGCTTATTGTCGCATTCATCGGACTTGTGTCCCAAAGGTAAATGACTTAGGATCTATCCACAGGACCCAAGACATGCCCATAACTGACTAGCTCTGTTATCGAAGAAAGCGTCTGTGTGCTTGTATTTTCTCTGAATTTTTATAGTTTTCAGAGACTGAATTATGCACTCGTAAGGTTACTACATGTAAATAGGGTAAATGTTTCTCCCATTTACTTGTTTGTTGCATTGTTATTGAGGTATTCTTACCAAATTTGAAGAAAAAGGTAGAAGAATAATTTCTGCATATTTAGCTAAAATTAAGCAGAATTTACAAAAATAAGCTTGATTATTGGCATAATTTTAGAAATATTGGAGCACTGCAAGTCGCATCCTATGCCACTTTTTCGAGTACAATCTCAAAGCCTAAGGGCAAGGGAAATTCCGAGGGGAGGGAGGGGAGGGGGGAAAGCAGTTCAAACACGAGGCAATTTCCGAGGGGGTGGGGGTGGCTTTTCGAGGTGTTTTTCCAGAGGCTCTGTGCAAGATTGGTGAGTTATCGGTTCCCTCTTAAAACAGTGCATACTTTTCAAAATTTTCTTGCAGTTCTCCCCCCCCCCCACACTATACAAAGTTGAAACTCGGCAAAAATTCTGGATACACGCGTGCAACACCGTTTCTGGGGTTAGGGGAGGGGTTGGACCTGTGTGAATTGGAAAACGCCCCAGAAACGCGAAAGTGTCCCAAGACTTTTGTCCATGATTGTAGGTTCAGAATTCAAAACATATCGCAGACGCTGTTATAAGTTCTTGGGGAAACCATGGCCCGCAATGAAAGAATATCATTTCCTTAAACCAATTTTCCACCATTTCCATGCAATGAAGAGATAGAAAAAATTGATATTAAAAAAATTAGGGAAAAAAAAGAAGAAGAAGAGAAAAAGATCCCATACAGCTTTACGCCCACGTGCTTGTTAGTCCGAAACTGTTATAATTGAGAAGGCGTTTATGGTTTGGATTCATCGGACGGCTTTCTACTATACGTACCCGTGCAGACAAGAAATCGGAGAAATACCCGGCTGAAAATACAGATCGTTCATAGTCAGCGATTAATGAACATGTAAGGCTGGTTAAAGTGGCTCATTTCTGGCCATAACGTTTTTCTATGAATAATCACTGCTATTGAACATATGTCACAGTTTTTTTAAAGCCTAATTTTATAAGCCGTGCTTTTTTGTACTTTTTATTGGATTATTTCAGTTGTACATTATCGAGGTCTGTCACCCTTGTCATAAGCCACTTTAAGATCCAACGACGCGACGGTAATGAGAATGTCGCTTAAAAAGTGAATTTGCGTTCTTTCAGTCTTTATCGCAATTATTCCTACCCACTTTCTTTGTCAAATGTTGGCGAGCCCTCCTGGAGTTGAATTCCTAGGGACCATATCCAAGTAAAGAAAGAGAAATTGACTTTTGTCGTCGCTTGTTACGTCCTCCACAAAACGCGAAATTAGGCATTTTCACGTTGTGGTCGTTCAAAAACGGGAAAAGAAATGTACAAAAAAGCGCGGTGCATACGCAAAGTTGTTGTTTTACTTATGAAACCTATTCTTTATTTGACGTTCTCGTTGCTGTCCGCGTCGTTGGAAGTTCCTATTTTTCCTTGTAACCCTCTTGAGGGCAGTTTCGTTGTCAGCTTTTATTCGTAATCTGAATTAGTAATTGAATTGACGGAGGTAGTCCGAGTACATAATATAAAAAAGTGTTCCTAGTAGTATAACCATGATAACGTTTCTTGATGAATAGACCTATTCGGCTAACTCAATGTTGTACCCAATTCAAATCTCCCGGGGTTCAGATTCTTTGTGTACTGCTGTATTTGCATTACAATGTGGCATTCAAATTTAAATGATTTGGAAAATCCAGAAACAAAGCGTTTTTGTCCCAAAGGGTTTGAATTGGGTACAACATTGAGTTAGCCGAATTGGTCTATTGTCGTTTCATAAACATACTACAGTTCTATTGTCTTTTCAAAGCTTTAAATTTGATTTTTATCGCACTATAGTTTGAAGTTTTTATGGCATCTCGGCATTGTAAATTATTAATGGTTGAAAGCTGACAGCCACAAAAAGAAAGAGTATAGGTCTCCCGTGTAACTTTTTTTAGGGCAATTTCGCTATCGCCTTTTGTAAGCTGAGTATATAATTTGAATTCGTGAGAGCTTAGAGTAGTCTATTATGTTGGAAATGACGCCTCGTTGGTGGATAGGTAAGGATAGTTTAGGGATAGTCTATGACGTCACCCATTGTTATAACCTAGGGAAAAAATGCCTTCCTCCATACTAATAACTGTCTTCCTGCATACTAATTCGGTATAGGTTTACTAATGAGCGTCTCTCTACTCAATAAGCACAATAGGCTTGCCTCAGCTTGCCCGTTAAGTAA
Source organism: Porites cylindrica (assembly GCA_964035525.1). Taxonomy (NCBI): domain Eukaryota; kingdom Metazoa; phylum Cnidaria; class Anthozoa; order Scleractinia; family Poritidae; genus Porites; species Porites cylindrica. The sequence goes on along the minus strand of OZ037783.1, from coordinate 7,772,035 downwards.
CTTGAGCCCGGTTTTCAGACGGTCTATTAAAAGGAAAATAGGAATAAGAGAAGCGATCACTTATAAGCAACGCGAGAAACGCCTTCCTATATCTTATTTAGCGCTAAAACTCAGATATATAAACAAAACACATACAGAAAGTGGAGTTGAAAAGTCTTTATTTCTATTTAGTTTATGTCTTCTTATTTAGCGCTAAAACTCGGTTATATAAACAAAACAAACACACATATTCACAATGTGGAGCTGAAAACTCTCTATTTCAAATTTGTCTGACTATTTCAGAACCGTTTTCTCCGTTCTATCTCGAGGAAATGAAAAACTATTAAAGTCTCTCAGAGTTTCACGCACCGTTAGTCAGTTAATTATGCGAGTTCACGAGCCTAAAGGTGAATACAAATTAGCTCTACAGGAAAGACCCAAGGGAGAGAATCTTGACGTATTATTATATAAACAATTTGAAATAACTTAACAAGGATCAATTAAAACACGCGATTAATAATTGCTGGCAATAAAACCACAAGAGAGATACCGTTTAAAAAACTTTATTAAAAACAATGACAAAAAGAGTCAAATTCACAGCGATTTGTAACGAATGGAAATTAATTAATCTTCATCTTCGTTCTCCTCTTTAGAAGGGGAATAGAAATTGGTTTCCAAAGTCTTCATGTTTTTGTGTGTAACTGCTCCGCAATCGTGACACCGAAGAAAGCCCTCTTTCATGTAATTTCTCCCCTCGGCAATCTGGTGATCGCATATAGGACAAATCTTGTAGTGATCGTGCCAAAAGCATTTAGGACATTTCATGATCAATGTCCAGTACACATTATAGTACATTTAGTCACAGGGGCGTTTAGAGTGAAAGGTGGTGGACGTTTCAGGGCTACTACTTTCTGTTTCTTGACTGTCGTTTTCAGTGTCGTTGTCGCTCTCTTGGGAGACTTCAGCTTCAACGCCATTCTCAGAAGCCAGTTCCTCCTCCTCCTCCTGATTTTCAATATCCGATGAACTCTCCTCATTATTACTCTCGTCATCGGAAGTATTTTCTACATTTTGGTAGCCGTTTTCTTTTTCTATTAAATCACTTAACAACTTTTTGTTCTTGATTAAACCTTTATCGATTCCTAACTGTGCAAGTCCATCTAGAAACGTGTTCAGCGCACGAGGCTTGGTAACCTCATTTTTATGAGGGAGTAACACATTCTCAACTAGCTCAGCGATGCTTGTGACGGGAATAGTGCGTTTATTTCGAAGTAATTGTTAGCTCGGAGTCCAAAAAAGAATATCTTTGGACGCGGCCATACTATGCAGCAAATCAGAAGCACGCTTTTCCGGCACTGCGCGGGAAAGATGATTCAAAACAGCTTTTATTCTTGGTTCTTCTTTTATTCCCGGTTCTTCATCCTCGCTTTCATCACCAGAACTTTCGCTTTCTTCATGTTCACTCTCGTGTTCTTCTTCAACTAAATGTGTCTTTGTCTTCATTTTTGATGAGTACCCGTGACAGACTTAGCTTCGAATGATCAACCTAGCGATGCGTCACCTCTTTTATAGCATTAGAAATCATAAGCATAGCATTAGAAATCATAAGCTTGAAACAACAGGCGCTAATACATCTTCAATAAAACCACTACCCTCTTGTACAAGGACTCGCTTCTTTGTTTTGTAAGGGACATTTGGACTGGCCAGGCCAAGTAAAGCATCCTTATATGGCAGCAATATCCGCTTATTTTCTTCGGAGATAGGAATGTGTCTTATGAGTACATTGTATAAGACTTGGACTAGTGCATGTAGTTGTTGTGGAGTAGCTGTCTTTAAAAGAAACTGGCGCTGATAAGCAGGGCAATCAGCTAACAGCTCAAGAAAACCACGATTGTTGTTCACTACACAAGACATTGCTTCTCGTGGAGAAAAAAAAATGAAATTAAAACGAGTGGGCCAAGGATGGAAAACAATAGAATGGGGAGGAGGAAGAGGAGGGAAAAACAATAGAAATGAGGAGGGAAAACAATGAAAACCTGTATAAATGCGCAACATTCTAACTTATTCTCAGTCTCCATTTTGCTCCTGAGGAGTTGACATTAGTTGGTTCTGTTCTGTCTGCGAAAAACCCTTTAGTAGAAAAGATAATATGCAAAGGCACGTGATGTCTAAACACCGCAATGCTGGTCTCACCCCATTTCAAACAGTTCCAATGTTTTCACAGAAATGTCAGCGGATTCTCTTCCAGCATCCTTTCACCTCCATGATTGCCAAAATGATCGGGTCCGGAAAAACGACCTGGGTTCGATCTCTATCGTAACAAGCTTCAGAGACCATTTAACTTTCCCCAGAGAGGATCGTTTGTTGTTATTCACAATGCCAGCCTGCGTATACACAAATGTTACTCGCCATGCCACACATTGAATTCGTCAAGGGAATTCCTACGGCTTTGGAGAAGGATTCCTATTTTGATGTGAACAAACGGAATTTGATCGTGCTTGATGATCAGATGATTGACGCCAGTAAAGACAAGCGAATTGTGAACCTTTTTACTCGTGGTTCTCATCATCGCAATCTGAGCGTGATTTATATCGTGCAGAATCTATTTCATCAGGGGAAAGGTAGCCGCAGCATAAGCCTGAACAGCCATTATCTGGTGTTATTCAAGAATCCACGAGACAAATTGCAAATCTTGACTCTGGCGAAGCAAATGTATCCCGGGTAGATGGATTTCTTTTCAAATCAGTACGAAGAAGCCGTAAAAACACCTTTTGGTTATCTTCTAATTGATCTGAAAACTACTACCCAAGATAATTGTCGTTTGCCAACAAACGTCCTGCACAGTGAAGAAGGCTTTAACCAAACAGAGTTTCAAGAAAATATCCTCAAGAGCTTCTAAAATATCTGAAGCAGCAAACTCTTTCGCCTGTCCCGCTTCTTCCAGCTATGCAAGAAATACAAGGCAACATGGATGACGTGCTTTCTCGAAACGATCTTCGGGACGATGAAAAAGGTAAACGATACTTTCAGTTGCAAAACAGATACTTGGCTTTTAAAGAACAATTAAATACAAGAACACGCTCGGAAGAAATAATCAGCACTGTTCCAGACTTAACATCAAGGACACAAGATTCTTCGACAGCAACGACAGCATTCTCCACTCCCCTCAACCCCTTTAATGTAACACCTGAATTAACACTAGCGGCTATCTCTCAAAAACCTGACAAAGAAAGCCTCACCCCTCCACCACCCTTAAATCCTGCTTTCCTGACCCCTCCTCCCACAGTAGAAACCCCATCACAACAAGGCGCGAAGCGCAAAAGGCGTCGGATTCAATTTGTAAATTATTTGGATGATCTTAAAGCTCATGCCAAACAGCTGGGGAAACGTCGGCATAAGAAATTCAAACCTTACAAGTACCCCATGGGCGAAGAAGATGAAGATTAACTAATTTCCATTCGTTACAAATCGCTGCGTATTTGACTCTTTTTGTCATTGTTTTTCATAACGTTTTTAAAACGGTATCTCTCTTGCGGTTTTATTGCTAGCAATTATTAGTCGCGTGTTTTAATTGATCCTTGTTAAGTTATTTCAAATTGTTTATATAATAATACGTCAAGATTCTCTCCCTTGGGTCTTTCCTGTAGAGCTAATTTGTATTCAACTTTGGGCTCGCATAATTAACTGACTAACGGTGCGTGAAACTCTGAGAGACTTTAATAGTTTTTCATTTCCTCGAGATAGAACGGAGAAAACGGTTCTGAAATAGTCAGACAAATTTGAAATAGAGAGTTTTCAGCTCCACATTGTGAATATGTGTGTTTGTTTTGTTTATATAACCGAGTTTTAGCGCTAAATAAGAAGACACAAACTAAATAGAAATAAAGACTTTTCAACTCCACTTTCTGTATGTGTTTTGTTTATATATCTGAGTTTTAGCGCTAAATAAGATAAGATATAGGAAGCCGTTTCTCGCGTTGCTAGGTGATCGCTTCTCTTATTCCTATTTTCCTTTTAATAGACGGTATGAAAACCGGGCTCAAGTTACTTAACGGGTAAGCCGAGGCAAGCCTATTGTGCTTATTGAGTAGAGAGACGCTCATTAGTAAACCTATACCGAATTAGTACGCAGGAAGACAGTTATTAGTTTGGAGGAAGGCAATTTTTCCCTAGGTTATAACAATGGGTGACGTCATAGACTATCCCTAAACTATCCTTACCTATCCCTAAACATCCTTACCTATCCACCAACGAGGTTTAACTTCCAACATACCTATCTCTAAGGTGTCTCCACCCGCTCTTATTGAACAAGATCTAAGACCTATATCTCTTACCTGTTCTTTGGCAAAAGTTATGGAGGGCTTTACCTGTTCCAGACTCCTGCCCCAGTTGGAAGGTAAGATCGACCCTTGTCAGTTCTCCCGCAAGGGGCATTGTACGACAGATGCCCTTATATATATGCTTCAAACGATCTACGAGGCAGTTGATAGTGGTGAGGCGTCGGCTCGGATTTTCTTCGCAGATTTTTCTAAGGTGTTTGATTTAATTGATCATTCAATATTGATGCAAGAACTGGCAGATCTTGAAGTTCATCCAGTCATTTTATCTTGGATTGCGGCATTCTTGACATCCCGGAAGCAAGCAGTTAGAATCGGAAGAACTCTGTCAGATTGGTTAACACTAAAAGGAAGAGTGCCCCAAGGAAGTAAACTGGGTGTGATCCTCTTTGCTGTAATGACAAACAAACTGTTGTCTGACTGGCGGCTGCGCATCATATACGTCGATGATACCAGTGCAAGTGCAGTCCAAGGAACTCCCCTAGCTTACTTAATGTAGTGGCCGCAGACATTCACAATTTTGCCATTGCTCATAATATGAGACTTAATCCAACCAAGTGTAAAGAAATGCATATTAATTTCCTACGCAAATCTAGTTGTCTCATTAACCCGATAATAATTGGCGGCAATGTCATCAAGCGTGCCAATACCTATAAGATATTAGGAGTTATTTTGGACAATGACCTGAAGTGGAACTGTCATGTTGATTTCATTGTTAAGAAAGCTTGTAAGAAGTTATACTTCCTTAGAGCTCTCCGTAGAGCCAGGGTGAGCCAACCCAACACCTTGAGGATATACCTTAACACAGTCCGGCCAGTTTTAGAGTATGCTGTACCAGTCTGGTAGAACATCCCTGCTTAATTATCTGTCCGAAGCCATAGAGCGAGTGCAAAAAAGGGCGCTTAACATATCTACCCCGAGGCAGAGTCATATGCTCATGCCTTACAGTTAGGTAAACTACCGGTAGATAGGATAGATGATAGAAGAGTACTCTTGTGCTACAAATATATTGCGAAAACTAAGTCCCCCAGCCACCCTCTGCACCACCTACTTCCCAGCCCACTTCTGGACGCGCCTAACTACACCTTAAGGCAGAAAACACAAAAGTATTATCTTTTCCGGAACATGCAGGTCCGTAGGACAAAGAGAGTGGAGGACTTCTTTACATTTATTTTTTTTAAGTGATTCAATTGTTATTTTCATTGTTATAACTGTAAATTACTATACTCTACATAATAGTTGCCTTATGATTGTAAAATGTACTCGATAATTCAGTTCTTTTTACTGCAAGAGAGTTTTAATACACTATTCTATATATTCTATAACGTAGTAGACTACTGCTTGGCGTTAAACAACAAGTTATCTTGCTACACGAACAGTTGCTTTGATTGATTTAGGTTAATGTTGTAAACGAAGAGCCATAAATGTCATTGAATAAACAACTTGTTAAAGTTTATCTCTTTTGACAGCCGATATAAGATCATTGTTGCTTTCAAATCAAACAATTGTAATCATTTTAATAGCCCTTCTCAGCTGGTACGTACTGCTTTCCCTTTTCAGACAACATGGATGTTTTCAAGGAATTTGTCTTTTGTCTTTTTATATACACGAGAACAAGGCGGAATGTGAAAGAAAACTCTCTCTAGGGTAACACCACGTGGCCTAAGTAGGAAAACAAAATCTAAAATCTAAAAAGGGCTATTCAATCCATATTTCTCCTGTAGTCGGAAATGCGTTTGCACGACCAAGATAGAGTGGGTAAGTGGGGCGCGCCCGAATCTTTTTCTCTGTCTTATATTTTGTTTCACTTTTCTCCAATTTTTTCATTACGCGAAAATGGTTGGAATTCGGCTTACAGAAATTTGTTTGATCCAGCTTCGTAACGTGATAGGGTGCGCAGACTGTCAACCAACGTGCTTTCATTCATTCATACTTTCTCTCTTTCTCTGATTCTTGTGTTGGTGGTCCTCTTCCTTGTATGCCTGGTGTCCCTGCTTCGAGTCTTATTTTTTTACTTTTTTTACTTTAAAACCAGTATGTATTCGTGTGTTACCCGTATGTCGCTTGTGTGTACTCTTATGTGACTCGTATGTTACCCGTATGTACTCGTATGTATTCGTATGTCATCGGTGTGTACCCGTATGTACTCGTATATTACTCGCATGTACTCGTGTGGTACAAAGTAAACTTCTTCCTTGTGGCTTAGTAAACTTTTAGGTTGTTTAATTTTCTCCAAAGTGTCTCCTGGATCTCAATAACTAAAAGCGATTTACTTTTGTCCGTGAATGTGAAGGTTTCCTGCAATGTTTTGTCACGCTGGGCCCAGCTCGTTAGTAGTTTTTGCAGGATGTTTTAAAATTCTCCTTAGTGATTTTCGGATCCAAATTTTGAAAAATGGATTGCAGCTTAAACTGAAGCTACATGAATTATGGAGAAGTGCACTGTGACAGGATTAGCAATGATTTTTAAACTCCACCTGGTTTTTCTGAAGATAATGTGACTCTATGGGCTAGAGCGCGTCGTTCCTCCTTTGATAATTACTTTTGAGTTAACTTAGTAAACAGTATCGCTAGCACCGGTTTGATTGACAGATTAGAAACAAGGTCAAGGTCCATCTAGCAGGGTAAATCAAGGCGCTCTACGCCAGAAGTTTTTTCTCGCGGCTTCGCCGCTCGTGTCTTCGGCCTTCGGCCGAACACGTGTCGGTTTTGTGCAAATGCCTTATCATCACGACTGGACCTTATAATTACAGAGGACACTAGTGTAAAAGCTCATTTAGCCAGCTAAGACCCGCTTGTGTCCTCGCCGAAGCGTAGTGGACAAGTTCCACTGTCAGCAAGTGACAGTGTAGCAAGAGAAGAGGTTTTAACACTATATATGCTTTAAAATGCCTTTAACCCTTTTAATCTGACCGCATATTATTGGAAAAAAATTCCCCACTTCAATTTATAGTACAGTACCTTTGATCATAATTTGATATATTTATTTTGTTTGCAGTCATAGAAACCACGACTCCGGCATCTGCACCAAACAATTCCACTGACATTAACAAAGTTATTTACATTTCACTTGGTGTCACGTCCGCTATTTTGCTGTTGTCGGTCGCTATTTTTGTCTGGTGCTACAGAAGAAATAAGCTAAAGACTATTGAAAGGTTTGTGGAGCTCTGCTAATGCGTGGCTGGCGGTTTTTCTGTTTGCTTCTTTTTTCTTTTCAGTGGTTTGTAAAGTAAGAGATTCAGCCGGGCGAAAGCTAAACCGAGGACGAAAAAGAAATGATAGGGAAGGGGGCGAGGGGAGAGGAATGTCTGCGACTCAGCGACAGAAATTCCATACTGATAAGGCAAATCAATGTTTACATAATAAATCCGGTAGTCATGGGGTTCCAAATATAAATTTGTCTATTTTTATGTGTCTTATGGTCGATTTTGGTAAAGTGTTGTGCTCATCTGCCGACGAGCTCCAGCAAAACTCAAATGCTTCTTCTATTCCACAAATATTGACTGTTTTGTTAGAGATTCTTCGCGTTTACATTTGACCTTTGTGGCCTTTTGTCTTTTGTCTGTCATTCGTAGACAATAGCTAAAACAATGTAACTACTCCCTCGACCAATCAGCGCTTCTGACCGGATTCCGGACAGATTTTACGTCATCAGTATGGAATTTCTGTCGCTGAGTCGCAGACGTTCCTCCGCGCGAAACGTCCCCAGTGGCGAAGAGCGAGGAGAAACGTATGTTTTCGCAGGCTAAGTATCTTATGAAGAATTATGGAGATTGAGGAGGGTGTTATCCGTGGAGGCCGACGTAGTGCACCTGCCAAGATGACAGATAACATTAACCAGAAGTCAAAACCATTACTTAATTTGCAGTTCTTATGAAAAATAATCAAAGAACGTTTTCATTGTCGAAAGATGCATGGAAAAAAAAAATTAGGAAAAATCCTACGAATAGTCTGATGAAGACGAACTTTGGTTTTAGATTCGCCTAAAGTGATTTAGAATTGAATAATTTTTTTTTTGTAGTCATTGTTTGTAAAGGATGGTGCCCTTGACTGAATCGTCCTTTTAAAGAAAAAAGTCAGTTTATGTTATGCCCACTCGGCTATTCTGATCTAGTTTTTTTCTCGAGGAGAACATCTCAGCCTCGGACATTATCCTCTGATGCACCAGTAGCCAGGTGCAATAATTTTTGTTGTTGGTAAAGTTTACAGATATGCGAGTATATGTTACTCATGATATTGTGCTCAGCGGAATAATCCAGCATTTTTTTTCCCTTTTTCTAGGTCACCTTATTCACAAGGCGAGATCACTCCTCCTGACAAGTGGGAAATTCTGCCTGAACAGATAGACTTTGAGGAAGAGCTGGGGAGAGGAGGATTTGGTGTTGTTTACAAAGCAAAATTTAGACAGAGAGATGAGATGGAGGTGTTGGACAATACGGAGACTTCAAAATGGCCTGTATCATCTGCAAAGAAAGAAGCACAGGTGGTGGCTGTCAAAGTTTTACATGGTAAGAAATACTGACTTTTATCTCCATAGACAAAGGCACAAAGTCTTAACTGCCTTTCAGTCCTCTTCAGACTACTGTAAGAACCCTTTTGGATTTAAGTTACTCTCTGGGAACTTTAAGAACTCAAAGAAAATTTAGCAGAAAAAAAAAACTCGGCCCTTTTCGAAGACGTGATCGCATGATATTAAAACAAATTACACTGACCACCTAAAGACATTACGTTTTTAAAATCGGGATTGTCTCTCGTTAGTGAAGAGCACGGAAAAGTTGGAAGTGTAAGTAATTTGTGGTTTCTTTATTCACTGTGTAAGTGTGAAAAAATAAATTAATGCTGTTAATTTCCAAAAAAGTAGGTTTTTAAAGCCTATTAGCTCTAAACAAATGCATCTCTTACGAATCTACATCTCCCAAAACCAAAAAAAAGTAAATTGATCTACAGAGCCTGAATTAAAGCCAATAATGAAAATAAATTTAAAAAATGCAGCCTCTAGTCAACACATGTATGACAACTCTTTCTGAAGGATCGGATGCATTTGATGATTTGTCTCCCCTTTTTGTGATCCATGTTGCCCAGGATACACCGCAAGTCATTTGACAATGAGGAGAAGGAAAAAAAATTATGAAACTGAGCTACGACATCACCACGCTGAAGGCTAGACCCAGGGGGTACTCTCTTATAGAAGTTATACAATTGCGAGCGGGGCCGTAGGACATGGTTGTTGACCCCTTTATTTATGAAATTGGGAAAAGATTTCCAAGATTTGGGAAAAACAGAAACAGATAAAACGTGAAACAGGATCAGGTTTTGCTCTGTCCCGTACCAGGTCTTTCTGATTTATTTTATTCTATTTTATTGTTGATTTATTATTTATTTATTTTTCTATCTATTTATTTTTTCTTTTTTCATTCACCTTTTATGAACAGCGGTTTAGGTAGTGAGGGAAACCACTAGCCACCATCACACCACCACCCGAATTTTCCAGGAGTACCTCCCGGGGCTACTGGGAGGGTGCAGTGGTAAACTAAAAATAATAACAAATGTCTGAATATTTCTCGATATTCTATTACACGGTAGAATACATCTGTCTATACCCTTGTGCATTAGAGGATGAGTGGGAAGCGGTAAAAATGGACGAATATGTTTTTCAAATGAAATTTTGCATTGAATAATGCTGAAAAATAACGATAATAAAATCAATGTCATTTTATTTAATTATCTTTAGATAATCCATCTGAAGCACAGAAAGCAGAGTTCACGTTTGAGATTGAACAGATGAAGCTGTTGGGTTCACATAAGAACGTTGTATCCATGGTTGGATGCTGCAAGCTTCAGGAGAAAATGTTCCTGGTTATGGAATACGTTCCGTGTAGTGACCTGCTGACGTGGCTACGCCGCAGAAGAAAAATGGTAAGGAGATGAACAATTATGCAATTAGTTAATAGCGAAATTATCAACAAACAGATATAGGGAGACAACATTACGAATATATTTTTGTACTATCAGAACATTTTGTACATTTTATTTAAGCAACTGCAGTTACTTCAGAATTATAAAAGCATTTAATGATAATACTAACAATAATAATTATTTAATATTTACTATTATTGTTATTATTTTTAAAGTATTTTATCCTTGGGTGTAACAACATAGGGATGGTATTAAAGCCCTCCTTACGAATCTTAGTCCATAAAACCTGGTGTGTCGCGAATTAGGGGCCGTAATCTACAGTAGTATGGAGATAATAAGTTTTTGACTATAGGATCGCTTGAAGGCATGCATAAAGTACCGTTTTTGTTACTTGCTTGATGTTTAGATAAAAGAACTTCAAGCTACCGAGAGATCTTATGCCGACAAAGAGGTTCTGAACGATCAGGGAGAGACCAGAGATCATGTAGGCTTGTATATAAACTGTAGTTTAACTTTCCATACTAGCTCTGTCCTAAAACGTTTATTATCCAGACTGCTTGTTTCTTTTATGTCTGGTTGACGCTAAGCTATCTAATCTACCCATCCGATTGTTGTTGAATGGTTTGCACGTAACGTAATCATAATTCAAAAGAATTATTTATCCTTCTGAGTTTCAATTTAGTGAACTATTAGAGCGACTGAACACGTGTATTTCTACAAAGTTTCAGTTCGAAAGGTTTCTTCATTTTGTCACAGAACACGTTTGATTACTCTAATATATTGCGTGACGCGACAATAATGGGGCAACAAAAGCTGTCACGAAACTGTAAGTTAAAGAGTGACACATCTTTTCTTTTAGATTTTGCTATCTGAACAGTCCTTGTTTTCTGAATACCTATTAAGTTTAATGTTTATGAGCTCTCCAGAGATGAGTACTCGCTCTATGAAATTGTTTCTGTTAGTTTCCGGCCGCCATATCTGTGTTCCTCAGAGGGACGCCAACATGGCTGGCATGTCAAATTTCTCCGAATACCCCGCAAAAGAAAAAAACGTACAGACCTGATTCTTAGCAAGACTTTTTGCATATCCCTTAGATTCCTGATCGAATTTATTCATTTCCACACAGGTCAGTAAACTTGCTAAGAAACAGATAAAGCAAGCGGAGAAAATACAATTGAGCATGGAAATGACCCCATTACTACAGGATAACAGCGGGGGCACCGTGTCGACTTCTTATCATCACGGTGACGAAGTATGAAAGAAGTCAGCCAGGAGGGCTAAAAGATTTTAGATGACGTTTATTTCTACTATATATGGAAAAACTGCTTAACTCAACTTAAACGTGGTTAAGGCTTGTAGCTCATGAAAGGAACTCTCGTGTAATCCTGACTAGTGCAATCGATAGAGTGGATAATTAACAATTAATGAATGAGGCTGAGTATCTTATGAAGAATTAAAAACATGGCTAACTCATGCTTACCTCCATCGATCCATCGATGTTAAGTTTATCTTCGATAGTGCACGTTTAGGGTTGTTCAGCTCCGAAAATATTCTCCAAATAGCAGATGTGGCCCTTCGAGTTGTCTTCTTGCTGTTCTTGCCATGTTTTTAGTTATTTTTTTGCCTAGTTCTTACTCTTGAAACGAGTGAAATATCCGCCATTTTTCAAGTTCACAACCAAAACAACTCAACCTCGTTCCCAGGTCTTCTCGGTTAACGGTGCATTAACCTGCAAGAACGCTGCATTTTTGACGTCATTTCCTTGCTAAACACAAAATTCTTCCAAATTTGGTCATCAGTAACTGGTTATGGTGAATTAAATGTGTGCTTTTAGCCAATCAGAATCACGGAAATATTTTGAATGAATAAAAATCGATAATAATGGATCACTCTCGATAAAGAGTGATTGATTAGTAATGGTAATAGGACTGAGTGGAGTACAATTCAGGGAGTAATCGGGCGAGTAATTTCAAATCGGCCGAGCGCGTAGCGCGAGACCGATTTGAAATTACGACCCGATTACCCCTGAATTGTACGACACGAAGTCCTATTACCAATTTATTCTGCCAATAACAAAATGCGAGAATCTCAGTCTTGGAATATTTATTAACGTAAGAAATAGATTCCAAAGCAAAAAAATGACTGGTTTCAACTTTGGATATGTAAGGCCAACCGCATGATGATCTTTTTTTCAAAAAAGTACATTTTTAATTAAAATACATCTATGTCAATATTTGAACAAAATGGGAGAATTTTTAAAAGTAATGGAATTGAAGTACAGCTTGTCTCGTCAGCTTACAGATTGCAAGGCAAATATTATGAACGTCCCAAAAAACCGGAAATGGTACAACTTGTTTGAACTGACAAGTGATTGACAACTAGCTCAACCTTACCAAATAAGGTGTACGAGATCACCCGCTCATAAAACACTTTCGTTACGGGCGACATTTTCGAGAACGGCTCACATGGTTAACAACTTTTAACTTTTCAAGCATGAATATTTCGACAAAATGAATAAGTATGTGAGAGAAAACAGTCAGTGTTAAAATTCAGTCTTCATCAGAGTCCATAATGTACGCTCGTTTACGCTTTCGTCTTGGAATACTTGGGCTTGTTATCTCGCCGATCTGGCATTCTACTCTCGAAGAACTGGCTTGATTTGTTGACTGCGGCCCAAAGTAGTTTTGGATGTTTACAGTGCAGTTGTGGAATTGCTGAACTGCTGGGTAGTTTGTTCGTGTAATTGGAGACTGGACGTTAGAATACTGATGGGTGAGAGAATAAGCGCTTGCTTGGCTGATAGCTGCACCTAGCGAAGTTGATGAAGACGTTGCATATTTGCTCGATGGCACAACAACATCTGTTGAAGGTGGAACTGGCAATGAATTCGAGCTTGGCGGCGATGCTTTGGAAGAACTTTGTGGATGGTCCAGAATAGCCGCTTATGATATGTGACAGAGTTCTCCTTTCTTCTTCATCAATCCCGACGTAGTCATCGAGCGAGGTTTCGTTTGCATGGCCCGTGATTTGAATTATTTTGTGCCGTGGTTGTCCGGCTTTCTTCAATTTGGCGACAACTGCTTTTCTGGTGGAATGACTTGAAATCTTCTTTCCATCAATGCTGATCATCTGTGCTAGGGTCTTCATAATGCTGCCAAGTTTGTGTTCGCCCATCCTGGACTTGGCATACCAAACTTTTCGTTTTCGGACGCTGTATTATTGCCAAGTACAAAGGCCCAGAGGTTGGCATTTCTAATGGGCGCCTTCTCAGAAATTCTTCAAAAAGTCGGACCGGATCTCTTGGTCCACCGTCTGTGGCCCACATCTCTTGAGGAGTTTTTCTGTGTTTCGCTGAAAGGCCACCGGAACGTGTCTTTGTTGGATTTTCATTGAAACGAACGCACTTTGCCAATTCTCTTCCCTGGATCTGGATCCACGCAACTTCAAAATCTTGTACATAAGCGTCGTAATGGTCTTGACGGCCACGAAATCCGAAGTGCTCGGACAAATTTTTGAAGTTAACGTTTGTGAGAGCCACTCCATCGTGGTCACCTAACAGACCACTTGACCACAAGGATTCTTCGGCAGAGTTGTACGGGAGGGCGCGATTCTTTCTCTTGCCGTAACCATTCATTCGTAGTTGTTTTGCTTTTGCTTCAAAAACAGCCCTTAAAGATGAGAACTCCAGACTATTTATCAGACTGTATGGATATTTCTGGGTGGATAGGTACCGTTCCAGGGCCGCTTGCATAACTTTAAGTGAATCCGGTTCATACTCTGAGCCGTCTTGCTTTCTCACTTCCAGATAAAATTTTTGGAGGACTCCGTCTAAAGTTGCGGGCGCCATTGTTCCTATACTCCCGTTGATTTGACGTGACTTTGCCCAGGAATACCAAACTCTCATCCACGTATTTGTACTTCTTAGCGTGTTCTTATTTTCTGCTTCTTTAATTGTCTCTTGTATTTGCTCATTGGAAGTAAGTGGAAACCTGGACTTGTCTGGTGCCGGTAAGTTGTTTGTTTCCATCGTTGTTTCCGCCAGGACAGCTCGCTCACTCTCTCGGTTTGTTGTATTTAAGACTTCAGGAACTGTATCGCTGTTTTCTTTACTTTCAAGGTTTCTAAATCAATTATATTAAACAAGCTGTCAAAGCCTAAAGTCACTGGACCAGTTAGTTTCATCCATTTTTTTTCTCCAGTTGAAGCTGGACAGCTTACCTGGTCACAATTTTTTCATTGATTTTGATTGTTTATCATCTGCCATGTAGTGAAATTTCATTGGCTAGTGGATTTGCTACTTGATTTTCATTGGTTCTTTAACTGTCCGATTTGACCTGTCCGATTACAAGCTTCTGGTAATCGGACAGGTCAAATCGGACAGTTTTGGAGTTACATAGCAAAATTAAGGTGGCTCACAAGAGTAAATTGGCCGTGCGTAGCCTGAGCACTAGTATGGCGCGAAATTAAAACAAACATGGCCTTTCAGTTTCGAAATATTCCCCCCAAAAAACCTTTATTAACTTTGTATTGAAGCTCATTGTGCAAAAAGTTTGATTAGTGTAGGTCAAACATTTATGAGAGGAGACAATGTTACACCGGTTACAAGTCACTATTGATCTCCAAAAGAGTAAATTGTATGTAAAAACAAGCAGAAATTTCTCAAAGACATCAATTCTTTCGCTTCAAAAGTAGACAAACGTTAAATAGACGAAGTAAATGGACAATGTTTTTGCACAACGAGAAATAATTTTTACTCACAGACTGACATTTGACGAAAGCGATAGTTGTCCGTCGACACCTACGGTCTTGTACACGTAGCTGAGGACATGATGTACGATTTATAGATCGGGGCCATCTTTTACAGTAGACTTTTAAAGAAAAACTTCGCCGTCGAAATTATCCCTAAAGAAGAAGAAGGTTGAAAAAGTATCCGGAAGTGGGCTAACATTTAAAGATCTGCAATCAGTGTACAGCAGATTAGGAAATGAAGGGCTTATTGCGATCCTTGCACAACCACCGTCTTCATCGCCGACGATCGCCATCCTCAGTGACCACCACGCTTCGAATTTTAGCTGCAATAGTCAAGTACTTCAAAGAAAACATCCTGTGTTAGGTATAAAATTGAATCCGCTATCTCTCCTTTTTCAACTGGTGAGATATCACCGTAATGATACTAATAAACAGCTTCAAAACAATGGCTTTCGTACTCTTCAAGGAAACCACATGTTTTCAGTAGCTTTGTGCATTATGCGCATGCGGGCGTGATGGCTCGCGCGCGTATTTTGCTCATACGACCCCGAACCACGCGTGTTTTTCGGATTTTTGTGACGTCAACGTAGTTAATTAAGCGTGAATTTCTCGCGTTTCCTTCGGTAAATTTTTTTAAAAATCGCCTCATTTCTTGATAGTTGCAGTACCTTTGTACTGACCTATTTTTGTTAAAATCTGTAAGAGCTAAATTCCTCCATTAAGAAAAATTACAAATTTCAAAATATTGGCAAAACCGTCTTAACGACCCCATGTTTTTTCCACTTTAAAATGTTAAGCAATATCGTTAATATAAAGTGGCAAAGTTTAAAGACATTTCACCGTGGGAAATAAGAAATATTAAGAAAAAATGATCAAAAATGACAAAATTACTGCCTGTCCTAAGGATGTGATGTTGCCATGGCAACGGCCTTAATCCAGAAAATGAAACTTTATAAAGGAGCCTTCTTATATGGGTAACCTTAGCGGTGAATCTCGTGAACAAAATCGCAAGGACAAAGTGACTAGATTTCGTTCTGTAACGTATGCTAGATAGCTAGGGTTATTAGTAAATACTCTAGGGAGCCACCTTAAGCTATAAATATGGGCTGTTAAGAACCAATCATATTCAAGCATTTTGTTATTGGCACAATTAAATTGAAAATCGATAAAAATTAATAGAGGAAAAAGTTGTTTCTAATCGATAATTATCGACTTTAATCGACTTTTATCGAAGTTGTCGATTTTAATCGGTCGCTTACTTAATTAGGTTAACATTGGGAAAGAACGTTGTTCCCGAACATAAGTACATTATTTATGTGGCTTTGGACGGTTAAATTTGTAGCGAAATTTATTTCACAAATTACACTCAATATTCTAACGAAGCATTTTCGGCCAATCGACAGGATAAAAAAGAGTTATAAACAACTGATTCAGCTTGCTTCCACTGGGAACTGTTCAAGTTGAACCCTACAATGTATATAGTTCAAGTGGTGAGGATAATGTCTTAGCAAGACCGTTAAATTGCTTCTTCAAAAAGCATATTGGAAAGGATCATTTAAATCGTTCTGTGAATACGAAAAACAAAGTAGCTAATG
Organism: Porites cylindrica; assembly: GCA_964035525.1. Taxonomy (NCBI): domain Eukaryota; kingdom Metazoa; phylum Cnidaria; class Anthozoa; order Scleractinia; family Poritidae; genus Porites; species Porites cylindrica. The sequence continues at coordinate 7,755,460 of OZ037783.1, read as the reverse complement.
AACTCCGCAACTAAATGGAAAGAGAAGTTGCATGACCATAAAACATGACAAAAATATGAGAGAAAATCATCATTTAAAGGAGAAAACATCCGCATATTGCTAATATAATTTGCTGTAAAATAATGCATTATTGGATTTTGAACCTGGGAGGCAATCGATAATATCGTTAAAATAGTTAAAAACGATAGCGCTGACAATTGATTTTCTGACATCGGTTTTCATCGATTGCGCTAGTCAGGTGTGATATGCAAAAGTTGTCTCTTTATTTAATGATCCGGGAACCGAGATGCACCTCTTTATGAAAGAATTAGTTAACTATAAAGACATTTAGGAAAATCAGAGAGAGGGTTGGGGATCAAGTATAGGCCTATCACAAAACTAAATTTGGTATTGAAGATTTTACTGATCCAAGTCTACTAAAGATCCAGCTGCTTCACTGGTTTGTCCTTGTGGTTGTGCCTTTACAAGTGTTTCTTATACCACAAATTAATGTAATCATGAGTTAATTGTCAAATTTATTTATTTCGGACTAAGTACGCTTTACCTAGATTTTAAAATTCTCCCATATCTTTTTGTCCTGGCAGCTGTAGGTCATCTGGTTGTTGTTGAACTTAAGTCTTTAATTCACCCAACTTCTAAATTACCATTGCATAGAGTAACAACTTGGTGTAAATTTGAGGTATACTTGAACGGATAGAATACAAGATTCCACGACTGATATTGTATTAAACAATTATAATGGTTAAACGGAGAAAATGGCCAGTACTGGACCAATAAATTACGGTTTTTGTTTTCTTTTTTGCAAAGGAAAGTAAAACTGCTAAAGATCGGACAAAGCGGGAGCAGCAGACGAACGAGAACATGGAATTGACTTCGTTATCAGAAAAAAGCATTAATGATGAGCTCCGACAGGACCTGGCGTCGACTCTTCAAGGCCATCTTGTATGAAGGAACTACTTAAATATTTCAATTTATTTTTCTTTTATTTATTTTATTTTACCGTGCTCCAAAATGATCTTACGGAAAAAACTCTAGGAATCACTTGCTGAGCCATTGACTCCATCCACAATACCACCCACGATCTGTCTTATGTAAAGAATTTTCAGTTGTATGTTAATGTAGCTCTATTACTGGTGGCGATGGAAGGTTCTTAGAGAAATCTTTCTGGGTCACGCCAATACCAGAAGACGATCAATCGAAGCACCCACGCGTGCATTCGATAACTCTTTGCAGGTATGGCAAATGAATCTACATGTATATTTTGTTATCTAAGGGACCGGTCATTATTTATCGCCGAGGGGGGATGGGGGGGGGGGGGGGGAGAAAATTTTAGGTGGGATCACTTGATTTTTGGGAGAACAAAAGGGGGGATCAGTTGTAACTGAGAACCCAAAAGGGGAGATCGCTGAAAACTTTGGAAGGATTCAGAGGGGGGACCACTCAAATTTGCTTGGAAAACGAAGACATGGAGGGGAAGGGGGGGGGGGGGATCGCGAAAAATATCAGAAGTTATTAGCGGGGCCGGACTACTTCAGTGAAGTAACATTCAAAGGGGAGATCGGGTAAATTTCACCTTGTTTAGCCCCAAATCCTCCTCCCCAGGCGATAAATAATGACCAGTCCCTAATTTAAATATTACTTTCCACCCAGTGGCACGGTCCCGTTTTTGCTGAGATTCTGGGTACTTAAATTGAGGCTCAACAAGCATGACTGCTTTAAGATGTTTTATGGTATCAATCTTTGTATTACGTCATTTGCTGATTGCACCCATCCGAAACACCAAGAAACAACTGCTTTTAGTCATGTTCTTCCTGAAAAACCTTTTCATCGAAAGGACGGGAGGATTAATCTGTCTTCCCTTCACGCACAGGAAGGACGGGAAAGCAAAGTTTCGACTAAGGCAAAGGAAAAGAAGACACAAGTGACCATGGAAATGGCTTCATTGCACCAGGATGACGTTGCAAAGGACATGGATTCGGCCACTCACGATCTGTCTGATGTAAGAAGGAAGTGTCTAAGGCCACAACCACACGAATATGGATGCGGCGAAACCGAATACTTCATTTTTGCGTCGACATAAATTCACCCATCGGCGAAACCGAATACTTCATTTTTGCGTCAACATAAATTCACGCATCCACACGAATACGCTACTGCAGTTTGCAATTGCAACTGCACTCTGGCCAGCGGTGTGATTTCACTGGCCGTATATCCTTCCCACTTCCAGTGCTTTGGGGAAACATTTCATACACTTTTCAAGTGGGAATGCCAAAGAGAAATAACTATGTGAAGGCCGATTCATTCGTCTGGAGCGAAAGTAGACAGAGGGTTGTTGGCCTCTACTTTAAATTTTCAAGTTCCCATTTAAGCCTGGACCCGAGTTATGACGTAGCTGATTTAAAAATATCCGGTTTCAGTCGTCTTTACGAACTCGCCAAACCCGACGAATTAACAAAAAATTCCACTCTGTAGAGGGGTCTCAATGCGGTCTCGGTGAGCGGATTTACCGTTTTCGTGTAGATGGAAGGCCGATTCGTATTAAAAAGCGTGCGGTTTCAAAAATATCCGGATTCGTGTGGGCGGGGCCTAAGGCTTACAAGTTTCCTTTTCTCACGTAACGAAGGGTGTGATATAACACCCCTCTTCTGTACGTTCGTTGGGTAACGTTAAACGTGACCTTGAAGTGGAAAAATAGCGCGTTACCAGCGACCGTGACTAAGAAGTGGAACATTTTGGTTTGCGAACGTTAAAACTTTTTTGCCCTCTTAATTCTTGCACTGAAGTCTTGTTCTTGTGCCCGTGAAATTTCATCGTTTTTGCATAGGTACCCCAAGCTCAAGAGTGAGAATCATTTATGCGTGACATTTTATGAAGGTTTGCATGTGGTTTCAAGCGTATCGCAATTGGGGTCACAAATAGAAATATCAGCTCAGTAGTCTGTCTAACCTCAGTTGACTCCATGTTTTCATTATTGAGTTATAGACGAGATTGCGTCACACATTTAAATATTGCTGGTTTACACATTACGCCATCAAAAACTCAAAGGAAAGAATTATCGATCCTCCTGAGTTCTTACTTTCATGAATTATTAGAGCCGCTAAAAACCAATATTCAGAAAAATTTTCATTGCGAAAGAAGTTCTTCGTTTTGTGATACAGTACGCTTAAATTTCTAAGCTTTTGTGTAACGAGGCATTTACATGGTAGCTACTGCGAGCAAGCTCTCCGAGGCGCTCTGGGGGCGGGGTGGGAAAAGAAAGGAGCCTGCTTGCAACTACGTCTCTGGAATTTGAATTCTACCTCCAATTCGCCTGTGGCTCCCCGTTGACTGAGCTGTCAGATTTTCGCAAATCAGTGCGAAGCGGAAACGAACGCAATTGTAAACAAGCATTGAAAAACACGTGCCAAGGGTAATGGCCTGATTATTAATGTCATCCCCGCCAATCAGCATTTCGCATCGACTTATTCATTTTCCAGAGACGTAGCTGCAAGCTCTCCTTCCTTTTCCCGCCCAGCCGCCAGAGCACCCTAGAGAGTTTCCTCGTAGGCTATTTACATGGCGGACGAGAGAGCTGTACCCTGGGTGCCAGAGACTTTTCTAGCGCGGATTCCGGTTTGTCGGCCTTCGGCCAACACCGAAAATTCCCGCCGTACGCGAGAAAAGCCTCTGGTACCCAGGGTAAGAGAGCTGCCATGAAGGCTGAAAAATTGACTCTGTTGGGGGATTTTGCTATCTGAATGGTCATTGTATTAATGTCAATGTTAATGAGTTCCTCAAGAGATGAATTCACCCTTTAGTAGCACAACTCCGTGACACATGTTTCTGTTGGTTTCCGGCCGCCATGTTAGTGACCATCTGGATGGGCACCAACAATGTAGGTAAAAAAAATGCTCGAAAATTTCTCGCGCATGAAAAATTGCACCGACCTGAATCTTGGCGAGGGCCTTTGTATATTTACCTTCTTTCATTTCTCAGATTCTAGACTTTATCTATTAAACGGTTTTGATTTTTATTTTTAATTGCGTGACAGTGAAAACCAGCAATAACGTTACATTTTTTATACGGGTAAATGCTATCGCCATTTTCTTTAATCATTTAGCAAAGTTTGGCTGATGAGTATGAAGTTAAGGAGGATCAACAGTCTATACACCAAGACCAAGAAGACATTGCAGTGTCTCCGCAACAAAGCAACAAAGATGCCATTCTTGAAGTGATTCCATCGACTTCCACCGAAGTAGATGTAAGACGAAAACAAAAACACCATAATCAATGATTCACTAATAAAGAAGAATTTTCCTCTAGGGCGCCTTATTTTGCTTACGTTTCACGTTAGAAGGACACAACGTGATCTTCGTGTTCCTGTGCCACTAATGTGTTTCGTCGATGGTGTACCTTTTCTGCGCTGTCTTTGATTTACGTTTCAGCGTCTTGTTTTCATTCTCTTGAGATATTTTCACTTGCGGGCTTGTGACTTCCAGAACGATGGCTGATATAACGAATCGTCTAGTAAAATGGTGTGTTTGTTGTTTTTAGTCAGTAGGACGTGTATCAGTAGGTGACCGCGGCTTTCTGGGTAAACATCAAACTGTTGGCGTGGATTTTCATCCTAGACTTGAAAACAGTACCCTGGACCCAAAGTAAATTTTATCCAGCTCTGAACTGGTCAATTTGAAGTTGCTTTCAATAGATAATACTTGTATATTCCGTAGCTCTTGTCTGGCTTAAGAAAATTGTTATTTTTATATTTTTATCCTTTAGTTACTTATTTACTAACAAGGAAAGTAATTACTTGAAAGCTGTGCTGTTTCAGGCTAAACCAAAAATTTGATAGTTTTTTTTTATCAATTTAATTAGGATGAGGAATTCAAAGTAACTGACAAAGAACTTCTAACCAGGCGATCGGCATCACTAGGAAGTAATCAAGCCTCTGCAATGCCACTTTCAATTGAAAACCTAGAGGAGTCGGACGAGGATTCTTGTGACGTAGAGGAGAACTTTTCTACCAAACAACTGTTTTCATTTGCCTGGCAAATAGCTAAAGGAATGGTAATTATCTTTCTTTTCTGGATAATGTTGCTGGGATTCTGATTCTGAGTATAACTTGGAAAGAAGAATTCAGAAGTCCATATTTTATAAACATGAAATAGATGGGATAAATATATTGGCTGTTTTTCTAGATATGAGTACATTAAAATTGCTTATATGGAATTTCTTTTCGGTCGACCCAGTTTTGGCTAAATTCGTTTCGTTATGCATCTAAACGTAAATATTTGGATCAGATCAGTGCCGATATTTACTTTTCATTTGTATCTTTTCATCTATACTTAACTACTTAGTGTTCGGCGTATCCCCGTTATTATGTTTTGAGATCATTTTAATCGTTTTTTCGTTGCTTATTTGTTATTAGAATCATCTCGCAGAAAACAATCTTGTTCACAGAGACCTTGCTGCCCGTAATGTTCTTGTTGGCCATGACAACCAGATCAAAGTGTCAGATTTTGGGTTGATGAGACAAGTCTATGAAGATGTGAGCAGCTCAGCGGAGTCCAGAAAACTTCCTGTAAAGTGGATGGCCCCAGAATCACTTTATCAAGGGGTTTACACGACCAAAAGTGATGTGTGAGTGATGAGTTTTCCCGCTCCCTTGACAAGGGAACTATTGAAACTTTTCTACTGAATCACTTCTCAAAATTGTAGTTACCGTCAAAAATTACAGAAGCATATAACTGTGAAGCACCTAAATCCCCTTATTTTTTTACAACCATGCTAGGGTTTTTAGCCGTCCAATTAGAAGCACGGAAAATTGTTTGCCCAAATATGGAATCATAGTATTGAAGACATCTCTGTCGAAATATATAGCTGCTAAAAACGGATCCTTCCAGTCCTTAACAGTTGTCCAATTACATCCAAAACTCAAGAGTACACGCATTTTTGGGCTCTTTCGTGGGCAGTAAACAATCTAAATGCCGTGAATCTGTACATATTTATAACCTCTTTGGTTTTTCTCATAGTTGGTCTTTTGGTGTTGTTCTTTGGGAAATGGCTACCTTGGGTGAGTGGACAGTAATTTTGTAGTTTATAGTTGTTATGTTAAATTTGAGGTGACGACTGACAAATCAAAAAAACATTTTTCATGGTCTATGACTCTTATAGACCGTAGAAATGATGTCAAAATGTTGAAAAACTCATGCACGACCCGCAGGACAATGGTTTTACAATGCAAAGTTTTGAGCTCTCCAAGGGAATTAAGGGAACCGTGCCTTAACCCACCTTCCCCGTTTCCCATGGTGGGATGTGTCTTATAACTGTTACGATTGTCATCAAGGTTACTGCTACCAGGAAGGGCGAAAACAATGTTTTATAATGCTTCATTTGCGGCAAGTTTGAATTTTCTTGTTTGATCTGGGCTCTGTTTTAATTAAGTGCTCTGAGTAGATCTCCTAGATGATAACCGTATGTGACAATACATATTTTAATAATGTCAAATTAAAAAATTTGCGAGCATTTGATGACTGGAAACGAGAAGCCTTATTGTTAATCACCCTGCCTTCTTTCATTACACATTTTACTGCATTGGCAATATATCAGACCTCCATTCAATCAACCGTTTTTGCAAAATGGCCTTATTGAGTTTATATGAGCAGAAGTGACAATCGACTGAGGCATCTTTAATAGAAATCTATATAATGGAAAATTACTTGTATTCAGTTGCCGATATGTAATCATTTGTTTTCTTTCTCGCAATCGTCAGGAGGCGTACCATACCCCACGCTGACCAACTCAGAGTTGTATCGACTGCTCGATACTGGTTATCGCATGGAAAGGCCTGACATGTGCTCCGATGACGTGTACGTTTCTTGATTAGAGTAGTCTTAGATTTAACAAACAGATTCGATTTTTCTGTGCGTCTGCTCAGTTACATTTCACACCGAACGGTGCAGCATACGAATTCGTCAAATATTTTAACACCTTCTTTGATCATATTAAATACTGACCAGACGGACGGCAGGGGAAAACTTTTGATGGGATCCTCACTCTTAAAACAAAAAGGAAACCCTCAGTCCATTAGCTTTATGGTCAATAAAGGCATCATTATTAGTGACTAGGTTAATCTCTTTCCTGGGGCCGGGGAAAGTACTACCTGTACTGGGGAGGCACCCCCCCAAAAGGGGTACCTCTCTCAGTCTTCTGGTGTAGGAATTTTGCTAGTCGAAGTGTATGAAAGGGTAGGGAAATCTGTCATTTCGGTCTGTAAAATGACTTAAGAGGACCAGATAAGATTTTTTGGCAGTGAAAAAGTCGAGAAAATGTTCTAATTTGTTATTTATTCATATTTAAAAGGAAGTGCATTTTTCAGCAATTAAAGGGGATAAAGTTGAAGTTCTTTTCTGTCAAAAATGATACTCAAAATGATAAGGGGTTGGACCTCGGGGCAGAGCTTTACATAATAATGGCTGGATAAAGGAATGGGGAATCACATGATAACCCAAACGTTCCAAGAGCCCATTTTAATTGGCTTTACGTGGAAGCTTCACCCAAAAGGAGTACCTTTTTAGGCCGCATGTATATGGAAAGGTAGGAATTTCACGAGCTAAAATGTTTGAAATGGTAGGAAATTTTGTAACTTCGGTAATTTACTTTAAAAGATATTTTAAACAGATGTACCTGTATTGTATGCTTGATGTTAAGGGCTTAATGGCTTTAAAAGTGAAGTAGTCGTACCATTTTTCAGGGTAGGCAGGAAAGGAATGTATACGAAAGAGGTACCTTTTCTGTCAAAAATGCTGTATGAAAGGGGTTGGGCCTCAGGGTGGAGCCTCCCTGTAAACTCATGAAGCTAAGAAACCTATATATTCTACTAAAAAATTTTCTTTTATTCCAATAGACCTCTTTCGCGTGAATGTTTTGTTTTCCCAATACGGATCATGTCTAACGGTCAAATTGCCCTGGGACCTCTTTTGGGAAACCAAAACATACAAGCTGTAAAGAGGTCTATTGACACTATCTAATAATTGACTGGAGCTCTTCTAAGCATTGAATGGTTCTTTGTTTTTTCAATTCATAACAGATATGAGCTGATTACTGAATGTTGGAACGAAGACCCTTACATTCGTCCCAGTTTCTACCGTTTGATCGAAAAAATGGAGGTGATAATGGAAAGGGACGCACCATATTTGAATGTAAACAAACACAATGAATATCATCCGTATTACAACGTGCCACCTGAAGCTAGTGGTGATTAATATGGAGAAGAAGGAGCATCCCCAATAATCGGACAGTTTAAGACGGAACCAGTATAAACAGTAAATGCATACTTATTGACTTACATACTAAGCTAAGAAAATACTGAAAGAATTATAACAATCATAAAAAGAGCTTTAACTGTAAAAAAAAAAAAAAAGTGTAACAGTAAGGCCCTCCAGATCTAATCAGGAGCCCATCATCCAGGAATGTTCATCTCCCTTATAGCGTGTTAAGATTTTTACTAGGCTAGTATAGACTAATCTTTCACGCAGAAAAAAAAGCTGGACTGAGTAGGATTTCCAGCAATCAGCATATGTGATCAAAGAAGTATAGAGCTATTAACGTAAAGCTATTAACAGTGATTAAGGTTAACTGAATGACGAGCCTTAAAAGTTAGCCACTAACTGAGAAGATAGCTGAAGATCAACCGTTATGTTGGATTTCACCTAAGTTGTTTTTAGTGCAAGGCGAATTTTTCGTAAACGGTTGTATTTATTATTGTCAGTAGTGTAAATTATAAACGGAGAGGTTTAAATAAGAATCTAGGGATTACATATTTAACTATTGTTTTAATGCTTTGCAAAATGCTTATTAGATATAGACTGGCTGAAAAACATGTAACACTATCAGTATTATTAAAATAACATTGTTCCGCACTAGACTTGGTTTATACTTTGGCATTTCTCATTTCAAATTAGTCATCATGTAAATGGTTTGACCAATGAATGACTGCATGACCTGATAAGTCATTAACGTCGCGGTACTCCTTTGTTTGTCCGTCAGTTTAAGCTATGGTGCCTCAGGGTCATTTAAAAACAACAACAACAACAACACAACAATACAAACAAACCTTCCTTTGTCATAGTTATATCTCAGACTCGTACCCAACGCTATTTATGTGTTTTGGGGGTGAGAGAACTGAGATTGGGGGGTAGGTTAAGGCGCGCGCGGGGTCTCATGGGAAGGGGCGAAGAAAAAATAGCGGCGCTATTTTTCCTTCGTGCGAAGTGCTAAAGTGCTGGTCCTAGTTGTTCAAAACGTGGATAAAGCTATCCACTGGTTATAAATCTCTATCTAGTGGATAACGCAATCAGTTTCCCTAATACTTATCCACTGGATAGTGATTTATCCGGTGGATAGCGCTATCCATCGTTTGAACAACCGGAGCCTTGTCGGCGAGAGAGAATTTTTTTTCTCGCAGCTTGGCGCGTTCGCGGGTTCCAATGGGAAAAAAAACACCTCTGGCACCCTGTGTGCTGAAAGACCAAATGACGTTTTGCCAAGGCTTTTCTGGGTTAATGGCTGGAAGAAGGCGTTCTAACACGTTAACTATATTTACCTCCTGATTTACCTCTTTAAACTATTATTTTTAATAAGTAATTTTCCACTTCTCAGCCCTAATTCCCCGGCAATGCACATATGACTATATTTTGGCTGTCTTATGGTAATAGGGAAACTCCAAGGATTCAGCGTAGTCTAAGAAAATAGACTCAACGGAAACCTTCATTTTCCCAATTTTTTTTGCTTAACCAGGGCGGGGTTGTTGAAAGGTGGGTTAAGCGAACCCAGGGTTATTGCGAAATTTGAATTCAGGTATGAAAGCTTTAAAAGTAATTCAGTTTAACCCTTTTTGCATGTGATTTTTTAATTGGATGCTCTAAAAAAATAGACTGAGGAAATTAACCCGTAAAATACTTTTATGACTTTCAGAAAAGTCCTTTGTCCTCTCGTGACTTCGTCGCTCGCTTGGCCGCTTCGCGGCCTAAAATTAAGCTCGGTCCGCTCGCTAAGAAACTCATGAGGTTGACTTGTAGCAAGTCTAAATGCTTTCGAACAAAAGGAAAAGAAACGCGGATTAAAAATGAACCCCGGATTAGCACTAATCCGCCTTCGAAGAACTGGGCCCAGAAAATTAGTGACGGTTGTTTTTATTGAAGAAGGTTAAGAGTCCTTTTCCAATTGTCGTTGCTTGTCAGTACGTCCTCCATAACACGTGGAATTAGCATGAATTTCTTTTAAAAGGTGGTTGACTGTCAATGTCTATTACGTCAACTTTATTCGCAACGCAATGAAAATTGTCAACCAAGGTCCCAGGCCTCCAGCTCCCAAACTTGGGTATCCTTCCACTCTTGAAGTTAAGACTGAGTAAAATTGTGTCGGTGGATGGAGGTCGTACCATATTAGACGAAGACTGTGGAAGCTCTCTTTTGACAGCTTTAGATTTGGCCAGAAAAAAGCTCGGTTGTTCATTTTCAGGGATGGATGGACTGGACCTTGCAGAGGATATACGGGATAAAGTCGTGGAAACAAGTGTTGGATCCGGCAGCCTAGAAGTTACAGGTCAGTTTCTTAGGTTGTACAATTTTTCAAAGTGACCCTCTGACAAGAACATCTAAGAACCTCGCTCCCATGGCTTTTACCTTAGAAAATAGGAGATGGAGAGAGAAGGGAAGGAAACAAGGCCTGGGGAGAGGTTGGAACACCCAGTACAATCTATCAAGTGAACGCTCCTCCACAGAGGAACTCTATTCTTGAAAGAAATCTCTCTATTTTTTTTTTGTTACTTAGTAACTTTTTTTCTTATTTATTCCTATTACCCGATTCCTTCTCACGCACGTGATATCGCCGTGCAGTGAGGGTCTCTTGGTTCGGACCTCCTACATTAGCCTGCGTAGCAGGCGCCGGTTTGTTTTCTAGGGCGAAGGAAGAAATCTGGAGGACGCGCGAGGGGAGAAAAAGATAGGAGGCCTCCTCTCCCCCTCGCGTGTTGCCCTCGCGCGGCCTTTAAATAAATAGGGACTTTTAGCATCGACAACGGCGACGGCAGCGAAAACGTCAATTTTAGAATGAATTGGCGTTTTTTTCAACTTTGTCGCGTTTATTCAAATTCGCTGAAAATATCTAATGGAGGCAAATTTCCCTGGAGTTGATTTCTTGGGGACCGCACTCAAGTTTAGAAAAAGAAAGAAAATCTCGTCGTCCCTTGTTTAAGTCTTCTGTAAAACGTGAAATTAGGCATTTTCACGTCTTTTTTGACGTTCTCGTTGCGGTCGCCATCGTTGTTGCTAAAACTCCCTAATAACGGGCACCTGCTACGCAGGGTACCCCTAAATCCACCCATCAGTTTTGAAACGTTTGTAGAATAAGTGAATGATTGCGCTAAAATCTGGGGTCGCAAGTTTAATATAGCTAAAAATTAGCTTGTAACGATTGGAAATCATTAGCTGCGGTAAACAGGCTGGCTCGACAGAGCGAGTTCAAACCGAATCGCTCTCCGTATAAACTAATTAAGGTCAACTTTACACCTTTAATACGCATATAGGTTCAAAGTGCATTATTATGACAAAAGTACCAACGGAGACGGGAAGACTAAGGTTGCTGAAGGTGAAATACTCTACATAAAGCCCAGACATCCTGATAAAGGTGTAACAACCATACGATGCGAGACGTGGATGCGTTGACATCGAGAGGAGTCTGTGAGGAAATGGGCCTGAGTTATCCGCGGAGGAAGCTGATCGATTGACGTTTTGTTGCTGTGAATGTTGCCATGGAGACGCATGTCGTAGTTTGTCACAGGCGATTTGTGGAGCCTTCCCACAGCATTTGACGATCAATCAGTGTTTTACTCCGACGATGTTCTCAGCCTACCACAGAGAAGGTTACAGAGCCAGTATGGAAGCCGAAGTAGAGGCGTTTATGTCCGATGAAGGGAGTGATGCCACATCAGTGGCATTCCTAGTCTAGAATGAAAGAAGTACATACAACCTTTACCCTTGAATAAAGACCATCATCATCATCATCATCATCATCATCATCATCATCGTCATCGTCATCGTCATCGTCATCGTCATCGTCATCATCATCATCATCACTATTATTATTATTATTACTATTATTATTATTAATTTCCCCCGGGGAAATAGTTCCGTTATTAAAAGAGCGCTGATACTGGTCGTCTCGTCAAGGAGTCTAAATTGCGGATACACGTTCAGCTTGAGGTTTTCAGCACGAAACGCACATTTCAGTTACCTTCGGATGATGGTTTCGCTTACGGTTGTGCGTGAAGAAATAAAGAACGAAACAGACGAAAAGAAAAAAGAAACTTAACGCAGAAGAAAGCATTCAATGACATCTTCTCTATTCAAATTCATATGATAACAATTTATCTTGCTTTTGTTTCAGAGCTGTATCTTTTAGGGGTCAAATAAAGATTGAGCCACGCCCAGTAATTCTAATTTTCCCGACGATAAACCCCAACCCCCTTAAAACAGACTCGTACCTAGTAGCTATTTATGTGCTTTGGGTGTGAGGAAAATAGGTAAGAGAGGGTGCCGGGGTTAGGTTGAGGCGCGTGGGGACTTATGGGAAGGGGGCGACAATTTTTCCCTCGTCTCTTTCACCCCTATAACACAAATAACGACTGGGTACGAGTCTGCCCTTAGTATGGGAGTACACCCCGGATCGTTTCCTTACGAAGTTGCCGTCCCGGGAAAACAACGTAATAGGAACTTTTTACAGCAACGACGACGGCCAAACGGTAGCAAAATCAAAACTATTTACAGACTTACTGTTGTTGCAAACTTTGTCGCTATTACTCAGTCACTTTTGGAAAATGTCAAATGAAGGTGAATTTCCCTGGAATTGAATTACTCAGGACCGAACCCAAGTTTTGGAGGAAAAAGAAAGATTCGTGGCCGTGTGTTTACGTGCTCCATAAAACGCCGCATAAGAGAACTTCACGTCGTAGTCGTGCATTGACGGCAAGGAAATGAACAAAAAAGTGTGATGCTGTTTTGCTTATTAAATCTTTTTCTTCCGTTTTCTTGGCGTTCACGTTGCCTTCGCCGTCGTCGACGCTAAAGCTTCCTAAAGTCGAACCCGGAACGACGGAGAGACAAATTCAGCTAGATTTCTAAGCGGGAAACAAGCCCAGGACCTTAGGTTTGCGATTCTGAACCTCCTAGAACTAAACGGAGAAGGCAGGAAAGCCGCTTAGTGACAGACAAAGAAATGTACTCTTTGTTACTCTTCGACCGTGGCTGTAATATGCCAGTGCATTATTTGTATAAAACATATGTAAAAGTCCGTGTGAATTTATATGTATTTATATTTATAATTTGTCAGAATTCTATAGAAACCTTTCTTCTTTTCATGTACGAGTGAGTATATTCAATTCAACCCGCGGATTGTACGTCAATAAATTAATATATGAGAACGAAAGAACGTTGTTCAAAGTGTCTGTATTCTCTGAGGTGGTTTTTCTTCCACCTCGGTTTAATAAAGCCTCTCTACCGTTATAGTAGTAAACCAGGAGTTGACCAGCTCCTATTGGCTTGATCACTTAATGGCACAATGTAAGGCCTCGTCCACTCGTATCTGGATATTTTTGAAAATTTATTTGAGCACGAAAAACAGCGAGGCAGCGGAAAAGGGAGTAAGAGCGAAGGAACGAAGAGAAGTTTCCTCCTCTCAACCTCCTTTCATTTTGTTGGATCATTATAAGTTTCTGGGAAACTGCCCACCCACCCCTCCCTTAAGCCAACATTAACACTTACTTCTCACTTAGGGCAACATGTTGGCTTAGGGCAGGGGTAGGTTGACAGTTTCCCAGAAACGTAAAATGATCCTCTCTGATTTCGAGCCACACTCCACTATCTGCGTGAGATGGCTAGCCTGTAACAGGCTAGTGTTTCTTGTAAGAACAGACGGTGGTCTGCCTAGCCTGTGTCTACACCACTTGAAGAGCTCCCGTGCACCTCTCATAGCAGTCATAAGTTACTCTGAAGTTCTTGGTAGCAAACCGGCTTTGATAATCATGACCAATGTACTGCTCAGACATTCTTTTCACAACACCTCTGAGTTGCTGTTGTTCGGCTTGAAGATCCACGTCATCGGATAAGACCCAATGAACAGAAAAAAATGGCTCTGTATTCAGTCAAATCTGTCCTAGGCCCGTTGGGCGGAGGGGACATCTTAACAGGGATGTTCCGCTGAACAGAGTAAGGTTATCTTACATCCTATATGACAGATTAGTATTACATCCCATATGACAGATTAGTATACAGTAATTATTTAGATTTAGATTTAGATTTCGGGGTCATAAACAGGGTATACAATTGCACTATTCAGGGTCTTGAACAACGTGCCTTGCTGGACCGGAAGCCTTTAACAAAGGTGCGCGATCTTCCACGTGTGTGGTACCAGACCAAACCTTAAGAGTTGGTTACGACCATTCAAAATTCAAGGAATTCTATGGGATACGCCTACCCTGGCTCCAGAGGTCCGTTCTCAAAATACCTAATATGAAATAAACCGTGCTTACGGTTTGATAAGGCTCCCGAGATATTTTTCTCTCGACTCTTTGCGCCTCGTTGACGCGGCTTCGCCGCGAATCATCAGTATCGATAAGAAAAAAATATCCTCTGGAACCTAGGGTAGGATACGCCAAATTTCATGGGGTGAAGTGCTGAAGACAAATATCACTTTGTGAAAAGTACTGCTGAAGAGGTTTCAATTGAATGGTGATTGATCACAAAACAGAGTTTCATCCACTGATAAGTTAGAACTACAATACAATTATTTCTTCCAAGTAATGACTCTAGGGGTAAAAGGTACAAGAAAGGAAGAATGATATTGGAATGGAGAGAAACTACAGTTCACTACACTTATTATAATTCCCTGCTAGCAGGTCTCTCGCAACAAGAGAATAAGGAGAGGATACTAGAGAAAGACCTCTGTCGGCTCCCGACGCGTTCTTCCATGCAGCCGCCGACCACATTTGTGGCCGAAAATGACTGGTTTTCAGAACTGGTTTCGGTTATTGTAGAATGCGCGTGCCCTGTTGAGACTCCATGCTGGATATTTCTGAGCCCACAGTTGTTATTATGGAAACTGGTTCTGTAAGTTGTGTCGCACGTGATTAAAACTTTACTGGTTGTAAAGGACACGCCAGTAGACGCCAGTACTGTACAGGCGGCACATTTTTTTTTTCACGCCATGAGAGACCTCTGCTAGCAGGGAAATATTTTTGCAGAGGAGACAAAAGAAATCACTGCCTACTCTCCCGAATTTTTCGTGTTCTGCATAGTTCACCCTGTCCCCCGTACAGGTCACCAAATCTCCCGGATAAAATAGCATTTTTCACTTTACTGTTTAAGTTTGGAATTTTGCGCCATTTTTCAAAAATTCAAAAATGCTTTCGATCATAGGACAGTTTCCACGGCCTCTTTCATCAGTACTTTTAAGAAAATTTACAAATTTAGAACACTTCGTTTGATGTCCTGAGTCACACGGGTGGAGAGAGGTGCTTGGGGGGGGGGGGGGGGGGAGGGGGTGTACTGCAAAAGAGACAGTCTCCAGATTTTATGTCTCCTGAATTACTGACCAAAAGCTTTTATTTGAATTCTACAACTTTTTTTGGAGTCTCTCTCCTGAGTATGCAGTGCACCCATAATCACAAGCCAGCCACGTAAAATTCACCTGTAAAGCTAGTTTTTTCAGCAGAAGTTGGTCCCATCTTGAGTTTTTCTGTGTTCTCCATTGACTCATGAGTTAACATAAGTCATGTCTCTGAGAGTGACAACGCTGGCAAAACATTCTGAGCAAGATCTAAAGTTTCTTCAGCCAAGGAGTTGTTTAATGAAGCTATTTCTACAATGTTCTGTTCGTTTGCGGAGGACAATGAAGGAAAGGATCCTTGAAGAATACCATCTGTGCTTTTCAGCATTGAGTGTAAGGACTGAATACACCTACAATGTAAAAAACTAAAAAATCAGTGAATTTCTTAAGAGTTCACTTTATTATGGGAATCTACTATGTTATGGGTTATACATTGAAAAAATTAAAAATTCTCCCAACGAGGTATAGTCTGCTACACAGCTGTCTTTTGTGTCATCACACAACGCTCCTCCTCACAAACAGGAGCGTTGTGTGATGACACAAAGAACAACTGTGTAGCAGACTAAAAGAAGTGCTTCAATTAAAAACTTGAACCCACCGATAAATTTTTCTAACCGTGTGTCTGTATGTAATTTCACTGACAAGGAAAGAGAACAATATCTCATATCATCTCAGGCTCCCAAGCTGTTTTTGTCCCATCACGCAATGATGTTCCCCAACAAGGAGCATTGTTTGATGACAAAAAAATGGCTGTGAGGGAGACTAATCAACTTAAGCTTACAGGACAAATCGACAGATGACAATAAGGAGTAGCTCACTTTTTTATGTAAAGCCCAGCCCTACCACCCTCCCTCTAGCAGAGACCTCTTTTCCCTGGTATTCGGCAGAAAAGAGGCCTCCCCTAGCAAACTAGCTAAATGTTTAAACAATAACTAAGCACATAATTAAGAGCAGCTCGATGCATTTCTATTAAAAATAAAATAACAAAATAGAATAAAATAAAAACATAGGCCAGGACAAATTCTTTTCAGGGCCAAATGTCCAAGTTTTGACTGAAAAGAACTCATTAAAATCCTCACTTAGGATGTCCATCCATTTAAGTCTGGTTTACACTGACAATGTAAGTATAAGCGCAAGTGTAAGAGTCTTGTTTCAAAAGAAAATGAATGCTTTTGATGCATGTGCACAATTTAAAAGCAAACACCATAATAAACGAAAAAAATTTTCTCTTTTTTTCCAGATCCTTGTGCTTGTGCTTATTTTTGTAAAGCCAATTTACTAGCAAAGTTATAATAATCATATTGTTATTATTGATTACTATTATAATAATTATTATTATTTATAACTGTTTATTATCATAAAATTAGTATCATCATGGTGATGATGATGATGATGATGTCAGTGAAGATAAAGAAGATGCTGAAGCAAGGATGTAGGTCCCATACGATTTATGTCAATAGAAGCCAATTAAGCTTTTTTAATTGTTACTTGCCTCTTGGTATCAATCAAGTACTGCTGCAGCTGAGCTCTCTCGTCCAGCAATCTCTGCAAAGCACTCTGTGCTTGTCGGTATCTGGCATAGAGTGCTACCTTCCAACTTGATAGTTCATCAGACATCATTCTTAAGGCAAAAACACTATGTTTTACTTTAACATTTTGGTACCAAAGGGGAGTTAACTTGTCTAGATTTTCATCCTCATGAGAAGCTCTGCAGGTTCCTCAATTTTAAGTAGATGATCTCAATATATTCTTTAATAGGCATCCGATGATTTCTGAAGACGTTCAAAAGAGTTCTGAAGTTCTCGGAATGAGCAACAGTGACTTTCCTACTAACATTCGGAGGTTTTGGGAAAGTGCGATCATTCACTTGACCCTTCTTTTCTTGAAGATTGGTTAAGGTTTATTTCATGTTAAAGGGCTGTGACTATTGGCCGGGGGCTGGGGATTTTCCTGGGCTACTAAGAAAAAGACCCCTGGCTACCTTCAGAGGAAAACAAATGGGAAACAGATCCAATCTAACCTTCTAGCTGTTCAATTCCCTACTTTAAATCAGCATACACCTGACAACTTGAAATCTAAAGTTACAGCCCTGGGCCCAGTCGCTCGAAGCATGGTTAGCGTTAACCAGTGTTTAATACCTTGACAACGTATTGGTTTTGATACTGCTTAACCAATGGTTAAAGCTAACCATGCTTTGAGCAACTCAGCCCCGATGTCATAATAATTCTTTTTAGATTGTATCATTTAAGGCTGCGATAGCTCACATTTTTTCTGCCAAGCATGAGAAATTGGGCCAAAAGCATTGAGCTGAGATAAAAAACTTCCACCTGTATGTGGGACCCACAACTAAGGTGTAAACGCTGCAGGGATACAATATTACTATGGAAGAATTTTTTTAAAGATTACACACTAGGTAAAATAATGTGTGATTTTCACTGGCGATAAAAAAAGGACTGAGTTGATCACTCCAAGTACCAGTATTTTTTGGTTGACAACTTTTCACTGTTCCTGATGAGCAAGATGCGAAGCTTGCATGTAAGCAATGAAACGGTAAAACACCACTCTTACCTGCTTGCAAGAAATTTTGTTCTCCATACATCACATTCAATCTCAAGCCTGTCTGACTCCTCAGAGTATTCTTCACACATTTTTTTCCAGTGTTTGAGTTCAACAGTTTGCTGGACATTTCTATTGACCAAGTCTTCCAACCTGAGTTTGTAAGAACAACAAAATTTTGTAAAATTAGTATTACAGTTTGCAATAGCTGAGGCAGAAAATCCATGTACTCAGTTCTGAGACAAAAATGAAAAATAAACTCTTTTTGAAAAAACGTAACACAAACAAATGAAACCTACAATGTATGTTTCCATCTAATTTGTGAATATTTCTTTATGTTTTTCCCAACCTACAGAATCAGTTATAGAATTTTGAAATACCTTTGCCCAATATCTTCTCCAACTGATGCTACTAGTAACCTCTTTATCTCTGCATTTACCTGTTCAGAAGAGAGAAAAAAAAAAGATTTATGACCTATTAACACTTTAATTTTCCTTAAGACTTTCCTCTCATTACCTAGTGTAAGAAGACAAACCTTTCTCTTGTGATGTCATCACAATTTCTTTTTGAATTTTTTCCTCCCTTGATGAAAGGCATAAATGAAAGGATGCATGAAAAAAGCTTTAAAGGGGTCAGCTTCTGATTAACTTCTACCAAACTTTTTGTTCTCTTTCCAATTTGCCTTGTATTTGCTTGAGAAACTAATGCTACATTCACATGGCACAAGATGAATTTTCAACCAGCTGAAAAATATGACTGGACAACAGGGTTGTCACTAAGATTTCAAGTTGCTGGGTAAATACAACAAGTAGGTGGGAGATCAAACAGCTACAGGTTTTTTCTGGTTCTATTTTTCTTCTATTTTCATTTGAAACTAGATGGGGGCCATGCTCATAGTAGTGGGGGAAATCCCTGCCCCCCATCTCTTAAAGACAACCCTGGGACGATATTATTAGTTCACACGTGACAGTTCAATATTTTTGCTCTGTTCACACTGAGCTTTGAATGGCTAGGCATCTAGATTTTGGTATGGTTAAGGTGGTTCTATGTGAACAGAACACCTAAATGCACAAATTTTCAACTGGTTAAAAATTTGCCCGGTGCCATGTGAATGTAGACTAAGTGAGACTTTGATATTGCATGTCAAAACGAATTTGTCAAGAGTAAATTTAAAACATTCCATATGAAAATGAAGTTTTGCTTACTTGAGAATAAAAAAGTAGCTTGATATCAAAGACTTTGCACTATTGAAACCACTATTTTGAAAAGGAGGAAAAAATGTCTATTGTATTATCATTTGTGTTCCATGGTATCATGTTCAGTTTGAATCCAACTTTGTTGCCAGTCTTGTGTCGCTGTTTCAAGCCCTGTCACCAGTCTTCATTTATCCTGATCGGACCTCACAGTGATGCAAATAATTACACCTTGCGTTGCAACAAAATTAAAAGTCTGCTACTTACTACAAATGCTTTTTTTTGTCACTTTTAACTCTTTGCTTGCTAAAAACGTTTTGGTTATACTCATCAACTGCTACTTCACAAGTGCATGTACTTGGCATTTTCTCTTTTATGGTAGAACATTTTTACAATCAAACTGGGAAAACTGTGAACACCAGAAATATTTCTGGAATGTTATTGTGTTGCAAGATAAAAGCCAGTTGGGCATGAGAAACTAAACTGCAAGCAAGAATATTAATTAGTTTTTGTGGTTTTGTAGCTAGTTGGCGTACCCTGATCTTTGCTGTGATTGGTCGTAACACAATAAACATTCCTGAAATATTTCAAGTGTTCACGGTTTTCTTGGTCACACTGTAAAATTTGACAAAGAAATTGTACAATAACAAATAAAGATAAAAAATAAAATATGTTCCTTATGTCATCAGAGTAGGGAACAAAAAAGAGTGGCCTGATCATGATCTTGGGGTTCAGAAAACATATTTTTTAACTACTGGTAACAATTAGTTATTATTTTTTTGTTCAAACCTTAGTCTGGACACCAAGCTGCACAGAAAGCTTTGTTTTCTCCTCAACCAAGTTAGAGTTTTGTTCCTCAAGGTCATTAATAACTTTCTGACTATCCACAAACTCTGCTGTGTGTTCCACGACAGTGGTCTTCAGAGCAAGCTCTTTATAGCTGAGATCTGTGACTGGCAGAGCTAAAGATGGAACTTGATCATTTCCTTTTAATGATATTCCCAACTGATGGTCTAATCTCGGTAACTCAGCCCCTTGAAGTAAAATATTTGTTGAGTTTTGTCGATAAATTGCCGCAGGTTTGGGGTGTTCATCATTTTCTGCATAATGTTTATTTTCAGTTTTAAAGACAGATGTTGGTGAGTACACCATGTCCACTTTTAATCTGGTGGTTAAGTATCTCCTGAGTATTTGCATTCCTCTGTTTTTCTTGATAGTTCTTTGGTTGTGACATGGTTTTTCTCCCAGTTGAGGAACAAACTGCTTTGTCTCCAAACATTTGGCTTTTTGTAGTTGTTGGTAAAGATGTAACTTTTCTTTGCAGCAGTTCACTATCATCACTCCCCTCAGAGATACTTCCATTGCTGGAATTACTAGAAGAATACTCCATGCCATCTCCACTTGAACGTGGTACTTTGCTGTAATCCACTGTCAAAAAAGATATTATCATTGTAACAATGAAAATAATGAAGATGATGATAACAAAACGATAACAATAATCAAATAAGGTCACAAAATACTGTATATTTTATGAACAACCAAATCCACTTGTTACTCTGAAACTGATTGAACTCTTGTATTTTTACAAGAGCCATTATTTTTGTGCATTCATCATTACTGTAACATTACCATAAAAAAATAAATAGATATAAAAAGGAAAATAACAATACATTCTGAGAAAGTTAGTTGTCAATCATAATCAAAATAAACAACATGGATTGAAATCAACCAATTACAGCCTACAGACCTGACTTTTTGAATCCGCTGAAAAGAAGCTTGTGTTTCCTGAGAGGTCTGTTAGAGTGAATGTAGTGTTATTTTCCTGTAATCTGATTGTTCAACTTTGTCTAAGTGGCCCTGGTTACAGTAGTCGCACTGTAAGCGAGCTTATTGTGAATCTTATTATTCTCACCTAATGTATGCTCGCCATCCTTTTCACGTCTTTGTAGAGAGAATCTGTTTTGTAAAATATCACAACATCACAAACAAATGCATGTTTTTTGTTTTTACAGAAAAGTAGAATCGGAGTAGGCTAAGACAAAACCACATGGTATAATAACTTGATTTTGGAAAATAATTAAAAATAAATCAGTGGTTGACTACCTCTCCATCTCCAGTGGAAGTGGCTCCAACAGCTGTGCCATGTTTAAAATTTAATTGAAGTAATCAATGTTCCTTATACTGTACTATGCTGCTGTAAAGAAAGAAAGCAAGAACACGAGACAATAAATCAAGTAGACAAGACAATAAAATTGACTTCTCATCTGTGTACAGCTGATCTGAGTTGACTTAATAATTAATTTTTCTCAGTTCAGATTTCCGAGAAATCAACAAAGACAAATTTATAATAGAACATAAAAAGGAGATAAAACCAATAACATCTAACTCCTAAGTAGGGAGGGAGTTGATCGTCCAATTATCATGATCAAAGGCTAATCCACGGCCAGTACTAGTGTAATGATGTCAAAACTGCACTGCAAAATTACAAACCAATCGACAGACGCAACACGGCATCAAGGGATGACAAGACCCTGTATTCTAATTCAAATGACCTGCACACATACCAAAGGATCAATATATACCTCAAAAGTCGATAACTTAGCTCTCATATAAGCCAATGTGAACCCAATCACCAAAATTTCCACGTAGCAAAAGTGAAACATTGCGCAACAGTAAAATGATACCTTACTTCCGGGGTGAAAATCAAAAGGATGACACCCGTTTATATGTGCTAAAACTTGTAAAAAATAAAAAATTATGACAAGGCTTCTTCAGCTTTTAAATTAGACCTGACTGCACGCCATATTGACATCAATCTTAACTTACTTGCCCATAAATCCGTCATGTTTGATTAGACAGTCCCAGCATTCTATGCGGCTTTATTGGCTACCCTTCTGGGGAGAGGAAGGTAAAATCGAGGTTGTTGCAAAATTTGACTGTCAAAATTTCATATGTTTTATCGTATACTGCCATGAGGATCTTAGGTCTCATTTGGGAAAGATTGTTTGGTATTGAATGAAATAACGTCTCTGCCATTATATCTTGTTTTTAGCAACAAGGTTGACGTCTCTTCTTACCCCTCCCTAGAAAGTGGAAGCTTTCGTCTGCAGGTGCTCGGATGGTGTTTTGGTTTTGTTCGCGCTTTGTTTGAAAATGTTGAGTTCCACCCGCTGGAAATTAGCTTAAAAATTCGCCTCAAAATACCTTTAAAGAGGCTTGTTTTATGGCGTCCAAGTTCAGAGCAAATGGAAGCAGACCCCGCAGAAGAAATGCGAAAGATTTCGTCGAAGAGGAACGCAAAGATGCATATTTTGACTTTGTGGTGGGCGGTGGAGAAATTGATTGTGATTTTCCCGTCCCCAGCTTTTCGTTTCACGTCGCATCTGTCATCGTATTCTTTGTTTCAATAATTTGTTATTGGAATTCCTGCAATGCAGGATTTGTATTTGACGATTCTGAGGCTATTGTAGGTAACAAGGACCTAAGAGCTGAGGTCCCGCTTGGAAAACTGTTTCTTCATGACTTTTGGGGAACAAACATCTCTTCCAATCTAAGCCACAAAAGTTATCGCCCACTGACTATTTTGACTTTTAGATTTAATTACTCATTTACTGGCTGGCTGGTGGACTAAAATCTTGGGAATTTCATCTCTTCAATGTCATACTTCATGCTGTGGTCTCAGTGTTAACTTTGAAACTTTTTTCAGTTCTCATTAGCGCCAGAAAAAGGACCTCTGATAATGAGATAAGCTCAACTGGCGAATCCACAAGCATTCAATTTTCTGCTCCTAAGGCAAGTTTGGTCGGCGCCCTCATTTTTGCGGTGCATCCAATTCACACGGAAAGTGTAAGTTAAATATGAGTATCTCTAACTTTAATCTAAAATATTTTTTATATCTTTGACCTCAATTTAAGCTCCTTTGCTTAGTTACCAACTACCTAAGCTTATCTGTTTTTTATGCTTGTAAAATTATTTACTTTTTAAGGTTAGCAGGTAGTTACAATTTTCGTTAAATATTTGAGTTGTTACCATAATAACAGTTGAATAAATATTTAATGATATTTTTATTCAAGGTTGGTTCCCCATTTCAAATTATGAGATAGAAAAATTTAGAGTTGATATTGGATGTTTTAAACTTGAAAATTTGTCACAAAGATTTATCGTCAGTAGCACGTTAATTTTTCAAGGGTATCTTTGTGCCTCCAGAGGCCCGTTCTGAAAATGCCTAAGATGAAGTAAAACGGTGCTTACAGTATGATAAGAGAAAAAAAATAACCTCTGGAACCCAGGCTAAAAGCCACATGCAATTTATACTGAACAACTTTGTCACATGTGATTTGCTTACCACAAGCCTTCTGCATACCACATGCTTGAGATTTTTATAGGTTTGATTTAAACAATACAACATATGTCATAAGCTTATCATAAGCACTTGACATGCAAGACATGCAAAAACCTTGTATTGTGTAAATCAGCCTTAATTTCAGGTTATATCATGCCTGCTCTGACTGTATTACAGAAGGAAATAATAATATTAGCCACCATTTAGACGTGAGGAGGGGAATATATACTTCCATACAACTGTGTAATCTACAATCACATTTTTTCCATTTTGTTCAGGTTGCAAACCGTGTATGGGCTGCAAGTCAAAAGTCATTTTGAGAACGTTGTTTGGATGATTTCTCAATAGTGGGTCAGCCTACACCAGTATCTTTTTGAGATATGGGAGCATGCCGGCCCCACCCCCCCCCCCCCCCCCCTCTATTATTCTCAGAAATTTAAAATGGGAACATTGCTGGATTTCATATCATAAAACTGGATGGGTACAAGTCTGTATTATGGGATTACTAACACAAGAACCTGGTAAACAGAAAGATAACAGCAAGATTTACAAGATACACATGTTTGGTTAATTTTGATCAGGCTGTATTACAAGATACAACCATTCAAAAACTTGAGAATTTACTAAGAAATGTGTGGATGGCTGTATCTTGTCCCATATCTGCCCAATAAATGCCAGACTTGGGGATTCTGTGACCTCTTGCTGAATTTGTTGGTCTTGCATTGATATATTACATGGACTCATACCCAGTCCCCATGATATGAAATTTGGCATTGTCCTGCATTTTTGACCCCATTCAAAGGGTCTTTGATCTCCCATCTCAGAAGACCTTAATTTGCAGCATTTTTCTTGTATTTTCTAAAAAAAATTAAGGTGGGAAGAATTTCATATGAATGGTTCCAGCCCAGGTGGAAATCTTATTAAGATCTTGTAAGATCTTGTAAGATCTTGTAAGATCTTGTAAGAATCTTGTAAGATGCTTATTAAGATTAAGATCTTATTAAGTTCTTGTAAGATCTTATTAAGATATCATATCTTAAAAGATTTCTTAATAAGATCTTGTCAATATCTTAATGTCTTTGTCATCCTTAAGATCTTACTAGATCTTATTAAGATCTTAATAAGATCTTAATAAGATCTTAGAGTTTCTTACTAGGAAATTTTTACTAAGATTTTTACAGTAACTTAATAAGATCTTAATAAGATCTTGGAGTTTCTTACTAGGAAATTTTTACTAAGATTTTCACAGTAACTTAATAAGATCTTAATAAGATCTTGTTAAGTTACTGTACAAATTTTAATAAAAATTTCCTAGTAAGAAACTCTAAGATTTTAAAAAAAACCTAATAAGAACTTAAATAATAAAGGTGCCAAAATTAAGTTTTCAACTAACTCAGATCTGCATGGCCCTCTTAAAAAGATGAGTTGTATTAATTCATGTTGCTGATTTTATTAAGAACAAATCCTATAATCAGAATTGAAGTTGCAAAACGTACCATAAAAATTTATTAATAACACGTTTATGTTGGTGTAACCTT
This sequence comes from Porites cylindrica, assembly GCA_964035525.1. Lineage (NCBI taxonomy): Eukaryota > Metazoa > Cnidaria > Anthozoa > Scleractinia > Poritidae > Porites > Porites cylindrica. The sequence goes on along the minus strand of OZ037783.1, from coordinate 7,730,189 downwards.
TGGACTTTTTCTTTGTTTTGTATTTACGTTTTTCTAGATTTCATTTTGTTGTCTTCTTAAAAGTTATCTTAAAAGTTTGTTTTACATCATCTGCAAGTGTAGCAGGTTCTAGCTCACACCAAGGATGAGCCTCAATAACATCTCTTTTAAATTATTATTATTGTAAATGAAAGTTTGGAATAAGTCAAGATCTTACTAGGATCAACTTTCAAAAATAATTATACAATCTTAGTCTAGATCTTAATTACATAAGGCGGAATACTGGCCGATTGGCTGAAAATAAGCCACTGTTAACCCTGTAATATTTTAAAAAATGATTGGAACCAGGCTTAGCCTAAACTACCTGTTAAAATTATCTTACAAATCACAATTTTTGGGCTTTCATTGAAAAGAGAGAGAGAACAGTGTCAATTCCAGTTCAATTCCCTCAATAAACAGATCAGAGAGGGTTTAGGATACTGGCCCCATTAAGCTTAACCCTAGAGCTGTATAGTTAAACACAGATTTAAAAAATATTATTGTTTCCTTCATAAAAGCAGCTGCCCTCTGAATTTGGCTTATTGCAACTCCTGAGTGTAAATTAAAAAACCTACTGAATTTCATTTGAATCTTGTGTGTTCCAATTTCTGTGTCTGTTTTTCATTTTTTAAAACCTGGTTTATAAATTACATGTTTACAACTCTTGCATCAGGAGCGCGGTCAAAAGCATAGCAAGCCCGGCCAAGCTAGGATCGCCAAGGTCTTGGCTGGGCTTGCCAGGAAAGCGTGGTGTGGAAAAGCCTGGTAAGCCCTGTCAAGGCCAGGGTTTTGAGGTAAGCCTGGCCATAGAAGCGTGGCTTTTTTGGCCATGCTAAAAAATAGGCCGACATTTCATGGCTTTCCCGGCCAGAAAACCAGAAGCCGGGAAAGCCAGGAATTCGTGGCCATGTTCTACAAGTGACAGCAATAAGAACTAGAAACAACAATAAGAAAGGTATTTTTTTACAGGAGCAATACCAAAACTAGAAAATACAGAGTTTTAAGAAATTAGTGCAAGAAAAGGAAAAACATAGATCATAAGGCTACAACAAGTCCACTACTCTCTTTCCACAAAGTTTGGCATTCTAGCAAAACACAAATCTTGCTTGTTTCCACTCAGATAAAAAACTTTTTTTTCAATAGCAGTAACACTGAATTACTTATATAGATACATGAAGTAATATAAAGTTAATTTTCAATATTTGACGACAAAGCGATTCTGCAAAGCTTATATAAAAACCATTTAAGCAATAGAAAACATTTTCTGTGTTTGCATAGCCTGATATAAACACAAGAGGGGTTGAGAGAATTCGAGACAGTTATGCAAACCCAAGACGCAGTCGAGGGTTTGCATAATGGTCAAGAATTCTCCCAGCCCTGCGAGTGCAAACACAGGAAAAACATTTTCTAGTGCTTTTATGAAATAACTTTCCCAAGAAAAATAGCAAAACTCTGTTGTTTAGAGCACTGATTAAAAGAGAAATTGTTACCAGTCGTGAAGTCTTGTACTCGAAGCTTGTACACTTAATCAGTCCTTGTTTTCCAAATAAGATGCTTTTCTCACTTAAATGTTAGCTCAAGCAAAAAAACTTGACACAGCATGTTTCTAAAGATTTTTCAAGTTTCAGCCGACCAGGAAACAGGTAAATAAAGTAAAGTTGTCGACTAATTTTTCAACTCACAACCTTTTTTAAATTCGTGCTTGCGTGATTAGCGCGCAAAAAGCAAAACATATTGACGTCACAACCATGCTTACATACTCTCATGCAAACACGCCTCTCGGCTAATCAGAGCGCACGTACTATCTGAGTTATTTTATAAACTGAAATATATTATACAAGTACCTCCTATTCTGAATTTTCTGTATGGTTCTTTTTCATCTGCATGGGTAATTTATTTAACTGTGAGGATCATTTCCACTTTCATATCTATATCCACATGTCCAAAAAAAATTGTCATTTCATGAAAGCTCAATTATTTCCATTCATGTCATTTCCACCATTGGGTACACTAGCTCACCATGGCCAGCACTCCAGCTGGCTTGATAAGTTTAATGGTTAAACGATTGCATCCGATCAATCGCATAGCTAGGTCAGGGTTCGATTCCCGATCAAGCCTTTAATTTTTTCAGGTACTTGTTCAACCTTTTAGATAATGTCCATTTTACTGCAAGGATCATTTCCATTTTTATAACTGTTTCTTACTGTAATGTGTTCCTCGGATTTATGTTCCTCATAGGTCGATAGTCCACTTGAACATGCGAACAGTTCCTTGCTTTGCATGCTTTTTGAGCTTCCTTTTGGTAGAGTTCGTGCAACTAATGAATGATGTGATCAAGGTGTCTTTGGTTAGATCAGATTTCCATACACTGAGCTGTGAGCTTTGTCCAACATGGATCCGTCCAACATGAACAACAGCCACAACACGTTTTTCGTCGCAGTTCTTTGATTGATAATGTAGTCCAACATTTTCTTTCCCAACTTAAAAGAACAACGTTAAGTTTACCTCTTGTTCTCAACACTTCAAATGCGTTGGTTTATCTTAATTAACGCTGAAAATAACTGCTATTTAGACCCAAACGGGAGCACATCGCATTAGTCGCCATGTTTTCTTGTTTCCCAGGCCTCCACGTGTGCCTTTGGCACATGCGCGATTTGACTTACTTTGTCACGTGCGGCTTTTGAACCAATAGAAAAGTGTGAAATGAACTTCCGTTGAATAGTTCAAATTCACGCGGACTTCACAAGCAACAAAGTATTTTCGTAAGACCGTCTTTCTATTATCCATGTTATTTTCGAGACAAAGAAAATTTGCCCTGTATTCTGTAGTTAAGCCGTGATCAATTGCGAAGTTTCTGTTCACATAAAGCATGTTTGCAAGTGAGTTTACTCAGCTGGATTAATGTGGAAAGGTATGTTTTCCAATATCTTTGCGTAAATAACCTTATAAAGTTCAAAGATGCATGCAAAGATATGCCATTGATCAGATCCCTTTTTGCTGCTTTTTGTTTATTGCAGATCGAAATAACTGTACTCTTTGTTGCAAATAGTCAATGGAATACTCTGAAAACTGTATGTTCTGGCGCTACAAGGTTATAGCAGATGTGTCAAGACCAATGTTAGACAATTGGACAGTCAGACAATTGCAAAATAGGAGAAGAAATAGCATAATAAGTAAAGTTTCCAATGGTTACTATACAGGTTAGAAGCAATAAAGTTTTCAGTTAATTTATAAGGACTTGAGACTTGAACTTACCTATAAAATATTAGAATACAGCCTGTAGGTTTGTTTATTTGAACTTTAATTCATAGTATAAGTTGCATAAGGTTGTAAGCTTCTGGTACATGTAATCTTAAGATCATTGCTGCAATAGTAAGGTCACAAAACAACTAGCAATGATTAGAGTCCATTTTATAAAAAGGTGTGATAATCTACATAGTAATTCACAATTTTCTTTCATAGTATTTATAAACTGACAAAACTTATAATGTTTTGTTTTTTCTCTTCTTTTCCTTGATTTTTGTGGAGGAAATACATGTAGATGGACAAATCCAATGAATAGGCCACTTGCAATAAGATGTTACGTGACCAATGCTTCCTTTAAACAATGAGTTGGAATCTTACTGATGCCAAAAATTGACAGAGCACGTAAAAATTATCGTACAACAGCCTGAACTGAAATTTGAGAGGAAACGCATTCAAGGGAGATATTCATGGCACTCTGATTTTTCAACAAAGTAGTATAATTTGTATTGGCCGGCATGTTGGAGGGCAAGTATGCCCTCCAACATGGCGGCCAAAACTTCTTTTAGCTTATATCTTGTTAAATGTGTGATAGTTATGCTCAGATGTGCTGTAAACATTGGCACATATTTTCAATATTTTCCTTGAAGTTTAAGTGCACATTTTGTGTTCAGAAAGAGATACTTCATAATTTCAAAAATCACATTTTGGTCATGTAATCATTTTAAGAAAATGGTGCGGCTTTGAAAAACCAAGTAACTATTATTTTATATAAGACCCACTAATCGTTTTTTGAAGGCAAAATCATATAACTTTCATTTTCATAAAAACAATGTCACATGACCTCTTGGTGCAAATGGCAGTTTTGGCCTAATGAACATTGTTTAAGTAACTGGTAAAATAGCATGATTTAAAAAAGATAACTAAAACTACGTGATGCCAATTCATTGAAAGACACAAATGAAATTATGGTGTTTTTGCTACAGGGGAGTACTTTGTCGTACTGGACTTGAACTAATAGTCTGCCCTTTCTGTTTTGTTTCTGAACTAGAGTATATTAAAAATGTGTACATTTGAATTAAAAATAGCTTGTTTTGTGGAAGGATTTTTTGTCAGGCATACCTTTTAATGAGTAAAATGTTAAATTAAGAAACTATTCTTTTTTTTTTCAAAATCCAGTATCTTGACTTAATAATTTTTTAAAAAATATATATATATATATATATATATATGTTTCAGTAGTGCAATGTTACTTTTTCTTGAATTCACTATTTTTAATTAATGAGGCAAATAAATGTAACACCAAACATGGAGATTGACTGAGAAAGTCTTTGCAATTGATGTAGGGGACTCCTTTTTAAAGAATCAGGTCTTGATCTATTGTCAAGGAAACATTCCAGAATTCTGACCAAGAAAGTTGAAAGCTCTCTCAACAATACCTTTTTTTTCATCTTGCAAGATTGTGTTAGAATCTTGACCAAGCTCTTGAAAAATCTAGAACTTCAGAGACAAAATCTTGAAAACATTGCGAAAGAAGTTGTTAAGATTCTAGTTACAGTTCAAACCAAGATCTCTATAAGTTTATTATTAATCAAGATTCTTACAAGATCTTGTAAGGTTTTGGTCAGATTCTTGTAAGATCTTAAAAGGTCTTACAAGAGTCTTGATTAAGATCTTGCAAGATCTTTGTTAAGATTCTTGTAAGATCTTGGTTATAAGATTCTTATAAGATCTTGCAAGATTCTTATAAGATCTTGCAAGATTCTTATAAGATCTTGCAAGATTCTTACAAGATCTTGTAAGGTTTTGGTAAGATTCTCGTAAGATCTTAAAAGGTCTTACAAGAATCTTGATTAAGATCTTTTAAGATCTTACAAGATCTTTGTTAAGATTCTTGTAAGATCTTGGAACTTATCTTGTAAGATCTTGGTTAAGATTCTTACAAGATCTTGCAAGATTCTTACAAGATCTTGTAAGATTCTTACAAGAATCTTACAAGATCTTACAAGAATCTTAATAAGATACTTGTTAAGATCTTGGTAAGAATCTTAATAAGAATCTTGTTAAGATCTTAATAAGATTTCCACCTGGGAGGGTCCTAGCGGCATATCCCCACCCAAAAATGTCTAAAGTTTTCACCCCCTTGCATGGGGCTTTATTCCAGGCACCTCTCACTAATTTAATGCCCTTAATTTTTTTTAGGTTGCAGGCTTAGTTGGTAGAGCAGATCTTTTGAGTGCACTTTTCTTTATCCTTTCCTTTCTGTTTTATGCAAGATGCTGTGACATTGGTACGTACAGAAAATGTCTAGGTTGATTAAAGTATTACCACACAAAATCAGAAGCCCTGATAAATTAAGGTTTTGTCATGCACATTCATAATTTTTACAAATGAGTGGCCAGTAAATTTTGGACCAGCCACTAACATGTCTAATCTGGCATAGATCTTTAAATACATTTTCCCAGGGAGATAGGTAAGGTTTTATGGTCATGCAATGGAATAATAAATTTTTGTCTGCCACAGCAATCATGAAGTGGTGTTCTCCCTTTATATGCCATACATCCAGTGGCTGTGTTTATTATACTTTCAACGTGTCATTTACAGTGTATCCTACATCAAAAATCTCTGTCCGTGAAACGTGCTGCTAATGCATGTATGGTGCATGTGCTCTTTTCTCATGTAAACAGTCTCATCTGTACATTCCAAAAGTCAACTGCTATTCTCTTGGGATCACACCTTCGCTCATGTTATGGAACTCACTGCTGTTATCAATGAGGACTAATAGTAGCCTCATCATTTTAAAATGTTAAAACATTTCTTTTTAAATATGCCTTTTATAATTGTAAATATTGTTGATATTAAGTGCTTTTAAATATTTTTAATAGCATTCATTGGCACTATATAAATTTATTATTAATAAATTCATTATTAATTAATTAAATTAGCCAAAGGAAAAGCAGCATTACCGCATATAATTTACAAATTAATGTGACATTTTCTTGTTTGCAGATGCACAAGATAGGCCTCCTGAATATTTCTCTTGGACATATCTTGCAATGAGTATGGTGTTTTGCAGTGTGGCAATGCTTTGTAAAGAGCAAGGGATCACAGTCTTGGTAATGTATTAAATTTTAAGTGAATTTCAATTATAACATCAGGTTGATATGATCTGTATAAGCTGGACCAAAAGATTTACTTTTATCAACTAAATCGATGATGGGAATGATAGGTTTGCCACTGAATTTCAGTTGAGTGCTGATCCTCCATAGTGATGAATCATAGAGAATTGTCAGAAGTAGATAGGGGAGAGATTTGTGGTCTCCAAGAATTGTGTTTATGCTACATTGTAGGCTAGTGTATCTGGACATGGTCCTGGATAGACTAAGAGTGAAAAGTTCCAGGGGCCTATATATGCAGTGGTACACCACATCCAGAATAAACATCCACAATTCCCAATAAAACATATTTAAAGCATCATCTATAGTCTCCCACATCAGACTTTTCTTGACTCATCATGCAAACAAAAACATTTTTGTCTTCTTAGGGTATTTGTTGTGTTTATGATGTCATTGTTGTGTGTGAGGTAGATCCACTTATGCAATATAATGAGAGCTACATCTACCAAAGGGGACAGAAATGGAACCATTTATTTAAAGGTGACTTCATGATCAAACTAAAAAAATTGTAAGCACGATCTCATTTTTTGCCTATATAGCTTCTTTTTCTCTTTGTTAAACCAGTTTATAATAATAATATTGCTAGAGGCAAAAAATACCTTGTCTTATTAAATTAGCCTTTTTAATGCAGAAAGAGGGCATGCACCTATAGGAGGCTACAATAAATTGATTACCATCACTCAAAAAGCAAATAAGTGAATAAGTTAGTGAAGAATTTTTTGTGCCTCAAATGTAGCACGTACTTGTTCAAGGGTGCAGCTCGGTTGTCAGAAAGTTTTGAAGTAGACGACTGAGTTGTCAAAGTAAGCAGCCAGTCCGGGGATATTTTATTTAAAAAACGCCATCTGTAAAGAAATGCCGAACAGAGTAGCCAGCTGATACTAACCAAGTAGGTGGCAATTTTCACCGGCAGCCAGCTACTTTTGACAACCATGGGGTGGCTGTCGCTTATTTGAAGGGGGCGTTTATTTGAAAGTTGGACACCACAAAGAATTGTTTTAACTGGGATATTAGTATTGTTCTGTATCACGCTAACAGAAATCGCTTCTTTTGATTTTGATTATATCAGGGCTGCGGTGCTTATTCTGGGACAGCACTTACAATGTATTAACTCTTTTGTCCCAACTGCAGTGCTTATTTGAGGGCAGTACACAATCAGGGGTGGTCATATTTGGAATAAATATGGTTTGGTGTTAATGTCAACTATGTTGATTAAAATTCTGACTTGTACATTCTTTGTAGGAGAAAAAGGCAGCCACTACATGGCTGAAAGGCCTGATTTTTAGACAAGTGGCTTTACTAGTCACTGGTATCCTCCTTCTGCTATGTCGATGGCATGTCATGGGTTCCTCACCTCCAGTGTTCCAGGCCGTTGATAATCCGACATCATTTGAGAAGTCTCTTATTATGAGAGTGAGTATAGAAGAATGCATTCTGAATAAATTTACTGGATGAATCTTCAGTTAATATATCTTCAGTTTATTTATTTTTGTTGCAGAAGGTCATTTTTCCAACTTGATTATAGCACAGTTATGAAAATATAAAGGCATTAATCCTTTTGACCTACATCCCTCTTAAATACATAGGCCAGAAAGATACAAATTTACTGGTTTAATTTCATTAGTTTGGTGACTCATTAGTTCACTAATGTTATTGTAATTACATTTAAGTGAATCAACTGCAATGGCTGTTTTATTTTTCCACACACAGATAATTAATTATAACTATCTCTATGCCATTAATGCCTGGCTTCTCCTTGTACCTCAATGGCTTTGTTTTGATTGGTCAATGGGTTGTGTGCCAATAATCAACACGTATAGTGATCCACGTATACTCTGCATTGTTGCCTTGTGGACTGTGCTTCTCCTGCTCCTTGCGTACTGTTTATGTGGGAGGAATTTGCAAATAAAACGGTAAGGTTGAACTTTTAGGGGCTATTCACGGAATACTTTAATATTTTTTATTTTAAAATGAGTCCGTCCCATCTCCATAACTTTATTACTCTGTATATGTTTACTATGATACAAAGGCAAAGTTTCATTCCTACACAAGTCATTCTGGAATGAGTTCATTCCAGTTTTCAATACAAATTTAATTCATGTGGTGGGATATTCCATTCTGCTATTGTGTAACCTGAATACAGAGTTAACTTTGTTCTGATTAGAAATTTAATAGCAGACCATGTAGTCGTAGGCCACCAGTACATATGTATCACTTTCAAGTTAACACCAAGGGAGAGAGAATGCCTTAATTAAGCTGAGCCGTGCAGTCAATTTTGTGATGTGAATGTAAAGTGAATTCTTGGACCAATATATATCAACATCTTGTTTTTTACTTAACTGTTCAACTTGTAGGCTGTTAAGATTCATATGCATTTACTTAACAGTACTTTGGTCCTGTGGTTCTTGCTTTGTTCCAATTTTCTATGTGCTGGAATAAATTATAGGCCTCGCAAGCAGCCGTTCTTTTGGCTTGTAATGCAGTCCTCCACAACAGTCATGGGGGAGCACTGTCAACCTGTGATGGCCGGAAGAGCCCTAAGAATGCCTGTGTGGGAGAAATGGAAAAATAAAGTGGTCTAAATTCTACAAACAATATCATACCAACTTCAAATTCTCTGTGCTTGATAACACATTTTACCTCTGCTATATTGCATTTGCAGTTCATTGCATTAGCATGAGCATTAATGATAGCCTTTTGATTCACATGACATCTGGATCTGTTGTGTTTGACAAGAGAAATAATATTCTTTTTTTCAGGATTCTAACCATGGGACTTGCTATCCTTGCTGTCCCATTCCTTCCAGCGTCAAATATCTTTTTTACAGTTGGTTTTGTTGTGGCTGAAAGAGTGCTGTATCTCTCCAGTATTGGCTCTTGTCTGATTACTGTTCTTGGATTTGCCACACTAAGCAAGAAATACTTTGGAAAAAAGGTGGGCAGAATGATGTATTTTACTTGTCACTCTTCGAAGACGTGTAATATGCTGATTTGAAATTAAGACTGCTTGCATGTACATGTATGGTTATTTTAATAGGTGCCATGCTCTTTTTAGCAATGTGGCTTGACCTCGTTGGAGGAAGCAATAATTGTTTTTCTGCAGGGGAAACACTCCGTTAGGCAGATTATGGGTAGTATTTTTCCTTTGAATTAATTCTCAACAAAAGAGGAGCACAAGGACGGGAAGTGCCTGAGAGTCTGGTGGAACCAAGAACTGCAGCTGAGTGTACCATGTAACCATGACAACGCTGTCAATGGTATCCACCCAGGCACCATCACATTGCTTACTAATACATGGATTAACCCTCCCAATGGTGACCAACATCAATTTTCCCCTAACGATATCCGTATGTTGTCAAGAGAAATGGTTACAAGAATTAATTGATATTCAATGATCACCAAAGAGAAAATGTGTTGATCTTTTATTAAACTCTCTCAACTTATCTCTAAGGAAATATATGAATATCAGCGTGGAGAATTTGTATGTGGATATTGGGGCTTAAAGGGTACGCTGGGTACACAGTAGGGAGCCAAACCTTCACCAGCTTAAGCAGTGTATAGCAATATACATGTGTAACACGCACAGGGCACAGAGGAGTTATTTGTGACCTTGGTTGTTGATTGTAGTTAAATTTTACAGTTGATACCGCACATTCCCTTTGTCTTTATACTGTGTAATCAAGCAAACCGTCATGTGATCGTCTTACAAACCCGGTAAAATATTATCCAATGCTCCGGAAAACCACTGAAGGTAATGACTGTGCACGAATAACAGCAGCAACAACGTATGATATAAGAAAGAGACAAATAGCTACTCTGTGTCCTGTGTAACACCCTGACAAGAATTAATTTGATATTTTCTGCTGCCCTGCACCTGTATAGGTATTAGGATTTACTGTTGGTGCACTGATAGCTTTGTACATGGCTCGAACAGTACAGGTAAGAAAAATGACCCTTCAGCTAGTAGAGCCTCAGATAATCATATCCAAGGGGTGGCTGGAATTAAGCCTGATGTTAGGCAATCAAAGATTGAGGGTGTATTAAATTGCATTGCAGTCTCTCTTTCATCCATGTTTTTACCATCTATTTCACCATGTTATATATCTGTACCAAGTTATTACGTGCTCTACTTTGCTTCCTGTGCAGACGTTTCCAGGTTAGGTAACAGCTGACTTGAGCCAAATTCCTAAGAACGTCTGCATAGGGGCCAATTCTTGCCCTGCTTAATAGGAACAACTGTCAGGTGTGATGTAGATTTCTTGGACTTAAAGTCTTGGTCATATCCTTTTCACCTCTGATACTGCTATAATACAGGCACCCCCTTGTCAATAGATACTGAGCTCAGGGTTCTCATTACGTTTTGAAGTAGACAGCTAGGATGTAAATGTAGATGGCTTAGCAATCAAGTTCTGTAGGTAATTTCAGTAATTTCAATCCCTCTTTTTACCCCTTTTCCCCAAAAAGGACACGGCTCAAACCTCAAAATAGTCGGTTTTAAAGCCAGTTGCCAGCACTTAAAGAGAACCCTGTGTGCTTAAAAAATATGAGCTTCTCCATAATACAGACACATCGATTTGTCCCTCTGGTGTTCGCCTGCAAACGTTCTTGGAGGTTTGACTTTTTTATGTTTCTTTCGTCTTTTTTTTTTTTTCAGAGATCTGCAGAGTGGTTTGATGAAGACACTTTATTCACTTCTGGACTCACTGTTTGTCCACTCAATGCCAAGGTAAATGAAATGGCTGAAGGGATGTTCTCTCGGTCATGATTGCAGCTAAAACTCCATGTGCAACTGGGTATGTGCTGCCCTAAAGGGTATGGTTTTTGCGCCTTTTTGGTCTGAAAACGGGATTGATTTTGCCCATTTTGGTCTGGAATCGGGTATGGTTTTTGAGAGAACTGGGGGAGGGTATGAACGTATTTATCGTTTCAATTCTAAATAAGAAAGAAAGAAAAATATGCGAATTCGAAATGGATTTAAAGAATTTTTTGTTTACGCTCTAATCTAAGTAGTGATGACATAATTTTCTGCCTAAAGGACAGGTCTGAAAACGGGTGTGGAAAATGACATTTTTTGCTCTGAAATAGGATCAGGATTTGGGAAACCGGGTGGCACACCCCCACCAAGAATTCCCAGGAGTAACCCCCCCCCCCCCCGGGTAAGTGACCTCCGTCAGAAAAAGGAGACTTGTCAGGGTGGATACTGTTGGACCCTGTTGTGTCAGGACAAAAGGTCAATCCTGTGCTAAAGTCTTTACTTAGGGCTCTTTCCCATACGCAAAATGTTTATCTTAAAATTATGACGAGGCACAAGCCATAGTAATTTCTTTTGCTGATTTTCGCAGGCATGTCATTAAAACTTGAAAACAGACGACGGGAAACAGCTCTCGTGCCTTAATATAGTCTTAAACAACAAATCGCCACCTAGTTAATTTTGGAATTCAATTGATGCGAAAAACGTTTTTTAGCTTTTCTCGAAAAAGAATAGCAAATAGCATGAACTAGCCCCTGTTCCCTGTAACCACCTATTCCTGGCATTTTTACCTGGTTGCATATGGGAGATTTCGCTGTTGTTCTTTTGGACCTTAGTACGCTTATAATCAATTTTGTCCCTTCAACAGGTTCACTACAACATTGGCAAGCTGAGAGCTGAAAAAGGACAGGCAGTGATTGCTGAGAAGTTTTATAGAGAAGCAATCAGGTACCGTGTACAACTGATAAACACTCATTGTACTGGTTTATTTCTTGATAATTGACGTCGAGTGAAATGATCGTTCTTCCCTGTACTTAAATGAAGTTTCCTTTGAGTTGTTTTAACAATAAAAAATAGCCTGCAGTTTTATCCAAGCATGAAAAGGTTTCGGGAACGGCCCTTGCCTGCGGAAGTTCCACGGGTAATGTTTTAAAGAAATACTTGTTTCAGATTGGACATATCCTCACGTACCGTACAGAATTGTCCAAATACACAGGATGTACTTTGATTGATTCTTGGAAGAGCTCGTTTTTCTTTTCCTTTCTTTTTCTTTTGTTTTGTTTGCATTTTTTCATATATTTTCTCTACCCTAATGGCTTTTTTCTCTTGATTTTCTCCCTTGCTTCGCAAGGTTATGCTATTCGCGTATTTCTAGTAAAATTTTTGTTGTTCTAAAGCATACAGGTTCTACGACAATTAATCACTACCTTCAACAGTGCATGTCTGAAAAAAAAAATGACTAGAATGATATCAACTGATTTTAATTCCCTTAAATGGCAGGTTAAACCCAACATACGATCAAGCTTTAAACAATTTGGGAAACCTTATCAAGGTATGATATCCTTGTACAGCATGTTACATGTATTTTATTTGTGACGCACATGAGACGTTCAATAACGGAGAGGCAGTAAACATGTGGATACTCCAAAATATGCGTACTTAGTTTTTGTGGCAGTGAGCATTTTAATAAAGATTCCTTTCAAAAATGATCCTCTGACGAGAAACAAGATCACACCAAGCTCATATTTGTCGTTGTAATGATCGCTAAAAAGACCCCATGGCGGATTTTTGCATCGCAGATCAAGTCAATCGTAGCAGGTGACTACAGAATGATTTTTTGGGGATACAAACCCTGCAAAAAGAATGGATTCTCTAGGTTTTGGAATTTTGGCCCCTTCCTATTCGACCAAAATGAAATAAGAATAAACGGATGGGAAACTAGTCTAAAACCCGAAAAGCTACAAATTTTCGAAGGCGATCGACCCTACCAAGAAACTGGGTACAACTCCCGAGGTTGTCCTTTTTTGACAAGCTTTGTCAGGACTTCAGCGGGATTTGAACCCGTGACTTTGCGATACTGGTGCGATGTTCTAACTAACTGGAGCTGGTCAATTGTGTGTTCAAGAGATGAATGTGATAGATGCATATGAAATAAATCATATGAGAACTGCGGAAATGAAATCAAATGAAGAGTGATCCTCGCAGTTATGAACGCAATTTATGCAATTGGGTAAGAAGCTTGAAAAAAATTCAGGACTTTTGGAACTTTGTAGATCGCTCCGTACTAATCACGGTTTACTCACGTTGAAATTAGAACAAGGAGGCTACTTCTTGATTATATTTTTTGGTTTTGCCAAACTGACTGAAGTTGTAATTTATTAGTAGATTTAAAATGAGTTAATTTTAAAATTTTAGTGTAAAAATCGTTCTTTTAAGGATGATGGAAGATACATAGAAGCTGAAGCACTGTTAGAAAAAGCTGTAGAAATTAGGTTAGTATTTTTGCAATATTATACTTAAGTGTTTTCTCTCTAACCTGAAGTCATTTGAAGTTCTGAACGCAGTAGTGAACTTAACATTTGACTAATGGGGGAGGACAGGGGGTGGGAGAATTATATTAGGGGGCGGAAGGGGTACGGGAAGTGGGAGTTCTAAAGGGCGGGGAGGGGAAAATATGGGGAAATTATGCAACAATACTCAATCTTTCGTAATCGAAAAAAGAGCTGGTGAGAGAAAGCCAAGAAAAAAAGGGGCGGGAGCCGGGAATGCAAGGTACAGGAGTTGGCAGGTTTGGACCCCCCTATCCCCCAAATTGACTATGAGTAAGAAATCAAGCATGATTACGACTTAAAAATTTTGAGGTAATTATATTCCCCGGACTGTAACTCTTCCCTGTTGCTGACTTCTACATTAGTAAACTTTAGCCGGGTTCAGATTGGTGTGATAAGTAACTGTATGATGCACACGATTTTGGTTTGAAAACTCAAAGTGTTATCCAAAGGTCCCTATTTGAGACCCGTACATTGTACAAGGTGCGCGAGATCGTGTTCGCGCGAGTACTTACTAGAGCCTTGCCTAACTGTAGCCTCTTTATTCCGCGCGGCCTGTTCGTTTCAGGTCACGTGGTTCTTTCGTCCCGGATCGCCAAAATGCATTGGGCCAGGAGGCCAGAATCCTCAACTTTTCCTGTTCATTGTTGAAAAGCTAATAGAGAGGCCCAAAACGATACGATTGGTGTCATTAGTGGAATTTGATTTAATACCGTATTTATTCCGTTAAACGCCGGGGCGTTTGTTAAAGTTTAAGCCTTTTCGATGCGGCGATTATTCAAGGGCGGCGTTTACTCGAGAGCGGCGTTTATTTCAATCACATTTCCTAAATAATGTAAATATCATGTAAAACAGGAAGGTGTCTAAAGTCCTAATGTCTCGCTTTTTTGCTGAGATGGCACATACCTATATAGCTTATATAAGGGAGAACCCCCCGCCCCTCTCCCCGCGGTCTGAGATAACTTGTTAACGCAGCCATTCTTGTGTGTAGGAATAACTTTGCGGCGGGCTGGATGAACTTAGGCACCGTGAAGGCAGCATTGCATAAAGAAGATGTGAATTTGTTAGCTTTATTCATGTTTCCACAAATTATTGATTACGATTTGACCTTCCAGCAAGCTTTGTTTTTCTGTGTAACAACCAGAGAGCGGCCAGGCGCGCAGGTGGTGGTGAGCCAAGCTAACAAAGAGAGAATTAAGGGTATACTCAAATCGAACTTGTGCCTCGTCTTGTGCCACTTTTTCCTATTTCTTTCCTTTGATTCTCTCTGCACTATTATTTCTTCCGCACAACTTCGAACTCCACTGATTCTACAAAATTTGTTTCTTAGGAAGCCGAAAAATGCTACAGCAACGCTATAAAATACAGACCAAGATATCCAGACGCCTTTTTCAACCTTGGAAATCTGGTAAGAAACAAAGGTCAATAGTTTTTAAACGTTCAACATGCATAGTGCAAGCGGTGCAGATACAATGATATAATCCTTTTACGTGAACCCTGGATAGTTTCCCATTCATTAATTTTTCATGCGTATTTATACTGACCTTAAAATCCTCTCCTCCAGTACATCGATCAAGACAAAACTGTAAAAGCCATTGCCGCATTTAAAACAGCCATCAATTTTAAAAACGATCATGTGGGTGCCTGGATGAATCATGCTCTGCTCTTAGAAAAGTCAGGTAAATGTCTGCAAGGGGCCTTTTAACGGGTGGGGAGGAAGGATTTTACGGTAACTGAGCGATTTTTTGTGCTGATTGGTCGAGAGCTATGGTCGATAACCGTCGATAGCGGACGGGCCATTAGAATAATTATGGGATTGGGGAGAGCGGATGAGGAATTTCGAGCCACATCAATTTATTTTCGGGAACATTTCCCTTTGCTTGAATTTTTTTAGGCCAGTGCGGGAATATTTTTGGGGGGTACTCGGCCTGCATGAATTTTTTTCATAAGATTTTCCCTTGCACAAATATATTTTTATGATGCTTCACCCCCCCCCCCCCCCCCTCCCCCCTCCAATAACTTTTCCAATGGTCCGACGTTATGGAAATTACGTGACGGTGGCGCAATTTGTTTTTCTCTTTCTCTTGCGTGCAGTTTGTGGAGAATTATTTAACGCGTGGACGTCAAAGACTCTTAATGTTATTGTACAAGACAAATCGACAATAAATTTCCATGGTCCATACTCTTATCGATCATAGAAATGACGCGAAAACGTTTAAAAATTGGCAGTGAAATCATTCGCTTGCTGATCGTGGTTTCACTTGAGTGCCGACCATGAAAATTTTTTTCGATTTGTATGAAGGAAGGGAGAAAAGAATTCACTTTTTTAGGAAAGCGAAAAAGAACTCAAGCAAACGTTTTCCGAGCGTAGGAGTAAGGATTCCGCTTAGTTCATGTTGGTTAGTGTCAGGCCTTCTATGTTAGAGGTCCTGTGTTCGATTCCCATTTATGACTTCCGATCCTTGTTTGACTTCTGTCCTCTCCGTGTAGGAACTGAAATACCCGTTAAACTAAACGTAGCACTGGTGGAGAGGGAGAGAGTTGTGGGAGGGAGGATAAAATGAGTGCAACGTCGGCCTCAGGTTTTTTATTCAGATGATGACTATTCCGAGCAACTGACGTAAATTTTGGACCCATGAATCAGGGGCACCCAACGAGAATATAGTTCAAAACCGCTTAAACATAGCATTGTTAAACGTATTTTAGTATTTAAACGGTAGATATAGGCATATTTTTATCCCCTAAAAATATTTCATCTTTTCGAATTTCCTAGCTGAAAGTCTAGTGATCCGAAAATTATAGGGATTAAAACTTACCTTTTCGAAAATTTCAGGTAGAAAAAAGGCTCCCGAAACTTCTAGGCGACCTTTTTACGGTAAAAATCTGTTAAAAATGGGTAATTATACCATTTTTTAGATGTTCGAGAATCCTAGGAGAGGCAGGCGAGCAAGAAATTTTACAAAAAATGTTCGAAAATTCTAGATCTTAAATGGTCTTCCGAACAGATATTTTCGGAAAATTGACGTTGGGTACCCCTGATTAATTACCCTCTTAACCCTTAAAGAAAACAGTGAAATTATTGTAAGGTGTGGGAAAGCTTGCAAGGGTTAAACTACAGTCTTGAAAAACGTTTTTTGCATAGTAGGGCATTTTCAGTTAATTACTCCCCTCCTACCCCTGCTTAGATCTTCAAATGAGTCAGTCCCTCTTTTGGCGGATCCCCAGTAACAAAACTCTCGCAAGCCTCCACCTCACTTAGACAACCACACAATCCTGGCATTTTAGTTGGTCGCTCACAGCTCAGTGTACTAAAAAAAATCTTGTGCGTAGTAACGTCTCTTGACAGACGAGTCAAATTTTAAAGTAACGCCTGGCTGGTTTCCCTTTCTAGGTAACAGAGATGCGGCGATAACAGTGATCAGAGAGGCTAAAAGCCACGTTCCTAACGAGCCGTCAGTTCATTTCAATCTTGCTAACATGCTGGGACAGAAAGATGAGTTTGTGGTACGTGATTCGTTACAGAATTACACTACGATCAGACAAAGACGCCGGTGAAGGGGATTTTAGGTCTGGTTCTATGTTCCCCGTAGAGGCTTCCACTGGTATTTCAAGAATAAAATATACAGGACACGGGTATAATGGGAGAAGAAAATAGGCGGGAAATCGTCCCCCGCGCGCTTTCTCCTGCCCCCTGGGGAAGGTGGAGTGGAGAGAGAAAAAGGAAAGAGAAGGGAGGGTGGAGACCATAGGTTGGCATCTCGTTAGATCGCTGATTATTGACTGCTGCACACGATGAATGATGAACACATGTCTATTTCTCAATGTTCTCCCCATAAAACTCTCCAAGGAATCGATTCTCTTTTTTTCAGCATCTCAAGGAATATTAAATTGCATTTAGTCAGTATAGCCTGCGTCGCAGATGTGATCTAACCCCAGTTAGTAACCAGACTTAACCAGAGTTAAGTAAGACTGTTCACAGTCCCCTATTTTTCCGTGAGATCGTCGAGATATAGCGCGTCTTACAATTAATGGCGGCCATTGTGATTTGCAAATGCACCAAGGGGGCGGGCGTCAGGGATTATAGCTCTTCCTCCTAAACCGCCCCCGCCCCCTAAGTGGTTTTGACACTCATGCAAGATGGTAGCCCGTAACGCAAAGCGCTCGATCTCGACAGTCTTACGGGAAAAGAGGGGACTGTGAACAGCCTAGAGTTAAGTTTCGTCTGTAGCGCATGCTAAAGTTGGGAACGCGAAACCCAAAGCGTATTCAAGTTCGCTCATCCTGTTAGCCTGCATTTCTTTGCATACTGTACGAATGTTTAATGAGGGAAATTAAAGTAACGTTGAATAAATATTTGTTCTATTGTAGGAGGCTGAGAAACACTTCCTAATAGCTTTGAAGCTAAAACCTAATTCTGGGGAAATTTACGGAAATCTTGGTAAGAATTCCTCGAGTTGTTACTCTTTCTGGTTATTTTGCTGTAAAAATGGTTCTAACTGGGTATGAAATCCTACAATGTGACCATACAGGTAAAAGCTAGTGAGCAGTTCTTTGCTGTGGTGCTCTTTAGGAGGTTGTTCAAGATAATACTAACTTCTGAGTCTAAGAGTTAAATCGTAAAGTCTGACCATTCAAATGAAGTTTCTGAGCATTATTTTCCTGTTGTAGTGTTTATTATGCTGTATAGGTCGATTTAACCTGCGATATGGCGGTCCTTCTTTCTTTTACTTTTTTACCTGTCCGCCGAATTTCGTGCTTCCCCGAAAAAAAGGAGGCCTGATCGCAGCTTAAGGTCGATTATAAAGTGTAACCATTGAAGTAAACGCTACTGAGCATGTTCTTTACTGGACAAAGTTTATTATGCTTTTCAAGTAGTTTAAAGTAATAACTAATAGTAATGAAAAAGCTAGTTGTACCGTTCGGATTATCTATTGTTGTTTTTAAGTAACTTGTATCTGTGGCTAAACGCAGTCTCAACTTAATTCCAAGGTATAACGCTATCGTTTTCGTTTACTTGACAGGAGTGTTATATCACAGATGGGGGAAACACGAGCAAGCCGGTGTATACTACAGAAAGGCTCTGAAGCTGGATCCGCAAAGTGAAAATGTCCACGAGAACTTAAAAAAGCTAAAAAGAACCACACGGCAGGTCTCCAGTGACAGGCCAAAATAGAGCGTAAAAATGATGGAAATATTTTTACGACGATGTATATAGTTTTAATAATAATTAATAAGAAGAGGAAAAGCCGGGAGGAACAAACAATTTACATTGTACGAAATACAAACGTTGTAAAAAGAAACATTCGATACTTTTCGATTGAATAAGCACTTTTAATCTTATTATTTTTTTAACGTTTACATCAGGGTGGATATTAAAATTTCTTCCTCGGCGCGTCTGCTCCATACCTAACATTTTTGGCATAAAGTGCTATTTTATTTAGGTGCTTTTTCGAATAAATTGAAGTAAACAAGTTGCTCAGGAGCGAAGCGTTTTCAGCGATAAGAAGCTCGTTATTTTGAGAAAAAATATTAAAAGATAGTTACAATAACAAAGTATTCGATACATCCTTGCCACGCTTTTATGTGCAATTCTTTGCCATCTCTACACAACTACGACGTGAAATGACCAAATTTTAATTTTTTTTTTGAGGACGAGAACGGCAAGGCGATAAATTCTACCATCTCTGTCTGAACTCGGGCGCTGCCCCCTCTCTTCAGTTCCAATCTAAATCCCCTTCGTAACAGGACGACTTCGGAAAATCGCGAAATGGTTTGAAAGGATGCGGAGTCTATTTTTCATTGATCTTTTCATGGACGTCGCCGTTGTCGGACGGTAAGGTCCCTATAGATCGTTTTCAGTCACGTGGTCAGCAGCTCTGCAAATTGCTTGGAGTAAAAGAAAGCTTTAACATGTGAAAAGAGTTCAATTCCCACAGGATTTGTTTTGTACACAAACGTGGCCGCCGAGTCATTGTTTTGTACACAAATATGGCCGTCGTGACGTCATGTGAAAACGATCTATTGGAAAGTGCGCGCCATCATGCGCACACACTTGATTTTGTTTTTTCACTTCTGGCGAAAAAACTCTCGGAATTTTTAAAAATTAAAAGCTTTCAATATCACGATAAAACTTCGTGTCGTCCAGTTCGGTCTGTGATCATACTCGTGAATAAGCAAATCGAACTCGCGCTACGCGGTCGTCCGATTTTATTGATCACTCGGGTGATTACAGATCAAATTGGATTCCACTCAGTCCTATAGATCGTTTTGACATGACGTCACGGCGGCTATATTGGTGTGCAAAACGATCTCTTACACGAAATAAAAGCTAGCATATGCTTCTCGTTAGAGAGAACTTGACTATATCTGGAAATTCAGTATAAAACTTTTCCACCTTTTTTTTGGTGAAGAAATATATTGGTCATATTGTTCTGTGGTTCTTCCAGTCTATTATCGTAAATTTTTGAGTTCTTCTCCGAACAAGCCGTAGCAAAGCTCGAATGCTTCTTGTAGAAAAGAATACGAATGTTTTTTTACTAGGTTGATGGCGTTTCCATTTGATCTTTGTGATCTTTTGTCTTTGGTCTGTCATTTGTAAACGATAGCTAAAAGAATAACAATACTACGTCGGCAAATCAGCGCTCGTTGACCAAAACCCGGACAAATCTACGTCATTAGTACGGAATTTTTGGGGCCGAATCGCAGACGTCTCTCAGCTCACCGCGAAACGTTCCTATTAGCAAGTAGCGAGGAGAGAAGGCTGTATTCGCAGGCTATTTTTCGTTTATTGATATCTTACGTTTTATCTTGTATTAGTTAAGGCTGGTACTGACCAAAATGTGTTGTAAAAAACCCTTGAGATTCAACTTTTTCTTTTGTTATTTTATACATATATTTAGTGGTCAGCTACTACAGGCCTAACGTTGACATATCATGCTACATGGTTTATTCTTTGCTCTATAAAAGTTTCTTAGGTAACATAGTGAACTTGGGATACTGTGCTGTTAATCAGATTGAACTTTTCTTAATTACCAGAACAAGGTAGGTGTGACCTCCGAGCACAAATGACGTCATACCATGAGCCCACTGGGGTCCGGGGGCTGGCTCCCCCAAGAAGTTATTTGGATTTTTACTCCTTAAAGTCCCCTTCCCTGGGTTTCCGAGTCATTCAGATGGGATATTGGCCAGATTTTAACTTGGAAAGTGTTTTTGATTTTAAAGATATATTTAATATGAAAAATGTGACCGATTTCCGTAAAACGGTGGAAACCGGTGTGGATCCGCACGTGCAGTATAGAATCAAAGCACCATCTTTTAACGTCAGTAAAGAGAGAATCCATCTGTTTCTCTCTGCAACAGGCCGAGGTGAATGCAACGGCCCATGTCACGCAAGGAAATACTATTAAGTTCTTAAGTCGCATTGTCTCAGGTCACGAGAAATTCAAAACGTTGTAGGATTCTGATTCATTTATAAAATCACAGAATAATTCTTTTACGAATTCTAATACATGAAATCGCCTCATTAAGTGTATGATCATCTGGTCCAAGGATCTTAGCTTGCCACACTAAATTACGGTCTCTGCAATTTTGAGTTGTCCCAAAAAATGCCCCATATGTAGCGCCGCCCTGGTCTCTAGTTTAATAAGACTAATTTCAAAAACACATCAGACAAATGTCCTTAAAACAGCAACTAAAGTCCTTTTGAAACAAAATGCTTGATCACTACCAAATTTCAACACAACAACGACAACTGAAACAAAATTATCTTTAAAGGCAGGCTTTACAGTACTGAACGGTTCATTTTAGGAAACAAAAAAAAAAAGCAGTTATTCAAAAAGGAGAACGTAATGTACAGAAACTAGATCCCTTATGCCAGCGTTGAACACCTTTCCTGTTTATCAGTTCTTTGTATAATAAAAGTGGGTCTTATCCAAAGCTTTCGCTGAAATCGTTTCAGTGATTAATGTTAACTTTTTGTTTGCAACGCTTGAGTAACCATAGTCTCCCCCGCAGCCGTTTTTTGGATGTCACGCAACGCTTGGGGGAGGGAGACTAGAGCAAACAGGGGGTTACTAAGGGAAGAGTTTGAAGGGTACAAAACAACACTACTTTTCTCATATAAAATGACTTCAAACTGCAAAAAAACCATTAAAACTAGGAAGCTACATCAACGATTTTATCAGAATGCGAACGACTATCGTTTAAAATTGCTTACTAATTTTACATGCTAGTCTCAATTACCTTGAAGATTTAGAGCCTGCTGTTCTTTTATAAGAACTGGGAACATAATGAGAACAGTCATCACTGTTATCATAACATCAGTCAGTTCGAATCTATAAAAAAAAAGGACACTCTGTTCCCACAATTTACTTTCTAATAATTACACGGACAAATTTCTTGAATGTGATCGGCTGAGAGAGTGCAAAAGCGAGGAAACTGATAATGCAAAAAGAGGGAACAAAATACAAATATCTCAGAGAATGGAGCACTTTGATTGGTTGATAACCAATCAGGTGTAGAAATCTGCGGTTAGATACCTTGAAGTTTGTGAGTGGAAAAATGGCTAGCTCATGCAATTTTGATACTTTTTGAAAATCACACTCGTATAAATAAATTCCAAATTGAACTCGAAGTCGTATGATTGCCTATAAAAATGCCATTCTTTGACAAAAAGATTTAAAAAATATAAAGCCAGGCCATAATTATGATGGCGAAAGAAGTGGCTCTTCAGTTTCGGGCTTGCAATTCAGAAAGTGAAAAAGTTTAGTGTCACCGCCCAGTAAATTAAAAGTCATGCCCGTAGCCAGGTGTTTTTTCACTGGGTGGTGTGGTCTGACGAGGAGACGGACCAAATGAGGCCAAAGGGGCAAGTCTCTTGAGGGAGGGGGGGTTGTTTGGGGAGCTTTGGTTGTCTGAGACTAAGTTCTCTGAAATGGCAAGAAATGCATTTAAAACTAACATGGTATGGTGAAACTTAAATACTATTAGCAACAAAAAACTTTTCTCCACATAACGCATGATACAACAACAACTCTATATTCTCCTAACCTTCGACCTTGTTCGATAACGGAAGTTTAGCTCCATGTTGAACTAAAGCAGCTGATGCAAGAACAAAGGAAAAGAAGAACAGTAGCTTCACTTTCGTTGCTGTAAATGTACGGTAGAATATAAAATAATGGTACTTTCACAACCACTGAAACCAATCATGAATTAATTTAGCCATTTTCCTGTGAAGTCCCGGCTTAGCGAACAAAAGTCTATATCTCATCATTCAATGCCGGGCCGGGATACTGGTAATAAAAGCTAATTAACAGCCTTTGTCCCCCGTGAATAATTCGTTTTTCGGTAAAACGTTAAATAGAAAAGCAACTTGGATTTTTTTTTAGCATTACTTGCTTTTTAATACTGTTGTGCAGTCCCTGCATCAAGCTCCAAGCTAACAGTAATAAGAGTTTTATAGCTTTAAGAGGAGTTTTAATATCTCCCAAGCAAAGGCAAAGAGCTGGGTCCAGCATGTCAAATCTGACGGCGAATCTCATACTCGCCGACTGTTAAAATAAAAAATAACACTGATTCCAGATCCAAAACTTTGTAGAAAATTATGGCAAACAAACTCCGGCTAAAGGGAAGTTTATTGCGCTATTAAAAAATAAAATATTTTATAACACACTGGAGACAGGTAGAATAGTAGCGGAGAAAACAAAACAGCAACGAAATAAGTAGATAAATAACACACAAAGGGAAATTTTTATTATTCCATGAACGGATGTCAAGAAACGTTATATAGTGGGGTGACGAACAGACGAGAGATCGAGCTCTCTTGTAATTCTGCACATGTACAAGCACAAGGATATTGATAGCGTTAATTGTTTTCCCGTCTGAAGGGAAGACGTATCGCCCTTTGCTTGTAACTTCCTTGATGTCGTCACTGTTTTACCCTTTTTTCCGTACAAATTGTACCTTGCCGATCTGACACCAGAGAAGGAGTAAAAGAAAAAGCTAAAGCTGCATTTTCCTTCGTATTTATTTACTGGAAATGCTCCTTGGACATTCAGGAAGGAGGGGGAGCATGAAACCAGTTTGGAACGCCTTCGTCGCTCTGACTTTTCTTCTCGTGCGCACACCCCCTAAAACTCACGCTTTGCCCCTGTGTAATAAACAACACCTGCCACAGTTTTAACCTCGTATTTTATAACAATACTTTACATATCAGTCTCAATAGCTAACAGAAGAAAGAACTCTGAAGAATCGTGTTCTTCATCAAATCTCTTTTGAAGGAAAGGAATGTGACAATTGATTCATTTGATCTGTGTTGGGAAGAAAGAAAGCTTTTCTCCAGATAAGGGTGTCTTTTCAGTCTCATCTCCACGGATAGCTTAAAGTAGAGAAAAAAGTTAACGCGCCACGACACAAGTCTAAAGAAATATGACACCTACTTTGTAGGTTTCGTGTGAAATATTGGTGAAATATTAGTGTTTTAAAGTCAGTTTCTCCTTGTCAAATATTCGTAATAAAAAAGCTGTCAGTTGGCAATATATTACAATGTCATACGTTGGTAATACAATATGTCATCATGAAAAAAAAAAGAAAGAAAGAAAAGAAAACCTTCAGGGAAGTGAACAAAATGTCGTAGGAGTTAAGGAAATAGCTCAGGGGTAAATTCCATCCATGCTGTTCCGAATGGATCCGAATGGTTTACCTGGCGACAGAAAACACACGTCTGAGCTATAGCTTTACCAACATTTGCATTTATATTCCGCTTCACCTTTTAAAATGCAAACATCTACTGAAAACGGCTTGCAATTTACTTTTCTAACACAGAAGCATTTTTTCTTAAAGAGCGACAAGAAAATTGCCGGGAATACAAAGCCCGAAACTCTCAAATTTAGCCGGCGAACTTTTCATTTTTTTAAAAAATTGGCACAGCCACAGAAAAAATATAAATTAACGTGAAATTTTACAGCATTGTTGTTTTCCTAAAAATTAAAAAACAAAAAAAGGAAAACGATCGATCATAAAAGAAAACAATGCTTCGCATTCTTGGTAAAACCATCGTCGGTACCTGTCAGTGTTGCTAAAGATCTTGGCATCTATATTGACCAGTCCCTCACTTATGATTACAATATTACTAAAACAGTCTCCACCTGCCTGCAAAAACTTATGCAAATAATAAAAATTAAACATTTAATCGATAAAAACACATTACTTCTCCTGTTATTAAGTTCCCTTGTTTTCAGCAAACTTTATTACTGCTCTTCTATCTGGTCGAATACCAGCAAACGCAACATCAAGAAACTACAGTTAATCTAGAACTTTGTCAAACGCACACAACCATTTCCGTAATAGACCAGCTTTATTTCTGGCCCTTTTTTTCTTGTCAAGGGTGTCCGTTTAAAGGTTTGACTGTTATATAAACAGGTGAATGATAATCATCTCTGCTGCAGCTAGATGACGTTTTCTGCCCGAAGGCAAACAACACGGTGGATCATTCATAAACCGGGCCATTTGCGATCAATTACAGTGTAAACTCTGCTAGCTGTCGGTCTATTAACCTCGGAGTTGATTCTGTTGGTAGGTAAACAATATTTTTGTTCTTTTTATTGCTTGTATGTGTAACAAACGTGTGTCAGTGTGTAAATGGCTGCCTGGCAGAGTTAAATTGTAACTACTTGTTAGAAAGTTCTTCCTTTACCGATAATTGGGGTAGCGCCGCAGTAGTCAAATTAAATTGCGTTTGGAAAATATAAACCAAATGTGAGCTTCGATAAAACACGGTAGTGAGGGGCCACTATGGGTTCTGTTTATGTTGTCAAGCCGGTACCCAAGACACAGTCTCCCACGAGTAAGTAATTAAGGACTTCTCCTCTGAAAACTCTCATTCAACCATTTTACGCGAACTATCTTTAAAATCCGGTGAACTCTTCTCGCTGAAGCAAATCAACTCGCGGAGCTGAGGGCAGTTAGGGTAGCCTTAGAAGGCAGGACGAGAACCGTTCGAGTAGCCCATGGCATGCTTTCAATTTGTTGAAGCTTTAAGCTAAAAGAATGTTTAATTTGAATTGACCGTCTTTATTATTAAAGAAACAAGACAAGAAGACGTGAGAATATTTTGACGATTATTGAGAATGACACTTTCTCAAAACAGTATAAATACATGAACTCGATGTAGTTGTCTTCAGGGACACCCAGCGACTTTTTTCTGTAAAATAACTGCTCAAAGGAGCAAATATTACCTTGAAATTTCTAAAGCTTGAGAAAAGCTGAAAATGTTTGGATAACCGTTCCGTTTGTCTTAAAGATTCGGAGGTTTTCTAATATGTAGCTTAACTAGGATTTTCGGAGGTTGTGTTATTCACATTTTGATACCAAGATGTTGCTGTTATTGTTCAAAAAGGTCTCCTAAAAATTTCGGTTTAAGGACAAAACGTCCCCTATAATTTCCTAATGAAAGAAAAGCTACTTGATGTCCTCAGACTTTCGACCGGACCCATATTAAGGTGGAGGGGGACAGGGGGGCGGGAGCCCGGGAGAACAGGGGGCGGGAGGGGTACGGGAGACGGGAGAAGAAAGGGCGGGAAGCGGGATCTCTATGATGGCGGGAAGCGGGAGAGAAATTCCAAAAGGCAAGCTTTCGTTAATTGTTACTGCTCATCATCCAGTCAAAGAAACGAACTCAACAACGTTTCTTGACTTCCATTTAACGTTCTCCAAGGCCCTAAATCAAAATTTTAATGCGAGAAAAGTCAAAAAACGTAAATTCGCACTCGGGATTGAAAAAAGAGCATTACTTCTGGTGAAATTGGAAACCTTTCCAAGTCGGTTACATCGTAGGTCACGAGTCCTCATGAATGAGGTGGCGTGACTCATGTACACGTGAGTCGACTGTGTAAGTCGTGTCAGTGTCTCGTCTGTTTGACCTGTCTCGCAGGTAATACACCTATCAATGTAAAGCCGAAGGGGAAGGGCATAGGGTGGGGATTTGATTGTCTTTGTTGTCCCTGGGGTAGGGCATTTGACTGATCTTGTTCTCCCGGGGGTGGGGATATTTGAATCTTTCTTCGCCCGACGTGGAGATATTTGACTGCCGACTCGCACGAAAAAGACTGAGACCGAACATGTGTTTCCCGCTTCTACGCTTCACGCACGCGCCATACGGTTTGAAAAGATCAGGAAGTCATGGAGGCCAATGAGAGCAAGCGAAGGCTGAGTGGACTTCACTGTTTTGTCTTCAAATTTCGTTTGTTTTAGGGTGTTTTTGATCAATTGAACCTGTTAATATAATGTGGTATCAAAGTAAACGGAAGTAAAGAGAAACCGAGCCGATTTTTGCAAGTACAGTTGATTAGTGTATGGCTCGTTCGCTACAATCACTGATAAAACTGACTTTGTTTGTACCCTTTACTAAGAACGGTATATCTAGATTTACAAAATGTGGACTTTCTCCTAAAGGTTTATGTATTCTACCCAGTGTGACACGGATTATGGTTAAAACGTATAATTGCAGCTGTAACAGGAACATGTATCTTTGGTGATGCAGCAACGTTTATAAAAGATTGCAGAGTTTTATTTGGAGATATTTTTATTGTGCCTTTCTTAGGTTCTGCCTTGAGACTGACAGCAATGTGCAGCCTGGGGTGGGGAAATTTGGTTGCATTTGACTGGAATGATTTGCCCGTGGGCAGGGAATTTGATTGCAAATTTTTGAAAAAAGTCAAATCCCCACCCTATGCCCTGCCTCTCCCCCCTCCCCCCCGCCGGCATTACATTGATAGGTGCATAAAATGTCGTCAAAGACCATTTTAATCGGTCTAAGTATTTGTCGGTGTGGTGTGGAAAAATCCGTACATGGAAGACCTTCCTGGGAGCTCGCTCCGTACGATTGTAGTTTGCAAAACACTAAAGATTTTACGGCGTGGTGCAAACTTGTGTCCAGGGAATGCAAATTCACTGATCGCGCTGGAGAGTGCGGAGTGGTTAGATATACAACGCAATTTTTTGTTTTGGATAAGGCCAAAGCACTGCCTATTAGAATAGGAAGTCAAACAGCGTGGGACGCTGACCGGTTGGACTTCATAGATAACAAAGAAAAAGTAATAACAAAAGATTACGAACTGCACGGTAGGTGTCATTTCCTAGCACTTTGCACTGTAATTTTAGAAACTTTCCCTCGACTCGGAGGAAGAGGAGGCAGACTTTACTGCTCTAACTAACATTTGGAGTAGGAGGAGATCAGTGCGACCTCCTCGGCGCATGGAAGACTTTTTCTAGTTTGTTTACTGTAGCAAAATACGGGCACTTTTTACACATATTGCAACCTGTTCCCTGTCCTGTTATTTAACTTGTAATAAGCCAATAAGA
>OZ037783.1:7679596-7689596 GCA_964035525.1 Porites cylindrica | reverse complement strand
GAACACATTTTTTTCGGACACCGCGGACATCACACGTGATGACCGCGTGAGAGTTACACGTGAGTTTTATGGTTAGGGTTAATTCTATCGAGTGAGTTTCCAAAACCTGACTTAACTAAAATGTCCTAACCTAACTAAATGTCCTAACATAACTAAATTTCCTAACCTAACTAAAATGTCCCTAATCTAACTAAATTGCCTAAACCTAACTAAATTTCCTAACCGTAACTAAATGTTCTAACCCTAACTAAATTTGCTAAACCTAACTAAATTTCCTAACTAAATTAACTAATTCAGTCGGGTGCAGAGTTTAGACCTAAATCAGTTGGGCGCAGTGTTTAGGCCTAAATCAGTTGGGTGCAGTGTTTAGGATTAAAACTTTCCCTTACTCTAAAATCGTACCCTAACGAAAAATATAATACTAACAGGGTCACGGTTGAGTGATTATGGGCATGTTTGAGCAAGCCCATTGACGTCACATACATTTTGCTGACTCAGCAGAATTTGTTTCTATTTTTAGTTCATCCTATTATCTGGAGGTATAAAAGTCGGATAGCAACACATACAGATCATTTGATTACAATACGTTGTAGTGAACGGACAGCTCATCATGGCAATTACTTATCCGAGACCGTGTCCCAGATGTGGTACAAAAATTAACAACCGGAGTAATTTCTCTCGTCATAGAAAACATTGTGAGAAGAAAGTTGATCCTGTTCCATGTCCACACTGTCAGTCCACATTTACAAGAAAAGATGATATGTTAAGACATGTGAAGAAGTTCCACTCCTAAGCAGCCAAGCGGAAAGCAATGGAGTCTGCTGAACTCTTACGTCTAGAGTTATTGCATGCAGACAAAGTCACACGTCTATCGGAAGATTCTCAGACTGGTGGTGCAGTTACTCCTGGTATGAAGCGTCCAGCTGAAGATTCCAATTTTGATGTCAAAGAATTAAAACCAGAGACGAAACCACAAGAGAAAAACGAAGAGTACAACAAGGGACCTACTCCGCTCTTTGTGGCGAATGTAACCAAATTAGGTTCTGCCAAACGCTGGAAACAAAATACTGTAGTGAACCAGAAATTCATGATGACCCTTGATCAGCAACGCTCTCCGAAAGAGTCCGAAGACTTGAATATTGCTGCAACCCACGCTATTGCAGAAGCAACCGACCATTTGATTGAGGAACTCCAAATACCAGAAGATTATTGGATGACACTTCAGATCGGTAGTAAAGAGCATCGTAGGGATGGTTTAACAGGAGAAACGTGGAAAATTGATGTGGGCGATTTTACAAAGCGAGCTGCGATGACTCAAGCTGTTCTACAAAATCTTAGCCACGTCCTGAACAGCGGAGAGTTCATTACGAATGATGTCGGATTCTCAGCCTCGGTATTATTCAGCCGACCAGAACGCAAAGGTGGTAAACGGGCAGGTGCAAGTCCAGGTCAGAAAATATGGGAACAGATGGCGAAGGAATCCAAGTGCGTTTGTGAAATAAAAAACAAGGATACTCTCTGTTGTGCCCGTGCCATCGTGGTGATGCGTGAGTATGCCAAACGCCAAGCGGGTGAACCTAACACGTTCAAAAATATTTCTCTGGATCGAGGAATAAATACCCAGCAACTAAAAGAAGCTAAAAAGCTCCACCAAGAAGCTAATGTTCCCGAGGGCTTATGCGGTTTAGACGAAGTGAATACATTTCAAGAGTACCTAGGCCAACAAGGATTTAGAACCATTGTAGTGGATGCTACACGGGGTGGTGTGATCTTTAAAGGAGACAAGTACGAAGACGAAAACAAAATTATTGCTCTGGTAAAGTCAGTGTATGTGGACGAACAGAACCAGGAAAAAGCCCATTACGATGGTTTATACAGCATTCCTGGATTTATGAACCGTAGTTATTTTTGCAAAAAGTGCTGCAAAGGTTACAATAGCGAAGACAGTGCCCATCACCGTTGTCAAGCTAAAAATTGCCCTGCCTGTAAAAGAAACACAGCAAATGATGAAGAGGGATGTCAAGATTTTACGTTATGGGCGAAACCAGATCGTAGCTGTAGAATTTGCAAACGTGAATTCTATGGTGAGCAGTGTTTTTTAGCACATTTCATTGAAACAGTAGAAGAAAACAAGGACATGAAAAAAACAAGAGAAAGATTAGAACAACAACTCCATGAACGTTTGACCCCCATCTTGGAACTGAAAAGCACTTGTCGAGATTTTCAACTATGTCCTCAGTGTATGGTGACTTACAAAGTGAACCAAGACTTTCCTCACAAATGCTTGCATGCACAGTGTAAACATTGCTTGGAATTTGTTCCTATTTACCAGCATAAGTGTTACATTACCAGTGAGGAAGAACAAAAATTTAAGAGAGCCTTGCAAAAATTAAGAAGCAAGAAGAAGAAAATAGAAACAATTTTGGGAACGATTGTTGAAGGTTTACCGGATCAAAGTACACAAGACGAGATTGATGCATTGATTGCTCAACGGAAGAAAAAATTAAAAGATTTGGATTACATCAATATGGGAGTACCCATGGTTGAAATCCAATTAGCAGATTTGCAGGAAAAAGTCATTGATGAGTTGTTAGATGAAGGAGTGTCATTAGAAGGCATTACTCTAGACATGGTCAACGAACGTTTACCAAAAGAAAAACTGACAAAGAAGATTTATGCGGATGATTTGATCTTTGCCGATATTGAATGTTTAATTGATAGCAACAAAACATTCATCCCGATTCTGATCTGTTTTACAAAAGGACGT
Organism: Porites cylindrica; assembly: GCA_964035525.1. NCBI lineage: Eukaryota > Metazoa > Cnidaria > Anthozoa > Scleractinia > Poritidae > Porites > Porites cylindrica. Next base: position 7,686,829 of record OZ037783.1, on the reverse strand, counting down.
AGCAAAACGATCTATCACCACTGGGGTACGAATTGTGTGAGTCTATTTCTCGACACAGTTCAAACATGGGCTGAAGAAGAAAAGCAGGAAAACGGAGGAAAAGGAAAATTACCAGAGTACACAATATTCTTTCATAATTTGAAAGGCTTTGATGGCGTGCTGACGACAAATACCCTGTACAACCAGAATTTAAAAGTCACAGATCAAATGGGGACAGGTACGAAAATGTTACACTTCAAGCATCACAATCTGATTTTCAAAGATTCATTGAACTTTTTGAATATGCCCCTTGCGGCATTTCCAAAAACTTTTGGTTTGACAGAACTGAAGAAAGGATTTTTCCCGCATAAATTTTCCATGTTGGAGCATTTACACTACGAGGGCAAGATCCCAGACCTTAAGTTCTTTGAGCCCCAGCACATGTCTAAAGATAAGAAAGAAGAATGCGAAACTTGGCATGCAGAGCAAGTACTCAAGGGGGAGACTTGGAACTTTCAAAACGAAATGCTAGACTATTGCAAAAGTGACGTCCAATTGTTACGAGAAGGTTGTCTGAAATTTGCTCAAGACACCAAGAACGAGGCAGGATTTAATCCACTGACTCAATGTATTACGATTGCCTCCACGTGTCATTATTTCTGGCGGAATCACCAGATGCAGCCGAAAACCATTGCTGTAGAACCAGTGCAAGGATGGGGTGGCCTTAAAGTGAACCAAAGCAAAATCGCTTTACAATGGTTGTATTTGGAAGATCTCAAATTAGGAGGCAATAGAATCAAACATTCCCGCAATGGAGGAGAACAAGTACTTCAAATCAAGGGTAGCAGAGTCACTGTGGATGGTTATGATCACATAACTAAAACAGTGTACGAGTTCCAAGGATGCGAGTACCATGGATGCCGTAAATGTAAACCGAATGGCAGGCATGTGAAAACCTTTCACCATCCAGATAGAACGGTAGAAGAAATTTATTAAGTCACCCAACGAAAAACAGAGCTGTTAAAAGAAGCAGGTTATACAGTGAAGGAACAATGGGAGTGTGATTTTAACAAAAAACTGAAACAATGTCCAAACTTGCAAGAGCAAATCGATAAAATGTCATGGGTTTCTCCTTTGAACCCAAGAGAGGCATTCTTTGGAGGCCGAACAGGCATGGCCAAATGTTATTACCAGGCAGGCAAAGAAGAAGAAATTTTATATGAGGATTTTACGAGCCTTTACCCCACCATCAACAAGTATGGAACGTATCCCATTGGGCACCCTCACATCATTGTCAACCCTGTGAACCAAAACATCCAAGATTACTTTGGAATTGCTAAAGTCAATGTCTTGGCACCAGAAAAATTGCTGCATCCAGTGTTACCGGTGAAGCAGAATGAAAAATTGCTGTTTCCTTTATGTGTCAAATGTGCAGAGGATCAAGCAGAACAACCCTGGTTTGAACGGACCAATCTCTGTCCACACAGTGATAAAGAACGAATGATGACTGGTACATGGTGTACTCCGGAGCTGATAAAAGCAGTCGAGAAAGGCTACCAAATCCTAAAAATCCATGAAGTATGGCACTTTCCTGAAGACCAGAGAAAAGAGGGGTTATTTGCACCGTATGTGAATACGTGGCTCAAGCACAAAACAGAAGCCAGTGGATGGCCGTCAGGGGTAGAAACAGAAGAACAGAAAGCCACCTATATCCACGATTACAAAGAACACGAGGGGATTGATCTAGACCCTGAAAAATAGAAAAGAATCCAGGTCGTAAACAAGTCGCCAAATTAATGTTGAACAGCTTTTGGGGCAAATTTGGCGAGAACGAGCATCGCACACAAACACAATCAATTCAGGATCCGGACACATGGCAGAAAATTGTTCAAGATCCTACCATTATAGTTAAAGATGTGCGTATTTTTAACGAGGATGTCATGGAAGTCAGCACCCTGAAATTTGAGGATGCTTGTCAAAGCAGCGGAAAGATCAATATATTCGTCGCGGCCTTCACAACATCTCTGGCTCGTTTAAAGCTATATTCCGAATTGGAAAAGTTAAACGAGCAAGTGTTATACTATGACACAGATTCAGTGATTTACAGTTACAAGCCTGGAGAAGTGAAAATCCCTACAGGAGTGTTTCTTGGTCAAATGACGGACGAATTAGAAGGAGACACCATAGAAGTGTTTGGATCGGCAGGACCTAAATCGTACTGCTATCAGACAGCGAAGGGTAAAACGGAGTGCAAGAACAAGGGGACCAAGAGTTCCTTTGAAATTAACCAAGTGTTGAATTGTAACTCCATGATGCAGCACATTCAGAAAGAACTGTCACATCCTTTGGAGCAAAGAAGACTCATGGAAATAGAAATAAAGAATCATTTTGTTACAGATAACACCAACAAGACGGTTAGTTTAACAGATTTAGTGAAAGTGTTTGGTGTCAATTGGGACAAGCGCGTGATTGAAAAAGGAACAGGACTGACATACCCCTATGGCTATGTGAGGTTGTAATTTTTGCATGTGCTAAGTTTTTATTTTGTTGTAAAATAGAGCACAGTTGGCTTGGTAGCGCGAGCTCTAGTTTATAGTGTTGTAAAATAGAGGTAAGGTCTGCATGGTGGCGCCAACCAATAAAGTGTGTTGTTGTTACAAATTTTTGTGTGTATGGTTATTGGCGTGAAAATTTCCCAATCCTTAAACCAAAAAGAAAAAATCACAAAAAACTTTACCAAGGAAGAAAATTTCCAAACCTTAAACCAAGGGAGAATTTCCCAAACCTAAAACCAAAGAAAAAATACCCTAACCCTAACCCTAACCCTAACCTAAACCCTAAATCCTAACCCTAAATCCTAACCGTAAATCCCAGCTCTAAATCCTAGTCCTAAATCCTAACCTTAAATCCTAACCCTAATCCCAAAGGACTAGGGTTTATTAGCATTTTAACCCTAACTAGGAGAAGGACTGGTACGAGTGTAAATAAAAAGGGGATGACTTGGGATTTTTTCATCCATAAAACAAGTGCGAATGTGTTAAAATAACATTCAAAATGCAGTCGGTATCCATGCAAGATTTGGAACAAATAGCCTATTGGCAAGAAAAACGTTTTAAAAGTAAATACGGGTATAATCTGTACAACCCAGTGCTTTCAGTGGAGTTAACAGAATTCGCAGACAGAGTGGTGAGAAATAACGTAGCAGTGCAAGAAGAATTTCAGTTGGAACTCACAATGCATCAACACAGAGTACCAGAAATCAATGAAAACCTGTTGATGTCCATGAGTGATGGTTTATTACGTGCAGTACAACATTGGGTGACAAGTCGAAGATTTTCCATGAAAACGCGATGTTATTTGACGCTACAAACAGTGGAACCAATTGCTCTCCCCATCACAAAAAGTTTAGGAGTGCTGACAAATATTCCAGTGTTTGCCTTTTTTCCTTGGACAGTACCATTATCACGTACCATGTTAGCAAGGTTCGAGTTATAATTGGTTATTGACCAAGCTTCTTTCACCCACTAATAACATGAAATTGATTATCACAGTGATTCACGAGAAACAAGTCTAATCATGGTAAGTCTCAAGAGACATTTTATGCCCAGACATGTCCTGATGACGTCATTTCCCTAAGGAGCTTTGGTTGTGTATATCAGAGTGCTGGAATTTTGGTAAAACATGACAGATTTGCAAGATGCCAAAAGTCACGTATCCAAGACCATGTCCTACATGTGGAAAAGAATTGAGCAAAGGCCAATTCTTTCATCATAAGAAGCATTGTGGTACAACAGAGAATCGTTATCAATGTCCATACTGCCCTATCTCATTTTTATTGAAGCATCATATGCAACGGCATGTACAACAACAACATTCGAAGACTCCATCAAGGTTTACTTGTCCAAAATGCAATCGAGGATTCACAAGTAAACAAGCTATGAAAAATCATTTGGAAACAGTCTGTAGTGAGGTAAAACCATGCTACAAATGTTTCTTTTGCAACGCATCATTTACAAGACAAGGTAACAGACAAACGCACATGCGAAAAGTCCTTGGACGTATTTGCAGGGAGCAAGAGGTTAATTTGTTTCTTCATTTACAGCATTTAAGCGAAGAGGAAGATTTCCAAAACGAATGGATGTCTGTGGAGTCACGACTCATTGAAGAGAACGAACACAACATTTGTCCCTGTGGTCAAACACAAATAAAGTTTTACTTCTTTGTGGAGAACAAGATCAATGGAAATCGCACCTTTGTAGGTTCATCATATATTGAAAACATTGTTCCACCAGTGGGTAAAGTGATTGCTTATTTTGAGTATATATTAAAAGAGGACATACAAGGAACATATCAAGGAGAAAACGACGAAGGTTTACAAAGGTTTACAGTCATGCCAAACACAGTGCTGGTTAGAGATTCAGAGGTCGTGGAACATTTAAACCCTCAAGTCACCAAAAACTTGGAAGAGAAATGGAAAGTTTTGGTGAAACACCCCAGGTCAGAGACTCTGATTCAAGGACAAACGTATGACCTACGATTAAAAGCGAAGTATGTTCGAGGACAGTTAACGTTTACTGCATTGTAAAAACAGGATGTTTTTATACGTGTAATTAGTTTTAGGAGGTCAATAAAAAAATCACACAAAGTTTACAGTTGAATCAAGTGTTTTTATTTTTACCGGGTACTGTTTAATTGTTGATAGAGTTGGGCATATTTAGACTGCAACTCAGTGAGTTCCTGCATGAGTTGTGCCACAGACATTTTCTGGGGTTTTTTAGGTAACTGGGAACGTGCACTTTCTCGCTCCTTTTTCATGGCTTGATAACTGGTTTGATCTTGCACAAGTTTCTTCTCCTCATCCAACAACATTTGGTCTAAAATGACACAATGGACTTGTTTACAGGCCGCATTGACAACTGCCTGTGTTTCTGGCGATTCCATCTTGGGGTAGGGTCGTAATGATTTGAATCGTTTAGGAAATGTGCCCTTCTTGAGATGGTTTTTGAATCCTTTGATGGCTGTTTCACGATACTTAATGCGGGCTTGGATGGCTTGCAATTTTTGACGATAACTTTTTAGTGTATATTTCTTACTTTTTACGGTAGGTTCCATATTTTTCTCAGGGAGTTCAGATGAGGTGTTTTCTTGGATAGGTTCACACACAGCAGGAGGGTTATTTTCTTGGATAGGTTCAGACACAGTACCTTCGAACACAGACATGTTACTTTGACAAGAGGTGAGATAAAAATGAGACCTTAACGTGAGACTGATGTCAATTTATAGCCGGAGGTAAAAAAACATAAAAGAATAGTTCGTGTGAAACTTTCATTCATTTAACACATGGTATCATGAAGATAGGACTGCATGAGGAATGGTCTCCAGTAGAGGAGCCATGGAATGAAAAAGACATGTGGTTTAACCATGAGCAAACAGAGGGAGACACCCAAGAGAATCTATATTGGATGGAACTAGCATTGGATGATCCCCTGTTTCAAGCCAGTTATACCCAAATATTTGGTTCTAATTTGTATGTCGTGGATATAGCCCAAAAGCCTCCGTCAAAAGAAGGTGCGAGAAATATAGACTTTGAAATTGTATATCCGATATACCAGGGGTTGAATGAGATTATTGAGCTAACAAAACCTTCCAACACATCCCAGATGAAAATCAGAGCCTCCTCCAGAGAGCATTGGGAGGTCGTCTATACCTGTGAATTCCGAGTAGATCAGTGGTCTTATAATAGGATGGATGAAATCATAGATGGGTTAGCAGATCAGCTTACTATGAAACAAAACTTGAATGGAGGTTTGCTTATACAGTTGTCTTTCAAAGAGTAGATTGCAGTCAATGTCAACAAATAAAAATCTTAAGTGTGAAAAAGTCTACCTTTTAGAACGTTCACAGGCACAAATCCACGCTACAGGCACACTACAGGCACATATACATAGATTACTAAATTAGAGGGATTCGAATTCTATAAATAGAAGGAGGCTATGACGGAAACAAGTATTCATTTGGAATAAAATAGCAAAGCGTCAACATGTCAGGTAGAAGCAGACGTAACTGTCCTATTTGTTGTAAAAGTAATCTTTTGTATTTAAGTCATCATCTGGCACAGGTGCATAACCTTTCGAGCGCAGAGAGACAACCATGGTTAAAATCTGCCACTTATTCAACGACTAAATCCACTGGATTACCTTACATGTCTCCTTACCCCTTTTGGGGCATGCCACAATATACAATGAACGCACCGTTCCCTCCACCTAATATACCTCAAAGTATGAAACCAAAACAGTCTAAGCCAGGCAAAGTCCAAACAAGTCAGTGTTTAGAAACACAACCTTACCCAGAGTTTAAGTTTCATCACACGTTTTCCATGCTTGTAGTAGGACCGACGCAATGTGGGAAAACCTATTTTGTACAACAACTGCTAACCAAGAATTGTATCGAGTACCCAGATGAGAAATCTACACAGATTCACTGGTTTTATAATCAATGGCAGCCAAGGTATGATGCATTGAAACGAGCGCTAAAAAAGAAAATCCAGTTCACCCAGGGGTTACCAAACCTAAGCGAAGATGTCAATGAAATCAACCCTGAGTATAACAATATATTGGTGTTTGATGATTTGATGTCTCAAGCCATAGATAGTCCTGGGTTATCACAGTTGTTTACACAAGGAAGACATCGCAATGCAAGTGTCATTTTACTCCTACAAAATATGTTTCCGAAGGGAAAATACAACACGGATATAAGCAGGAATGCTCAGTATTTGGTGTTGTTCCGCAGCCCTAGTGACAGAAAGCAAATGGATATCATGGCTGAGCGAACCTTTGCGAAGGATAGACCGAAATTTATGTCTGCGTATGCCAAAGAAACCGAAAAACCCTATGGGTATATTATAGTTGACAATCAACCTAAAACAACCAGTGAGAATCAAGTCGTAGCCGATGTGTTTGGAAAGTGCAAAAGCTATCCACACATCAGTACACAGTTAGAGGTATTCCAAGCAACAAGAGACGTACAACCAGCAGTCACACACAAAAGTGAAAGTCCATTGCCGAAGCAGCCAGTTAAACGTAAACCTGAGAACGAAAAGCCACCCGTTAAGAGGAAACGAACAGAAGGAGAGCAAGCGAAAACAGTGAAACAGTTTGCGAAAAAGCCAAAGAAAGTTAAAACATTGCCTAAGACACAAAGTAAATCCAAACCAAAGTACCCTATAGCTAAGATGCGATGGGAGAACTTTACTCG
>OZ037783.1:7609596-7674596 GCA_964035525.1 Porites cylindrica | reverse complement strand
TGCATTTTACCCAACGTCTTAGTTCTTCATTCTTCAGATTTTCTGGCTTTCTTTTCTGTAGAGAGGCCCCTGGAATATCTTCTTCTGTCAAAATTACACGACAGGGCCCTAAATATTTCGCTATGTCAACACTATTATTATCTTTGAGCGCCATTGTTATTTAAAACATCACGCGAATTTGACTACAACTACCAGAATTCTTTGCGCGCGTGACGTCATCGTGCAAGTGAGCTATTAAATTTCTAAGCATGACGTCATCCGATGGATGACGAGGTCAAAAGATCGGGAAATTCTCGGCACTCGAAGAGTGCCAAAGAGGACTTAAAACTTAATTACTTATGAACAAGTAAAAGTGAAGTTATATATGTGAATGTAAGTTACGACTTACACTTGTGGGACAGAATTTCTGTCCCCTGCGCACTACGCATGCGCAGTAATAAATGATGTGTAAAAACGTTCTAAAACGTTTTTAAACTAGTCTTAAATGTTTATAAAGTATATTTAACTTAGGTTAAAGAGTTTTGGAGGGTTCCTTTGCGCACTACGCATGCGCAATAGCGACTTTACTGCAAAAACGTTTTGAAACGTTTTCTCTCGATCGAACGATCGTGTGTGTGGGTTTTTTATAGGTATATGTGTGTGTATGTTTTTATCCATGTCCTTTATCTAGGAATAAACTTTTTTACCTACAGTAAAACTTATTACCCGCAGTAAAACTCCACATTCTTAGCCCTATCGGACTTAACTTATCGGAGTGTCGATCGCAAAATCCAAGATGGCGGCTACGTGGAAGAATGTGTTCGTGTGATCACTTTATCAACGATAACTTCACTTTAACCATCCAAATAGTGAGAACCTTTGCTCTATTGGATGTAAGACTCTATTTGAACCATGATAGATCGCTCAGGTCATGACTACAAGGCTTACACTGAAAAAGTGTTTCCTTAGCAGTCCGCTATAGTAAATGTATGGGATTTTTAGTACGCTAGTAAAAGACACCAGAAATAAAAGGTTTTAAACATATTTTATTGACATTTTTTATGGATAAAGTGAACTAAGCATACGAAGGATTAAAGCCAAATCCATTGCGTGGCTGCCTTGCTAAGTAGCCCTGTTTAGCGAGTTCGCGTAGTTCGCTCATTAAAACTCGTGATTTTTCGTCTTCGTTCGAGTAAAGTTCTCCCATCGCATCTTAGCTATAGGGTACTTTGGTTTGGATTTACTTTGTGTCTTAGGCAATGTTTTAACTTTCTTTGGTTTTTTCGCAGACTGTCTCACTGTTTTCGCTTGCTCTCCTTCTGTTCGTTTCCTCTTAACGGGTGGCTTTTCGTTCTCAGGTTTACGTTTAACGGGCTGCTTCGGCAATGGACTTTCAATTTTGTGTGTGACTGCTGGTTGTACGTCTCTTGTTGCTTGGAATACCTCTAACTGTGTACTGATGTGTGGATAGCTTTTGCACTTTCCAAACACATCGGCTACGACTTGATTCTCACTGGTTGTTTTAGGTTGATTGTCAACTAAAATATACCCATAGGGTTTTTCGGTTTCTTTGGCATACGCAGACATAAATTTCGGTCTATCCTTCGCAAAGGTTCGCTCAGCCATGATATCCATTTGCTTTCTGTCACTAGGGCTGCGGAACAACACCAAATACTGAGCATTCCTGCTTATATCCGTGTTGTATTTTCCCTTCGGAAACATATTTTGTAGGAGTAAAATGACACTTGCATTGCGATGTCTTCCTTGTGTAAACAACTGTGATAACCCAGGACTATCTATGGCTTGAGACATCAAATCATCAAACACCAATATATTGTTATACTCAGGGTTGATTTCATTGACATCTTCGCTTAGGTTTGGTAACCCCTGGGTGAACTGGATTTTCTTTTTTAGCGCTCGTTTCAATGCATCATACCTTGGCTGCCATTGATTATAAAACCAGTAAATCTGTGTAGATTTCTCATCTAGGTACTCGATACAATTCTTGGTTAGCAGTTGTTGTACAAAATAGGTTTTCCCACATTGCGTCGGTCCTACTACAAGCATGGAAAACGTGTGATGAAACTTAAACTCTGGGTAAGGTTGTGTCTCTAAACACTGACTTGTTTGGACTTTGCCTGGTTTAGACTGTTTTGGTTTCATACTTTGAGGCATATTAGGTGGAGGGAACGGTGCGTTCATTGTATATTGTGGCATGCCCCAAAAGGGGTAAGGAGACATGTAAGGTAATCCAGTGGATTTAGTCGTTGAATAAGTGGCAGATTTTAACCATGGTTGTCTCTCTGCGCTCGAAAGGTTATGCACCTGTGCCAGATGATGACTTAAATACAAAAGATTACTTTTACAACAAATAGGACAGTTACGTCTGCTTCTACCTGACATGTTGACGCTTTGCTATTTTATTCCAAATGAATACTTGTTTCCGTCATAGCCTCCTTCTATTTATAGAATTCGAATCCCTCTAATTTAGTAATCTATGTATGTGTGCCTGTAGTGTGCCTGTAGTGTGCCTGAGTGTGCCTGTAGTGTGCCTTTAGTGTGCCTGTAGTGTGCCTGTAGTGTGCCTGTGGTGTGCCTGTAGCGCGGATTTGTGCCTGTGAACGTTCTAAAAGGTAGACTTTTTCACAGTTAAGATTTTTATTTGTTGACTTTGACTGCAATCTACTCTTTGAAAGACAACTGTATAAGCAAACCTCCATTCAAGTTTGTTTCATAGTAAGCTGATCTGCTAAGCCATCTATGATTTCATCCATCCTGTTATAAGACCACTGATCTACTCGGAATTCACTGGTATAGACGACCTCCCAATGCTCTCTGGAGGAGGCTCTGATTTTCATCTGGAATGTGTTGGAAGGTTTTGTTAGCTCAATAATCTCATTCAACCCCTGGTATATCGGATATACAATTTCAAAGTCTATATTTCTCGCACCTTCTTTTGACGGAGGCTTTTGGGTTATATCCACGACATACAAATTAGAACCAAATATTTGGGTATAACTGGCTTGAAACAGGGGATCATCCAATGCTAGTTCCATCCAATATAGATTCTCTTGGGTGTCTCTCTCTGTTTGCTCATGGTTAAACCACATGTCTTTTTCATTCCATGGCTCCTCTACTGGAGACCATTCCTCATGCAGTCCTATCTTCATGATACCATGTGTTAAATGAATGAAAGTTTCACACGAACTATTCTTTTATGTTTTTTTACCTCCGGCTATAAATTGACATCAGTCTCACGATAAGGTCTCATTTTTATCTCACCTCTTGTCAAAGTAACATGTCTGTGTTCGAAGGTACTGTGTCTGAACCTATCCAAGAAAATAACCCTCCTGCTGTGTGTGAACCTATCCAAGAAAACACCTCATCTGAACTCCCTGAGAAAAATATGGAACCTACCGTAAAAAGTAAGAAATATACACTAAAAAGTTATCGTCAAAAATTGCAAGCCATCCAAGCCCGCATTAAGTATCGTGAAAAAGCCATCAAAGGATTCAAAAACCATCTCAAGAAGGGCACATTTCCTAAACGATTCAAATCATTACGACCCTACCCCAAGATGGAATCGCCAGAAACACAGGCAGTTGTCAATGCGGCCTGTAAACAAGTCCATTGTGTCATTTTAGACCAAATGTTGTTGGATGAGGAGAAGAAACTTGTGCAAGATCAAACCAGTTATCAAGCCATGAAAAAGGAGCGAGAAAGTGCACGTTCCCAGTTACCTAGAAAACCCCAGAAAATGTCTGTGGCACAACTCATGCAGGAACTCACTGAGTTGCAGTCTAAATATGCCCAACTCTATCAACAATTAAACAGTACCCGGTAAAAATAAAAACACCTGATTCAACTGTAAACTTTGTGTGATTTTTTTATTGACCTCCTAAAACTAATTACACGTATAAAAACATCCTGTTTTTACAATGCAGTAAACGTTAACTGTCCTCGAACATACTTCGCTTTTAATCGTAGGTCATACGTTTGTCCTTGAATCAGAGTCTCTGACCTGGGGTGTTTCACCAAAACTTTCCATTTCTCTTCCAAGTTTTTGGTGACTTGAGGGTTTAAATGTTCCACGACCTCTGAATCTCTAACCAGCACTGTGTTTGGCATGACTGTAAACCTTTGTAAACCTTCGTCGTTTTCTCCTTGATATGTTCCTTGTATGTCCTCTTTTAATATATACTCAAAATAAGCAATCACTTTACCCACTGGAGGAACAATGTTTTCAATACATGATGAACCTACAAAGGTGCGATTTCCATTGATCTTGTTCTCCACAAAGAAGTAAAACTCTATTTGTGTTTGACCACAGGGACAAATGTTGTGTTCGTTCTCTTCAATGAGTCGTGACTCCACAGACATCCATTCGTTTTGGAAATCTTCTTCTTCGCTTAAATGCTGTAAATGAAGAAACAAATTAACCTCTTGCTCCCTGCAAATACGTCCATGGACTTTTCGCATGTGCGTTTGTCTGTTACCTTGTCTTGTAAATGATGCGTTGCAAAAGAAACATTTGTAGCATGGTTTTACCTCACTACAGACTGTTTCCAAATGATTTTTCATAGCTTGTTTACTTGTGAATCCTCGATTGCATTTTGGACAAGTAAACCTTGATGGAGTCTTCGAATGTTGTTGTTGTACATGCCGTTGCATATGATGCTTCAATAAAAATGAGATAGGGCAGTATGGACATTGATAACGATTCTCTGTTGTACCACAATGCTTCTTATGATGAAAGAATTGGCCTTTGCTCAATTCTTTTCCACATGTAGGACATGGTCTTGGATACGTGACTTTTGGCATCTTGCAAATCTGTCATGTTTTACCAAAATTCCAGCACTCTGATATACACAACCAAAGCTCCTTAGGGAAATGACGTCATCAGGACATGTCTGGGCATAAAATGTCTCTTGAGACTTACCATGATTAGACTTGTTTCTCGTGAATCACTGTGATAATCAATTTCATGTTATTAGTGGGTGAAAGAAGCTTGGTCAATAACCAATTATAACTCGAACCTTGCTAACATGGTACGTGATAATGGTACTGTCCAAGGAAAAAAGGCAAACACTGGAATATTTGTCAGCACTCCTAAACTTTTTGTGATGGGGAGAGCAATTGGTTCCACTGTTTGTAGCGTCAAATAACATCGCGTTTTCATGGAAAATCTTCGACTTGTCACCCAATGTTGTACTGCACGTAATAAACCATCACTCATGGACATCAACAGGTTTTCATTGATTTCTGGTACTCTGTGTTGATGCATTGTGAGTTCCAACTGAAATTCTTCTTGCACTGCTACGTTATTTCTCACCACTCTGTCTGCGAATTCTGTTAACTCCACTGAAAGCACTGGGTTGTACAGATTATACCCGTATTTACTTTTAAAACGTTTTTCTTGCCAATAGGCTATTTGTTCCAAATCTTGCATGGATACCGACTGCATTTTGAATGTTATTTCAACACATTCGCACTTGTTTTATGGATGAAAAAATCCCAAGTCATCCCCTTTTTATTTACACTCGTACCAGTCCTTCTCCTAGTTAGGGTTAAAATGCTAATAAACCCTAATCCTTTGGGATTAGGGTTAGGGTTAAAATGCTAATAAGGATTAGGGTTAAACCCTAGTCCTTGGGGGATTAGCGTTAGGGTTAAAATGCTAATAAGGATAGGGTTAAACCCCAGTCCTTGGGGATTAGGGTTAGGGTTAGGGTTAGGAATTAGGGTTAGGGTTAGGTTTAGGGTTAGGATTTAGGGTTAGGGTTAGGTTAGGGGTTAGGGTTAGGGCTAGGGTTAGGGTTAGGATTTAAGGTTAGGATTTAGGACTAGGATTTAGAGCTGGGATGTAGGGTTAGGATTTAGGGTTTAGGTTAGGGCTAGGGTTAGGGTTAGGGTATTTTTTCTTTGGTTTTAGGTTTGGGAAATTTTCTCTTGGTTTAAGGTTTGGGAAATTTTCCCTTGGTTTAAGGTTTGGAAATTTAATTCCTTGATAAAGTTTTTTGTGATTTTTTCTTTTTGGTTTAAGGATTGGGAAATTTTCACGCCAATAACCATACACACAAAAATTTGTAACCACAACACACTTTATTGGTTGGCGCCACCATGCAGACCTTACCTCTATTTTACAACACTATAAACTAGAGCTCGCGCTACCAAGCCAACTGTGCTCTATTTTACAACAAAATAAAAACTTAGCACATGCAAAAATTACAACCTCACATAGCCATAGGGGTATGTCAGTCCTGTTCCTTTTTCAATCACGCGCTTGTCCCAATTGACACCAAACACTTTCACTAAATCTGTTAAACTAACCGTCTTGTTGGTGTTATCTGTAACAAAATGATTCTTTATTTCTATTTCCATGAGTCTTCTTTGCTCCAAAGGATGTGACAGTTCTTTCTGAATGTGCTGCATCATGGAGTTACAATTCAACACTTGGTTAATTTCAAAGGAACTCTTGGTCCCCTTGTTCTTGCACTCCGTTTTACCCTTCGCTGTCTGATAGCAGTACGATTTAGGTCCTGCCGATCCAAACACTTCTATGGTGTCTCCTTCTAATTCGTCCGTCATTTGACCAAGAAACACTCCTGTAGGGATTTTCACTTCTCCAGGCTTGTAACTGTAAATCACTGAATCTGTGTCATAGTATAACACTTGCTCGTTTAACTTTTCCAATTCGGAATATAGCTTTAAACGAGCCAGAGATGTTGTGAAGGCCGCGACGAATATATTGATCTTTCCGCTGCTTTGACAAGCATCCTCAAATTTCAGGGTGCTGACTTCCATGACATCCTCGTTAAAAATACGCACATCTTTAACTATAATGGTAGGATCTTGAACAATTTTCTGCCATGTGTCCGGATCCTGAATTGATTGTGTTTGTGTGCGATGCTCGTTCTCGCCAAATTTGCCCCAAAAGCTGTTCAACATTAATTTGGCGACTTGTTTACGACCTGGATTCTTTTCTATTTTTCAGGGTCTAGATCAATCCCCTCGTGTTCTTTGTAATCGTGGATATAGGTGGCTTTCTGTTCTTCTGTTTCTACCCCTGACGGCCATCCACTGGCTTCTGTTTTGTGCTTGAGCCACGTATTCACATACGGTGCAAATAACCCCTCTTTTCTCTGGTCTTCAGGAAAGTGCCATACTTCATGGATTTTTAGGATTTGGTAGCCTTTCTCGACTGCTTTTATCAGCTCCGGAGTACACCATGTACCAGTCATCATTCGTTCTTTATCACTGTGTGGACAGAGATTGGTCCGTTCAAACCAGGGTTGTTCTGCTTGATCCTCTGCACATTTGACACATAAAGGAAACAGCAATTTTTCATTCTGCTTCACCGGTAACACTGGATGCAGCAATTTTTCTGGTGCCAAGACATTGACTTTAGCAATTCCAAAGTAATCTTGGATGTTTTGGTTCACAGGGTTGACAATGATGTGAGGGTGCCCAATGGGATACGTTCCATACTTGTTGATGGTGGGGTAAAGGCTCGTAAAATCCTCATATAAAATTTCTTCTTCTTTGCCTGCCTGGTAATAACATTTGGCCATGCCTGTTCGGCCTCCAAAGAATGCCTCTCTTGGGTTCAAAGGAGAAACCCATGACATTTTATCGATTTGCTCTTGCAAGTTTGGACATTGTTTCAGTTTTTTGTTAAAATCACACTCCCATTGTTCCTTCACTGTATAACCTGCTTCTTTTAACAGCTCTGTTTTTCGTTGGGTGACTTAATAAATTTCTTCTACCGTTCTATCTGGATGGTGAAAGGTTTTCACATGCCTGCCATTCGGTTTACATTTACGGCATCCATGGTACTCGCATCCTTGGAACTCGTACACTGTTTTAGTTATGTGATCATAACCATCCACAGTGACTCTGCTACCCTTGATTTGAAGTACTTGTTCTCCTCCATTGCGGGAATGTTTGATTCTATTGCCTCCTAATTTGAGATCTTCCAAACACAACCATTGTAAAGCGATTTTGCTTTGGTTCACTTTAAGGCCACCCCATCCTTGCACTGGTTCTACAGCAATGGTTTTCGGCTGCATCTGGTGATTCCGCCAGAAATAATGACACGTGGAGGCAATCGTAATACATTGAGTCAGTGGATTAAATCCTGCCTCGTTCTTGGTGTCTTGAGCAAATTTCAGACAACCTTCTCGTAACAATTGGACGTCACTTTTGCAATAGTCTAGCATTTCGTTTTGAAAGTTCCAAGTCTCCCCCTTGAGTACTTGCTCTGCATGCCAAGTTTCGCATTCTTCTTTCTTATCTTTAGACATGTGCTGGGGCTCAAAGAACTTAAGGTCTGGGATCTTGCCCTCGTAGTGTAAATGCTCCAACATGGAAAATTTATGCGGGAAAAATCCTTTCTTCAGTTCTGTCAAACCAAAAGTTTTTGGAAATGCCGCAAGGGGCATATTCAAAAAGTTCAATGAATCTTTGAAAATCAGATTGTGATGCTTGAAGTGTAACATCTTCGTACCTGTCCCCATTTGATCTGTGACTTTTAAATTCTGGTTGTACAGGGTATTTGTCGTCAGCACGCATCAAAGCCTTTCAAATTATGAAAGAATATCGTGTACTCTGGTAATTTTCCTTTTCCTCCGTTTTCCTGCTTTTCTTCTTCAGCCCATGTTTGAACTGTGTCGAGAAATAGACTCACACAATTCGTACCCCAGTGGTGATAGATCGTTTTGCTACGTCCTTTTGTAAAACGGATCAGAATCGGGATGAATGTTTTGTTGCTATCAATTAAACATTCAATATCGGCAAAGATCAAATCATCCGCATAAATCTTCTTTGTCAGTTTTTCTTTTGGTAAACGTTCGTTGACCATGTCTAGAGTAATGCCTTCTAATGACACTCCTTCATCTAACAACTCATCAATGACTTTTTCCTGCAAATCTGCTAATTGGATTTCAACCATGGGTACTCCCATATTGATGTAATCCAAATCTTTTAATTTTTTCTTCCGTTGAGCAATCAATGCATCAATCTCGTCTTGTGTACTTTGATCCGGTAAACTTTCAACAATCGTTCCCAAAATTGTTTCTATTTTCTTCTTCTTGCTTCTTAATTTTTGCAAGGCTCTCTTAAATTTTTGTTCTTCCTCACTGGTAATGTAACACTTATGCTGGTAAATAGGAACAAATTCCAAGCAATGTTTACACTGTGCATGCAAGCATTTGTGAGGAAAGTCTTGGTTCACTTTGTAAGTCACCATACACTGAGGACATAGTTGAAAATCTCGACAAGTGCTTTTCAGTTCCAAGATGGGGGTCAAACGTTCATGGAGTTGTTGTTCTAATCTTTCTCTTGTTTTTTTCATGTCCTTGTTTTCTTCTACCGTTTCAATGCAATGTGCTAAAAAACACTGCTCACCATAGAATTCACGTTTGCAAATTCTACAGCTACGATCTGGTTTCGCCCATAACGTAAAATCTTGACATCCCTCTTCATCATTTGCTGTGTTTCTTTTACAGGCAGGGCAATTTTTAGCTTGACAACGGTGATGGGCACTGTCTTCGCTATTGCAGCCTTTGCAGCACTTTTTGCAAAAATAGCTACGGTTCATAAATCCAGGAATGCTGTATAAACCATCGTAATGGGCTTTTTCCTGGTTCTGTTCGTCCACATTCACTGACTTTACCAGAGCAATAATTTTGTTTTCGTCTTCGTACTTGTCTCCTTTAAAGATCACACCACCCCGTGTAGCATCCACTACAATGGTTCTAAATCCTTGTTGGCCTAGGTACTCTTGAAATGTATTCACTTCGTCTAAACCGCATAAGCCCTCGGGAACACTAGCTTCTTGGTGGAGCTTTTTAGCTTCTTTTGGTTGCTGGGTATTTATTCCTTGATCCAGAGAAATATTTTTGAACGTGTTAGGTTCACCCGCTTGGCGTTTGGCATACTCACGCATCACCACGATGGCACGGGCACAACAGAGAGTATCCTTGTTTTTTATTTCACAAACGCACTTGGATTCCTTCGCCATCTGTTCCCATATTTTCTGACCTGGACTTGCACCTGCCCGTTTACCACCTTTGCGTTCTGGTCGGCTGAATAATACCGAGGCTGAGAATCCGACATCATTCGTAATGAACTCTCCGCTGTTCAGGACGTGGCTAAGATTTTGTAGAACAGCTTGAGTCATCGCAGCTCGCTTTGTAAAATCGCCCACATCAATTTTCCACGTTTCTCCTGTTAAACCATCCCTACGATGCTCTTTACTACCGATCTGAAGTGTCATCCAATAATCTTCTGGTATTTGGAGTTCCTCAATCAAATGGTCGGTTGCTTCTGCAATAGCGTGGGTTGCAGCAATATTCAAGTCTTCGGACTCTTTCGGAGAGCGTTGCTGATCAAGGGTGATCATGAATTTTTGGTTCACTACAGCATTTTGTTTCCAGCGTTCGGCAGAACCTAATTTGGTTACATTCGCCACAAAGAGCGGAGTAGGTCCCTTGTTGTACCCTTCGTTTTTCTCTTGTGGTTTCATCTCTGGTTTTAATTCTTTGACATCAAAATTGGAATCTTTAGCTGGACGCTTCATACCACGAGTAACTGCGCCACCAGTCTGAGAATCTTCCGATAGACGTGTGACTTTGTCTGCATGCAATAACTCTAGACGTAAGAGTTCAGCAGACTCCATTGCTTTCCGCTTGGCTGCTTCGGAGTGGAACTTCTTCACATGTCTTAAGAGTGAGTCCATGGGTGCACCAGGCAGGTGTGCTACATGCTATCTCTCCGATTTCGATCAAACTTGGCCAGTTTGAAGAGTCTACCCCAAAACTCAAAATGACAAACTGGTTCGTAGTTTGGATCTTTATGGTGGGAGACAGCCCACCCAACTGGTTTAATTAGATTTTTTACCAATAAAAGTGCATTAATAACAGGCAAAAGTAGGAAGCTCTCAGGACAACTGTTTTTAACCTTTGACTATGAGGGTTTGTATATATGTTGATGCATCTTTAAGAAATGCAAGGATATAACTTTTAGTCAATTTGATTGACAGCTTGTCAATCACCGGCCTTGAATATTAGACCACCTTTTTAGCCATTCAAATATTTGCTGATTTTGAGATCAAATATCTCTCCTTGCCAGAAAGCTATGACAATAACTTTGCTATTCCCTGTTTACCAACCCTTTAGTCTATAATAAACGTAAAAAACATTTCTGGGCTCTGCTTTTTTTGGGCGTCAGATGCCAATTGAAAACTGCACCTAAAACAAGCTTATTTCCACTTCACCTGTCCTATAATTCAGCAATTAAGGGCCGTTGAAGTTACTAAACCGACACTTTCCAGCCCGTTATACAAAAATGATAATTGAGGAGTTTAATGCATGCTTAAACCTTCGAGATTTTGTGAGAGATTTAAAGATTTCACACTGATTAGTAATGCACGTCACCAAAATATCGAAGGCAAAATCGTAATGTTTGTGACCTCGTTTTGATTTTCTCGCAAAATCAGTGATTATTCTTCTTACGAGTTAGACTAAACAGAAGACCTTCATTCAAGTAGTTATGGTCTTTACTGTGACAAAACCAAGCTGTTTTTAATTTCCTGGGCAGATTTCAAGGCCACATGGCGAGTGGTTGTTAACAAGCTTTGAATCACGCCAGTATATGCCAGTCATAAAGCAACGTCAACTCGCACATCTAATAACAGCATTCAACGATGGGAAATGCTTCCTTCTAGCGATAAAGGAATTACACCCTTAAAAAGTTCATTTAGTTCAGGCTACAACCTCAGAAAAAGAATCGTGTTAGTTTTACTTACCGCCGTCGATCTAATGTATCGGTCAAATCGAAGCTTCAACATGCCCCCCCCGGGCATACCCCGGGCATTTGACACCTTTGCCGTCCCGGGGAGGAGGGAATTTGATTATCAGAGTCTTCCAGGGGGTGGGGAATTTGATCCCCATGCTTTAGGGGTGGGCAATTTGAATTGCATCCTCGATTTCATGTAAAATCTTTGGCGTGGCGAGCTATCATGGGGGACGTGGTGTTAGAGGATTTTCGTGGAAAAGATTGTGCCTTTGTGGCCAAATGATTGCGAAATTTAAATTTTAAAATTTTTAATATGGATTCAGGCTTTGAACTGGTATGAATGTATTTTATTGTTGTGTTTACAATGAAATACAATACCTATACCGGCGATTCAATACAACAACATAAAAAAATAAAATAAAAAGTTCAGATCAACTACTTTGACCTACTGCAAGTATGTTCATTAATAAGGTGAACGATGATGCATGTCAGTGAAATGGTCATGATGTAGTAAACTCAATAGGTGGGATCTTTTTTTATAGAACGCTTTGTATGTTGGATGACAAAGAAAAGCTGAACATTCAGTGACCTTGTAGCTGCGATTTCCGCCGCTTTGCACGAGACTTTTGTTCGTAGTACTGTAAATACGCTAACAGTGTCTCTCAGTTTTTGTTATATTTATAAATAGTTTGTTCGACAACTGAAGGTGTTTCCGCCGTCCTTCTGTCATTTTTGTGCCTGTGAAATGTCCCCGGGGTCGGGGCATTTGATCACCTGAATGGACCCTAGTGTGGGGCATTTGAACGGCATTTTGGCCTGGGTAGGGGGGAATTTGAACAATAATTTTCAGAAAAGTCAAATGCCCGGGGCGTTGCCCGGGGGGGGGGGGGGGCATGTTGAAGCTTCGATTTGACCGATACATAATTCGTCGATCTACGCCTCGGTATTATGCATGCTGCGTGACCAGACAATGTTTGTTTAGAATCCACTTCTTTGCCTTCCAAAGCCTTTCGGAATTTTCTACTTATCTCTATAACTAATTTGTCTCCTCCTATGTTCATTTTTTGTGCAAATGCAAGTGGTTCGAAGATCTCCGTCACTCTCAATCACCAAGTATTACGTGATAAAAAGAAAGAGCCTGCAGTGTTTTGACCAGCGAATTTCCCGCGCCGTCCCCGGCAATTTAAATACATTCTAAACAATTTTGGGTTGTCTAAACTGGAGGAGAGGATGAAAAAAAGTAATAATAATAATAATAAGCCTAAAAGAAATAGCCGCGTAGACCAGAAATCTGCTGAAATGAAGTTAGCACCCTTCTCTCTTGGAAAGGCTCATTCCACTGGATAAGAACCCAGGAATTAGACCAATAGGAGTCGGAGAGGTTTTGAGACGAATAAGACCATATCCACCTTCTTAGGGCCTGTTTACAAGAAAAGAGGGTTACCCTAGGAAGCCGGGTAAAGTTAGCTCTGGTTTACAAGAAATTTGCCTTCCTTAAGTTTAAGTTAAAGTAAAAACTATGGAGAACTAGTAGATGCTTTTTCTTGAAAACAGGGAAGCCATGCGATAAAATATAACATTTATTTTAATCTGAAATAATATAGCCAAGAAAAAATAAGTACTTGTCAAAACACGCTTCGCGTATTCATGTGTTCATTTTCCACTCAGGGGTTCAGCTTCTGTAATCTAGCTACAATATTTTTTTTGTTACTCCTTTTCATTATCATACTAAAAATGCGGGCTGTTTTTCAGGGGGTGTTTTGTACCTTCGCCCAGGACCCTCCTTATCTTTAACCTCAGTTCACAGGTAGGGTTACTCTATCACTTGGGTCAACGGAGGAAAGTTGTCCAGGGTAGGCGAGTTATCCCTAGCAGAGCGTTTACAAGGCAGATAGGGTAACCCGCATGCTAGGGTAACCCTACTTGCCTTGTAAACGCGTGTAAAAAAGAAGAAAGGAGCGAGTGCTAGGGTAACCCTCTTGCTACGGTACCCTAGCACCAGGGTTACCCTCCCCCCGTTGTAAACAGGGCCGTAAAGGAGGAGATCATGCTGGCAGCCGCGCCCCCCCCGCAAATTTGCATTGGCTACAGTGCGGGTGCCGAGGTCGCCATACATGCCATGGCTGAGATTTAAGATGATGATGGTACAGACGAAATCTTGTTGCTTGACGCTAGCAAAATCCAAATAACTTGCCCGGAAATTTCCATGTATATCATCAACACGTACGGACGTCCCTCGAGATTGTTCACCTGTGGAGAAGTAGAGATCTTATCCCACGAAGGGACCAAATAGAGTGACCATGCCGTGGTATGCGATCAACATATCCATCTTGATTCCGAGCCTAAAAGCGCGTATACCTGTAGTTAAGCAAGTATAACTGGTTGATAACTCGGCAGGAAGTAGCCTAATGGAACTGTTATACAACTGGTATAAGCTTTTTAGTCAAGAAGGAAAGAAATTTGGCTACTTAATCAATGGCTCCAAAAGTTGGCTAATAGTAAAGCCCAGGTAGTACAGACACAAGATCTAGCAGACGAGGCCGAGTTGGTGTTTGGAGAGGAGGTCACAATTATAACAACGGAAGGTCAACGACACCTAGAAACAGTCACTAGATCACAGGAATACAAAGACCAATGATGTAGTGGAAAAGCCCAGCGTTGGAGGGAAAACATCGAGTTGCTGGCGGAGGTCGTGAAGAGTCATACCCATGCCGCCTACGTCTCCTTCACAAAGGGCTACAAATCGAAATTTCCATATTTTATGCGTACAATTGACTCTTTTGAAGACCATGTGGAACCAATTGAGGAAGCGATCAATGATATTTTCCTTCCAGTTCTTTTTCACCAGACGGAGCCCCTCCCTGCTGAGTTGCGAGAACTATTTGTCCTTCCGCCAGCACAAGGGGGGTCTGGGTATACCAGACCTGAAAGCTGAAGTCTCACAGCAATACGCTGCCTCAAAGTTAATAATAGCACCACATGTAGCAGTTAGACTTGCTGAGATCAACAATGCAGGCCAGGGACAATGATGCAAACTCGTGGCTCAACGCCGTAACCCTTAAAGAGCAGGACCTGACATTGAATAGGCAACAATTTAGGGACTCTCTACGCTTGCATTACAATCTGCAACTAGCGGACTTGCCGAGCCATTGCGCGTGTGGAGATCGATTCACAGTCAGCCACGCTCTGTCGTGTAAGAAGACGGGTTTTGTTGCACAAAGGCATGATGGCATCCAGAACCTTCTCACATCTCTGCTCAGAAAAATCTGCAAGGATGTCGGGTAGAACCCCACCTTCCACCGATCGACCATGAGGTATTCAACCTAAGATCCACCATCACAAGTCCGTCCTGAGGCTAGACTGGACATAAAGGCAGAAGTTTCTCGTCACGAGGAGAGACAGCATTCTTCGATGTATGTTTTACGCATGTGAACTCAAGGTGTAACCAGAACAAATCCACAGAATTGATCTTCGTGGAGCATGAGAATGAGAAGAAAAGGAAGTAGCAACAAAGAGTTATTGACGTGGAAATGGGATCTTTTATCCCCCTGGATTTTGGCGGGAATAGAGGAATGGGGGAGAATGCCAACTTTTTCTGAGCAACCTAGCCGACAAACTTTACCGAAATAAACGGCAAGTCGTATGCCAGTGCCATATCTTGGCTTAAAACACGGATATCTTTTGAAATTTTAAGATCGGTCCACACATGTGTACGAGGGTCCAGAACCCTTTTTCAGAAGAATGCTGACTTTTTAGATGATTTTAGTTTTAATACGTGGAATGCGGACATTTTAAAACTAGTTTTATTATGCTTTTTAGAGTAGATTTAGTAGACAGTATTTTTATCAGTTGGCTATAGATAGTTTTTTTAATAGACCGCGCATTTTATTCAAAATATCTCCTTTCATGCTACATATTGTTTTTATCATTGTAATGACAATAAACGCTTTTTTAACGAATAATCGACAATAGATATCATGGCTTTTAAACAGGAAGTAAACAAGAAATATCTAGTGAAAAAAGGTCGGGTCTTTCAGTGAGGGGAGAAGGAGTCTGTAGTACAGGCTAGTGTTTCTCAGTTTTGGTCCTAGGGAGACGAAAACAAAAATGTAAATACCTATTTTTTAGTTCTGTTTTGTTTTGCTTATTTTTATTCATTTTCTCTTCCAGTTTAGACAACCGAAAATTGTTTAGATTTATGTAAATTGCCGGGGAAGGCGCGGGAAATTCGCTGATCAAAACATTGCAGGTTCTTTCTTTTTGTCACGTAATACTTGGTAGTAAATAATCGTGGTTGAGAGTAACAGAGATCTTCGAACCACTTGCATTTGAACAAAAAATGAACTTAGGACGAGATAAATATAGTTATTAATAGAGATAAGCAGGACATTCTGAAAGCCTTTTGGAGGCAAAGAAGTGGATTCTAAACAAATATTGGCTGGTCACGGAGCATAAATAATAGTTAGGCGTAGATCGACGGCGGTAAGTAAAACTAACGCTATTCTTTTTTAGGTTGTAGCCTAAACTTAATGAACTTTTTAAGGGCGTAATTTCTTTATCGCTAGAAGGAAGAATTTCTCATCGTTGAATGTTGTTTTTAGATGTACGAGTTGACGTTGCTTTATGACTGGCATATACTGGCGTGATTCAAAGCTTGCCAACAACCGTGCGCCATGTGGCCTTGAAATCTGCCCAGGAAATTAAAAACAGCTTGGTTTTGTCACAGTAAAGATCATAAACACCTGAATGAAGGACTTCTGTATAGTTTAACTCCTAAGAAGAATAATCTTTAATTTTGCGAGAAAATCAAAACAAGGTCACAAACATTACGATTTCGCTTTCGATATTTTGGTGACGTGCATTACTAATCAGTGTGAAATCTTTAATTTTCTCGTAAAATCTAGGGCGTTTTAGGCATGCATTAAACTCCTCAATTATCATTCTTGTACAACGGGCTGGAAAATGTCGGTTTAGTAACTTCAGCGGCCCTAAATTGCTGAATTATAGAACAGGTGAAGTGGAAATAAGCTTGTTTTAGGTGCAATTTTCAACTGGCATCTGACGCCCAAAAAAGGCAGAGCCCAGAAATGTTTTTTATGTTTATTATAGACTAAAGGGTTGGTAAACAGGGAATAGCAAAATTATTGTCATAACTTGCTGGCAAGGAGAGATATTTGATCTCAAAATCAGCAAATATTTGAATGGCTAAAAAGGTGGTCTAATATTCAAGGCCGGTGATTGACAAGCTCTCAATCAAATTGACTGAAACTTATATCCTTACATTTGTCAAAGATGCATCAACATATATACAAACCCTCATAGTCAAAGGTTAAAAACAGTTGTCCTGAGAGCTTCCTACTTTTGCCTGTTATTAATGCACTTTTATTGGTAAAAAATCTAATTAAACCAGTTGGGTGGGCTATCTCCCACCATAAAGATCCAAACTATGAACCAGTTTGTCATTTTGAGTTTTGGGGTAGACCCTTTAAACTGGCCAAGTTTCATCGAAATCGGAGAGATAGCATGTAGCACACCTGCCTGGTGCACTCATGGACTCACTCTTAACATATCATCTTTTCTTGTAAATGTGGACTGACAGTGTGGACATGGAAGAGGATCAACTTTCTTCTCACAATGTT
This sequence comes from Porites cylindrica, assembly GCA_964035525.1. Classification (NCBI taxonomy): domain Eukaryota; kingdom Metazoa; phylum Cnidaria; class Anthozoa; order Scleractinia; family Poritidae; genus Porites; species Porites cylindrica. The sequence goes on along the minus strand of OZ037783.1, from coordinate 7,657,182 downwards.
TTCTATGACGAGAGAAATTACTCCGGTTGTTAATTTTTGTACCACATTTGGGACACGGTCTCGGATAAGTAATTGCCATGATGAGCTGTCAGTTCACTACAACGTATTGTAATCAAATGATCTGTATGTGTTGCTATCCGACTTTTATACCTCCAGATAATAGGATGAACTAAAAATAGAAACAAATTCTGCTGAGTCAGCAAAATGTATGTGACGTCAATGGGCTTGCTCAAACATGCCCATAATCACTCAACCGTGACCCTGTTAGTATTTTATTTTTCGTTAGGGTACGATTTTAGAGTAAGGGAAAGTTTTAATCGTAAACACTGCACCCAACTGATTTAGGCCTAAACACTGCGCCCAACTGATTTAGGTCTAAACACTGCACCCGACTGAATTAGTTAATTTAGTTAGGAAATTTAGTGAGGTTTAGCAAATTTAGTTAGGGTTAGAACATTTAGTTAGGGTTAGGAAATTTAGTTAGGTTTAGGCAATTTAGTTAGATTAGGGACATTTTAGTTAGGTTAGGAAATTTAGTTATGTTAGGACATTTAGTTAGGTTAGGACATTTTAGTTAAGTCAGGTTTTGGAAACTCACTCGATAGAATTAACCCTAACCATAAAACTCACGTGTAACTCTCACGCGGTCATTACGTGTGAAGTCCGCGGTGTCCGAAAAAAATGTGTTCCGTTTTGTACCTGACTAGACCCCCTGAACTACTACTATGGTAGCAAAATTTCTGGATCTCAACTATTGCTCTTGACAAAGACGGTCATTTGCATTGACGAACGATAGAAGAAAGCTGTGGGCTACCGTTTTGTTCCTGAGTGCAATCAGGCACAGGAAAGTCATACATGTCAATTTTCCCGTTTTTTCTGCTATATTGGGAGGACCGGGACGGTTTTTGTTGAGATCCAGAAATGTTGCTACCATGGCCGCGTGACGTAACGACTTCTCCTCTCTATTGGAAAATGTTTTGAAGACATTCTTAGTGGCGGAGCGTCATGTGTCGGCTGTACTTACGTACTAGTCACTAAGCGATACTGAACAAGGTGTCGATGGCAATTAACTGGTTCTCGTCAGAGCAGGTGACTAATGTGGGATTGGTACATATAGAAATTTCTGCAGAGGCTATTCGGCTTTTTGTTGTCCCTTGTTTTAAAAGAAACCATGGTACTTGGAAGGTCCTTTAACTTGCCTGCATTTAAATGTCTCTTTACAGGTCAGTGGCAGATCCAGGGGTGGGGCCCGGGGGGCCCGCCCCCCCTACTTTTGGACCAAACTGTGGCCCGAAGGGCCGAGAAAAAAATTTTTGTAGACCGCCCCATCCCCCTTATCTCAGGGTCTGGATGACCGGGCTCCCCCTTATCTGAAGGTTTGGATCCGCGAATGCAGGTACATTACAACGACCAAGTAACTTTCCTATCACCATTGTTGCCTCGGTCGCCTCGGGCATCATTCGTCTCCACCAGCCCACTTACATCATTTCCCCTAAGGTTCAACTCCTCAAACTGATTCTGTTTGAGTGATGCCCTTTTCTACTGCAGTTCCAATTGGATTCAAGTTGAATGCTAGTTAAAACGTATTGTCGAATACAGATAGTAGAATTAGCGGCGTTCAGAGTTGATGTTCCGGAACTGTGCCTGAGCACGGTACTCTCGGGACACTAACGTGATCACACTCTTTTTTTTCATATACCCATGCTAAGAATTCGGGTAAGGTAGTTCTCGGGAACTAATGGTCACCTGGTCCACATCTTTTCTTTCGCTCCGAGACAAAGTACTGTTTTGTATCCTATGCTACAATTCTTTTCCAATGACGTCTGACAGGGCGAAACTGAGCAAATGTAGGCGAAACTGAGCAAATATGTACACAATGATATAGGGTACCCAAGGACTGAACAATGCCATTTTGTGCCGGTAGCTCAGCACAGTCTAGTTCTCGGGTACCAAGTTTGAACAGCCCCTTATTCATTGAACTTAATAATTACCGCATATAAAATTTATTGCTGAAATATCTGAACCAGAAAAACGTTTTTCTAGATACGCATATCTCAGCAGAGGAAAAAAATAGAATCAGTCAATCTTAAATGTGATTACTCACTTCAAACCAAACCAACAAACACTTTATCATACGCGCTTTTCTCATCATACCACCCTCCAGCATAGAACAGAGATTTTACATAGGGCAATGCTCCACAGTTACTAAGAGCAAACTCTTCTGAGAAAACATTTCAAAAGAATATAAACAATCCAATCGAAATTCAAAGTGACGTTTTATCCCAATGTGAGTCGTGTATCGTATACAATTTATCATTACTGATTTTTGCCCTTCCCTCTTTCTAGGTTTTTCCTTCATCCTCCCTCTTATTATTTGGTCGTTTCTTCTTCTCCTCTAACATAAGATTTAAAGTCACGACCAGCGGATTTAAGCTAATATTCTCTATTTTCCAATTGCCCATAATACACTCTGTTTGCCCCCCAAATTCTGCATAAACCATTGTTTTTAAATGCTCCTGGGAGTATTGCATTTTCCCAAGAGCATTTTAAGACAATAAGTTATGCAAAATTTGGGGGGCAAACAGAGTGTATTATGGGCAATTGGAAAATAGTCAATTACAATAACAAAACGGATTCCTCAGTTATGTTCAAGTTATTGCTTTATAGCTTTGAAAAAAAGTTGAGCGCGTAAATAGGTTAGGATTAGTCTCTTAAACTCTTGAAATAGAGGGCCGTTTATACTGGGACGCAGTCATTCAGGCATAGGGGGTAATTAGGAGACAAAACAATGAACAAAATTGACGTGTGGCTTTTGGGCGGCACTCCCTGTCAAGCAGATCGAGGGCGCGTACAATTCAGTGAATTAGAGTCACACAGTTCACGCTTCATCTCTAATCTGAGAGATCTACAATTTTTGCCCAGCTGTAAGTGTAATGTGTAAATTTGGCTATGCCAATTCTTTATTACTGTAGCTAATAGTATGTTATCCTGCAACTAACCCGTAATTCGTGTTTGCTAATCAATTTGACATCCTTGTATTCTTCGTGATTGCTTTCCATACAGTTCTTCCTGGGTTTGATAATTTACCCCTCAAAGGGTTCTTGAAGCTTTCTCGTCTTGTGGCAGCTTGTCACAGGTTGGAAAAGCTAACTTCAGCAACATCAAAATGACTTCAAAATGGGCTAGGTAGTGATTTTTCGAAGGACTCTTCAAAAAATGGCGAGGAAATACAGCATAAACAGCAAGATTTAACCTCCCTAACTAGTTTTCTTAAGAGATAGTAAGTTCTTGTTTTGACTGGTATTGGTAGTGCTCTGATTTTACACTCGGTCCACTCAACCCGCAACAATCAAACATGGCCTCGGATAATAACGTTTACTCAGATAGTCACACCCCGTTGAGGAAATGTACTCAGAGACTGAAAGTTTGTTCAAGAGAGACTGCGGATGTTTGATAAGCGTGTTCATAAAAATGTTTGAAAAAAACAAACAAACAAGCAAACAGACAAAGATTTTCCTGTAGTCTTTTTAGTCTTTTTCTTTTTTTTTTCTATAGGCGTGTCACTCACAAGAGGCATGAACTGTGAAATAACCGCGCAGACTTGTCAACCCCCCTTTCAGACGATAACAGTAACGCCGAAAGACTCTAACGTGACTCTAAAATGCTCGATTAAGACTGGTGGAAATGTTCAAGATTTGACCTGGCAGGACCTTGAAAGAAACCTCTCGGCCAGTAAAGGTCTATACTTGCTACAAAACTATTCGACGGATGTAAATCAGTCACGTGGATGTTTCTCTATAAATTACACTAGTGAGCATTTTCTCATTTTTCCTCTTTTGTAATTCATGGTTTATATAAAAACATCATGATGAATAATTTTTGGTCTTCTTTTTACATGTATTATGAATGATCCCTGCTGAAGACCTCGTAGGGGGCTGACGGAGATTTAATTGTATAAGAACGCCAGCCCTTACAGTTAGAGTAATAATCATGAAGCGGTTGAAGTTTCGTCCGGCTGAATCACCTTCAACGTTAAAAAACGCACTTTACTGAGTCCCTGATTTAAAATCAACATATGAACTGCAGTAAAGCATTAACGAGTTTGTTGTAGGAAATTGTCACTTAAAAAAGAGAGATCACTCTATCTTAAAACTAACTGAGTGGATGACTTATCTACTTGGAAAGTAAGACGAAAAATTGCTTTTCAGTTCCAGTTCAGAGAGTATTTAAGACAAGTTCTCCAGTGTATTACTATTATTTTTCGACGCTAATGGAACTTCAGTGTACCTTTAAGGGATGGCCTCGTCCTCGTGTTGCTTGGTACAATCCAGATAGTAAACGAATCATCAACGGATCTGAAAGCTTTTATCTCTACGAGCAGCTGGTTGGAGAGGACACCTTATCTTCTGTTCTTCGAAATCCTAATATCCAAGAAAAACACGGAGGGGCTTATAAATGCACAGGAATTAACAACATTACTGGATGGTCGAGTGAAAACACCGGGATAATTGAAATACGTTATCATTGTAAGTGATCTGATTACTTTAAATAAAGCCACTAATAAACCGGGTTGAGTAAAACCAGCTAAATTGCTGTACCAGTTTAAACCCTTAAGTAGACCTCTTTTTTGAATCAGGGCCGGGTTGTTCAAAACCACCGGGTTAGAGCAAAATTTAATTTCAGATGTTAAGGCTTTAGAAAGCAAAGTCAGTCTAATTCTTTTTTTTTTCCTACAATTTGATGAATGGATGCTCTAAAAATTAGAGAAACCTTATCTGTGAAAGTGTTTTTGAACAGAAGAAATATCAGCCATTGGCGCTAATCGGCCCTCGAACAACTAGATCCAGGTTCATAAATGGGTACCAGAAACAAAACGTTGGGGTTGTCCTGTTGCAATGAACAGACATCCCATCAAGACGGAATTAAATATTGGGTGCTTCATGTTTTAAAAACCAGTTTCTGACTTCCACTAACACGAGACATCCAGAGTGAAATGATTTAAAAGGATAAGCCAGTCGGTCACCTGAGGGAGATGTATCCTAACTACATCAGTGATATACTTGCCAAATACTATTACGTGTTCTAGGTAAGAGCAATTGTCCAGCCAGATACGAAAAACCACTGAACAAAGCTACCCTTAAAAAGTGGACAAAAATGTGTGGAAACTATTCCCCTAGGAATGCAGTGACACAAAACCCGAGGAAAGGGATCAAGCAAAGAATAGAACACGGAATACCTTGTTACATAGAAGACTCCAAAAAAGCAGTAGACCTGCACCTTTCTAAACCTCTTACGTATTTCACTGATCCCCTTTAATCTGCACCTACATTGTTTTCAGGGGTAGGGGCATTGTTATGAGACAATTCCTATTGTTTTCTCAGCTAATCAAAAACAATATTTCAAATTGGTTCGGGATAGCCCCAAAAAAGACAAAATTTGAGAGGATGTAGGTGTAAATACCTAAATACATATATACCGTTAAAGACCTAACAAACGCCCACTTCTAAATAAAAGACTCTTATCTAATAAACGCCCCTTCTACGCTGTAAAAATTATATTAGAAGCCCATCTCTAATAAACGCCCGCTTTTTCAATAATAAAATTGGAAGTTGCAAATGTTGGTCTTAAAGGAGAAAAAGTAACAAGAGATAAACCTCTTGGAGCAAGGGCGAGACAACAGCAAAATAAACTGACATATGCTGTAGCCTCCGGAAATCGAGCACAGGCCACGTGGGTGGGAGGCTAGGGCTGTTACCACTGAGCCACCCTTGCGTTCTTAACCTGTTTAGCAGACACAATCAGTTAAAAGAGTGCTATATAAAACACCCCACGGTTGCTAAAGGATTGTTTTTCATCCACTCGCTGAGGGGTCATTAAGGACGGCGTGTTACTGAAGAGAATAGGAAAGAGGGCGTAAAAGAGAAAAGTAGACGGACAGCTACAATCGAAAAGTAAAAAAGCATGATCATCGTGATGCCCCATTTGCCATTTGCCACATTTATATTGTCACAAATACTCAAGACTCAGTATGGGAGGGACTGGAAATACGGCTGTACTGACGCTGCACAAGTGCAACGCAGCAATGGTTTGTTTAAAAATATTATTTGTTTACAATATTTTTCACATTTTCGAATATAGGTGTATACTGGCCGCATATCTCTCCTCACCAAGTTTCGGTGACAGGCGTTAACAACGTCAGCTTGAAATGCCTGGTTAAAGAAAGACCACGCGACTCCTGCATTACCGAATTACAGTGGCTTTTTTTCGATAAGCCCTTAAAATCCGGTGAGAAGTATGAAATTCAAGAAAGGAAAACCAAGACAAAATGCAATGTTTTAATGATCACCATTTTTAACATTACTTATGCTGATGAGGGGACGTATCGCTGTCGCAGGTCCTGCAAATACTTCAATGGTGGTGGAAGCTACTCAACTGATCACTTGCAGTTGAAAGTACTATCAGGTATGAATAATTGTGTGATATTAGCGGTGCATTTTCAAAAGGTGTTAGAGTAGGTGAAATTTTTCGTTACAAAGAAGAGGGGGGCAAAAAGATAAATGCTGAGAAAATGTAAATTAATGACAGATGAAATTTGCAACTTGAGCCTATCCAGTGTGTGCCGGTTACAAGAAATCTTTCTCTTCATTTTGAGTTATTATTTTGCAAAGAAACGATCGTGCAATGTGTAGTTCCAGAAAATATCCATACCCCTCACGGAGGGCAACTAGGGTTTGATAGATTTTGCTAGCATAATTTTTGGCATAATTCGTCATTACGAGCATAACTTTCAATGCATGTATTTCCCGAAAAAAGCACTGCTAGCATAATTTGCACTTGTGGCTAGTTTTGCAGCGCAAAATTGTCATGCAACCATTTTTTTTTTGACCTGAGATAAGTGTTACGGGCAAATTTAAGTAACAAAATCAATTTTTGTCCGCTTATTGTCGCATTCAAAGGACCTGGCTCCCAAAGGTAATGACTTAGGATCTTTCCACAGGACCAAGACATGCGCATAACTGACTAGCTCTGTTATCCAAGATAGCGTCCGTGTGTTGTTATTTTCTTTGAATTTTTATAGTTTTCAGAGATTGAATTATGCACACTTAAGGCTACTACATGTAAATAGGGTAAATGTTTCTCCTATTTACTTGTTTGTTGCATTGTTATTGAGGTATTTTTTACCAAATTTGAAGAAAAAGGTAGAAGCATAATTTCTGCATATTTACCTAAAATTAACCATTATTTACAAAAATAAGCTTAATTATTGGCATAATTTTAGAAATATAAAAGCACTGCTAGTAGCATATTATGCCACCTTTTCGAGTACAATCTCAAAGCCTAAGGGCAAGGGAAATTCCGAGGGGAGGGGAGGGGGGAAGGCAGTTCAAAAACGAGGCAATTTCCGAGGGGGTTGGGGTGGCTTTTCGAGGTGTTTTTCCGGAGGCTCTGGGTAAGATTGGTGAGTTATTAAAAAGCAACAGCTGCTCTGTTGAGCAAGCTGTCAGTTATTTCCGACGATCTTTTATTTATGGACAACTGAATGTGTTTTGAAACAATACCAGTTTAAGCACAAGTACCAACTCCCGTTTAGTGGTAGCCATGGACAGCTGTTTTGCCTTTATTGGGGCTCATCAGGGTTATGGTTTTGCGCCTGTGTAAGGTACTGGCTATACCGCAAGCTCGTTCCCAGAGGCCGCGCGTTACCCTTGTCCAGCGGAACAAGAGTAAAACGGACCCTGGGAACGAGATTGGCCATACGGCGGAGTTGGTACGTTTGCCTCAGTGCTTATATTGGTGTGGAATGTTTTTTTTTTCACATCTTATGCGATAGTATATAATAATAATAATAATAATAATAATAATAACATTAAACAATTTATATAGCGCCAGAAAATTTTTTTTAATGACGACAAATTAACAGTCAACATTAATACACAGCAATAGTAAAAAAATAAATTAGTAGGTCAGTAAGTAACAAAACTTAAATACAGCTTCGACACAAAAAAGAAAATAAACAACAAAAAATTATAACAGTAAAGATAAAAGGTATTGGAGGATAAAAGTCCGTCAGTTGCCACAGATATTTTTCAATGCGATATTGTTCAAAAAGCTTACGTAATAATTCATCTTAATTAGGTTTCGTTACGATGTTCTTGCAATGGTATAAGTATTTCTTTTGCAATAAAGCCAACAGACGGAGTTTGCTTTGAGTTGAATTTGACATTTGCAATGGAAATCAGTCTTCGAATGAAAATAAATAAAATCTGCTTGTTTGAAAGTTGTACCTTCTCTTTATGATATTCATTAAGCCACCTTAAAGGTTTGGAAAAGAATTGCTTTGGCTCTGGACAATTGTATAAAGGCAAGAAAGGATAAGAACTTTATCCTCTCTTGATAAAGGTCGTGTTCAATTGAATCAGGATTAATTAAGGCAGAAAGGACACTTGTCATCAGAGGCTAATTTATACTTCAATAGTTCTTTCCTTGTGGTGATTATTCTGTACATAACCTTAAAAGAGAATTGGCTAAGCTTATTATCTTTCGTGGACTTGTATATCTGTCTGGATTTGCAAAAACATGGCTACAGAAATCTCTCTTATATACTCTCCGACTGAGTCTTGTAGTGGATAGGCGGATAGGCCACAGTAGGTAGACGTTGATGAGTTTCTCACTGGCTATTAACTTATTACCCCCCTCCCCTCAAACAAACTGTTTTTCATAACTTCCCATAAATCTCTCTGTATGTCAGTTTGAAATCAGCGCCCATATTAGACTGAACTCGGCTCTCATAGTGGGTTGTCTTAGAGTTTTTCTGGCTGCCTTGAGCAAAGTTTTCCTGAAGGCATCATTAAGCCTTATGAAGGAACAATTCTCACGTCTGGCAAAGTCTGCTGCATTATCCTCTGACTAGTATTTCGTCTCATTTCGGGCTACACTGGTGTAAGACTGATCCCGGGCTTGAGACGGAAAGATTGGATATTGCGAGCTTTGTTGTTGGCAGTAACAAGTCTTTGGCCTCACAAAGTAGGTTCTAGGGTTGAAATCTATTCGACAAGTTGATGGAAATTCATGCTGATTTCTGACCAGGCCAAACACTTAGTAAAAAATTGTGTGGAAGGCAGGGGCTGTATGTCTCCTTTTCAACCGCTGGTTACATCCGGGATCTTGAATAAATCGAATAAATAGACATTGAGTCGAGAAAAGTCAGTACCATGTGACGATTTATGTGGAGAAAGCGAGAGTTTTACGGAGTAATTTGACGATGTTTCGACTGTGTTAAGTGTGGAAGTATTATGAGTGGTTTTCGGAAGTGTTGTGATTGCCGCGAAAGTCATTTATTGTGTGATTTACCGAAAGTAGTGACAGACAAATCTCAGGTATGTGCAGTTGAGCTCGTGTTACCAGAATACTTTGTGCCAGGCATAAAAACGCTTCCTGAGTGTTTGTTTTAGGTGATTTTCTCTTAGGAAGCCTATTATGTGCTCAAAGATTGTGAATTCTTAATCTGTTTTCGAGAAACAGAGAACTTTACCGTCTATTGCCAGCAATAATGCTGTCATTGTTTAGCTTCAGCTAGTGATTTTTAACTGCTTCCCATTCCACTTAGATGTCAAATTGTTAAAATGCACTTGAAATTTCTTTAGCAACGTTCTAACAAATCCAGACAGATATATTCGCAAAACAATCACCCCAATCAGGAAGTTCTGGAAAGCTCTTTTTCCAAGCCCTTGCTGCGGAGGGTTCTGAAACAAGTTTCTCGATGAACAGACTGAAATAATTTTTACAGCGGAATTTGGTTAAGACTATGGTTCTATCTTCCATCTGACAGTATTCTGAAGTTGCTCCAAGTAGATCAGGAACAGGAGAATCAAATGCCTTTCGTTCAAATCGGAGGAATGGCAGAAATTAATTGAAAATAGTGCAAAAAGATATGTCTTTTTTATTACAACATTAATGAGAAATATGTGGGCAGTATCAGTTTTCCTGTGCTCCCAAACTAGCTAGAAAGTGTGAGATTGAACATTGGCTGCCCTGTGGTGCGGACGGACGGGCGGTGTACGGTTACGTGATTACCAAATTTCATAATTTTACATAGCTATGGGGCTGCGCTCGCGCACGCTTCGCGCGTGTCGAGCTTCGCTAAAAAGCAGCACTTTAAATACGATACGCTGATCAACAGGCAGCCAATGTAACTGAAAAAGCAGTGGCGCAACGTGATCTGTTTTTCTTGACATGGTGACAAGCCTAGCTGCAGAGTTCAAAACATATTTCAGACGCTGTTATAAGTTCTTTGGGAGACCATAAAGCAAAGAGTTACAATTATCATACTTTGAGGTAACAAATGCGTGGACAATTAACGATCTTCGCTTTATGGAGACTTAAAAACTTTCTGATGCGCGAAATGTTTTTTATAGAGTAGAGCGAAGATTTGCAAATTTGCGTAACTGCAATATTTTACGTAATGCAGTTGTCATGGCCTCCTTGTTCTCAGTGACTACCCCTTAAATATTAACTAAGCAGACACTTATATCAACCCTCGGACGTACAGGGGGGGGGGGGGGGGTGGATCCCTAAGGTTTTTCTGAGTTTTCTCCTAGTGGATAAAACATCAGCACCTGTTCGTTCATCCCTGGCGCGCATTTTGAGTCAAGTTCAGTGATGGTCAGTTTCTATGGTTACGAGGTATGACGTCATAAGTAGGAGGCGCTCAAGCCATTTTTGAGTGAAAGTACATGTTTTTTCAATTTTTTTCAACAATGAAAGTAAATCTTGTGGCCAAAATCATGCAAAGTGCTTATTTACGTGTTATTTTTCATCTCAAGCACAATAAAATCGCCATTTCTTGCGGTTGTAACGTAATTTCTAATTCTTGGTAAAATCCAAGATGGCGCCCAAGATGGCGACCATTGTTGATGACGTCACAGGCCCCCCAGCAGTGCCACCACCCATAAAATATACCTCATCTTGTAGAGAAGATCAAAGGCTTTCCTCTGAAGGTAAAATCGTTTCGAAATACTGCAACGAATCAAAACTCTAGGGGGGGTCCATCCACCCCGGTGGGGGTATTAATTTGCATGTACGTCCGAGGGTTAACATGAATAAAACGTTTTTTCTCTGTTTTATCGCATAAACAATTATCTTTCGGATAATAGTATGGTGCAACAGCACTTTTGACTGAGTAGGAATTTCAGGGGAAGTGTGGGGGGTATGACAAACATCCCCTAGAATGGAAATTCCAGGGGGCTGGGGGTCTAAAGCAAAATTGCCCTCTATTGCGGGGGGGGGGGGAGGGTAATATTTTCTGGGACTACACAATTGAAGGGAATCTACAACTTTTCTTTGGGTAAACTATGAAAACGTTATAACGGCAATCAGACACTTATAGCAATGACTGAGGTTTTAAGAAGAGGGTCTCAAGGGGTGGTGTCTTTTACGGTTATCGGCTAAAATTTTGGCTCTTTTACGGCTATCGGTTAATTTTTTTCAGTTACGGTTAACAAAAAAGTTAAAATTAACTTCTTTTGTTTCAAAAAGTAAATATTAATTAACCTGTATTTTTTGTATCTGTAAAGCAAAATAAAGGTGTTAGGATCATCTCGGGATGAAGTAAGCTATTCTTTTGAAAAATTTTAACATTTGATGGGGATTATACTTTTTATAAAGTATTACACTTATAATATTATTTTACACCTAGAAATGTCAATAGTCAATTTAAAAATAATCTTTGTGAAAAAGCAAAGCACACACGCGAAAGCCCAACTGAAGACCGGGGTGCGACATTCATTACAACAGAAATAACCGTTTTCACGCTAGAGACGGATTATTCGTGTGACACGGGTTATCCGTTTGATGATTCGCGTAAGATAGATGATACGTCTTAATTTGAAAATGGAATAGTTTGACTTTTGAATGAACAATCCGCCTGACTTTATCCGTCAATTTCGACGGACAGTTTGAAGATGGATTATCCGTTGCAGATAGCCTGTGTACGGCCGCCCACTCCCCTCAGAAAAAATCGGAGAAGAGGTGTCTGTCGGGAAGGGGGCGACTGTACTCAGGCTAGTCTCAGACGGATAATCCATTTCTAGCTCTAGTGTGAAAACGGCCAATAACAAAATTCCCGTGTCCAGTGTTCGGTACGACTGTCAGCCGTTGCGTTGTCCATAGGCCTCATTATTTCGCGCGGCTAATGCGTTTCGGTCACGTGGTCCAAGCGAGTTCGCCACCGAAGTGCCTTGATCGAGATGTCGTGGGAAGACGCCGTACAGGGACTAGGCATGGCAATGTCTACCGTAGCGTCGGAGAAAAACAGGGAAATATTGTTTATCGGCAAAGTGTTTTACAAACAGTGACATCTCTGCGTGTTGTTTCACTAGTGTTTCGAGGGCACGACCTCCTGAAAATCGCAAATATGAATTCCCAGCAAGAAGCCACACTTTCGCTATGGAAAAAAATTAGTTCCCGAGAGAGCGGCGGAAGTGGAGCCTAGGTCTTGGTCAACACTAAAAAGGCGCTTGGCCTAACGTGCGTACGGAGTCAAAGTAGCCGGGATATAAAAAACGCAACCATAAGTGTCATAAGTCAGTTTAAGTCAGTTTACCTTCCTTAAAAGTAGCAAATCTAGGGAACAATTTCTTTTACGGTTAACTCTTTTTTACCCTATTTACGGCTAACGGTTAAAATTTTTCAATTTTTACGGCTATGGACTAAATTTTTGGCCGTTTTACGTCTATCGGTTAACCCCATTGAGACCCTCTAAGAACGAATGTCGTTAAGGATTGAGCAAAATTGGAAATGGTCAAACAAAACCTTCCCTCATACCTTGTGTGTAGTTAGTACTTCACATGAGACTACTCACTGTGGCATTTGTTTGACTTCTAACAAAAACCTGCACTGGGCATCGGGGGGAAGAGGTGGGGGGGGGGGGGGGGGAGGGGGTGGAAGTTTGTGCTCAAAAATGCATTTTTTGGAACAATTTTCTGCTTGAAAATTAGAGTTTTTTTAGGTAAATATTTCAGAAAGCAGACTAACAGTTAAAAATCTGTTTACATGATAGCAAAATATCATCCTTCCTCTCAAAAAAAATGTTATCAATTTTTCTCTAGGCCCCCCCTGACGGCCCCTGTTCATTGTCATTTACAAGGGGCGAAACGTTTTTTGACAAGGCTTAAAAACAGACATTTTTGAACACATTTTTTTCTTACTAGCCCTCCGATTTAGATCAAAATTGAAACAGGATGTAAATATTTCACCCTTTGTGAACAATTTCATGCTTAAAATACATTTTTGCCTGCCAATCAAATAAAAATGTATACCTGAGACAAAATAGTAAATTTTCACAACTTTTGTTCGCCGCTATCTTTCTTTTAAAAATGTAATTGGGGCGATGTTAAGCAAGAACGTTGCATGGTTCCTATAGCTCACATTCCTTTACGTTTTACAGTCAGTTGTCGAGCAGATTAACGATTTTTGGTCTACAAAGACAGACATCGTGTGGTTGGCGGTTAATTTATGCAAATTACTACCCGCGTTATAACTTGGCAGGAAAATCTAATTCGACGTTTTCCAGCAAAATAATCGCTTCCATGGGATTATTAATAGATAACTGACATATTACATGCCATTAACAAAGCAATCAATGCGAGAAACATTTCAGAGCCAAAGTCAAATTACACAAAAGTCACGGTTCGTTTAGGTCTCATCCACCATGTAGTAAGCATGTCAACGCATTCAAATCTTTTCCCTCATCTTCAGTGCGTATCTGCAAAGTTTCCTTTCACACTGAAAGCCTGCCAAATTACTATAGCTGCTTATGATGGGCAGAACATATTTTTCCTTACCGTGCATGAAAATGACACTCGATCTGTTGGATTCTCTTACATGTCCAACAGTGGGTGTGTTCTTTTCGGCGAATCCAAAAACGGATTTTTGATCCTAGATTTGCCAGATTTCTCGATCGAAAGGAACGTGAAATCCGAAATTGGATTTGTAACCTTGGTAACCGTTCGCCAAAGCGTGCAATATGCACGACAGCCTCTCAAAAAATGACGTGTTTTGTACTGTTTGACAAATTATGCGATTATACCGTGCAGAATTTAGTGGTCGGCAGTTCGAATAGCGAAGATGGAACATATAAAACAGACGAACAAAGAAGCGCATTAAAATTGAAAATTATGTAAAGAATGTCGGCCAGTTTGATCCAGTCTGTCCAGTTCCATAGCTCCGATTTTTTTTATGTAGCACGATCCAATGCCTGTCGCGGCTACAAGCGAGTTTGTAGTTAGATAGCAGTTCATTTGTTACTTTTACTTATTTCTGATTTCAAGCAATCTTTAGAGACAAATGGTTAGTATATGGATATTTTAATGTACCAGGAACAATCTTCTAATGTTTTCAGATATTTTACGGCAAATGACAGCAACGAGGAAACTCTACGGCCTCTATGGGAATACTTCAACTGGAAATACCGCTGGATCATCTGACTAATTTCGGATCCACTGTGAATGGAACAGCGTAGATCACTAATCCGTTAATCTGGATTTGGATTCTTCGGATTTCAAATCCAATGAATCCTTTTTCAAAAAGGATTCACCAGATCAAAAATCCGGATTTGGATTTGCCGAAAGGAACGCGAAATCCGTTTTTAGATCTAAAATCCGTTTTTGGATTCACCGAAAGGAACACACCCACTGTCTTCAAGGTAGTGTGTCTTAGTCACGCAATGTGTCACGTCACAAGCGCAGCACTGATTTTATAATTCTTCTTTCCTTTACATAAATATTAGAATCTTTATGAATTTGTGTAGATTGTAGATTTAGAGAGAAAATGCCATGATCTGTTCTGTTGGACAGCTGGCAGATCAAAAAGTTTCAAAGCCGACTTAATTGTCTTCCTGAATTTGTATTAAGGTCTTGCTGCTAAAGAGAACAAGTCAACAAGGCGAAATTGAATTACCACCGGCATTAGCGAAACTGAAGTCTGAGTCAGATTTTTGGAGGCTATTTCGTGTTTCGTTTCATGTGAGGTGGGGACTAAGTGGGAGTCGCTTATTTAGTCGCACATATTATTTGACGCAGAGGGCCAGTCAAACAATACTGTTTACGCTCTTCATCGTTTCATGCTTGGTATCTACTGTATGACTGTGAGCCGATAAGGGGAAGCAGGTTTTGCCAAATTTCTGGCACAAGAGATTGCGGCACATAAACAATTTGCGCAAAAGGAGACTGGGTACTATATGTTTCGCTCGCAAAAGCGACTCACAAAGCAGGTATATGCATCAGTCAATTCCAGCTGCGCCCAGCCCTTCCCCGCCCCCCGGGCTACTGCGGGGCATTTGCAAATTTTGTGCTGCACGGGGTCCGAGTATTTGCCAACCCCGGGGCCATTCCCGAGCTTTTGATACGCACGCGGTTTCCTATCAGAATATAACTACTGGGAAAGAAAGCAGATTTGCTCGTCTGTCAAGGACATGAATAAATCGAAGAGGGTTGTAAAGGCATGTTCTTGATTTTCTGCATGCATTTCTTCATTGCTTATCAAGCCAGAATTACATAGCGAGATCGGGAGCTATCGATAGGAATCAACGTTTTTTGGTTATTGAATCAAATCTCTGTTGATATTATTTGATTGGCAGAAAAACATTCTTTCATATTTATAAAACTATTCACAGCATATGACTTTACAGCACTCTCTTAATTTTAATATCAATAATTTTACATCAATACTAAAATTACAAATTAGTGCATGTCGCTGCAGCGTGAAGTCTTAATTAGAATCATAGCGCTGTTACAGAGGAAGACGTTAATTGAAACAAAAAATCGCACATTAAAATGCTTAAAACGGCACTATTCGACTGTGCGATCAATGAAAAATGTCGCAGTGTTGACGGAGGACAGGGCATTTGTCCTCTTTTTTCGTCCCCACCCCGGGGGATTTGACAGCTGAAGAGTCCCCACTTCCGGGAACTTACCGTCCCAGGCAAAAAAAATGCGGTGGAAATGTTGTTAACAGTAATTTCACCTTGTTCTGTATAAGAGCAACGCGTCTTTAGGAATTCAGCAAAGATTGAAGTTCCCGGGCTTCTCGACAAAGTTTTATGCGGGGAGACTCCGCCCCGAGGTCCAGCCCCATACCCTTTTAATATACCATTTTTGACAGAAAAGGTACCCCTTCGTATACCTTTTCTTAGCAATGGTACCCCTTTCACATGCCTAGTTTAGAACTTTGCATCCCTCTTAACTGCTGTACATGCACTGTCTTTAAAATATGAATAAATCACAAAACCAAACCGTTTACTCAGCTCTTTTCACAACCATGTAATGCATCTGTAAGCCCGTTTTGGGCTTTTTTACCAAACGAAATGACAGTTTTCCCTGTCCTTTCATATACTTCAACAAGGGAAATCCCAACCCTCTCATACACTTAAAGCCTGAAAATGGTATCCCTTTCGGGTGGTGCCTCTCCCTAAAGGCCATTTTAGGGAGTACCCCCGGGGATTAAAGTTGACTTTGAGTTTTGATCAACAATATGTCCAATTCAAACGGGTCAAATAGCACTTTCAGAAGTCTAAGTCTAAATGAAATGGGGTTCACTGTTTTTCTGACATTATACTTAATAAAACGTTTATGAATTTTAATATTCGTACAGTAGAGGAAAGAAGTCCTGTATTGTAAAATAATGGTGTCAAGGGTAGCGCTTAGGACGTGACACATTGCGTGACTAAGATGCGTTACCTTGAACAGACTGCTGAAAAATTGCAAGACAATCCAACAGAACACCATTTTCTACATTTTCTTCCTCGGTGAAGAAAATTACATCTTCCTATAAGCAGCTGCAGTAAATTGGTAGGTTGTCAAAGTGAAAGGAAACTTAGAGGTGTGCACTGAACATGGGAAGATGAACGAAAGAGTTTGACATGCATGGATGAGATCTAACCGTGACTTGTGAGAGATTTGACTTTGGCTCTGAAATATTTATCGCATTGATTGCTTTGTAAATGTATGTACTGTGTCAGTTACCTATTAATAATCCCATCGAAGCGATTTATTTTGCTGGAAAACGTCGAATTAGATTTTCCTGCCAAGTTATAACGCGGGTAGTAATTTGCATAAATTAACCGCCAACTACACAATGCCTGTTTTTGTAAACCAAAAATAGTTAATCTGCTCGGCAACTGACTCTAAAACGTAAAGGAATGCAATCTATAGGAACTATCCAACGTTCTTGCTTAACATCGCCCCAATTACATTTTTAAAAGAAAGATAGTGGTGAACAAAAGTTGTGAAAATTTACTATTTTGTCTCAGGTATACATTTTCATTTGATTGACATGCAAAAATGTATCGAGTGCCCGCGGATTTTTAAGCATTTAATGGTTTACAAAGGGTGATCTAAATCGGAGTGCTAGGAAGAAAAAAATGTGTTCAAAAATGTCTATTTTTAAGCCTTGTCAAAAAACGTTCCCACCCTAGAGTAAACCCCTTATAAACCGTTTAGCTATAATTAAACGTAAAGGGTCGGTTATTTAAACTAAGTCTATCTTGCACCGAAGTATATCTATCCACTTCTTAAGTGGAATACTTTAAGAAAATAATTAACAATTATTGGACAAGGTTGAGCAAAGTATCGTGATTTGTCTGTGGCGAGCAGATAAATTATTTGCCGAAGCCGAAGGCTGAGGCAAATAATTGATCTGCGAGACACTGACAAATCACGATATTTTGCGATAACCGTGTTCAATAATTGTTTTATCATTCGATCACCGAGTTTGTTTTTTTAATGAATATCCTCGCGGAAGCGAAGCGATCTGCCATTTTCACGCAAGAGCGATCGCAAGAAGGAGAAAAGCACGGTTTCCTTTAGGCATGTGCAGAATATTATTTGCAGCCAAAAACAATTGCACGGCAATTGCGCACGAGCAGACCATTATTGTAGGCAGTTATTTGCAGGTCACGTGGTGGGCTCTCGGCCAACGAAAAGGAAGAAAAATTTGCTTCGAATGATAAATGCTCTTTTTGTCTAGTCTGTATGCTCTCAAGAAATTGCATGGTATTTAGATAAAAGACTTGGGCAAACTGAAAATGTCTTAGAACGCGCTTGACTGGCTAAACTCCGTTTAAATAAACGGGCCAAACAGTTTAGCCACATAATGAACGATCTAGCGGCCTATGTCGAGTTGGAACATGAAATTGTAAGATGGTCTAGTCAGAATGTGAATAGCTCATTAGCGTTCATTTACAATACAGCACAAAACAAAACGAAATGATGCTGACAAACAGAGAATGGGTTAGTTCTCGAAGAATTACGTCAATCGTCCAATTAGTAACAGTTATTGGGCAAAAGAGGTCAGTTGCATGGTGCACGCAAAAATGGTTGCATTATTTCAAATGATCAGGAGAGACGAAACAGCCAAATTTAAAGACTGATCTGCCGGGCAAGAGTAGACAAAGAAGGATTGTCTCGCATGCCCACTGCTTGATGGTCTGCGAAAAACCTCGTTCACATCATGAAACTCAGCCAAGAATTAGGGGAAAACGTGACGTCAAGTTACCATGGTAGCAAAATTTCTGGATCTCAACAATCTTTCTTGAGGAAGACAGTCATTTGTATTGTCGAACGATAGAGAAAAAGTATGGGCTACCGTTTCGTTCCTGAGTGCAATGATGCACCGGAAATTCATACATGTGAATTTTTTCGTTTTTTTTTCTGTTACATTAGCAGGACCGGGACCGTTCGTTGAGATTCAGAAATGTTGCTACCATGGTTAGAGTAACGGTTAGAGTAATATCATAAAGCGGTTGAAGTTTCGTCCGGCTGAATCACCTTCAACGTTAACAAACGCACTTTACTGAGTCCCTAATTTAAAATCAACATATGAACTGCAGTAAAGCATTAATGAGTTTGTTTTAGGAAAGTGTCACTTGAAAAAGACAGATCACTCTATCTTAAAACTAACTGAGTAGATGACTTATCAGCTTGGAAAGTAAGACGAAAAATTGCTTTTCAGTTGCAGTTCAGAGAGTATTTAAGACAAGTTCTCCAGTGGATTACTATCGTCATACGATGCAAATGGTACTTCAGTGTACCTTTAAGGGATGGCCTCGTCCTCGTGTTTTTTGGTACAATCCAGATAGTAAACTAATCATCAACGGATCTGAAAGCTTTTATCTCTACGAGCAGCTGGTTGGAAAGGACATCTTATCTTCTGTTCTTCGAAATCCTAATATCCAAGAAAAACACGCAGGGGCTTATAAATGCATAGGAATGAACAACATTACTGGATGGTTGAGTGAAAACACTGGAATAATTGAAATGCGTTATCGTTGTAAGTGATCTGATTACTTTAAATAAAGCCACTA
The DNA here is from genome assembly GCA_964035525.1 of Porites cylindrica. Lineage (NCBI taxonomy): Eukaryota > Metazoa > Cnidaria > Anthozoa > Scleractinia > Poritidae > Porites > Porites cylindrica. The sequence goes on along the minus strand of OZ037783.1, from coordinate 7,637,825 downwards.
ATAAACCGGGGTGAGGAAAACCAGCTAAATTGCTGTACCAGTTTAAACTCTATGGTAGACCCCTTTTGTCAGTCAGGGCAGGGTTGTTCAAAACCAGCGGGTTAGTGCAAAATATGATTTCAGATGTTAAAGGTTAGAAAGCAAAGTCGGTTTAATTCTTTTTTTTCTACAATTTAATGAATGGATGCTCTAAAAATTAGAAAACCTTATCTGTGAAAGTGTTTTTGAACAGAAGAAATATTAGCCGCTCGCGCTAATCGGCCCTCAAACAACCAGATCCAGGTTCATAAATGGGTACCAGAAACATAATGTTGAGGTTGTCCTGTTGCAATGAACAGACATCCCATCCAGATGGAATTAAATATTGGGTGCTTCATGTTTTAAAAACCAGTTTCTGACTCAACTATCACGAGACATCCAAAGTGAAATGTTTATAAAGGATAAGCCAGTCGGTCACCTGAGACAGATGTATCCTAGCGACATCAATTATATACTTGCCAAATACTATTACGCGTTCTAGGTAAGAGCGTTTGTCCCACCATATACGAAAAATCACTAAACAAAACTACCCTTCAAAAGTAGACAAAAAATGTGTGGAAACTATTCCCCTACGAATCTAGTGACACGAAGCCTGGGGAGAGAGATCATTTTTGTTCATGCAAAAATTTCAGCACGGTCAGTGGCTGAGAGCTGATTTATCCCAAATTGCGCTCGAAATGATGTGATTACTCTACACAAATATAACGAGATGGCTGATGATCACGCAAGAATAGCCTGTGCTTTGGCAACAAGAGATCAACAATAAAGTAATAAGGATTTAGTGGTAGCTCATGCACAAAGTGGTTTTTCGTCTGTCAATCTGGATTAAATTGGAAGTTGCAAATGTTGGTCTTAAAGGAGAGAAAGTAACCAGAAATAAAACTCTTGGAGCAAGGGCGAGACAACAGCAAAATAAACTGACATATGGTGTAGCCTCCAGAAATCGAGTACAGGCCACATTGGTGGGAGGCGAAAGCTGTTACCACTGAGCTACTCTTGCGTTCTTAACCTGTTTAGTAGACACAATCAGTTAAAAGAGTGCTAACACCCCAGGGTTGATAAAGGATTGTTTTCATCCACTCGCTAAGGGGTCATTAAAGAAGGCGTGTTTCTGAAGAGAATAGGAGAGAAGGCGTAAAAGAGAAAAGTCGACGGACAGCTACGTAAAAAAGCATGATCATCGTAGATGCCCCATTTGCCATTTGCCACATTTATATTGTCACAAATACTCAGGACTCTGTATGGAAGGGAAGAAGTAAGGCTGTAGATTTCTGTTAGTCTGCTTTTTGAAATATTTACCTGACAAAAGTCCAATTTTCAAGGAGAAAATTGTTCCAAAAAATGTAATTTTTGGTCCAAACATCCCCCCTGATGCCCAGTGCAGGTTTTTGTTAGAAGTCAAACAAATGCCACAGTAAGTAGTCTCATTTGAAATACTAACTACACACAAAGTGTGAGAGACATTCGTTAGCGACATTCGTTCATAATTTTTTTTAGTTTTTATTTTAATTAAGTAAATCCTGTCCTTTGATTGGGTGATTGATTGACTGGCAAATAGACTCATCTGATGGAAAACAGTCATGTGAAGATTATAAAATACGCAAGTGAGTTGTTTCTTCCTTTATCCTTTTGAAATCCATGGTAATTAATGCCGCCAAAGCTAATAAAAAATAACATAGCCACATTATAAACGGTTTAGCTAATTAAACATAAAGGGTCGGTTATTTAAACTAAGTCTATCTTGGACCGAAGTCTATCTATCCACTTCTTAAGTGGAATAATTTAAGAAAATAATTAACAGTTATTGGACAAGGTTGAGCAAAATATCGTGATTTGTCTGTGGCGAGCAGATAAATTATTTGCCGAAGCCGAAGGCTGAGGCAAATAATTGATCTGCGAGACACTGACAAATCACGATATTTTTCGATAACCGAGTTCAATAATTGTTTTATCATTCGATCACCGAGTTTGCTTTTTTAGTGAATATCCTCGGGAAGCGAAGCGATCTGCCATTTTCACGCAAGAGCGATCGCAAGAAGGAGAAAAGCACGGTTTCCTTTAGGCATGTGCAGAATATTATTTGCAGCCAACAACAGTTGGAAAGCATTGCGCACGAGCAGAGCATTATTTGTTGGCAGTTATTTGTAGGTCACGTGGTGGGCTCTCAGCCAACGAAAAGAAAGAAAAATTTGCTTTGAATGATAAATGCTCTTTTTGTCTAGTCTGTATGCTTTCAAGAAATTGCATGGTATTTAGATAAAAGACTTGGGCAAACTGAAAATGTCTTAGAACGCGCTTGACTGGCTAAACTTCGTCTAAATAAACGGGCCAAACAGTTAAGCCACACAATGAACGATCTAGCGGCCTATGTCGAGTTGGAACATGAAATTGTAAGATGGTCTAGTCAGAATGTGAATAGCTTAGCGTTCATTTACAATACAGCACAAAACAAAACGAAATGATGCTTACAAACAGAGAATGGGTTAGTTCTCGAAGAATTACGTCAATCGTCCAATTAGTAACAGTTATTGGGCAAACGAGAATACAGTTGCATGATGTACGCAAAAATGGTTGCATTATTTCAAATGATCAGGAGAGACGAGACAGCCAAATTTAAAGATCTGCCGGGCAAGAGTAGACAAAGAAGGATTGTCTCGTATGCCTACTGCTTGACGGTCTGCGAAGAAACTCGTTCACATCATGAAACTCAGCCAAGAATTAGGGGAAAACGTGACGTCAAGTTACCATGGTAGCAAAATTTCTGGATCTCAACAATCTTTCTTGAGGAAGACAGTCATTTGCATTGTCGAACGATAGAGAAAAAGTATGGGCTACCGTTTTGTTCCTGAGTGCAATGGTGCACCGGAAATTCATACATGTCAATTTTTTCGTTTTTTTTCTGCTATCTTAGCAGGACCGGGACCGTTTGTTGAGATCCAGAAATGTTGCTTCCGTGGCAGCGTGACGTAACGACTTCTCCTCTCTATTGGCAATGTTTTGAAGGCATGCTTGGTGGCGGAGTGTAGAGTGTCGACTGCACTTACGGACTAGCCACTAAGCGACACTGAACGAAACGTTTCAATGGCAATTTCCTTGTTCTCATTAGATTCCCGGTCATAAGCAGGTGACATATGTGGGATGTCTACACATAGCAATTTCTATGCAGGCCTTTCGGCTTTTAATTGTCCCTTGTTTTAAAAGAAATAATGGTACCTGAAAGGTCCTTTAACTTGCCTGCATCCAGGTGTCTTTACAGGTACATTACAACCACCAAGTAACTTTTTTTAAGTTTATCTTTACCTTCACTATCACCATTGTTGCCTCGGTCGCCTCAGGCATCAGTCCTCTCAACCGGCCCACTTACATCATTCCCCTACGTTTTAGCTCCTCAAACTGATTCTGTTTGAGAGTGATGCCCTTCTCTACATATACCGCACTCATGTTGAATACTACTTAAAACGTATTGTCGAATAAAGATAGTAGAATTAGGCGGCGTTCAGAGTTGGTGTTCGGGCACTGCCTGAGCACGGCACCCTCGGGGCAGTAACGTGATTACAGTCTTTGTTCATATACCCACGCTAAGAATTCGGGCAGGGTGCCAGTGCCCACGGCGTACGAGGTCGTGACCTAGTTCTCCGGAAACTTATTGGCACCGGGTCCACATCTTTTCTTTCGCTCCGAGACAATGTACTGTTTTGTATCCTCTTCTACACTTTTTTTCCAATGACATCTGACAGGGCGAAACTGAGCAAATATGTACAGAGTGATATAGGGTACCCAAGGTGTGAACAATGCCATTTTGGGCCAGTAGCTCAGCGCAGTCTAGTTCTCGGTGCCAAGTTTGAACAGCCCCTTATTCATTGAACTAGTAATTAACCGCTTATAAAATTTATTGCTGAAATAGCCGAGACAGAAAAAAGTTTTTCTAGAAACTAATATCCTAGGAGAGGAGGAAAATAGAAAAAAGAATTAATCCTAAATGTGCGTACTCACTTCAAACCAAACCAACAAACACTTTACCATATGTGCATTTCTCTTCATACCACCCTCCAGGATACAAGAAAGAATTTACACAGGGCAATGTTTCACAGTTACTAAGAACAACCTTTCCTGAGAAAACATTTGAAAAGTATATAAACAATCCAATCGAAATTCAAAGTGAAGTTTTATCCCAATGCGAGTCGTGTATCATATACAACTTATCATTGATGATTTTTGCCCTTCTCTTTTTCCAGATGGCGTTTTCTCTCTGCCTTATTTTGAAGGTTTTTACTTCATCCTCCCTCTTATTATTTGGTCGTTTCTCCTTCTCCTTTACTGAAGATTTAAAGTAACGACCAGCAGATTTAAGCTAAATAAATATTACAGTTACAACAAAACGGATTCCTCAATTATGTTCAAATTATTGCTTTATAGCTTTGGAAAAAAAAGTTGAGCGCGTAAATAGGTTAGGGTTAGTCTGTTAAGCTATTGAAAGACACGGCCGTTTATAGTGGGACGCAGTCATCTAGGCATGAACTGTGAAATAACCGCGCAAGCTTGTCAACCCTCCTTTGAGACGATAACAGTAACACCGAAAGACTCTCTAAAGTGACGCTAAAATGCTCGATTAAGACTGGTGGAAATGTGAAAAATTTGACCCGGCAGGGCCTTGAAAGAAACCTTGGGGCCAGTAAAGGTCTATACTTACTACAAAACTATTCGACGGATGTAAATCAGTCACGTGGATGTTTTTCTATAAAATACGCTAGTGAGCATTTTCTCCTTTTTCCTCTTTTGTAATTCATGGTTTCTATAGAAATATCGTGATGGATAATTTTTTGTCTTCCTTTTACATATTGTATAATTAATGATCCCTGAAGACCTCGTAGGTGGCTGACGGAGATTTAATTGCATGGTAACGGCAGCCCTTACGGTTAGAGTAATATCATAAAGCGGTTGAAGTTTCGTCCGGCTGAATCACCTTCAACGTTAACAAACGCACTTTACTGAGTCCCTAATTTAAAATCAACATATGAATTGCAGTAAAGCATTAACGAGTTTGTTTTAGGAAAGTGTGACTTGAAAAAGAGAGATCACTCTACCTTAAACTAACTGGGTGGATGACTTATCAGCTTGGAAAGTAAGACGAAAAATTGCTTTTTAGTTCCAGTTCAGAGAGTATTTAAGACAAGTTCTCCAGTGGATTACTATCGTCATACGATGCAAATGGTACTTCAGTGTACCTTTAAGGGATGGCCTCGTCCTCGTGTTTTTTGGTACAATCCAGATAGTAAACTAATCATCAACGGATCTGAAAGCTTTTATCTCTACGAGCAGCTGGTTGGAAAGGACATCTTATCTTCTGTTCTTCGAAATCCTAATATCCAAGAAAAACACGCAGGGGCTTATAAATGCATAGGAATGAACAACATTACTGGATGGTCGAGTGAAAACACTGGGATAATTGAAATGCGTTATCGTTGTAAGTGATCTGATTACTTTAAACAAAGCCACTAATAAACCGGGGTGAGTAAAACTCTTACGTAGACCCCTTTTTTCATCAGGGCCGGTTGTTCAAAACCACCGGGCTAGAGCGAAATATTATTTCAGATGTTAAAGGTTAGAAAGCAAAGTCAGTTTAATTATTTCTTTTTTAAAATTTAATGAATGGATGCTCTAAAAGTTGGAGAAACCTTATCTGTGAAAGTGCTTTTAAACAGAAGAAATATCAGCCGTTGGCGCTAATCGGCCCTCGAACAACTAGCTAGATCCAGGTTTATAAATGGGTACCAGAAACGTTGGGGTTGTCCTGTTGCAATGAACAGACATCCCATTCAGATGGAATTAAATATTGGGTGCTTCATGTTTTAAAAACCAGCTTTTGACCTCCACTAACACGAGACATCCAGAGTGAAATGATTATGAAGGAGAAACCAGTCGGTCGCCTGAGGCAGGTGTATCCTAGCTACATCAATGATATACTTGCCAAATACTATTACGTGTTCTAGGTAAGAGCGATTGTCCGGCCAGATACGAAAAACCACTAAACAAAACTACCCTTAAGAAGTGGACAAAAAATGTGTGGAAACTATTCCCCTACGAATGCAGTGACACATAAAGCCCGAGGAAAGGGATTAAGCAAGAAGTAGAACACGGAATACCTTGTTACATAGAAGACTCCAAAAAAGCGGTAGACCTGCACCGTTCTAAGGGACTGTGTAATAATTACCTGGAGGGGAAGTGGGGGGGGGGGGGGGGCATAGGAGAAAATAACAACAAGAGAGAGAGGGGGTTGGATGTAAAATTTAATACATACAGGGGGGGCATTACTTTTTCATTCCTTTTTGCAAACTGGAAAAGTAGTGGAAGAGTTATTAGACTTTCAAATATAAATACTAACTTTGGAAAAAAAACTGACAAATTTATCAACTCTAAGGTGTTCTGATCTATGAACCGTTGTTTTCCTAACTGTCATGCAGTAGGAAAGGAATGCCTCTGTTATATACGTTAAAGCAGTGCTACTTTATTTGCACTAGGATTTAATAAAACAGGAAACTTTAATTAAACGTTGCAAAAGTAGCGCTTTAATGTTATTCAACGAAAAAGAAAGATGCCAATGTTAGCACACATGGCATCATAATTTAGCAGAATGAAAAACCTAACTGTTGAAATTTTAATAGCAATACAAATTTAAAGTATGGTAAATAAGACATGTAAAAGATGTAAAAGCGCTTACCAACAAGCTGCTGAAAATGTATTTAAAGCAAAAAGGTCTTAAGACAAGTGGAAGCAAGGCTGAGTTGATTGACCGAGTTCTCACCCACGCACTCGGGAACCTTAGTGCCAGAGATGCTGTAGAAGATGAGGAATCTCCCAATTCATGCGACGACGACACAAGTTCAGTGTTCAGTGATTCTGATGACTCTTCAAATGACTCTTCGACATACGTCGAAGAGTCATTTGAAGTGATGTTTGTACCGGAGGAAGAAATCCAGCAAGTAAACTAGGTATGAGGGAATCAATGGGAGGAGACTTTTTCAAGGGAGGGGGAGGCAGGGGGTGGGGTTAGCCTTAATATTATCATTATGTGAGGGGGGCATATTTCACCAATTTCCCAACCCCACCTCCAGGTAATTATTGCACAGTCCCTAAACCTCTTATTTCACTGATCTCCTTTAATCTGCACCTCCATTGTTTTCAGGGATAGGGGCATTGTTATTTGACAGTCCCTATTGTTTTCCCAGCTAATCAAAAACAATCTTTCAAATAGGTGCGAGATCAAAAAAGACAAAATTTGAGAGGATGTAGGTGTAAATACCTAAATACATATATACCGTGACCTAATAAACGCCCAATTCTAAAAGAAAGCCTCTTACCCTATAAACGCCCCCTCTACGCTGTTAAAATTATATTAGACGCCCATCTTTAATAAACGCCCGCTTTCTCAATAGTAAAATTGGAAGTTGCAAATAATGGTCTTAAAGGAGAGAAAGTAACAAGAGATAAACCTCTTGGAGCAAGGGCGAGACAACAGCAAAATAAACTGACATATGGTGTAGCCTCCCGAAATCAAGCACAAGCCACATGGGTGGGAGGCGAGAGCTGTTACCACTGAGCCACCCTTGGGTTCTTAACCTGTTTAGCAGACACAATCAGCTAAAAGAGTGCTATATAAAACACCCCACGGTTGCTAAAGGATTGTTTTCATCCACTCGCTAAGGGGTCATTAAGGACGGCGTGTTACTGAAGAAAATAGGAGAGAAGGCGTAAAAGAGAAAAGTAGACGGACAGCTACAATCGAAAAGTAAAAAAGCGGGATCATCGTGATGCCCCATTTGCCATTTGCCACATTTGTATTGTCACAAATACTCAGGACTCAGTATTGGAGGGACTGGAAATAGGGCTGTACTGACGCTGCACAAGTGCAACGCAGCAATGATTTGTTTAAAAATATCAGTTGCTTATAATATTTTTCACATTTTCGAATATAGGTTTGTGGCCTGGAGCCCCGTATATCTCTTCTCCCGAAGTTTCGGTGACAGTCTTTAACAACGTCAGCTTAAAATGCCTGGCTGGAGTAAGACCAAGCGACTGTTACGACAACGAATTACAGTGGCGTTTTAGCAACAGCTCGAGGCCCTTAAAATCCGGTGAGAAGTATGAAATTCAAAAAAGGAGAACCAAGACAAAATGCAGAACAGATTTCATGATCACCATTTTTAACGTTACTTATGCTGATGAGGGGAAGTATAGCTGTCACTGGTTCTGCGAGAAAGACGATCCCAGTGTCTTCAGGAGTTCTACAATCCAGTTGAAAGTAGTAACAGGTATGAATAATTGTGTGATAATTAGCAGTGCATTTTCAAAAGGTGTTAGAGTAGGTGAAATTTTTCGTTACAAAGAAGAGGGAGGCAAAAAGATAAATGCTGAGAAAATGTCAATTAATGACAGATGGAATTTGCAACTTGAGCCTATCCAGTGTGTGCCGGTTACAAGAAATCTTTCTCTTCATTTTGAGTTATTGTTTTGCAAGGAAACGATCGTGCAATGTGTAGTTCCAGAAAATATCCATACCCCTCACGGAGGGCAACTAGGGTTTGATAGATTTTGCTAGCATAATTTTTGGCATAATTGGTCATTACGAGGATAACTTTCAATGCATGTATTTCCCGAAAAAAGCACTGCTAGCATAATTTGCACTTTTGGCTAGTTTTGCATCGCAAAATTGTCATGCAACCAATTTTTTTTTGACCCGAGACAAGTGTTACGGGCAAATGAAAGTAACAAAATCAATTTTTTGTCCGTTTATTGTCGCATTTATGTGACCTGGGTCCCAAAGGTAAAGAATTAGAATCTTTCCACAGGACCCAAGACATGCGCATAACTGACAAGCTCTGTTATCCAAGAGAGCGTCCGTGTGCTGGTATTTTCTTTGAATTTTTATAAATGTTTCTCCCCTCCATTTACTTGTTTGTTGCATTGTTATTGAGGTATTTTTACCAAATTTCTGCATATTTAGCTAAAATTAAGCGTAATTTACAAGAATAAGCTTAATTATTGGCATCATTTTAGAAACATAGGAGCACTGCTAGTAGCATACTATGCCACTTTTTCGAGTACAATCTCAAAGCCTAAGGGCAAGGAAAATTCCGAGGGCAGGGGAGGGGGGAAGGCAGTTCAAAAATGAGGCTATTTCCGAGGTGGTCTGGGTGGTTTTTCCGGAGGCGTCTTGGTAAGATTGGTGAGTTATTAAAAAGCAACATCTACTCTGTCGAGCAAGCTGTCAGTTATTTCCGACGAACTTTTATTCATGGACGGCTGAATGTGTTTTGAAACAATACTAATTTTAGCACTGAAGCACATGTGCCATTCTCGTCCCCAGAACCCGTCGTTTCTTGGCCAGTGGTTCAGGGCGGAAAAACGTTCTGCGCAAGCTTCTGCGCATCCCTTATCCCAGGCTCAAGGCGGGCTTTTCTGTGTGTTGACTGTGTTTGTTTGTTGCTGGAGTTCTGAGTGAAATGCACGAGGTGCGAACGTTTGTTCCCTGTAAAGCATTTTTATTTGACATGTTTGCTTTTTTTACGTCGCTTGAAAATCACTTTGGATTCGGAAAAACCAATGTTAAAGGAAAAACGGATCATTCCGTCAGTCTGAGGTGGAATAAAAGGTTTTGAACATTTCTTAAGAGGCGAGTATTTTTCTGATTGTGCATCCGATTAATTTATGAGTTGATTTCGCCGGGTTGAATTAAAACCCGCTTGTATTCTGTTATTAGTAGTTACGGTTACTTTTTTACATGCCCAGATTTATTACCTTTGCAGAACCAGCTTTATCTTTGTCTTCAGTCAAAGAACCATATTGCTGTTATCACGCATCAGAGTGAACAAACTTGTGCGCTTATTAAACTTTCTCGAAAATAGAAGGCCAGCAAGCTTACTCAAGATCATTTTTCTGTTGCTCAAGTAATAATAGTTGGAGTTTTTTCATTTTTCATTGCATAGTTTTGTTTTCCAGTGCACTGCGAAAGTTTCTGTTCTTTATAAGAATAACTTTCTGTACGCAAATTGTCCTTTTCACTCGCTGTGAAGTAGAGAACGACAACTGCCAGCAGTAACTTCAAAACAATTGACTCTTTTCCCGTAAACAACTGCTGCAGCTTGATTTGACTGAGGCGAGCAAAACAAACCCTTATGTGCAATCTTCTGTATTTTCTAATGATCGGCTGAGTTTAATTTGCTTAAACGAAGACCCTTGCATGGACCAGTTAAGCGTATTGATAATAGCTAAATGGTGAATCATGGCTTGGCTGCCAAGTTGCAACTGATCTTTTGCTTTTACGATCTTTAGGTGGGTTGTTTTCGTACAGAAAATTCATTTCTTCATTGTCAGCAACAAGGTTTTGAAATAATGTAACTTTAATTTTGTTTGAAGGAAATCTTTCTTACTTGTAGGTTTTTGACAGATGTTATGCGTGTTCAACTTGACAACACAAAGCAAAATTTATATATCTGCGCGAAACGAGCAAGTTTAAAAAACTATAGTTGCTTTGAAACCGATTTTTGGGAATATTTTACCAGATAAAGATTGACCTTCTTTCTGCTCACATATCAACGCAATAACTTCTACATTGAGGATTTTGTTTATATTTTAGTGATCTGCGAAACTTCGAGTGTCCGATCGAGCGAGGGTTTTAAAATATTCGCTCGAGTGAGACAAAGTTCAGTGACTTCAAACACATTGTGGGCAAGCGTTAATTTTTTTGGGCAAATCACTGTCCAAAGATATATTGTTTTTGTGTCCACAGTAGAGCTCCGGACCTTATATATCCAGAAACGTCCTTAGATGAATACATTTTGTGAATGCATCTTGAAAAAAATGGGACCTACGCATGCACATTTCCAGCACAACGCTAGGAAATTAATGTCGTTAAAGTCCGTTTTATTATGAGGTATTCTTCGAGAAAATTAAGTAACCACAAGGTTATAACCACAGCTTGCAACTTTTGAAGACAAATTGCCTGTTCTTTCCAGGTTATGGGTGGAAACATTATATTTTTAGGCAAGAAAATATTTGAAATCCCGCCATTTTTTCAAACCCGGCCAGGGGATCTGGGCTAAAAAGTCCACGCATGCTCATTACGTTTTTCCGCCCTGAAGGCCAGTGGTAGGTTACAAATTAAGCCGAGTGGCTCTGGGGACGAGAATGCACACGTACCAACTCCGCGGTATGGCCAGCACCTTACGCATGCGCACAACCATATCACCCGTTGAGTGGCAGCCATGGACAGCTGTTTTGCCCTTATTGGGGCTCATCAGGGTTATGGTTTTGCGCATGTGTAAGGTACTGGCCATACCGCAATCTCGTTCCCAGAGTCCTCGCGTTACCCTTGTCCAGCGGAACAACAAATTAACAGTCAACATTAATACACAGCAATAGTAAAAAGATAAATTAATAAATTATCTTTCGTGGACTTGTATATATTCGGAAAACAATCACCCCAATCAGGAAGTTTTGGAAAGCTTTTTTTCCAAGCCCTTACTGCGGAGGGTTAAGACTATTGTTCTATCTTCCATCTGACAGTACTCTAAAGTTACTCCAAGCAGATCAGAAACCGTTCTATTCGGAGGAATAGCAGAAATTAATTGAAAATAGTTCAAAAAGATATGTCTTTAGTCTTTTCCTAAAAATGTCAACAGATGAGCTTGATTTTATGTAAACACGCAGCGAATTCCAAAGTCTTGGTGCGCAAACCGAAAAGGATCTATATCCGTACGTTCTAAGATTAAATGGGGGCGAATTAGGCAACAGTTTCGCAGCAGACCGCAAACTACGCAGCGGAGAGTAAGGAGATCACTTAAGTACTGAGGAGCCAAGCCTTGCATCGCCTTATATGTAAAAAGCAGCACTTTAAATTCAATACGCTGATCAGCAAGCAGCCGATGTAACTGAAAAAGCAGTGGCGTAACGTGATCTGATTTTCATGACATGGTGACAGGCCTGCAATCCTGGACAAAAGTCCTTGGGACAGTACTGGAATATTCATACTTTTCTGTCATTTCTCGGTTCCTCCTTAAGACAGTGCATACTTGCAGTTCTCCCTCCCCCCACCCAATACAAAGTTGAAACTCGAAAAAAAATTCTAGATACACTCGTGCAACACTGTTTGTGAGGTGAGGGAAGGGGTTGGACCTGTGTGAATTGGAAAACGCCCCAGAAACGCGAAAGTGTCCGAAGACTTTTGTCCATGATTGTAGGTTCAGAATTCAAAACATATTGCAGACGCTGTTATAAGTTCTTGGGGAGACCATGGCCTGCAATGAAAGAATACCATTTCCTTAAACCGATTTTCCACCATTTCCATGCAATGAAGAGATAGAAAAAAATTGAAATTAAAAAAATTAGGGGAAAAAAAAAGAAGAAAAGAGAAAAAGATCCCATACAGCTTTACGCCCACCTACTTGTTATTCCTATACTGTTATAATTAAGCAGGCGTTTATGGTTTAGATTCATCGGACGGCTTTCTACTATGCGTGCAGACAAGAAATCGGAGAAATACCCGGCTGAAAATACAGATCGTTCATAGTCAGCGATTAATGAACGTGTAACGCTGGTTAAAGTGGCTCATTTCTGGCGATTAAGTTTTTCTATGAAATATCACTGTTATTGAACATATGCCACAGTTTTTTTAAAGCCTAATTTTATAAGCCGTGCTTTTTTGTACTTTTTATTGGATCATTTCAGTTGTACATTATCGAGGTCTGTCACCCTTGTCATTAGCGACTTTAAGATCCAACGACGGGACGGCAATGAGAATGTCGCTTAAAAAGTGAATTTGCTTTCTTTCAGTCTTTATCGAAATTATTCCTCCCCACTTACTTTGTCAAATGTTGGCGATCCCTCCTGGAGTTGAATTCCTAGGGACATATCTAAGTAGAGAAAGAGAAATTGAATTTCGTCGTCGCTTGTTACGTCCCCCATAAAACCCGAAATTAGGCATTTTCACGTTGTGGTTGTGCAAAAACGGGCGAAGAGCAAAGCAAAGTTGTTGTTTAGTTTATAAAACCTACTGTTTATTTGACGTTCTCGTTGCCGTCCGCGTCCCTAATTTTGCCTTGTAACCTTCTTGAGAGCACTTTCGTTGTCAGCTTTCGTAATCTGAATTAGTAATTGAATTGACGGAGGTAGTCCCAGTGTATAACATAAAAAAGTGTTTCTAGTAGTATAACCATGATAACGTTTCTTGATGAATTGTCGTTTCATGAACATACTACAATTCTATTGCCTTTTAAAAACTTTAATTCATTTTGACTTTTATCGCGCTATAGTTTGTAGTTTTTATAACATCTCGGCATTGTACATTATTAATGGTTGACAGCTGACAGCCACGAAAAAGAAAGAGTATAGGTCTCCCTTGTAACTTTTTAAAGGCAATTTCGTTATCACCTTATGTAAGTTGAGTACATAATTTGAATTCATGAGTGCTTGGAGTACTCTACCATGTTGGAAATCAAGCCTCCTTGGTGGATACGTAAGGATAGTTTAGGGATAGGTAAGGATAGTTTAGGGATAGTCTATGACGTCACCCATTGTTATAACCTAGGGAAAAAATGCCTTCCTCCATCCTAATAACTGTCTTCCTGCATACTAATTCGGTACAGGTTTACTAATGAGCGTCTCTCTACTCAATAAGCACAATAGGCTTGCCTTGGCTTGCCCGTTAAGTAACTTGAGCCCGGTTTTCAGACCGTCTATTAAAAGGAAAATAGGAATAAGAGAAGCGGTCACCTAGCAACGCGAGAAACGCCTTCCTATATCTTATTTAGCGCTAAAACACAGATATATAAACAAAACACATACAGAAAGTGGAGTTGAAAAGTCTTTATTTCTATTTAGTTTATGTCTTCTTATTTAGCTCTAAAACTCGGATATATAAACAAAACAAACACACATATTCACAATGTGGAGCTGAAATTTCTCTGCTCCAATTTCAGAACCGTTTTCTTCGTTCTATCGCGAGGAAATGAAAAACTATTAAAGTCTCAGAGTTTCACGCACCGTTAATAAGTTAATTATGCAAGTTTACAAGCCCAAAGTTGAATACAAATTAGCTCTACAGGAAAGACCCATGGGAGAGAATCTTGACGTGTTATTATATAAACAATTTTAAATAACTTAGCAAGGATCAATTAAAACACGCGACTAATAATTGGTAGCAATAAAACCACGAGAGAGATACCGTTTAAAAAACTTTATTAAAAGCAGTGACAGAGAGAGTCAAATACACAGCGATTTGCAAGGAATTGAAATTAATTAATCTTCATCTTCGTTCTTCTCTTTAGAAGGGGAATAGAAATTGGTTTCCAAAGTCTTCACGTTTTTGTATGTAACTGCTCCGCAATCGTGACACCGAAGAAAGCCCTCTTTCATGTAATTTCTCCCCTCAGGAATCTGGTGATCGCATATAGGACAAAACTTGTAGTAATCGTGCCAAAAGCATTTAGGACATTTCCTGATCAATGTCCAGTACACCTTTTGAGTTCTCGCAATGTTCACAGGGACTTTTAGAGTGAGAAGCGGTGGACCTTTCAGGGCTACTACTTTCTGTTTCCTGACTGTCGTTTTCAGTGTCGTTGTCGCTCTCTTGGGTACCTTCAGCTTCAACGCCATTCTCAGACGCCACTTCCTCCTCCTCCTGATTTTCAATATTCGATGAACTCTCCTCATTATTACTCTCGTTATCGGAAGTATTTTCTACATTTTGGTAGCCTTTTTCCTTTTCTATTAAATCACTTGACAACTTTTTGTTCTTGATTAAACCTTTATCGATTCCTAACTCTGCAAGTCCATGTAGTAACGTATTCAGCGCACGAGGCTTGGTAACCTCATTATTATGAGGGAGTAACTCATACTCAACTAGCTCAGCGATGTTTGTGACGGGAATAGTGTGTTTATTTCGAAGTAATTGTCCGCTGAGAGTCCAGAAAAGAATATCTTTGGACGCGGCCATACTATGCAGCAAATCAGAAGCACGCTTTTCCGACACTGCGCGGGAAAGATGACTCAAAACATCTTTTATTCTTGGTTCTTCTTTTATTCTCTTTTCTTCATCCTCGCTTTCATCACCAGAACTTTCGTTTTCTTCATGTTCACTCTCGTGTTCTTCTTCAACCAAATCTATCTCTCTCTTCATTTTTGATGAGTACCCGTGACAGACTTAGCTTCGAATGATCAACCTAGCGATGCGTCACCTCTTTTATAGCATTAAAAATCCTAAGCTTGAAACAACAGGGGCTAATACATCTTTAATAAAACCACTACCCTCTTGTAGAAGGACTCGCTTCTTTGTTTTGTAAGGGACATTTGGACTGGCCAGGTCAAGTAAAGCATCCTTATATGGCAGCAATATCCGATTATTTTCTTCGGAGATAGGAATGTGTCCCATGAGTACATTGTATAAGACTTGGACTAGTGCATGTAGTTATTGTGGAGTAGCTGTCTTTAAAAGAAACTGGCGCTGATAAGCAGGGCAATCAGCTAACAGCTGAACAAAACCACGATTGTTGTTCACTACACGAGACATTGGCAGTCTTTTATAGAATCTCGTGGAGAAAAAAGAGTGAAACGAGCGGTCGAAGGATAGCATGAGGAGGAGGAGGAGGAGGGAAAACAATAGAAATGAGGAGGACGAGGAGGGAAAACAATGAAGACCTGTATAAATGCGCAGCCTTCTAACATATTCTCAGTCTCCATTTTGCTCCTGAGGAGTTGACATGAGTTGATTCTGTTGTCTGCGAAAAATGATTTAGTAGAAAAGATAATATGTAAAGGCACGTGATGTCTAAACACCGCAATGCTGGTCTCACCCCATTTCAAACAGTTCCAATGTTTCCACAGAAATGTCAGCAATTGAATGTACGCAGGTACGTGCACGAGGGTATAGCAGGACTATAAATACAGGATTAGTGCAGAACACTCCTTTCTAGCTTAGTTTTCAGCCACCGGAGCAGTCAAGAAGGGATAGTTCAGTCAAGACCCACGCAAATTTTCTTACTCATGACTGACTGCGCAGTTGAAGAACATTTTCCACAACCTATAGCGGCTGCTGAAGAAGCCCAAGTTGCACCAGGGCAACCGGCACCTGCTCCACAACCTGGACCTGCACAGCCAGCTCAAAATGAGGCGCAGGATGCGGAGCTCGAGGTAAATTATTTGTCCTATGTTTTCGGGTTTTGGTTAGTTCATAATTTTGGAGCATGTTTCCGTGGTACGTTACGCAGTTGCCTCGTTTGTTACGTAGTTTTAATCACTTAGAACAGAAGTTTTTAAACGTCCTTCTCAGGTTTTTTTTATGCATTTTCGTTGCCTGCTTCCACGAGTTCAGTGGGAATTTGTTTGTTTTTTTGTTTTTTTGCTTTAGTGGTTGGCAAGTTTTCCTTCGTCGATCCAAATTATGTCATTTTATCATTGTCTTGTGGCTGGATAGTATTTTGTTGTTTGTAGCGAAATATATATTTCTTAGTGCACATTCCGTTACCCCGTCGGTTTGGTAGCACGAGTGTCGCGTTACGTGGGTGTAGGTTCGTGAGCGGCTCGTGACTTCTCGCATGCTTCCTCTTGGGCTTCGTGGGCGCTTTTGTATATCGCTACGCGCGCGTTGTTCAGGGCCTAATCGTGATTGGCATAGATCCTGTACGTGTATGCGTGTAGTTTTACAAGGTTGTGCGGGTGGTCGTGTGTGCCTTTAGATTCGCTTGGGTCCGCTTGCGCCAAGGGGCGTTTGTGGGTTCGCGTAACCCTGTTCAAAAGCGTTTGTATGCATGCGGCTTAGGAGGCCGCGCGAGGATGGCGCCTTGTCACTTGCGCGTAAGTAGGTACGTAACTTGTAGACCTGGATACCTTGTTCCTGGGTCCATTAATCCTTGGGAGGAACCTTGATCCCGGGGGGGGGGGGGATTAGAGTTTTCTTCTGAATTAATCATAGGCCGCGTATAGTCACGGGCATTCTGTATTAAAGTTGTTATAGACGGAGTTATATGTCCTGTGTAGTCACAGGGGTGCTTCGTCACAGGGATTTGGTCTGTAATTTGTTACAGATGTAATTATACGCCGTGTGTAATTACGGGGGTGCTTTGTCACAAGGATTTGGTCTGTAATTTGTTACAGATGCAATTATACGCCGTGATGTAGTCACGGGGGTGTTTTGTCACCGGATTCAGTCCGTAATTTGTTGCAGATGTATTTACAGGCCGTGTGTGTAGTCGCGGGGATGCTTTGTCCCTTGGATTTAGTCTGTGACTGGTTACAAATGAAGTCTCTACGTCGTATAGTCACCAGGGTGAATTGTTATACCCTTCACTGATTGACTTAAATGTTTTGATTAGTGGGGGTGAATGCCACCAGGTTATACAGAGGTATTCCGAAATTTAAAGATAATGGTAGTGCCCAACGACCAGCTGAAGAGTTTAATCCTTCGCCTTTTGGGCGACAAGGACCATGAAAAAGTATTTGATATAACAGCGAAAGTAGAAAAGCACTATCGTAGAAATAGTCGTGGGGGGTCTACGCTGAACTCTTGTGATAGGGGACATCGTGTGCGTGGCTCTCGGGGATCGGTAGACAACCGCTCCGTATGTTGTTTTTACTGTGGTAAAATAGAGCATTTCAAGATTAACAGTAATTAACGAAAGAGAGATCTGCGTGACCTCGAAGAGAAGAACAGGGCGCCGCAACCGCCAACAAAATGAGTAGTGAACAGTACGATCGATTAATGACAGTGTGTATTGATTCATTGAGTTTGTAAAGCTTAATAAACGTGTCTATATGGCAGCTATCCTTGGTACATGCGTTTTTGTTATTTTTTCGATTGTGGTCGTAGGTCACAGAGGCTTGATGGCTTTGAAAACAGGGTCTCTAGTTACCCTCCCAGGATTTCTGGGTCAAAGCTGTCATCTCTCTGCTGATTTGCTTGGGTATTCCCCTTCTAAATCTTGCGTTTTTGGTGATCCTTTTTGTAGGGAATTTTAACGTGGGCTTGGGAGTTCGATGAAGACTTTGACCAAATTATCACGAATGAAGAATTTCTGACGAATTCCATACAATGAGCGAATTCGGAGGGGACCCCCACTAAGGTCCGCAGGAAGATGGCAGCAGATAAAGTACTTCAAAAAAAGTTCGCATGCGTGGAGCGAGGCGAGGCTATTGGTGATGTGCGCGAGTTATTTTTCCGAGACCCGGATCACTTTAGAGCGGGCGAGTTGCATTCTCACTCATCGTTTTGGGAGACAATTGCGGAACGGAATCCTTCAACAATGAAAACAGAGGTTTTAGGGTGGATTAGAGATAAAGTGTCTATATTTCCATATTTCCAACATTTTACGGGGCTCTTTAAGGGTGAGCAGTATGACTCAGATCGTCCACCCAAAAAACTGTTTAGGAATAACATGTCTTGCAAGTCGTTTGCGAATTTTGTCCGGAAAACTCTACTTTATCGTCTGACTACTGGGGCCATTTCCTTGCTGGAAAAAGTGGGTGATGTTTAAGCCCCTCATATTGTGCTACCTTTGACTGTGGAGCCATCAAAACCACGTCTTTGTCATGATCGCGATACCTAAACCTCTGGATGCGAGACAAACCTTTCACCTTGCATAGCCTTAATGATTTACCACTGTACGTCGCGAAAGATTCGTATCAGACTGTGTTAGATGACAAATCTGGGTATGATCACATTCTTTTAACGGACGAAAGTCGCACCTTTTTTGGGATCCAGTGGGGTGGCTGGTACTTTACATATAACAGTTTGAAGTTTGGTTGGAAAATCTCACCTTACGTTTACCATACAACGGGACTGTTGGCTGCTAACTTTTTTCGTTCCATTGGTATTCCATGTTTGCCTTATATCGATGATCGACACAATGGACAACTTCAAGTTCCTTTAGAACAAGGAGAATATGGCACGCTAAGTACGGCTGATGAACGCTGGTCTGCAGCTGCCAAGTCTGCCATTTTCTTGGTCGCCTTTTACCTGGTACGGATGGGCTATTTTCTGGGTTTATCGAAGTCCATCTTGACCCCTCTGAAAATTATCCCATATTTAGGTTTTTTGGCAGACTCCTCTATGGAAGTATTTCACTTAATTCCCGAGAAGAAACATAAATTCGTTACGTTGGTTCAAGAAACACTGCAATCCACTCATGTTTCTGTTAAAACTTTGCAACGACTGGTAGGGACGTGCACCTCTTTTTCTCGGGCAGTGCCTGCGGCAAGGTTATTCACAAGAGAAATGAATACAGCCATTTCTAAGGGCATCCGCTCTCAAAAACCGATTTTGCTACGTGGTGCCTTGAAAGAGGAGATTTGCTATTGGTTATTCCTGGAGACGTGGGATAACCCATTACCTTGGAGGGATGAACGACATATTCAAGTGTCAGTAGCTACGGATGCATCTGTCTCAGGATGGGGGGCTACAATCCTTTCTCCGATCCGTCGGGAGGTTTTCGAATACTGGTCTGGGGAGGAGCTGACTTGGGATATAGCAACAAAGGAAGCGACGGCAATCAATAAGATGCTTTGGTTTTGTCGAGATCAATGCTGCTACGCACGAGTCGATGCGCTGGTGGATTATCAGGGGGGTTATCCATGCATGGAATAACCAAGGGGGGAGGAGTGCCCCTCTTAATAATGCCTTGAAGGTTTTATTTGCGACTACGGCTGAATTAGATGTTTTACTGCGTCTTTCTTATGTCCGATCTGCCGAGAGTCCATCTGTCCACGTTAGATTACCGCTTGACGGATAGAATGTGGCAGCACGTCCAACAGGAGTTTGGGGTTCTACTGGCCATACGTTTAATTTGATTTAATGGCATTGGATTCCAACGTGATGAAGGATCGATTTGGAAATAGTCTTCCCCACTTTACACCAAGTCCATCCCCTGGGTCTTCGGGTGTCAACCTTTTTGCACAGGATCTGACACAGTTCGGTAGCCGTATGCACCGCCCGTATGTTTTCCCGCCCTCGCTTTTGGTCGGCTCCGTTTTACGGTTCCTTAGGCAAATGGAACAATCCTGCACAGTTGTTGTTTGAGATGTCTACCCCAGAAAATACTGGTGGCCGATGCTACAGTACAGTACAAGAAAGGCTTGGAAGATGGCCGATAGGGGTGACCCCGATGTCCTATTGGTTCCATCGAGGCAGGGATGGGTCCCTCATTCAGGAATCCCCTGAGATCTTTGGGTTTTTTCTGTTGAATTTTATCGTATCATATTGTATTGAAGAGTTGGCTTTGTGACCGTGGACGCGTTTATTGTGGAGCTATGTTTGATCAGAATTTTAACAAACACATCTGCGATTTATTCTTTAGGAGTTTCCTGTAGTGGCAAAGTTGTTTATTCCGTCGGTACGTCGTCCTGTTTGTAGTCACGCCAATGACAGTGATTTTCGTTTTTGCCAGCGTTGTGGATATAGGAGGAGGGTCCTAACCTCAGCAACGACTAAGCCGCCAAGTGTTGACCTTGCTTCCATTAATCAGCGGTTGCAGCAGTTGCTGAACTTTGACCAGGCGACCAGCTATTCCAAGCGGAAAGATTCATTGTTGAAGGAATTGGAAGCATTTTCGTCCGCTCCACCAGGGCGCGTTTCTCTGGCCACGGTGTGTCGATTCCTTATATTCAAGGACAAAGATGGCAGGACTCAGGTTCACCGTAACAGTTGTAAATTTATTGGTCAAAGGGGTAAACATTCTTGTGGTTGCCCACTTCGGTTGTCATATAATACTGTCGATTCATATATTGGGAAGTTAAGATCTATTTTTCACGCTATTGGGAGGGATGGTGAATGGGGCAGGAGGTTGGGACTGGGTAATCTGGCAGCTGACAAATGTGCAAAGGATTATTTTCGAGTGGTAACTGCGGAGCAATTACAAGCCAGAATAACACCTAAGCAGGCTACACCCTTCTTCGTGGATAAGCTCACTCCGTTATCTCTCTTTCTCGATAGGCAGCTCGGTGAGACTGACTCGCCCCTACAAAATTTTATTATTGGTCGGGATCAGGCTTACTTTAGAACGGCTTTCTTTAGTGGTGATCGGCCTGGAGATTTAGGCCAAGTGAAAGTACCCGAAATTTTGCGTTTTCCAATGATGATGGGTTTTTGTTTAATCATATCTGGGGGAAAACTCTGCGAGATGGCGATCACAAGGTGTTTGGAATTAGCCGGAACCTGCAAATGACTATGTGTCCCACTAGGTAAAATCAACGCCGTTGTTTTCTTAGATCTCAAAAAGGCCTTCGACACAGTCGACCATGAGATCCTTTTATCAAAATTAAGCAATTACGGCATATATGGTAACGCGCACCAATGGTTTAAGTCATATTTAGAGAATCGTACTCAAATGTGCTCCATCAACGGATCGCTCTCTCAAAGCTGTTTATTAAGTTGTGGTGTTCCCCAGGGGATGATTTTAGGTCCACTACTATTTCTGTTATACATCAACGATCTTCCAAACTGTCTTTCAAACTGTGAGCCGAGGATGTACGCTGATGACACCCACCTTACATACGCAGGTGATAATGCAGACAATATTCAGTTGTATCTAAATCAAGATTTAGAAAATGTTCACAATTGGCTGAGAGCAAACAAACTTACTCTAAATATGACTAAAACCGAATTTATGCTTATCGGATCTAGGCAGAGGCTAAGTACTCTCACAGAGTCCCCGACATTTGCAATTAATGATTTTCAAGTTAGCCAGGCCACTACTGCAAAATCACTTGGAGTGACCATCGATGACAGACTTGATTGGAGTGGCCATATCGAGAAAGTAACAAAGAAAGTCGCTTCTGGTATTGGGGCCATAAAACGAATAAGGCACCTTGTCCCTCAGGCGACCTTACAACTAATATATCAAGCTTTAATACAGCCACACTTTGATTATTGCAACATTGTTTGGGGAAACTGTGGGATAACTTTACAGAATACGGTTCAAAAGCTACAAAACAGAGTAGCCCGTGTTTTGACCTACTCAAGCTATGATGTAGAAGCTGGTCACCTTTTCAAACTTCTAGGGTGGAAAAACCTAGCTTGCCAGCAACAAATTCAAAGAGCTACGATGGTTTACAGGTCTCTGCATGGGTTGGCTCCAAACTATCTTAGTTCTAAATTTGAAAGGCGAGAAGTCGCATATAACCTAAGGGACTCTGAAAATAAACTCAATGTTCCATTACCGCGCACAAACTATTACGAAAACAGCTTCAGCTATAGTGGCGCCATTCTCTGGAACAGTCTGCCTTGTAACTTAAGGGAAGCAGAGTCCCTTGGGCAATTTAAACGATTACTCAAAGAACTGTAAGGCACGGCATTCGTGGAAAGCAGCTTTTTTTATTTAAATATTTTTGTTATATTAGTATTAGGCATTTTTAAGGCTGACGAATTTTGTACCGTGGATAAATAAAGATTATCTATCTATCTATCTATCTATCTATCTATCTATCTATCTATCTATCCATCCATCCATCCATCCATCCATCCATCCAGACCGACCGACCGACCGACCGACCAACCACCCAACTGAGCGTGATTTATATCGTGCAGAATCTATTTCATCAGGGGAAAGGTAGCCGCAACATAAGCGTAAACAGCCATTACCTTGCTGGTATTCAAGAATCCACGAGACAAATTGCAAATCTTGACTCTGGCGAAGCAAATGCAGTATCCCGGGCAGACGGATTTCTTTTTAAACCAGGACGAAGAGGCTGTAAAAAGACCTTTTGGTTATCTTCTGATTGATCTGAAAACTACTACCCAAGACAATTGTCGGTTGCCAACAAACGTCCTGCCCTGTGAAGAAGGCTTTAACCAAGCCGGGTTTCAAGAAAATATTCCTCAAGAGCTTCTAAAATATCTGAAGCAGCAAACTCTTTCGCCTGTCCCACTTCTTCCAGCTGTGCAAGAAATACAAGGCAACATGGATGATGTGCTTTCGCGAAACGATCTTCGGGACGATGAAAAAGCTAAACGATACTTTCAGTTGCAAAACAGATACTTGGCTTTTAAAGAACAATTAAATACAAGAACACGACCGGAAGAAATAATCAGCACTGTTCCAGACTTAACATAAAGGACGCAAGATTCTTCGACAGCAACGACAGCATTCTCCACTCCCCCAACCCCTTTAATGTAACACCTGAATTAACACAAGCGGCTCTCTCTCAAAATCCTGACAAAGAAAGCCTCACCCCTCCACTACCCTTAAATCCTGCTTTCCTGATCCCTCCTCCCACAGAAGAAACCCCATCACAACAAGGCCCGAAGCGCAAAAGGCGTCGGATTCAATTTGTAAATTATTTGGATAATCATAAAGCTCATGCCAAACAGCCGAGGAAACGTCGGCATAAGAAATTCAAACCTTACAAGTACTCCATGGGCGAAGAAGATGGAGATTAATTAATTTCCGTTCCTTACAAATCGCTTTGTATTTGACTCTATTTGTCATTGTTTTTAATAAAGTTTTTACAACGGTATCTCTCTTGTGGTTTTATTGCTAGCAATTATTAGTCGCGTGTTTTAATTGATCCTTGTTAAGTTATTTAAAATTGTTCATATAATAATACGTCAAGATTCTCTCCCATGGGTCTTTCCTGTAGAGCTAATTTGTATTCAACTTTGGGCTTGTAAACTCGCATAATTAACTGATTAACGGTGCGTGAAACTCTGAGACTTAAATAGTTTATCATTTCCTCGAGATAGAACGAAGAAAACGGTCCTGACACAGTCACGTGTCTTCGGCCTTCGGCCGACGAAACGAAGCTCCCCGACGCACGCGAGAAAATACCTCTGGTATCCAGGGTAAGCTACGGCAGGATCAAGGTAGGTGTGTTTCAAAAGTTGTTCAGGGATGGCTCAGCGGGTTCTTCGTGATACACGGTAAGTCTTCGGCTGTTTGAATCTGTGTTTACCCAATTTTAAGGTAACGGACTCATTTCATGAGATGTTTTTGCCATATTTTGTGGTTGCACAAGTTCCTTTTTTTTGTAAATGCCTTCTCATCACGACTGGATCTTATAATTACAGAGGACACGAGCTCAGTTAGCCAGCTAAGACCCGCTTTTGTCCTCGCCGAAGCGTAGTGGACAAGTTCCACTGTCAACAAGTGACAGTGTAGCAAGAGAAGAGGTTTTAACATTATATAAGCTTTAACATACCTGTAACCCTTTTAATCTGACCGCATATTATTGGAAACAATTTCCCACTTCCATTTATAGTACAGTACCTTTGATCACAATTTGATATATTTATTTTGTTGGCGTCATAGAAACCAGGCCTCCCGCATCTGCACCAGAAAATTCCACTAGCATTAACAAAGTTATTTACATTTCACTTGGTGTCACGTCCGCTATTTTGCTGTTGTCGGTCGCTATTTTCGTCTGGTGCTACAGAAGAAAGAAGCTAAAGACTATTGAAAGGTTTGTGGAGCTCTGCTAATGCGTAGCTGGCGGATTTTTGTTTCCTTCTTTTTTCTTTTCAGGGGCACCCAACGGCAATTTTCGGGAAAATATCTGTTCGGAAGACGATTTGAGATCTAGAATTTTCGGAGCATTTGTTGTAAAATTTCTTGCTTGCCTACCTCTCCTAGGATTTTCGAACATCTACAAAATGGTGTAATTACCCTTTTTTAACGGATTTTGACCCTAAAAAAGGCCACCTAGAATTTTCGGGAGCCTTTTCCTGGCTGAAATTTTCGAGAAGGTAAGTTTTTATCCCTATTATTTTCGGATCACTAGACTTTCAGCTAGGAAATCCGAACTGATGAAAAGTTTTTAGGGGATAAAAATATGCCTATATCTACCGTTTGAATACTAAAATACATTCAACAATGCTTTGTTAAGTGGTTGTGAACTATATCCTCGTTGGGTGCCCCTGTCTTTTCACTGGTTGGTAAAGTAAAAGATTCAGCCGGGCGAAAGCTAAACCGAGGACGAAAAAGAAATGATAGGGAAGGGGGCGAGGGGAGAAGTAAGTGAGAAAAACCTCCTATAGCCAACCCCTTGAGATTTTTAAAACACCCCTTCCAGTTTTTATGAAAGGATGATGAGACATGTTTTGTGGTCTGACGTCAGCCGACAAAATGTCGCGCCAAAGTTTCTTTGTTTACGATCGGTTAATTAACAATTAATGAATGAGGAAGAGTATCTTATGAAGAATTATGGAGATCGAGGAGGGTGTTATCCGTCGAGGCCGTAGGCCGAGGCGGATAACACCCTCCGAGATCTCCATAATTCTTCATATGATACGAAAGCCGAATTCAATAACTGTTTTCTTATTCATCCAGAATAATTCCTAGTTTAAAAACATAGCTGAAAAATGCTTACCTGCATCGATGTTAAGTTCACCTTCAGTACTGTACGTTTAGGTTTGTCAAGCTCCGCAAATACTTTCCAAATAGCAGATTTTCGCCCTCCGAGTTGTCTTCTTGCTGTTTTTGCCATGTTTTTAGCTATTATTTGGCCTAGTTCCAGCTGTAGTTCTTACTCTTGAAACGAGTGAAATGTCCGCTATTTTTTTTTTCACAACCAAAACAACTCAATGTCGTCCCCAGGTCTTCTCGGTTAACGGTGCCTTAACTTGTAGAGGGCTGCATTTTTGACGTCATCTCCTCGTTAAACACAAAATTCTTCCAAATTTGGTCATCAGTAACTGGTTATGGTGAATTATGCGTGTGCTTTTAGCCAATCAGAATTGGGGAAATATTTTGAATGAATAATAATGTTTTTTTATTAGCGCTTTCGTGGTAATTATTCTCTCCCTTCGCCCCCTCCCCCATCGTTTTCTGTTTCGACCTCGGTTCAGCCGTGTTCGCGCGGCTGTCACTCTCACTTTGCAAGCCACAAAATAAAAATAATAATAATAAAAGAAAAACACCAAAGAACCTCCAGCTATGCTGGCTAAACACGGAAATAAATCTAACACTAAGAAAAGCTTTTGTTTTGTCTTTTTATCTAAACATAGCGATTAATCTTCGCTCCCCGTGACGTTATTGGCTAAATTACATCACGTGTCAACAAAACCGACGTAGTGCACCTGCCAAGATGACAGATAACATTAACTAGAAGTCAAAACCGTTACTTAATTTGCAATTCTTATGAAAAATAATCATCCCCAAAGAACGTTTTCATTGTCGAAAGATGCATGGAAAAAAATGAAAAATCCTACGAATAGTCTGATGAAGACGAATTTTGTTTTTAGATACGCCTAAAGTGAATTAGGATTGAATAAATTCTTTTTTTGTAGTTATTGTTTCTAAAAGATGGTGCCCTTGACTGAATCGTCCTTTTAAAGAAAAAATCTCCACTCGGCTATTCTGATCTAGCTTTTTTTTTTTCACGAGGAGAACATCTCAGCCTTGGACATTATTCTCCGATGCACCAGTAGCCAGGTGCAATAATTTTTGTTGTTGGCAAAGTTTACGGATATGCGAGTATATGTTACTCAAGATATTGTGCTCAGCGTAATAATTCGGCATTTTTTCCCCCCTTTTTCTAGGTCACTTTATTCACAAGAGAAGATTACTCCTCCTGACAAGCGGGAAATTCTGCCTGAGCAAATAGAGTTTGAGGAAGAGCTGGGGAGAGGAGAATTTGGTGTTGTCTACAAAGCAAAATTTAGACAGAGAGATGAGATGGAGGTGTTGGACAATGCGGAGGCTTCAAAATGGCCTGTATCATCCGCAAAGAAGGCAGCACAGGTGGTGGCTGTCAAAGTTTTACATGGTAAGAAATACCAACTGTTATCCTCATAGACAAAGGCCAGCATAAAGTCTTAACTGCCTTTCAGTCCTCTTCAGACTACTGTAAGAACCCTTTTGGATTTAAGTAACTCTCTGGGAACTTTAAGATCTCAAAGAAAATTTAGCAGAAAAAAAACTTGGCCCTTTTCGAAGACGTGATCGCATGATATTAAAACAAATTACACCACCTAAAGTCATTACTTTTTTAAAATCGGGATTGTCTCTCGTTAGTGAGGAGCAAGGCAAAGTTGGAAGTGTATTAAGTAATTTGTGGTTTCTTTATTCACTATGTAAGTGTGAAAAAAATAAATTAAGGCTGTTAAGTTCCAAAAAAGTAGGTTTTTAAAGTCTATTATCGCTAAACAAATGCCTCTCTGACGAATTTACATTTCCCGAAAACCAAAAAAAAGTAAATTGATCTTTAGAGCCTGAATTAAAGCCAAAGATGAAAATAAATTTAAAAATGCAGCCTCTAGTCAACACATGTATGACAACTCTTTCTGAAGGATCGGATGCATTTGATTATTTTGTCTCCCCTTTTTGTGATCCATGTTGCCCAGTTTACACCGCAAGTCATTTGATAATGAGAAGAAGGGAAAAAAATTATGAAACTGAGCTACGACATCACCGTGCTGAAGGCTAGACCCAGGGGATACTCTCTTATAGAAGTTATACAATTGTGAACAGGGCCGTAGGACATGGTTGTTGACCCCTTTATTTATGAAATTGGGAAAAGATTTCCACGATTTGGGAAAAACAGAAACAGATAAAACGTGAAACAGGATTAGGTTTTGCTCTGCCTTGTACCAGGTCTGTATTTATTTTATTCTATTTTATTGTTGGTTTGTTATTATCTAACTATCTATTTATTTTTTTTGTCATTCACCTTTTATGAACAGCGGTTTAGGTAGTGAGGGAAACCACATGGTCACATCACACCAACACCCGAATTTTCCAGGAGTACATCCCGGGGCTGCTGGGAGGGTACAGTGATAAACTAAAAATAATAACAACGCTGTGGCTATATGGCCGGTAACCGGTCAAGGTTTTCAAAACACTAAATGGCCGGCAGTCCTATATTCTCAGTAAATTTCACAAAATCGAAAGATTGTAGCTAATCTAAACTATCATATGTCGATTACGACAAGTCAAGCGATGCTGAAATGCTTTATAGATCTTGGTTTGGTTTACGCTGGGCCCAGAAGACGAAACCGTGTTTTGTGACACTTAAGACTTTTTTCAGCTCGACTACCGGTCAAGGTTTTCAAAACACTAACTGGCCGGCAGTCCCATATTCTCAGTAAATTCCACAAATTGAAAAAATTCAGCCGTTCTGAACTATCATAAGTCGTGATCCTGATCAAACCAGCCGGTTTTGTGGGATTTCTATATAATGTTTTTGTTGGTCTCGAGTCCGTTCGTTACTATTTT